>JACBWV010000552.1:12088094-12459614 GCA_013435795.1 Chlamydomonas sp. ICE-L
GAGTTTTGATGTCTAGCTGGTGCTTTATTGTTCCTTACGTCATGAAACACTAGAACCGCTGGGGTATGCGTAGACTAGAGGGTAGTCAGTGCCCTCAGATATCCCCTCCTCACAGATGGATAGGTATGTGTAACGTATTCCACCTGATAACTTTCAGAATTGCTGCTTGATTTGTGAGTTTTGACTTCTATGCTGGTGCTTTGTGGTTACCGTGTACGTCATGAAACATAGAACCGTCTGGGTATGCTATGACCAGAGGGTAGGTCAGTGACCTCAGATATCCTCTATCTCACAGCAGGATAGGTATTTGTAAATATTCACCTTGATAAAATCTTGATTGCTTTGTATTGAGTGGTTTTGACTGTCTTAGCTGGTGCTTTGGTACCGTTATATAAAACATAGCACATCTGGGGTATGCTTAGACCAGAGGGTAGTCAGTGACCTCAGATATCTTCTACTCCAGCAGTATAGGTATTTGTACGGATTCACCTGATAAATCTGAATGCTGCTGATTGTATGAGTTATTTGACTTCTAGCTGGTGCTTTGTTACCTTTTGTCATTGAACATAGAACAGTTCTGGGGTATGCTAAACCAGAGGGTAGTCAGTTGACCTCAGATATCCTCCTCTCACAGCCAGTGTATTTTGTAAATAATTCACCTGATAAAATCAGATTGCTGCTTGTATCTGAGTGAGTTTGACTGTCTAGCTGGTGCTTTATTTTGTACCTGTCATGAAAACATAGGACAGTCTGGGGTATGCGTTAACCAGAGGGTCAGTCAGTGACCTCAGATATCCTTCTATCAAAGAGGATGGTATTTGTAAATAATTCACCTGATAAATGCATGCTGCTTGTATTGTGAGTTTTGACTGTCTAGCTGGTGCGTTTTTGGTACCGTTATCTGAAAACAAGACCGTTGGGGTATGCGTGACCAGAGGGTAGTCAGTGACCAGAATTTCCTTCCTCACAGCAGGATAGGTTATTTGTCAAATAATTCACCTGAAAAAACTTTTGCTGCTTGTATTGAGTGAGTTTTGACTGTTCTGGCTGGTTGTTTTGGTACCTATGTCATGAAACATAGAACTGTCTGGGGTATGCTAGACCAGAGGGTAGTCAGGTGCCTCCTCAGATTCCTTCAACCCCAGCCGGATAGGTATTTGTAACTGATTCACTCGATAATTGAATTGCTGTATTATTGACTTGATTTATGCTGTCTAGTGGTGCTTTGGATTACGGTGTCATGAAAAAAACCAGAACTCTGGGGTATGCTTAAGACCAGAGGGTATCATGACCTCAGATATTCCTCCTCACAGGAGGTAGGTATGTGTAAAGGATTCACCTGTTAAACTCTGAATGCTGCTTGTATTGAGTGATTTGACTGTTAGCTGGGCTTTGGTACGTCGTCCATTGAACATAGAACCGTCTGGGGTATGCTAAGACCAGAGGGTAAGTATGACCTCAGATATCCTCCTCCTCACAGCAGGTAGGTATGTGTACACGTATTCACTTGATAAAAAATCTGAGTTGCGCTTGTATTGAGTGAGTTTTGACTGTCTAGCGGTGCTTTGTTTGTACCGTACGTCATGAAACATAGAAACCGTCTGGGGTATGCGTAGACCAGAGGGTAGTCGTGACCTCAGATATCCTCCTCCTCACAGCAGGATAGGTGTATGTGTAAAGTATTCACCTGACTACGCAGAATTGCTGCTGTATTGAGTGAGTTTTGGACTGTCTAGCTGTGTGCTTATTGGTACCTGTACGTCATGACAAATAGCAACCGTCTGGGGTATGCTAAGACCAGAGGGTTAGTCAGTGACCTGAATCTTCCTTTTTCACAGCAGGATAGGTATTTGTAAAAATTCACCTATAAAATTCGAATTGCTGCTTGTATTGAGTGAGTTTGACTGCTAGCTGGTGCTTTTTGGTTACCGTACGTCATGAAACATAGACCGTCTGGGTTTGCTATTGACCAGAGGGTAGTCAGTGACCTCAGATATCCTTCCTCATCACAGCAGGATAGGTATTTGTAAAGAATTCACCTGATAAATCTGAATTTGCTGCTTGTATTGATGAGTTTGATTATGACTGTCTTGCGGTGCTTGGTACCGTTATGTCATGAACATAGATCACACTGGGTATGCTAAGACCGAGGGTAGGTCAGTTGACCTGATTCTATCCTTCACTACAGCAGGATAGGTATTTGTAAAGGATTCACCTGATAAAATCTGAATTGCTGCTTGTATTGAGTGATTTTGACTGTCTAGCTGGTTGCTTTGGTACCGATGTCATGAACAGAACCGTCTAGGGTATGCTAAACCCCGAGGGTAGTCAGTGACCTCAAGTATCTTCCTTCTCACAGCAGGATAGGTATTTGTAAATAATTACCTGATAAAATTGATTGCTGCTTGTATTGAGTGAGTTTTGACTGTCTAGCTGGTGTTGGTACCGTACATCATGAAACTAGAACCGTCTGGGTTATGCTTAGCCCAAGGGTAGTCAGTGACCTCAGATATCCTTCATCACAGCAGGATAGGTATTTGAAATAATTCACCTGATAATCTGAATTGCTGCTTGTATTGAGTGATTTGACTGTCTAGCTGGTGCTTTATTTGGTACCGTTTGTCATGAAATAGAACCAGTCTGGGTATGCTAAACAGAGGGTACGTGACCTTGACCATCATCTATTCACAAGCCGGATAGTGTTTGTATAATTCACCTGATAAATCTGAATGCTGGCTTGTCTGAGTGAGTTTTGACTGTCTTGCTGGTGCTTTGGTACGTACGTCATGAAACATAGAACCATCTGGGGTATGCTAAGACCCGCGGGTAGTCAGTGACCTCAGATATTTCTCCTCCATACAGCAGGAAGGTATTTGTAAAGTTATTCACCTGATAAACTTCTTGCTGCTTGTATTGAGATGTTTTGCTCCTAGCTGGTGCTTTGGTACCGTATGTCATGGAACATAGAACGTCTGGGTATGCTATGACCAGAAGGGTAGTCAGTGACCTCAGATATCCTTCAACTCACAGCAGGATAGGTATTTGTAAAGGATTCACCTGATAAATCTGAATTGCTGCTTGTATGAGTGATGTTTGGATGTCTACTGGTGCTTTGGTACCGGATGTCATAAAACATAGAACCATCTGGGGTATGCTAAGGACCAGAGGTATCAGTGAACCTCAGATATTCTTCTCACTCACTAGCCGTATAAGTATTTGTAAAGGATTCACCTGATAAATCTGAATTGCTGCTTGTATTGAGAGATTTATGGACTGCCTAGCTGGTGCTTTGGACCTATGTCATGGAACATAGACCGTCTGGGGTATGCTATGACCAGAGGTAGAGTCAGTGACCTCACATATCCTTCACTCACAGCAGATAGGTATTGTAAAGAATCACCTGATAAACTAGAATTGCTGCTTGTATTGAGTGAGTTTGACTGTCTAGCTGGTGCTTTTTGGTACCGTTTGTATGAGACATAGACCAGTCTAGGGTATGCAAACCAGAGGGTAGTCAGTGACCTCGATATCCTCCTCACAAGCAGGATAGGTATTTGTAATAATTCACTGATAAACTCTGATTGCTTGTATTGAGGAGTTTTGACTGCCTAGCTGGTGCTTTGGTACCGTGTCATGAACAATAGGAACGGTCTGGGGTATGCGTAGACCAGAGGGTAGTCAGTGACCTCAGATATCCTTCAACCTCACAGCAGGATAGGGATTTGTGAAGATTCACCTGATAACTGAACTGCTGCTTGTATTGAGTGAGTTTTGACTTCTAGCTGGTTGTTTGGTACGTTACGTCATGCAAACCTAGAACCTGTCTGGGGTATTGCTAGACCAGAGGGTAGTCAGTGACCTCAGATATCCTTTCCCACAGCAGGATAGGGTATGTTGTAAAAATTCACCTGATTAAAATTCTGTTGCTGCTTGTATTGATTGTTTGACTGCTAGCTGTTGCTTTGGTACCGTGATGTCATGAAAACATAGGACCGTCTGGGGTATGCTATAGACCAGAGGGTAGTTCAGTTGACTACAATATCTTCATCACAGCAGGATAGTATTTGTACAGGATTCACCTGAAATCTGAATTGCTGCTTGTATTGAGTGATGTTTGACTGGTCTAGCAGGTGCTTTGGTACCGGTTCGTCATGAAACATAGAAACCGTCTGGGGTAGTGCTTAGACCAGAGGGTAGTCAGTGACTCAGATATTCTTCCTCCACAGCAGGATACGGTTTGTTAAGGTATTATCTGGATTGCTGCTTGTATTGAGTGAGTTTTGCTGTTAGCTGGTGCTCTGGATACCGTATGTCATGAAACATAGGACCGTCTAGGGAGTATGCTACGACCAGAGGGTAGTCAGGGACCTCAATATCTTCCTTCACTCCAGCAGGATAGGTTATATGTAAATTTCACCTGATAAACTGAATTGCTGCTTGTATTGAGTGAGTTTTGACTTTATGATGGTGCTTTGGTACTGTACGTCTGAGAACATAGACAAGTCGGGGTATGCTTAACCAGAGGGTACGTAGTGGACCTCGACATCCTTCTATTCAACAGCAGGATAGGTATGTATGTAAATAATTCACCTGATAAATTTCTTGCTTGCTTGTATTGAGTAGGTTTTGACTGCTAGCTGGTGCTTTTTGGTAACGTGACGTCATGAAAAATAGAACCATCTGGGGTATGCGTAGACCAGAGGGTAGTCAGTGACCTCAGATATCTCTTTACTCACAGCAGGATAGGTATTTGTAAGATCACCTGATAATCTGAATTGCTGCTTGTATTGAGTGTATTTTGACTGTCTAGTGGTGCTTATTTGGTACCGTACGTCATGAAACATGAACCGTCTGGGGTATGCGTAGACCAGAGGGTAGTCAGTGACCTCAGATATTCCTCCTCCTCAGCAGGATAGGTATGTGTAAAGTATTCACCTGATACATCAGAATTGCTGCTTGTATTGAGTGAGTTTTGACTGTCTAGCTGGTGCTTTATTTGGTACCGTTTGTCATGAGACATAGGAGCAGTCTAGGGTATGCTAAAACAGAGGGTACTCAGTGACCTTGCACATCCTTCTATTCAAGCAGGATAGGTATTTGTAAATAATTACTGATAAATCTGAATTGCTGCTTGTATTGAGTGAGTTTTGACTGTCTTGCTGGTGCTTTATTTGGTACCGTACGTCATGAAAACATAAACGTATGGGTATGCGAGACCGAGGGTATCGTGACCTCGTACCTCCTCCTCAAGCAGGATAGGTATTTGTAAATAATTACTGATAAAACTTTCTTGCTGCTTGTATGAGAGTTTGACTTCCTAGCTGGTGTTTGGTACCGTATTCATGAAACATAGAACTGTCTGGGGTATGCTATGACCAAAGGTAGTCAGTGACCTCAGATATCCTTCAACTCACAGCAGGATAGGATTTGTAAAGGATTCACCTGATAAATTGCATTGCTGTGTATTGAGTGATGTTTGACTGTCTAGCTGGTGCTTTGGTACCGGATGTCATAAAAAAACATGAACCTCTGGGGTATGCTAAGACCAGGGGTATCAGTGACCTCAGTATCTCTTCTACTCCACAGCAGGATGTATTTGTACAGGATTCACCTGATAAATCTGAATTGCTGCTTGTATTGAGTGATTTATGACTGTCTAGTGGTGCTTGGTACTGTATTCATGAAACATAGAACCGTCTGGGGTATGCTAAGACCAGGGTTAGTCAGTGACCTCAGATATCTCTCCTACTCAAGCAGGATAGGTATGTGTACAAGTATTCACCTGATAATCTGATTGCTGCTTGTATTGAGTGAGTTTTGACTGTCTAGCTGGTGCTTTATTGGTACCGTACGTCATGAACATAGAAACCGTCTGGGGTATGCGTAGACCAGAGGGTAGTCAGTGACCTCAGATATCCTCCTCCTCACAGCAGGATAGGTATGTGTAAGTATTCACCTGATACTGTCAGAATTGCTGCTGTATTAGTGAGTTTTGACTGTCTAGCTGGGCTTTTGGTACCGTACGTCATGAAACATAGAACCTCTGGGGTATGTAGACCAGGGGTAGTCAGTGACCTAGATATCCTTCCTTTCACCGCAGGATAGGTATTTGAAAGTATTCACCTGATACATCAGAACTTTTGCTGCTTGTATTGAGTGAGTTTTGACTGTCCTAGCTGGTGCTTTGGTACCGTATGTCTGAAACATAGACCGTCTGGGGTATGCTAGACCAGAGGGTAGTCAGTGACCTCACCTATCTTCACCTCACAGCAGGATAGGTATTGTAAAGTTCACCTGATACATCTGAATTGCTGCTTGTATGAGTGAGTTTGATGTCTTCTGGTGCTTTGGTACCGTATGTCATGAAACATAGAGACCATCTAGGGTATGCTAAGACCAGAGGGTACGTCAGTGACCTGATCTATCCTTCTATCACAGCAGGATAGGTATTTGTAAAATTCACTCGATAAATCTGAATTGTGCTTGTTTTTGAGTGGTTTTTGACTGTCTAGCTGGTTGCTTGGTTACCGTTGTCATGAAACATAGAACCGTCTGGGGTATGCGTAACACCAGAGGGTGTCAGTGACCTCAGATATCTTTCTTCTCACAGCAGGATAGGTATTTATAAATAATTCACCTGATAAATCTGAATGCGTTGTAGAGTGAGTTTTTGACTGTCTAGCTGGTGCTTTGGTACCGTATACATCATGAAACACATGAACCGTCTGGGGTATGCTTAGACCCAGAGGGTAGTTCAGTGACCTCAGATATCCTTCTTCACAGCAGGATAGGTATTTGAAAGATTCACCTGATAAATCTGAATGCTGCTTGTATTGAGTGAATTTTGACTGTTAGCTGGTGCTTTCTTTGGTACGTTGTCATAACATAGGACCAGTCTGGGGTATGCTAAACCAGGGGTATCAGTGACCTTTGAATCCTTCTACTCAAGCAGGATAGGTGTTTGTAAATAATCACCTGATAAATCTGAGTTGCTGCTTGTATTGAGTGAGTTTGACTGTCTTGCTGGTGCTTTTTGGACCGTACTTGAACATAGAACCGTCTGGGGTATGCGTAGACCAGAGGGTAGTCAGTGACCTCAGATATCTCCTCCTTCACAGCAGGATAGGTATTTGTAAATAATTCACCTGATAAAAAACTCTTGCTGCTTGTATTGAGTGAGTTTTGACTGTCCTAGCTGGTGCTTTGGTACCGTATGTCAATGAAACATAGAACGTTGGGGTATGCTATACCAAAGGGTAGTCAGTGACCTCAGATACTCCTTCAACTACAGCAGGTAGGTATTTGTAAGGTTCACCTGATAATCTGAATTGCTGCTAGTATTGAGTGAGTTTGACTGTCTAGCTGGTGCTTTGGTACCGATGTCATGAAACATAGACCATCTGGGGTATGCTAGACCAGAGGGTAGTCAGTGACCTCAGATATCTCTCTACTCAGCAGATAGAGTATTTGATAAATTCACCTGATAAATCTGAAATTGCTGCTGTATTGAGTGATGTTTATGACTGTCAGCTGTTGCTTTGGACGTTACGTCATGAACATAGAACCGTCTGGGGTATGCTAGACCAGAGGGTAGTCAGTGACCTCAATATCCTCCTTCACAGCAGGATCGTATGTGTAAGTATTCACCTGATAAATCGATTGCTGCTTGTATTGAGTGAGTTTTGGACTGTCTACGCTGGTGCTTATTTGGTACGTACGTCATGAAACATAGAAACCGTCTGGGGATGCTAAGACCAGAGGGTAGTGTGGACCTCAGATATCCTCCTCCTCACAGCAGGATAGGTATGTGTAAAGTATTCACCTGATACATCAGAATTGCTGCTTGTTATTGAGTGAGTTTGACTGTCTAGCTGTGCTTTTGGTACCGTACGTCATGAACATAGAACCGTCTGGGGTATGCTTAGACCAGAGGGTAGTCAGGACCTCAAATCCTTCATCTCACAGCAGGATAGGTATGGTAAATAATTCACCTGATACATCAGAATTGCTGCTTGTATTGAGTGAGTTTGACTGTCTAGCTGGTGCTTTAATGGTACCGTTTGTCAGAACTAGACGTCTGGGGTATGCTAGAAAACCAGAGGGTAGTAGTGACCTTACATATCCTTCTACTTCCAAGCAGGATAGGTATTGTAAATAATTCACTGATAAATCTGAATTGCTGTTGTATTGAGTGAGTTTTGACTGTCTGCTGGTGCTTTTGGTACCGTAGTCATGAAACATAGAAACGTTCTGGGGTATGCGTAGACCAGAGGGTAGTCAGTGACCTAGATATCCCCTCCTCACAGCAGGATAGGTATTTTGTAAATAATTCACCTGATAAAACTTTCTTGCTGCTGTATTGAGTGAGTTTTGACTTCCTAGCTGGTGTTTGTTACCGTTACGTCATGAAACATAGAGACTGCTGGGTATGCGTAGACCAGAAGGGTAGTCAGTGACCTCAGATATCCTTCACTCACAGCAGGATAGGTATTTGTAAAGATTCACCTGATAAATCAGCATGCTGCTGTATTGAGTGATGTTTGACTTCTAGCTGGTGCTTTGGTACCGGTATGTCATGAAAAAAACCTAGACCATCTGGGGTATTCTAAGACCAGAGGGTATTCCGTGACCTCAATATCCTTCTACTCACAGCAGGTTATTGTAAAATTCACCTGATAAATCTGAATTGTGCTTGTATTGAGTGATTTATGACTGTCTAGCTGGTGCTTGGTACGTGTCATTGAACATAGACCGTCTGGGGTTATGCTATGACCAGAGGGTAGTCAGTGACCTCGATATCCTTCACTCACAGCAGGATAGGTTTTAAACCTTCACGATAAATCTGATTGCTGCTTTTATTGAGTGAGTTATGACTGTCTGCTGGTGCTTTGGTACCGTAGTCATGAACACATAGGAACCGTCTGGGATGCGAGACCAGAGGGTAGTCAGTGGACTCAATATCTCTCCTCACAGCAGGATAGGTATGTAAATAATTCACCTGATAATCGAATTGCTGCTGTATTTAGTGAGTTTTACTGTCTACTGGTGCTTTGGTACCTGTAGTCATAAAACATAGAACCATTGGGGTATGCTAAGACCGAGGGTATTCAGTGAGCTCACTATCCTTCTCTCACATAAGCAGTATAGTATTTGTAAGGATCACCTGATAAATCTGACTGTGCTTGTATTGAGGAGATTTCTGACTGCTAGCTGGTGCTTGGTACCGTATGTCATGGAAACATAACCATCTGGGGTATGCTAGAACCAGAGGGTAGTCAGTGACCTCACATATCCTTCAACTCACAGCAGGATAGGTATTTGTAAAGGATTCACCTGATAAATCTGAATTGCTGCTTGTATTGAGTGATGTTTGACTGTCTACCTGGTGCTTTGGTACCGGATGTCATAAAATACATAGAACCATCTGGGGTATGCTAAGACCAGATGGTAGTCAGTGACCTCAGATATTCTTCTCCTCACATACAGCAGTATAAGTATTTGTAAAGGATTCACCTGATAAATCTGAATTGCTGCTTGTATTGAGAGATTTATGACTGCCTAGCTGGTGCTTTGGTACCATATGTCATGGAACATAGGACCGTCTGGAGTATGCTATGACCAGAGGGTAGTCAGTGACCTCACATATCCTTCAACTCACAGCAGGATAGGTATTTGTAAAGAAATCACCTGATAAATCTGAACTGCTGCTTGTATTGAGTGAGTTTTGACTGTCTAGCTGGTGCTTTATTTGGTACCGTACGTCATGAAACATAGAACCGTCTGGGGTATGCTTAGACCAGAGGGTAGTCAGTGACCTCAGATATCCTCCTCCTCACAGCAGGATAGGTATTTGTAAATAATTCACCTGATAAAACTTTCTTGCTGCTTGTATTGAGTGAGTTTTGACTGCCTAGCTGGTGCTTTGGTACCGTATGTCATGAAACATAGGACCGTCTGGGGTATGCGTAGACCAGAGGGTAGTCAGTGACCTCACATATCCTTCAACTCACAGCAGGATAGGTATTTGTACAGGATTCACCTGATGAATCTGAATTGCTGCTTGTATTGAGTGAGTTCTGACTGTCTAGCTGGTGCTTTGGTACTGTACGTCATGAAACATAGAACCGTCTGGGGTATGCTTAGACCAGAGGGTAGTCAGTGACCTCAGATATCCTTCTATTCCCAGCAGGATAGGTATGTGTAAATAATTCACCTGATAAAACTTTCTTGCTGCTTGTATTGAGTGAGTTTTGACTGCCTAGCTGGTGCTTTGGTACCGTATGCATGTCATGAAACATAGGACCGTCTGGGGTATGCTATGACCAGAGGGTAGTCAGTGACCTTACATATCCTTCAATTCACAGCAGGATAGGTATTTGTAAAGGATTCACCTGATAAATCTGAATTGCTGCTAGTATTGAGTGATGTTTGACTGTCTAGCAGGTGCTTTGGTACCGGATGTCATGAAACATAGAACCGTCTGGGGTATGCTTAGACCAGAGGGTAGTCAGTGACCTCAGATATTCTTCTACTCACAGCAGTATAAGTATTTGTACAGGATTCACCTGATAAATCTGAATTGCTGCTTGTATTGAGTGAGTTTTTGCTGTCTAGCTGGTGCTCTGGAACCGTTTGTCATGAAACATAGAACCGTCTAGGGTATGCTAACACCAGAGGGTAGTCAGAGACCTCAAATATCTTCCTTCTCACAGCAGGATAGGTATATATAAATAATTCACCTGATAAATCTGAATTGCTGCTTGTATTGAGTGAGTTTTGACTGTCTAGCTGGTGCTTTATTTGGTACCGTTTGTCATGAGACATAGAGCAGTCTAGGGTATGCTAAAACCAGAGGGTACTCAGTGACCTTGCACATCCTTCTATTCAAAGCAGGATAGGTATTTGTAAATAATTCACCTGATAAATCTGAATTGCTGCTTGTATTGAGTGAGTTTTGACTGTCTAGCTGGTGCTTTATTTGGTACCGTACGTCATGAAACATAGAACCGTCTGGGGTATGCGTAGACCAGAGGGTAGTCAGTGACCTCAGATATACTCCTCCTCACAGCAGGATAGGTATGTGTAAAGTATTCACCTGATACATCAGAATTGCTGCTTTTATTGAGTGAGTTTTGACTGTCTAGCTGGTGCTTTATTTGGTACCGTACGTCATGAAACATAGAACCGTCTGGGGTATGCGTAGACCAGAGGGTAGTCAGTGACCTCAGATATCCTCCTCCTCACAGCAGGATAGGTATGTGTAAAGTATTCACCTGATACATCAGAATTGCTGCTTGTATTGAGTGAGTTTTGACTGTCTAGCTGGTGCTTTATTTGGTACCGTTTGTCATGAGACATAGAGCAGTCTAGGGTATGCTAAAACCAGAGGGTACTCAGTGACCTTGCACATCCTTCTATTCAAAGCAGGATAGGTATTTGTAAATAATTCACCTGATAAATCTGAATTGCTGCTTGTATTGAGTGAGTTTTGACTGTCTTGCTGGTGCTTTATTTGGTACCGTACATCATGAAACATAGAACCGTCTGGGGTATGCGTAGACCACAGGGTAGTCAGTGACCTCAGATATCCTCCTCCTCACAGCAGGATAGGTATTTGTAAATAATTCACCTGATAAAACTTTCTTGCTGCTTGTATTGAGTGAGTTTTGACTTCCTAGCTGGTGTTTGGTACCGTATGTCATGAAACATAGAACTGTCTGGGGTATGCTATGACCAAAGGGTAGTCAGTGACCTCAGATATCCTTCAACTCACAGCAGGATAGGTATTTGTAAAGGATTCACCTGATAAATCTGAATTGCTGCTAGTATTGAGTGATGTTTGACTGTCTAGCTGGTGCTTTGGTACCGGATGTCATAAAAAACATAGAACCATCTGGGGTATGCTTAGACCAGAGGGTATTCAGTGACCTCAGATATTCTTCTACTCACAGCAGTATAAGTATTTGTACAGGATTCACCTGATAAATCTGAATTGCTGCTTGTATTGAGTGATTTATGACTGTCTAGCTGGTGCTTTGGTACTGTACGTCATGAAACATGGAACTGTCTAGGGTATGCGTAGACCAGAGGGTAGTCAGTGACCTCAGATATCCTCCTCCTCACAGCAGGATAGGTATGTGTAAAGTATTCACCTAATAAATCTGAGTTGCTGCTTGTATTGAGTGAGTTTTGACTGTCTAGCTGGTGCTTTATTTGGTACCGTACGTCATGAAACATAGAACCGTCTGGGGTATGCTAAGACCAGAGGGTAGTCAGTGACCTCAGATATCCTCCTCCTCACAGCAGGATAGGTATGTGTAAAGTATTCACCTGATACATCAGAATTGCTGCTTGTATTGAGTGAGTTTTGACTGTCTAGCTGGTGCTTTATTTGGTACCGTACGTCGTGAAACATAGAACCGTCTGGGGTATGCGTAGACCAGAGGGTAGTCAGTGACCTCAGATATCCTCCTCCTCACAGCAGGATAGGTATGTGTAAAGTATTCACCTGATACATCAGAATTGCTGCTTGTATTGAGTGAGTTTTGACTGTCTAGCTGGTGCTTTAATTGGTACCGTTTGTCATGAGACATAGAGCAGTCTAGGGTATGCTAAAACCAGAGGGTACTCAGTGAACTTGCACATCCTTCTATTCAAAGCAGGATAGGTATTTGTAAATAATTCACCTGATAAATCTGAATTGCTGCTTGTATTGAGTGAGTTTTGACTGTCTTGCTGGTGCTTTATTTGGTACCGTACGTCATGAAACATAGAACCGTCTGGGGTATGCGTAGACCAGAGGGTAGTCAGTGACCTCAGATATCCTCCTCCTCACAGCAGGATAGGTATTTGTAAATAATTCACCTGATAAAACTTTCTTGCTGCTTGTATTGAGTGAGTTTTGACTTCCTAGCTGGTGTTTGGTACCGTATGTCATGAAACATAGAACTGTCTGGGGTATGCTATGACCAAAGGGTAGTCAGTGACCTCAGATATCCTTCAACTCACAGCAGGATAGGTATTTGTAAAGGATTCACCTGATAAATCTGAATTGCTGCTAGTATTGAGTGATGTTTGACTGTCTAGCTGGTGCTTTGGTACCGGATGTCATAAAAAACATAGAACCATCTGGGGTATGCTAAGACCAGAGGGTATTCAGTGACCTCAGATATTCTTCTACTCACAGCAGGATTATTATTTGTAAAGGATTCACCTGATAAATCTGAGTTGCTGCTTGTATTGAGTGATTTATGACTGTCTAGCTGGTGCTTTGGTACTGTCCGTCATTCAACATAGAACCGTCTGGGGTATGCTAAGACCAGAGGGTAGTCAGTGACCTCAGATATCCTCCTCCTCACAGCAGGATAGGTATGTGTAAATAATTCACCTGATAAATCTGAGTTGCTGCTTGTATTGAGTGAGTTTTGACTGTCTAGCTGGTGCTTTGGTACTGTACGTCATGAAACATAGAACCATCTGGGGTATGCTAAGACCAGAGGGTATTCAGTGACCTCAGATATTCTTCTCCTCACATACAGCAGTATAAGTATTTGTAAAGGATTCACCTGATAAATCTGAATTGCTGCTTGTATTGAGAGATTTATGACTGCCTAGCTGGTGCTTTGGTACCGTATGTCATGGAACATAGGACCGTCTGGGGTATGCTATGACCAGAGGGTAGTCAGAGACCTCAGATATCTTCCTTATCACAGCAGGATAGGTATATATAAATAATTCACCTGATAAATCTGAATTGCTGCTTGTATTGAGTGAGTTTTGACTGTCTAGCTGGTGCTTTGGTACCATACATCATGAAACATAGAACCGTCTGGGGTATGCTTAGACCAGAGGGTAGTCAGTGACCTCAGATATCCTTCTATTCACAGCAGGATAGGTATTTGCAAATAATTCACCTGATAAATCTGAATTGCTGCTTGTATTGAGTGAGTTTTGACTGTCTAGCTGGTGCTTTATTTGGTACCGTACGTCATGAAACATAGAACCGTCTGGGGTATGCTAGGACCAGAGGGTAGTCAGTGACCTCAGATATCCTCCTCCTCACAGCAGGATAGGTATGTGTAAAGTATTCACCTGATACATCAGAATTGCTGCTTGTGTTGAGTGAGTTCTGACTGTCTAGCTGGTGCTTTGGTACTGTACGTCATGAAACATAGAACCGTCTGGGGTATGCTTAGACCAGAGGGTAGTCAGTGACCTCACATATCCTTCTATTCACAGCAGGATAGGTATTTGTAAATAATTCACCTGATAAAACTTTCCTGCTGCTTGTATTGAGTGAGTTTTGACTTTCTAGCTGGTGCTTTGGTACCGTATGTCATGAACCATAGGACCGTCTGGGGTATGCTATGACCAAAGGGTAGTAGGTGACCTCACATATCCTTCTACTCACAGCAGGATAGGTATATATAAATAATTCACCTGATATATCTGAATTGCTGCTTGTATTGAGTGAGTTTTGACTGTCTAGCTGGTGCTTTGGTACCATACATCATGAAACATAGAACTGTCTGGGGTATGCTAAGACCAGAGGGTAGTCAGTGACCTCACATATCCTTCTACTCACAGCAGGATAGGTATTTGTACAGGATTCACCTGATAAATCTGAGTTGCTGCTTGTATTGAGTGAGTTTTGACTGTCTACCTGGTGCTCTATTTGGTACCGTACGTCATGAAACATAGAACCGTCTGGGGTATGCGTAGACCAGAGGGTAGTCAGTGACCTCAGATATCCTCCTCCTCACAGCAGGATAGGTATGTGTAAAGTATTCACCTGATACATCACAATTGCTGCTTGTATTGAGTAAGTTTTGACTTCCTAGCTGGTGCTTTGGTACTGTACGTCATGAAACATAGAACCGTCTGGGGTATGCTTAGACCAGAGGGTACTCAGTGACCATGCTCATCCTTCTACTCACAGCAGGATAGGTATTTGTAAATAATTCACCTGATAAAACTTTCTTGCTGCTTGTATTGAGTGAGTTTTGACTTTCTAGCTGGTGCTTTGGTACCGTATGTCATGAACCATAGGACCGTCTGGGGTATGCTATGACCAGAGGGTAGTCAGTGACCTCACATATCCTTCAACTCACAGCAGGATAGGTATTTAAACACCTGATAAATCTGAATTGCTGCTTGTATTGAGTGAGTTATGACTGTCTTGCTGGTGCTTTGGTACCGTATGTCATGAACCATAGGACCGTCTGGGGTATGCTATGACCAGAGGGTAGTCAGTGGCCTCACATATCCTTCAACTCACAGCAGGATAGGTATTTGTAAATAATTCACCTGATAAATCTGAATTGCTGCTTGTATTTAGTGAGTTATGACTGTCTTGCTGGTGCTTTGGTACCATACATCATGAAACATAGAACTGTCTGGGGTATGCGTAGACCAGAGGGTAGTCAGTGACCTCACATATCCTTCTACTCACAGCAGGATAGGTATTTGTAAATAATTCACCTGATAAATCTGAATTGTTGCTTGTATTGAGTGAGTTTTGACTGTCTAGCTGGTGCTTCGGTACCGTATGTCATGAAACATAAAACCATCTGGGGTATGCTAAGACCAGATGGTAGTCAGTGACCTCACATATCCTTCTACTCAAAGCAGGACAGGTATTTGTAAAGGATTCGCCTGATAAATCTGAATTGCAGCTTGCATTAAGTGAGGTTTGACTGTCTAGCTGGTGCTTTGGTACATTACGTCATGAAATATTGAACTGACTGAGGTATGCCAAGACTAGAGTGTACCACGATTGTACAGACTGCATACCTCCATTCATGATATGATAGTATAGACTGGAAACCGTGCTAAAGAATATCCCCTCCACTCACACCATAGCCCACCGCAGATGTCTGGCTACTTTTCCCCAGAATTATAATATCACACACATACACGCACACACAGGCACACACACACTCTCTCACACAAACACGCAGCAAAGCACGCTCACACACAGGCAAAAATGGATGCAAGACACGGACACACACATAATGGGCGTTCCTGCTTCCGAACGGATTTTTTATTTTACTGAAATCTTACGATAAATATTGTAAGATCGTTTTCGCAAATTAATTGATTTTGCTTTTTTGGTGGCTTTTGCGAAAATATCTTACAATTTATTTTGTAAGACTGTTTTGTTGTATTCCGGAGAAAGAGACTATTCCCTTCAATTTCAATTGTAACATTGATTTGCTCGTTTGGAGAGAGAGAAAGTATTCGAATACA
Source organism: Chlamydomonas sp. ICE-L (assembly GCA_013435795.1). Taxonomy (NCBI): domain Eukaryota; kingdom Viridiplantae; phylum Chlorophyta; class Chlorophyceae; order Chlamydomonadales; family Chlamydomonadaceae; genus Chlamydomonas; species Chlamydomonas sp. ICE-L. The sequence goes on from JACBWV010000552.1 coordinate 12,104,343, forward strand.
AAATCAATTGTAGAGGACAGTCAAGAGGAAGGTGAAAGCTGTTCAATTCAAGGGGTCCATCAGGGTTGTGAGGTCCTTCAACCCAACCAATGGGTGGTTGTCGTGGTGGCCTCTCTCTTACCCCTTCACCTGTTACCGCATCAGCTACTGGTGTACGTTCCTCAGGTAAGTTTTCTGCTGCACGGACTTGTTTAGACTTGCTTGTGACACCACCACCTTTTGGAGGGGACATGCTACTGTTCGCAAAGCTCTCAACTGTATTGAAGGACAGAGTCCTAGGTTGCAACAGTCGAGGTTTTGCAGGCACTGCAGCTGGTTGTCGAGGTTGCGCAGGCACTGCAGCTGGTCGTCGAGGTTGCGCAGGCTGGGTAGCTACAGCACCAGAGCGTAAAGGTGTATGTTGCACAGGTTGCTGCTTAGGTATTTTCCCGGGAACAACCCTTGAATGGGTTGTTACGAAGTTGGATAAAGTGTCTCTCCGCGTTTGTTTACGACGTGAATCGGTTTGCGTAGGTAGGTTAGGAAGAAGGGGTCTCTTAAAAGAATTCACCTCGTCAGGGTCCTTCGGCGGCATAATACCGACATAGCAAGCAAACTGATAGGACCTTGGACAGCGTCGAACTATGGCCTCTAGTTATTCACGTGCTGAAAAATACAGTCTTGTGTTCCCGAATTGATTCTGACAGTATTAGCCCTTGCAGTTTGCTAGGCCCGGTCTATGTCAAAGCTCCCGAGTATAGTCGGAAGTCGCTGGTCCCGGTCTAGTCTGCTGGTCGCGGTACAGATCGACCCCGGTACAGTTGGCTGGTCCCGGGTTCCGCGATCACTCACCCGACGGCAGGCCCACTGTCGATTCCTTCTTATCATCTTGGCAGGCTTAGTTTCTTTGAGGGGAAGGGGCAAAATGGACGCTACCCCTTCCCCAGGAATTGGATTGGGCATACACCACTGGGTTGAGCCTATGTTGCCGGTACCTCGACGTCGACAACTAGATTTCGACAATTCCAGTGGCAACGATGCGATCGAAACCGTGCCAGCCGAAGAGAGCGACACAGTTACCAACTCTGATACCGTGAATCAATTCGACAAGCTTATTACCTGTAAGTGCAAGAACACGTGTCACTTGGTACTCCCACAGGATGTAATTCGCGAACGAAGAAATGAATTCTCCGAGCTCCAACCTGCCGAAAGGCAACGTCGATGCTACATCGAATTGAATGCACTGGCAAGCAAGCGGGATCGCAAGAAAGGGACAAGGAGTGTGTCGACAAGGTAGGTTGTAATTTGAAATTGTTACATCCGTGTAGAACCGTTACTCACAAAGGTAGGTTGTCAATAATTTGATCTTGCGCCTGAAGCGCCTGATGCGCCTGATGCGCCTAAAGATTTTTGAAATGTATTATGACTCGAACTTAACGATTCTTGTGCTCGTTCAGGACATTGGGCTATGACGTTTGCAAGTCATTTTATCAGGCTGCATCCGTAATCGGTTCAAATGCATGGCTAGCGATAAGTGGTCAGATCAAAAACAACAGAGAGTAAGTTATCCCGAATTCTCATGTGGTTACAGTGCACTTTGCTTCCTCCCGATTATGCTCGGAACAACCCAATACATCAGGCAACCGTATAATGATCCATTCTACCCTCCCGATTATAATCGGGAGCATCCATAACAATAAGCTACCTAACCTCGTTCCATTGGACCCTGTCTAGGTTTGAACCTGCTGTGAAGGTGAGGAGGAAGAGGAGTGCATCCGCAGTGTTGAGGGACAATTTCAACGCTGCGATGAAATCTCTCGTAGATGAGTTTGGGGAGTCAATGCCGCACCAGACTTCTTATGCTCCAGGATCTAGAGGAAGGAAAAAATCTAAGGTCATGCGCCCTTTGATTTTTTTACATTGCGGCATATTTCCAAGCAAGCAAGCTGTCTTTAGGGACATGATGAAGAAGGGCATGGTTCCTCCCAGAACATTATACAGCAGTTTGCGTAAACTATGGCATGCACATTGGTGGAACGTGAAGATAAAGACTTGGCAGCCTTTCGCCAAGTGCGACGACTGCGTCAAGTACCGAGCCAGACTCCTGACCACTACGTTTCAGCCAGCAGTTCATGAACTTCGTCAGAGTCAGGCTGTGCACCGTAATCAGATTTCCATTGGTCGGCGTAGGTATGACATCCGTGAAAAACTGTCTGAACTGTATCCGAAGCTCTTCTTGCACGCATCCGCTGATGCAATGGACAACAAGAAGACTAATCTTCCTCAGTCACGCCACTTCTCACATACAAAGAAGACCGCAGGAGGTGAACTTCTAAAGACACGCATCATGGGTGAGTACAAATACAGCGCATGTAGGACATGTCCTCCCGATCATAATCGGGAGCATACACAGTATTTAAAACTTGAAATGATTAATTAACAAAATAATGCTAATATTCTGACTTCATGTTTCCTTCTATGTTAACTCAGGATTATTCTCCCAGGGAAGAGGCTTCATTGGTTATTGGGCTTTGCCATTCTACTCGCAGTCCATCAATCTGACTATATCATGCTTCCAACATTTCTTCAACCGGGTCCTTGAAGAAGAGGGGCAGCTTCCACCATATTGCTTCTTGCAAATGGACAACGCGGCAAAGGACAACAAGAACGCTTTCATGTTCGCATACTTGTCCTTGTTGGTTGAGATGAACTGGTTTGAGGAAGTGTACGTCCATTTCCTCCCTCCCGGACACACACATAGCAATCTTGACCAAAAGTACTCTGTGATCTCGCAAGGGTTAAAGAACATGGAAGTGTACACCCTGGACCATCTGATGGGCATTGTTGGTAACTTATTCAAGAGAATGGGCCCTTACACAAGGCAAGACGTCGTGACCTCTATAGGGGACTTCTCCGCTGTCCTCCTAGACAACGTTTACAAGTTGTTCGGTCATGGCACTAGCACCGTCAAAGGAGTTAATCGCCGTTTACACGCATTCAAGATAACGAAAGGTCCCAACGGGAGAGTCGGTAAGAATACTTGATATACTGATATTTACAAATTAAATGCTACCGTGCGTGTATGTACTGTCTGCACAATGCTCCCGATTATGCTCGGGAGGAATATGGGTGTGCCATGTCCTCATTGATTTACATGTACAGTCTTCAATAGAAATTAAATGATACAAAGGAAGTAGTACCTAGGACCTAGGATGTATTATCCAAGGGATGCTCCCGAGTATAGTCGGGAGGAATATAGGTGTCCTAAATGATTCACAAATATATAATACATGTTTGCACACCAACAATTGCAGGGGTCTATTACAAGGAGTATGACGAGTCAGGATCTTGGAGAGGACAGTGGGACAATGACGCTGAACCTATTTACATCCTCCAAGGCTTCCCACTGGTGGACACCAGTACAGTATTTAAGGAAGCCCCCAAGATCAAGATTGAAGAGCTCGAGAATATCGAGGCAAACTGGGCGGCTGTCTGGAAGATTATTCATAACGAGAAGCCCGGAGGCGACGTCCTTGCAGGCCACGTGGCCGATGGTCCTGTACAAACCGCCGGTGACGACCGTGCAGGACCCGTAGCTGATGTCCGTGTACGACACGCAGCGGAGGACCTTCTAGAACCAGCAGCCGATGACCAGCAGCCGATGGATGAACCAGCAGCCGATGGCCCATCCCATGCCCAGTCCTTCGAACATATTGCCGAGCGGCTTCGTGAAACTTGGGAAGCCAGCAATAAGTGGTGGACTGATTTCTTCAACGTTGAGAAGAGTTATTGGAGCACTCAACCAGATGATGCTGTGACTGGGGTGTACCCGAAAGACCAACATTTTGTCGACTTCCCATCGGAGTTGTCAGCAACCAGTCGTGTTCTGACACAGTCTGAGAAATCAATGGCCAAGCGCTTGATAGCAGCATTGGATGACTTGTCCATGGATGTGTCAGACATTTTACCTGCAAGTAACGAGATTGCCAAGACTATGAAGGTCGCACACACTTTGGAGACTAATATGGAAAGGCCAGAGGAGGAGGATGTGTTGTACTTATATTCTTCACAAGGGACGAAGCCGGATAGAAGAATAGCCTACGAGCCCACTACTGATTTGTTTGTTGGTCATGTCGCTGTGGTCAAGGTACAAATGGATGACTCTAGCGGATTGAGAGGATGGGACGTGGTGGAGGTCAAATCACTACCAGTGAATGGAGAAGTGGAATGTGTGTATTTAAAGCCCTTGTACTCTGGGGACACATAACCGTTTTTTACTAATGAATTATACTTACGATTTTTATTGTAAGATGTAAAAGCTGAATTCTGCTTGCCGACTTATAACCGTCCGCTTTCCCTTTATTTCTTACAATTATAATTGTAAGACACGAATTGATGTTAACACATTTTGTTACAAAATATGGCATTTCAACGTTGTAACATTCGCAATCTGTACGTTTCTCCGTCTTTCAAGCTCATTTCGAGCATATTTTGTCAAAATTGACTACAATCTTACGATTTTATCGTAAGATTGCATTTGGAAAGCATCAAAAGACCCCCCAAAAGTGATTGTAAGATTGGAAATCCGTTGGGAAGCTGGAACGCCCATTACATGCGCGCTCTCTCACACAAAATTCTCACGCATGCTCACACACTAACACCCACGCAACCACCCATCCACACCGACAAACAAAGATACACGCACGCACACAAACAAAACACACCCATACACGCACACACAATACACATCCAAACACCCAAAGACACACCTACCTATTCACACACATACAAACACACATTCCCCCCGCTCCCCCCCCCCCCCCCCCCCCCCCCACACACACACACACACACATACACATACACACACACACACACACACACACACGCACGCACACACATGAACAAAGAACAAACACACACATTAACACACACGACCCCCACACACACACTCACACACACACACAAAAGAAGCCAAAACCAAAAACCTAAACTTAAACCCTAAACTTGGTGCATGTGGTGTGGTGTGGTGTGGTGAGGGGGTGGGGTGTGGTGGGGTGTGTGGTGGTGAGGGGGTGGTGTGGTGTGGGGGTGGTCTATGTGGTGGTCCAGGGGTGGAGTGGTGTGGGGGTGGTCTATATGGTGGTCAGGGGGTGGAGTGTTGAGGGGGTGGTCTATGAGGTGGTCAGGGTGTGTGGTGGTGAGGGGTGGTGTGGGGGTGGTGTGTGTTGGTAAGGGGGTGTGGTGGTGAGGGGGTGGGGGGTGGTAATGAGGGGGTGGGGTTGGGTGGTGAGGGCGTGGGGGTTGGTGGTGAGGGGAAGGAGTAGTGGGGTGGAGGGATGAGGGGACAGTGTGTGAAGGTAGCCCTCAAAATATTGCCTCGAAATATGCTGTATGGTGGTGAGTTGGTGGAGAGATTGAGGGTGGGTGAGGCCTGAGGGGGGGATTTGGAGGTGAGGGTGACAGGGAGGACAGGGGGGAGGGAGGGGAGGGGGCAAGGAAATGAGGTGTGTATGGTGGGGTGGCAATGGGGAGGGGAGGGGGACATGGGGGAGGGAGGGTAGTGGGCAAGGACATGAGGGTGGTGGGGACTGGGTGACTTGTGAGGTGCGTTTTAACACACACACACACACATACATACACACACACCACCACCATCACCCTACCACACCACTACCACTCCAACGGACACCCCCCGCATCCCAAATCCAACCCAAACCCCAAACCTAACCAAAAACAAAATGTAAACAAAAATATAACACAAAACCAAAATCTAAACCAAACCAACCCTAATAACCCCAACCCAACTTCCCCCCACCCCCCACCCCTAATGTATACAGATCGTCATCCACCACCATCACCCCTCCCCCCCTCCCTCGTGCAACCTGGTCATCATCCACCACCACCATCAATCCACCATCACCCCCTCCCTCGTACCAACTACATAGTGTGTATGTACCAACTACATAGTGTGTATGTACCAACTACATAGTGTGTATGTACCAACTACATAGTGTGTATGTACCAACTACATAGTGTGTATGTACCAACTACATAGTGTGTATGTACCAACTACATAGTGTGTATGTACCAACTGCATAGTGTGTATGTACCAACTGCATAGTGTGTATGTACCAACTACATAGTGTGTATGTACCAACTGCATAGTGTGTATGTACCATCTATAATTATCGTACGATACCGGTATATCGTAATATATTGTACGATAACGGTACTGTACACCCCTTTTCTATTAAAATCAGTATGGGATCCAGGGGATATTACATTTAATAACCTTTACATGTCCAGACAACAATATAGTGCTCTATTATCATACTGTATCTCGTACGATATATAGGGCGATATACAGACTTCCCAGGCCCATTGCAAGGATATCCCAGGCTGAGTATGTAAAGCCCAGTTAGTGCTGGTCAACGACCACACACTCAATGCGCATCAGGTACAGCACACTTAGTGATGCTAAAGATAAGCACACTCGATGTTGATGACATCAAGCGCCCTCGTCGCTGTTAAATTCAAGTACACATATTGCTGATACACACAAACACAGTCGGTGCTAATAACCCCAAGCACAGTCAGTTCTGATAAAATCATGCACAATCAGTCATAATAACCACATGCACAATCAGTGCTGATAGCTTTAAACACACAGAGGGCTGATCAATTCAAACATACAGAGTGCTGATAAATAACTCAAACATACACAGTGCTGACAGATTCAAGCACACTCAGTACTGAAAAACTCAAGCACACTCAATGCTGATAAACATGTAAATCCACTAAGTCTCGTACTAATTCTAGAAGAAACACAAGCACGACTTATTACCTTGTGTATGATATATCACGCAATTATCTTGAGGCCAGCTCGACACCGGTATTGACAACCCTATAACTAAACAAAGAAAGAACAAGGGGGACGTAAAAACGTTTCGTCGACTGTAGGTAGAATAGTGTACTGATGGACATGAGTAAAGCTGGGAATGGGAGGTGAATGGAGTGTCGGAACGGTGCTAATAGAAAAGAATGCATGCATGAATGATTACGTGCATTATAGTCCATTAGTCCGGTGTTACTAGACTCACGCCCACTAAGTAAAGAACATAGGTAAAGAGTAATACCAACCTTGACATTGTCTGGTGTGTGACAAGAAATGGCCAGAGGTCTGAAATACAGTTGGCAGGACAACAATGTGGAAATTCTTAGAGCAATCCCCCCCCCCCCCTAGGGTTGTTCAGGGGGATCCCAAATCTACTTCTCGTGACGCAGCCTGTTCCAAAATCTGCTTCTTGACACACAACCGGTTTCAAAATATGCGTATGCGACGCACCGGACCCACCCTAACCTGCATCTACGACACACCCAACAGACCCTCTGAGATCAACGAACTCTCAAAAATCTGTGTCTGCGATTCAACTGAACCATGCCTGGATCTGTGTCTGCGATGCAAAGGACCCTCCCCACGATGCATATGCGACGCAACAGACCCTCCCCACATTGTGATTGCGACGCAAGACGCAGCATTCTGAACAATCCTGCCCCCACCTACCTATCTGCCTCTCTTGCTAAAACAATCATCCGTTCGCATCATCATGAGACACTGTCAAATGTGTGGGTTCCAAAAACCTGAGGATGAAATGCATATGTTTGAGTGCCCTTTTTATAATGATATTCGCCTCCGCTACCAGAAGCTGTTTACAGATATTTATAGGCATGTCCATGAGGATACCAACTTAACCGTATGGAATGTGGAATTCTGCGATTCCACATTCAGAACCTTTATGAATGGAAATGGCACTAAGTCTTTTTGGAGCAACCTAGCCGACTATCTTTCTACTTGTAGAAGAGCAAGACAGGAAGCCCTGGACTGCTTGGTGGCACCGTAATTTGTCATCCCTTTTTTTCTTCTTCTTGTGACTTCTCATTTGTTAGCTTCTTACCTCCGCCACTGTAAGTGGTTGAGATCTGGGTCCGGCTCTAAGGGGTTTAATACCTACGCCACCAAAACGGTGGTTGGGAGTTTGGTTTGTTTGTCCTCGACACACCCCTGATGTAATGGGGTTTTTTGCTTTGTGGGTGCTTTTTCTTTTTGTTTAAAGCACAGAGTCTCATACACCCTCGCGGTGTCAAGTAGACTTTAACATGTAATTTAATGTAATGTAATGTAATCCCAAGGGCCAATAGGCGCAATATCAGGCCAGGGTTTAAAGCTAGAACCCTTCCCATCTTGTGTCCGGCCTACCGCAGAGACCCCAGCCCCCCTGCCCCCCCCCACTTTTCTGGCCCCCCTCAGAGGCTGGGGGGCAGCTGAGTACAAGCTACCACTCGCCGATGTCAAACCTGCAGTTCTCTCTGCTGCCCTGTCTTCAATGTAGCGCTTCAGCTCGTCAGACTGTAAAACACACTCTGGCGTACCACAGCCACTACTTCCACCACTACCTCCAACGCCAGCAGCATTAGCACTGGATTCATCAATTGGAACAGCCTTATGGCCAGCTCCCCCATCACCACTATCATAAGTGACGTGGTTTGACCTCTCAAAGGCATCGTCATCAACTCTGTTGTCAGCCAAGGAGCTGCACCTGCATATGCATGCCAGTAAGTAAGGACGACAAAAAAATGATGAATGGATGGATGGACGGGCAGGCGGAGGGGAGGGGGCGAGGGGCAGAGGGGGGGGGGGGGGGGGGTGAGGGGAGGAAGAAGGGGAGGGGAGGGGAGGAGAGGAGGAGAGGGAGAAGGGGAAGAGGGGAAGAGAGAGGGAGGGAGGGGGGGGAAGGGAGGGATAGAGGGAGGGAGGGGGGGAAAGAGGGAGGAAGGGAGGGAGGGAGGGATATGACTAGGGACCGGCATATGATATGATGTTGACCATAGGCGAGTATGATATCATACAAACTGCATCATATGATATTGTATATAAATGAAAAATTTAGGCTAGTCAGACTGCCGGCATATAAGGACATGATATCATATGATATCATATTGCCGTTCCCTAAATATGACACCATCCCGCACACAAACCTGTGCATATTGTGCTTGGAGAGGCGGCTATGATTAGGAGTTGGGGACGTCCTCCCAAGTAACATCATGGGCTCTGGACTCCTTAATAGACGGGCAAAGTGGGGGGCCCCAACCTGGGTTTGGGCGATGCTGACCTGGCTTGGGCAGGGCCCCTCTCTAGTCCCCCTTGAAGTTACCCCCATCTGGGGTAGGAGGGGGGACCCACGGCTGGGGGCGGGACTGGTGCAGTCAGACCACTGAGAGGGTGAGGGGTGAAGGGGGGTTGACATGTGTGTGTGTGTGGAGTGTGTGTGTGCGTGGAGGGGCGATGGGTGTGGGGTGTATGTGGAGGGGCAGAGGGGGAGGAAGAGAGGGGACTGGGTCAGTCGGACCACTGGGAGGGGTGCAGGTGAGGGATGTGGGGTGTGCAAGTATGTGGCGCTGGCAAAGAGGCGGACATGTAATACAAATAAAATGTCAAGAGCTAGAGGAAAGGGGTGGGATTAGGAAAATATACCAATTGTATTTGTTGTGTCTAGGCATAGCAGCTCCTAGATAGCTGCTACGTGTAGCCAAAAATAAAAAGCAAAAACAAAATTTCATGCAGGCACCGTAGTCTAGAGCCAACCCTGATCTAGACTGTTGCTATTGCTCCATACCGGAATGTCTGAACTGTTGCGCCCGCACTGTCCTGCCAGCAGGTCAGACTCTCCTGAACCCAAAATCCTAAGGCCATTAAAACTACTCAAGGACTTGAGAGCAGGATCCACCAAATGGGGGAGGTGGTGCAGCGGGTGAAGCGCTGGCTGTTGGGGATGTGGGGACAAGCGCTGGTGATGCTGGTAGGGCTGTTCCTGGTGGAGCTTCAGGGACAGGGTTTGTTGGTGCTGATGCTGCTGATGCTGTTGGTGCTGTTGCTGGTGGTGCAAGGCTTGTGTTGCTTGCCCCTCCAGAGTGTGTGGTGATGGGTGTGAGTGGTGAGGGGAGTAACCTGCAGGGCAGTGCGGTAGTAGGGGATGGTGATGGGTATGGGGAGGACTGCGTTATTGGGGTGAGTAGGTAGACAAGCAACGATGATGGTGGTGATGGTGGTGGTGGGTGATGGTGGACACGCTTTAAGAATTGCACATAATATCCAATAAATAACGAGTAATAGGACACCTTACGGACTTAAGACTAATTCATTACCTTCCTATTCAAAATTACGCATTCATCAATGTAAATTTATATGAGTACTTGTTATATGAAATTTAGCCTATTTTATTTCATCACGTCCATAATATATTTGAGAAGGACTTTAACTAAGGTTTCAGCTTTTAAAATTAGTGCTTTAAAGCCCCCCCCCCTTTTTTAAATAGGGGTGGTACAGTATGTGCTTGCTTGCTATGTGCTAGATACAGCTATGGCCCATGCCAATTTAAAAGGGTTCCCTTTTTTAATACAATAAATATTGGCCGGAAAAAAATATTCATATAAAAATCTTTAAAGGATTAGCTATAAACTTGTATCTCCATTAGTGCCTAACTCCAAAAACGCCCTAAGTTGGTACAAGATTGTGGTACAGAGTCGTGTAGGCCCCAAAATGCTCGGAATCGAATTCTGCCTGGCCCACCTTTCGCGCAATTGTGTCAGCTACGCGCACATGTATTTCTGGCCCGCCTACGCATTCGGTCGTGAGCAGCTTTGTACGGAAGGCCGTTGGCAGTACATCAGATGTGCGATAAATTGTGGTACAAATCCAGATCGCGCCAGACACAAGGCTGCACGAGCAATTCCGAATCATGTTACCGCGGGACTAAAGGCTTATCAAACCCCTAACACAAGGTCGGAGGCTGCGCTTCAGCCTTGGCCTCAGAATTTACTGAGATAGCAGTACAACTCGAAAATTCACCTGATCACCTCCCAATCCCACCTCCCAACTTGAGATTCCACCCCCCTTTCCTGAATCGAAAACTAATTTCAGATGTGGATGTTTGAAACAAATTGGAAAGAAAGTTGTTTTTTGAATGTATTTTGAAAATAAATTTGAATTTTGAAATTTAAAAATAACTAGTATTCGTGCTATGAAGCAAAGGTAAGACCCAAAATGAAACAATTCAGCTTGTGCAGCGTTGCACCACACTTAGGGCACCCACAATATGTAAATAATCAGTATTTTTGGGGTCCATATTCACCCGTACTGCTCATGTACTGCCATCCAAAACCTGATGTTACAATTGCTTATGAGGAAAAATAAGCACAATAGGGCTACCTACTTTTATTTTACGAAAACTTGTTGTTGATAGCGATAAGCTCCGTTCCACTTCTACGTAAAATCCGTACCGACTTAGGGAGCCCCATAATGAAAAAATCACATGTTTTGCTCTGTACCACTCAGGGTCGGACTTAGGCACTTATGGAGATACATATTTTCCTTTTAATAAACAAAAAATAGCTATATGAGATACATTTAAAAAACGAAGATAAGGTTACAGTACTATTTACAAAACAATATAAGCTTTAATAAGATTGGAAACTAACAAAGCTATGCCACCATTATTATAGCTTTATCCCCCCGGCTCTTGAGCCCACTTTATAGCCATCCTCTCAGCCACCACTTACTAGTGTGGTCTCTAAGTAGGTGCATTATCATCAACTGTAAAGGCCTATCCATTGGTGTTAGTCTCATGACCATTGGGCAAATCATCATCATCAATGTTACATTGTTTGGAGGGGCTTGGAAGATAGGGCCCCTTTGCCCCTAATGTAACCACCCTCAAAACTGGGGGTCTTCGATCATCACTAATGTCAGTAATGTGTGTATGTTACAGTCAAGGGGTAGCCAAATAGGCTTAAGGGATCAGCCCAACCTCAGGCGTGTGTGTGTGTGTGTGTGTGTGAGAGAGAGAGAGAGAGAGAGAGAGAGAGAGAGAGAGAGAGAGAGAGAGAGAGAGAGAGAGAGAGAGAGAGAGAGAGAGACCGAATCCCAGCCATGGACGCTCTGTTTCCCGTTGACAGCGGCTCTGCCCTAGACACTACAGCAGTATCTGAACTCGCCACCTCAAGATTCCACGCCCAAGCTTTCCTGGCCACCAATTTAACAGCCCCCCCGCCCAAGACCCTCAGCCAACGCCAGGGGGACGCAGCCGCCAGATAAGACCTCAAGACCTGTTCCTTTTCCCTAGCCCCAACGACAATGGAAGACGATGAATCCAGCTCTGAAGTGAGTACAGACTCTTTGTGTCAAACTCCATGTTCCCACACACACACTCACAGTCTGCTACATGGTACTCCAACACCGGGCGGACTAGGACCGCAGTTGACGTAGTCCTCGTCAGTCAACGCTTCCGTACCTTAGTCATGAGCACCACGGTCCTACCTCATGCAATCTCTCACAACTCTGACCACAGCCTCGCGATATAAGCTTCCGCCAGTCCAGCAGATATTCCCAGGGCGGGAACCTGCCACCTCACTTACTCTCAGCCCCCGGTCCCAGGGACTCGACTGGAGAACGAAGGCACAATCATACTTCTTCCGAGAGATATCCCAACTTCTAGGGAACACAACACCCTCTACGCCCCAGCCACCTGAGGATATTGAGACAGAGTGGGCTACCTTCCACTCAGAGTTCATGAGAGCAGCGGCCCAAGCACTACCACAACCAACATGAGCGCCCACACAACGTCACATCACCACCACGACAGTGGACCTCTCCATTGCCAAAGCTGCCGCCCTCCTCGTAGCCGAAGGGGCTAGGTGGAAGTACCAGGACCCACCGTCAGACACCACCCAAGCAGCCATGAAGGAGGCGGATCCATATTGCTTTGTTTTGTGTTATGTCTGTATATTCTCGTTGTCAAGGTATGTAGTGTGCCCCCTCCCTACTAGGGATAGTATCCCTCTGGGATAGTATCCCAATATGGCATAACATCAACCACCGACCCACAACAAGCCACTCACATCCACCCACCTATCGACATGTACCTCCCCCGCCCCACCCCCCATATGTAAACTACACTCATACCCACCCACCACACCACCCACTATGTGTCCACCCACATCCCCCCACACCCACATGTTAACTACCCTCACCCCCCCCACTCACACACCACCACACACCCGCACGCACACACATGTTAACTACACCACCACACATCCCCCCACACCCACATGTTAACTACCCTCACCCCCCCGCTCACACACCACCACACACCCGCATACACTAACCACCCAAATCCATCCGCCCACCCCCCCGCCCCAAGCACTTCACACACAAAAGAAACTATACCCCCTTACCCCCACCCCATGTACCCTCCCACACATCCACCCAGCCACATGCACACACCACCAGTACTCAAACACCTCATTGTTTCATATTTCCTGCCTACAACTATATCATTGAGCGCTCCCCCCCCCCCATCCACACACACACCACCACCACCAGCACCCCCCTCTTCCCACCCCCTACAGAAACGCACACAATTAGCCCCCACTATCACCCCCACCCACCCACAGGCCCACTCACATACCCGCCCGCCCACCCAGTAACCTGCCTGTGACCTCCTATGCCAATGCTAACAACCCTACGACCTATTACCTGCAACCTAATCCTTCTCAACCCCTAACCCAGTTACCCACCTCCAACCTGCGCTTTCACACTTGAGTTGAAAGTAGCTTCCTCAACATTCGGAAACAGGGCCCCACTCATCACTCCCATACCTCAATGGGGTGCTGGGCTCAAGAGCAGATCCCTGGACACAGGGTTTAGCATTTAAAATTTCAGTGTCCATATTTGGAAACAGCGCCCCACTTATCACTCAACATGCCCTATCCTGTACCTGCACCCACCCACCCCTCAACCCCCCACCAACACCATCACCACCATTCACCAACACACATCACCACCATACGCCACCACCACACACCAAGGGATCTGATCAGATCTGATCTGATGCCAATTTATCTGATCAGATGCCAATAAGGCATTCGTGTCCTAGTAGTACAGCTGACAAAATTGCCTGGCTCGGGAGGAAAACGGGGGGGTTCGATCCTCCTCTGAAAGTCGCGGGACACATGCGGGATACGGGTCTGATCAGTACTAAGTTGCCCCTTGCGTAAGACCATAGCTGAAAAGCTTGGCTGTGGAATAGTGGAACCTCTGGGTAATCACTTCTCCTCCCGGGACATGCATTATTGCCAATAAGATCGCAAACATAGAGGCCACTCTGAACGCCCAGAGGGATACGATAGTATCCCAGGAGAAGCGCATTTCCGCCCTGGAAGCTGCTATCAAGGATCGGCCGGTGGTGCCCCCAGCAGGGGGAAAAGAATCTGCATGGAGTCGGCCACTCATACAGCGACCGGGCTCAGCCCCCCCAGACCAAGCAGGTTACGACATGCAATTCAGGATCTCAGGCATCCCTGAAGATCCCAACGAGAACGACAGGCAGCTAGCGGTGGCTGTAAAGTCTAAGCTCACCCAGGCTTTAGAAGCCAACAACACCTACGCCCAGAAGGAGCAAGACAAGGCAGAGTTTACTATTGTGTCCGCTCGACGCATGGGAGGCAAGGTGGATCCCTCACGACCCCGCCTTGCCCTAATCACAGTATCCTCCAGCTTCGATGCTTCCTCCATTGTGAGGAACCGAAGGTTCCTCAAGGATAGCGGAATAGCAGCTCTGGATTTCTTGTCTCCTGAGGAGCTGAAGCTGCACAAGGAACACCTTCCAGCGTTTCTGGAAGCTAAGAGGGACCCCTCTAAGTGGGTTTCGTTCAATAGAGGACTCCTGAAGGTGCGGGACAAGGCTCCCCCTTCAGGTGTCTCATCGACTGATGCATGAAGTGGACTAAGGTGCCTTGCATGGAACATCAGAGGACAACTCAGTGTTCTGAGCAGCTGCGGTGCAGCAATGAAAGTGGTGAGAAAACACGACATTTTATTGTTTTCACACACAGGGGTGCGTGGCCAGCTAGACACCCCCCACATTCCAGGTTTCAAATGCCTTTCTTGTGCCCCTCGCCCCAAGTTGAGCAAGGATGGGGGGGTCGCTATCTATGTCCGCACTTGCCTAAATGCTACTTTAGTCCATGAGGCACCTGAATTAGGCATGGCATGGATTCGCATACATGGAACACACATTGGTGTGTGCTATATCCCACATGCTAACAGCTCATACTACAAACATGGTGACGACTGCATTAGTATAGAGGACCACTTCCTCACTCTAGGTAAAATCATTGGGAACTTCCAGGAAAAAGGCAACGTTGTGGTGATGGGTGACTTCAACGCTCGGGTTGGTCTTGGTGTGGACAATGATGATACCGAGTTAGGAGATGAACCAGTATCCCAAACCAGTAGTACAGCCCCCAACCAAACCATTCAACCGAGGTGTAGCATGGACACAGCTCCCCCCAATCGATTGGGGGGGGCCCTACTCCAGCTATGTGTAGTAACTGGTCTTATCATCCTTAACGGTAGAACAGAAGGTGATATGCAAGGTGCACATACCTTCTTTGCAGATGGCATGGACAAGAAATCTGTCATTGATTATGCGCTAGCCGCCCCTAGTCTTCTCAACACCCCAGGAGTCAAGTTTAGTGTGGCTCCCAAGCATGACTGCCCTCTCAGGCCCGGGGGTGGAAAGTTTGACCACATGCCTATCACACTCCACATACCAGATGCTGCCCTTAGGCCTTCTCAAGGTACTATTAGTACACCTGCTGGTGGTAAACCTTCGCCCAAACTGAAATGGAAAGACAACTATGTCCAGATGTATGCACACACAATTAAGCGTGATCCAGACGTTAACCGATTACTTGACAATGCACTCCATAGCTCATCTATGGAAGATTCAGAGAAGGGGATTGCTAGTGCTATTGAACTAGCCATAAGCAAATGCACACCATGTCACAAACCTGTAGCTAAGCGTAAGCACGGGCCCGTGAACGCATGGTATGATGATGAATGCAATCGTGCTAGACAGGCAGCAAGCCAAGCAGAACATCAACATGGCTCTAGCTCTGACTTGGCTGGTTCTATGCACAAGGAGTACAAGAGGATTCTCAGAAGAAAGAAGAGGAAGTGGCTAGAAACACGCATGGAGAACCTTCATACGAATCTTCGGCATAATCCGAAAAGTTTTTGGAAAGACGTGCGTGAGCCTAACAAGGCCACTACGGCAGATATCACAATTCATGATTGGACTGATTATTTTGCAGACCTCTTTGATGTGCAAGTAGGTATTGATCCAAGTCTGGATGCTAGGGACTTTGTCCCTCAAGCTGATGGACCTCAGATAGAGGCCGCACCAACATGGTTATGTCAAGACTTTACCACCCAGGAGGTGTTTTCTGTTCTCCAATCCCTACGGAAAAACTCCTCCCCCGGGGTAGATGGTATCCCTGCAGAATGGTACAGATTTGCTTCCCATGAGGCCAACTCCCGATTTGTACAAGCTATGACTAACCTGTTTAATCTCATCTGGAAGACTTCTTACCCTAGCCAATGGGCTGCAGCTGCCTTGGTACCCGTACCCAAATCCAAAGGCAGTGTGTATAACAAGGACAACTATCGAGGTCTTGCGGTGAGCAACTCCATAGGAAAGATCTTCTCCCTTTGCATGCTACGTAGACTAGATGATTGGTCAGAAGAATTCAACCTCAGAGCCGCTGGCCAATATGGATTTAGAAGTGGTAGGGGTACTGCAGATGCATCATTCATTCTTAACCATATTGTAGATAAATATAGAGAAAAGAAAAAACCACTCTTTGTGGCTTTTGTTGATTTCAAGAAGGCTTATGATTGGGTCAACAGAGACTTGCTATGGGATTGCTTAGCAAGGCTAGGAGTCAAGGACCCCTATCTCAGTATTCTGAAGTCCATGTATAATCATGTTGTTTTCCAAGTTCGCCTACATGGGGACATTGGATCCTCCTTTCCATCCCTTGTAGGAGTTAAACAAGGAGACCCCCTATCCCCACTCCTATTCGGTCTGTTCATTGATAGAATTGAATCGTTCCTCCAATCCAAGCTCCCAAATGTAGGGGCTGAGCTTAGGGGAAAGATTCTGCAACTGTTACTTTATGCTGATGACCTAGCTATAATGGCAGAATCCCCGGCAGATATGCAAGCGATGCTTGACTGCCTGAGAGATTTCTGCGAGGCTACTAAGATGGCTGTGAATATAAAGAAAACTGAGATTGTCGTTTTCAACAAACAATTCTGTGATGAGGCCCGCATGGATCCTGATTACAAATTTGTCTATGATGGAGCACAACTTTCTACAAAGTTATCTTTTATCTACTTGGGATCCCTCTTTGTGGATGGTGACTCAAGCAATCGTGCAAAAGCTGCTTTTTCTAGGATGCTCACTAAGGCCCAAAAGGCACACCACATGCTTCGTAGGCGATGCCATACTATGGAGATATACAATATTGATATTCTCACCCACCTGTTTGATTCTCTTGTACAACCTATCCTGAATTTTGGCTGTGAGGTGTGGGCTCCTTCTATTCTGAACAACACACTTATCTCAAATGACCATGCTTGTGAGAAATGGCATAGAGGTATACTTAAACAAATGTTGGGTGTTTGCCAATCTACTACATCTAATATTATCATGGAAGAGCTGGGTAGAACCCCGTTGTGTTTTGCTTGGCTTAAACAAGCTTTGCGCTTCTGGAACAAGACCATACATAAAGAACCTGAGGATCTCATTAGAATGGCTCTTGAGGAATCTTTTGACTCCAACACTGGCTGGGTTCATGACTTGCGTTGTGCTCTCCACAAGCTAGGATCCAGTAAAAACATCAACATTTTGGAGGCTGTCGATGTCGAAGGTATTATGTCTGAAGTTTTTGAGTCATGGAGGTTTAAGTACCCAAGTGACACCAATGCAGTTAGAGACATCCCTGATGAGAGAAGGGTTGGCTTTAAACGCCTCCGATACCAAAAATGGTTCGCAGCCAACAGCAATGATGAGAATGGCTTGATTCCCTTTACATCCGCCTTACATAAGCAGGATCAGATTCGTTCTATAGCACAGTTTAGAATGGGTTCCCATTGGCTGAACACAGAAAGAATGAGGGTGGTGGATAGAGCACACATCCCTCGCTCAATGAGACACTGTCAAATGTGTGGGTTCCAAAAAACTGAGGATGAAATGCATATGTTTGAGTGCCCTTTTTATAATGATATTCGCCTCCGCTACCAGAATCTGTTTACAGATATTTATAGGCATGTCCATGAGGATACCGACTTAACCGTATGGAATGTGGAATTCTGCGATTCCACATTCAGAACCTTTATGAATGGAAATGGCACTAAGTCTTTTTGGAGCAACCTAGCCGACTATCTTTCTACTTGTAGAAGAGCAAGACAGGAAGCCCTGGACTGCTTAGTGGCACCGTAATTTATTATCCCTTTTTTTTCTTCTTGAGACTTCTCATTTGTTAGCTTCTTACCTCCGCCACTGTAAGTGGTTGAGATCTGGGTCCTGCTCTAAGGGGTTTAATACCTACGCCACCAAAACGGTGGTTGGGAGTTTGGTTTGTTTGTCCTGGACACACCCCTGATGTAATGGGGTTTTTTGCTTTGTGGGTGCTTTTTCTTTTTGTTTAAAGCACAGAGTCTCATACACCCTCGCGGTGTCAAGTAGACTTTAACATGTAATGTAATGTAATGTAATGTAATGTAATGTAATGTAATGTAATTGTCAGCTGTACTACCAGGACACGAGTGCCTTATTGGCATCTGATCAGTAGTACAGCTGACACCACGCACCACCATACACACCAACACACACCTCCATACACCACAACCATAAATCATCACCATACGCACCACCATACACCACATCCATATACCACCACCACACCACACCACCATGCACCACCATATAGGACTGCTACCATACCCGACTAACACATACCACCACACAACTAAACACATCACACAATAACAGCACACAACAACGACGCACAACAACAAGAACTATACACATCGTACACCACCATACACTACCGCCACTCAACATCAACCACCACGGCACACATCACCACACACCGCCATCACACACCACCATGCACATGCAACACCATACACCATCTTACACACCGTAATACCCTGCTACACGCCCCGACCACACACCTTCCCACAACACCGTACACTATCACACAACACCACCATAAACCACCAAATACCACCTTGCAACACCATAAACACCACCATACACCGCCACAAACTACAAACACTCACCACTACCACACACCACCATACACCATCACCTTACACTACGCAACCTACCATGGAGCATGCCGGTCTTCGGGTCTTTTTCGATAACTTCATTTTACCCCAAAAAACCAGTAGGGGTCTTTCCGATAGTCCCTCCGCACGAATTATATCTCGGGGGGTGTCTGATAGATTTCCCCGTGCAATACCGTGGTAGTACCGTGGCAGTACCGTGATTTTGCCATGGATGATTCGCCTAAGATTCGGGAGCTGACGCGATTCGCCTTAAAGATTCGAGAGCTGACGTGTGTCCCGCGAATAGATAAGAAACAATACGACAAAATACAACAAAATACGACAAAATACGATTAGCCAGACTTCGTTACACTTTGTTACACATTTCTACTCTCCCCGACAGGAACCAACTGCAACCGTCTGCCGATTCAGCCGTGAGACGAAGCCGAGGAAGTCAAGAGGAAGTCAGGAGCCGCGAGCCGCGGCAGGACCCGACTGTCTCCAGGTTCCCGTTCAGCCCGCGACTCATCACTGCGTGGCGGGAGCTGCTGCTACTCACTACTTGATGACTTTTGCTAGCCCTTGAGCTATACGACCTACCCCACTAGCTTTGGATAGTATTTTTTCAACTTCTGGACTGAACTGCTGTAACGCGCTTCCTACGCCCCTTATTCCGTCCGCTACCCCTCCCTGTCCCAACAAGTCAGCAATGGAGGCTGCCGCATTGGACACTGGTCCCGCAAATTGTCCCACCTTCCGAGCTACACCTCCACCGAAATCAGCTACCTTCCTAACCACATTCCCGAAAGTGCCTACACCAGATTTGAGAGTATTAAAGAATCCCATTAATATACTCTTTGATATTATTTGATGGAAAGTAAAAGCAATTTCTGGTCTATGGATTTCAAAATTGATAAAATAGAATTCATAGGATCAGTATCAGATTCATAATCTATCTGAGAGTGATGCTCCAGTCGTAGGGAAAAGGCCCTATAGAGTCTTTATGTTCATCTTTAATGCTCAAACTCAATTCTGACACATGTGAGGCGCTTGTATAGAAAGAAAAGTCGTCTGCTGTATTCTGATAAATGATGTTGGCAAAACTTTCAACATTAACTGGTAGACGGATTAATACATCAGATTCCTGCATATTGTTTTGACGAAAATTGTTGACAGCACTGTTAGTTACCTTGGGTAAATTGTGATGGATGGTCAGGAAACTTTCAAGATTTAAACGCAATGGAAAGGAGCTAACAATGGGAGCACCACCAGGTGTTTCGTGAGGCAGGAACCCAAACAAATAACTACTTTTATCTTTGAATTCGAATGAATACCCTGGCCCAGGAGGGTTGAATATACAAAGCCCGTTTGTTTCATTATGGGTTATTGTCCATCCCGTAAGCAACACACCCAATTCTGTCAGCCAAGAATCAAGGGTATAGTTCCCAATTGGAATTCTGATTGATGTCTTGGTACCATTGTTGTTAACAATAAAGTCATTGTTACTTGCTCTAATCGAATAAAAACACCTGTTGATGATGACATCTGCAACTGTGACTTTCGTCCTCCCTCCATAGGGATTTTGCGAGACTCCTGCAGGCAATGATGTTGTGAAATTGTCAGGCGTTCCACTTGTTCGAAACGTGCTTGATATGTACAACAATTGTGTTTTCAAGACAGGTGGAGACATTTTATATGATGGGATATATTATACTGTAACATTTTGTATTGTAACCATGCCATCTAAAACCTCAGTACGTCGGTATTTAGTACTTCTTTGAGGGTCGTTTGAAACAAAGAAAATCCTGTTTGAATTGTTCGTTTGATTCATTCTTAGATTCAATCGGAGATAACCTTGATTCAATCGATCTTTGTTTCCTGTTTGAATCAGTCGGCCATCAAACCTACCGATTGAGATCCGTTTGAAACAAGGTTGGTTGTTTCAAACATGACTCAAACCATGTTCAAATAGATCTTAATCAAGCGGTCATCAACGTGCCCCTTGAAAAAGGTTTGAAACAAGGTTGGTTGTTTCAAACATGACTCAAACCATGTTCAAATAGATCTTAATCAAGCCGTCATCAACGTGCCCCTTGAAAAAGGTTTGAAACAAGGTTGGTTGTTTCAAACATGACTCAAACGATGTTCAAATAGATCTGTTTTTTCGTAAAGCAATGCAAGCACTGAAGACTGAGGGCGCATATTTGGACAGCAGGACTCTTCGATCTTTGTTACAGAAATTGAAAGCACCATAATGAATGAATCCTTAGATAGTTAAACATGATAGTAATTAGTGATTGAAGAGCTAGATATATATGCTACTAAGGAAGTGCAGTTGGCCACGAAGTAGTTCCTCAGGTACGAATTGACGAAACTCCAGCATGCTGTGCTTCTTGTTCATCAACGACATCGTCTTCAGCCTCAAGGTCATCAGCTGCATTAGGTTGTACAGCTTCTAGCCAGCTCCATTAGGTTGTAGAGCTTCCAGCCAGCTCCATTAGACTTTCACTTGTGTGGCAGGTTGTAAAGCTTCCACCCAGCTCCATTAGGTTGTACAGCTTCCAGCCAGCTCCATAAGACTTTCACTTTGTGTGCCAGGTTGTATAGCTTCCAGCCAGCTCCATTAGGCTGTCTCTCTGTATATTAGGTTGTTGTGTAGCTTCGAGCCAGCTAAGCCGTCCTCAGCAGGAAAATTAAATATATGATACCAATTTGTTTTCTGGCATTATATTTGTTTCCTTTCTTGTAAAAGTTTCTTTCCTACCATTGTCCAAAGTGCGAGTACTTAAACACGCACACACACCCTACTTGGGCTGTTTCCAAACTCCTACATTCAACTTCAACTTGGTTACATAGCCAGACTTCAACTTGGTTACATAGCCAGACTTCAACTTGGTTACGTAGCCAGACTTCAACTTGGTTACATAGCCAGACTTCAACTTGGTTACATAGCCAGTTGTGACACTTGAGATTACAGCCATCATCTTGCTAGCACCTACACCCCACCCTAGATTTTTGTCTAGCCAATGAAAGCACAACTAATGTACTACAAGGTACGGATTTGTGCCGGTTATCGCTAGGCGCTCGCCCGCCTCGGATTCAAAGCTTCCTACCTCTCGGCAGCCTACATATGGGAGCTTAGCTACATTTCGAAGTGCAATATCTTCGACCACCTTGAATTCCGTTTGATATTGTCTTGATTGACTTCCGTCTGATTCAATGAATAAGCTGCTTGAATTGAATCACTGATTCAAACTGTTTTCAAGGTACCCTGATTCAAGGGGAAAACCGCTTGATAGGGGTTCATTGATTCAAACCAGTTGATTCAAACGATTTCAAAGGTCTGCCTAAATACCGACGACTACCAGAAACAGGTTTGATTTTATTCAGCAAGTCTTTCCTGATATCTTTCTTGTCCCTATACAACAATGGTTTATTGATATGTACAGAAATAGCTACATCTACCAAGTATTCAGGTAGACCAGGAGACATGTCTAAAATTGCAGCTCTGAAATTTTTGTATTCATTGGTTTGCTTGTATTCTTGTGTCAAAGAGGCCATTCTTTAACAATCATTTAGAAAAAATAAAATGTTTTATTGCAGGTTCAGAACAATATCAAAGTTTTTCTTGAACCTATTTAGTTTGTCTCCTGTGAAATCTATAACAAGAGAGTCATGCTCATCCTGTGTTGCATGTATATACAGCCTCTCAAACTTCTTCAAGTCGAGAGTAGAACTGAGTTCATCATGAAGATCTACCAATATTTTGGTTGATGCAAACTTGAATAAAACGAACAATGAATTATTAGTTCTGATGCTCTTGGGTATAGCTTTTAAATTCTGTGAGCAAATCATGATGTTTATACCCAAATCCCTGTTCTTCAAAACCAAGTTTGTCAATGCTGATTTACCCACACTTTTGAATGCACTACTACCCACCAGATCATCCAATACAAAATAATTTATTGCACCGTTTGGGTATCTACAAGAAGGCTTTTGGTATGCAGTTCTCTCAAGAAAATCTCTCTCATCAAATGTCAATGCATCTATTTTTCCATTGAAAAACTTTGCCCAAACTTGCAAATCTTTCTTGAACTGTTCAGTGTTTTCTTTTTCTTTTTTGATGTCTTCAATAACTTCTAAAAGCTTTGTGTCACTGTAATTACTTATAATATCATCAGGATAAATCTTCAGACAATTGAATACTGGATTTGCATCATGGGTATGTGAAAATACAAGAATTCTCATAGCCTGTTTGCCATCAAAACCCGCAAGCTCATATTGTTTCAATAATTGGCAAACAGAATATGTTTTACCAGTCCCTCGGCTCCCAATGAAAAGGGCTACAAAATAGTTGCGTGGCAAAGACGTGTTTAGACACTGTGGGTAAGTGTTTGGCTTATAAACGAGTTTTTTATGAATAAAATTACTGACTGCGTTTTCTGTGATATTCATCTATTTTTACAGGACATAATATTTTACTAAAAAGGGCATTGTGACCCAGGGAAGAGTGATTGATAAGCCAGTCGTTTCCCATCATTCATTATTTTCTGTCTAAACAGTTCAACAGTTTCCTCCTGGCTTATTTTTGGAACTTTTGTAACGTTCAAGCGTTTTTTAATTTGTCTTGACATCTGTTTCACTTCAACTTCTTCTGATTCTGGCTGGGAATCATCTGTTATCACCTGTTCGTCTTCTTCAGAGTCATCATCACTAACAACAATAGTTGTCTTCAGTTTCTTATTGACTGCCTTCTTACGAATTTTCATCTCAGTAGCCTTTTCTTGTTGCTTTACTTGTTTCTCCTGTTTCTGGAGCTGTTTCTCTTGTCTACTGATTTCTCCTAATTCTTTTCTCTTGGCCCAAGCTTTTTCCCGTGCTCTTGCTAGTACCTCTTTCTGCTTCTCAGACATGACCCTCTTTGCTTTGGGTTGAATCACTTCCACATCCTTCAAATTGTTACTGAGTTGTTCAATATCCTCCATATATAATTTCAAGTTAGAAAATAATAGAAAAAATTACTGGAATTTACAAATGATCACTGGAATTTTGGAACCACAGGAGATGTCCTCAGGATGTGTATGGCTTTGGGCTTGTTGGGTAAAGGACGACCCCACAGCAACTGAGTCTCATGTAACGGTTGTCGGATCATTCTCCTACCTACATAGTTTGTAGCTGGTTGGGCATATTGAATGGCTCTATTAGGCCATGTTTCTAGACAGAGAGGTAGCAAATATTTATCCATTTTATATATTACCTTGTGAAAAAGTATTTCGAGCCGTTTTCACCAGTATCTATCTCCAAAAGAGAGTTGTACTTGACGAATAAAAGTGAATAGTTCTTCGTGTTGATATTACCAGTGCTGTGAAATGTGATGTCATAGGGTATGTCTTCATCCATTACATCTATTGGTAGACCCAGGGCCCACTGACGAGTTGCTAGAGTACTTGCACTTCGTATTAATAGGGTACTATCCTTTTTCAATGTAGTCATGTGTTCCATTGATCTGTTGTCATTGTCAAAAATCATGTCCAAGTATTCATTTGCCCTGAAATAGTTTATTGGGTGGTCTGCAACAGGTATATTGTTGACACTAATACCAACATAAACTGGAGCATTATTTGTTATAATACTTGGAATGCCTTGTGAAAAATAGTAGCTTGTCCCGTTATAGTCTTGGGTTGAAGTCTTGGAGTGAAAATCTTCTGTCATGAACGTTGCAATAGCATACTCAATATCCCTGGAAGAAATGTATATATTAGTTTGTTGGTTTTCGTTTTCATTGAGTTGAAACATGGATGAGAAGTTGTCAAATTCAACACGTTCTGTGACATTGTCTTGAATTTCACTTCGAACAATAAGGTGTAGATCGTAAATCTCATAGCTTGTTGAATCATTGTCTCTCAACAATACTGCAGCATCTGCCCAAACAATACAGATTCGAACCCTGCCTTTGATTACACAGTCCTTGGTACCTAAGATACCATGGAAACGGTCAATAACATATGGCTCATCATCTGACATGGAAATTAAATCCACAGCCTGAGCATTACCCAACATATTGGAGGAAGTCGCAGGGGTGTTATGAACAGCCATTAGTCTTGTGAGGTGATGATAATTGTTGATGGACTGGACCTCAACGTCATCAAACGAAACTGATAATGAACTGATTAAGCAATCTATTCCCCTGGGTGCAACACCATCCGAATTAAAAGTGAACAAAAGCTTGACACTGGATACATCCCAAATGCCATCAGTCATTTCAAACACGGTCTGTGTTTGGGGGAAACCTGTTTTTGTTCCTATTGGCTCAATTCTATGGATTTTAGTAATGTTTTGAGGAATTGCACTCATTTATATTATTGTTACATTTATAATTATTTGTATTTATAGAACTAATTCGAGCATCCTCCCCGCTCCCACACGGATCATGCTACTACACTCAATAAACACCATTGCAGTCAAGTTGGCTGAGCCTGCTGCTCCACTAACGGCTTGAGACTCGAATGCTCCAATCGAACTGTTCCCTCTTGTGTCAATGCCCGACATGAACTCATCATTATTGTGGCAGAACTTGCATGAGAGAACAAAGGATTTATCACGCCAGCTTGCAAATGAATCACAAAGGGGACTTGACCCTCCTAGGGTGTCCTGCAATTGGTTGTAAGAACTTTGTGTTAACGAAAAACACTGTCCAACATTGGCCTTAAAATCTGGATAATAAGTCCCATTGATAGTGAACTGAGCACTTTCCATCCCAGTCGCTTTCCTGACGAACGTGTTACAGTTTTTGGTCACTGCATCCAATGCTCCAGTAGGTGATTGGTCTAAAAATATTCCCCAAGCTCGATTAACCGACTGGGACGACACACTAAATTTGGTGGACTGGCTATAACTTGATGCAGCTGATGAAAATGAAAAATAGTTCTTGAACATGATTTCATACACACCTCCATTTTGCAGAAAGGCATTGTGTGCGGCATCAAAGAGCCCATCATCTATTGAGATAGTATCAACACTGAACGAAATGTCTGATAGAATAAATTGTCCTCCCCCAATTAGACAATTGGATCCATCTAGCTGTATCCTAAGGCGAACCTGCCCTAGGAGTTTGGTATCCAATATGCTGGGCTGAAAGCTATTGAGAGTCAGCCCATTACAAATGCCATAATCTTTTGGAATACCAATGGGAATAGCTGAACCATCACCTCCTGATTGGACAATCTTACGTCTGTTGTGGCAATCTGCACCAAAGGATGTATCAGCAATAATATTAAAAAGCTGATTATAATTGGAGAACCCTCCTATCACTTGCCCATTCACTTCCAAGTCGCACCTTTGTATGATTGATTCAATGTTCCTTGGCATGCCCCCAGTATCTGTGATAGCTTTGAAACTCATTATCAGGCTATCAGTATCTATCAAAGTGTTGGAAGGCATGTCGACTGTGATCACACCATTGTTGGTTGCAGAAGTACTATTAAGGGTGGGCAGCCGTTTAGTTGCTCGACTATAGTTAGAGATCCGTTTTGTAATGTACTGGAGGTTTTTTGGGTATGCAGACATGTAGCTTATACCGGTATACTCGATATTTTGATAATAATCAAAGTTTATTTTTCAGATAATTATAGATATCTATATAACGATTTTTGGTTCTCCGTTTGTCAAGTAGTCTTTGTAATCCAGGCTCATTAGAACGTTCTTGGTATTCGGTTGCAATTGCAAGCACCTCCCTCTTAGATTGGCCACTTGAATCTGGCGATGCGTGCCTGAAGTCAAATCTATCTAGTGACCGCCTCAAATCATACCGTGTTTTAGGTGCTGCATAATTGGCATTAGACGGAGATGGTCGAGAGGAAGGTGGTCTAGGTAAGTGGTATATATACGTCCTAGTTCCTTGAAACACATTTTGTGGTGCAGTGTTTTGTTGAGTCATGGCAGCCCTCGCTGATCTAGCAAGCTGTTCTACAGCAGATACCCCATTTACAGCCTGAGCTATCATATTTTGATGGGGTTGTTTTGGGATCTCTATTACATATGCATAAGGGTTGAATCCCATCATTCGAGGGAGTGTCCTATCAGCAGGTAATTTAACATTAATTGTTGTTGCTCTTTGGTTTGTAGTATTCCCTCTTTGTTTGATTGTATTTGTTTTTGTTTTTGTTTTTGTTTTTCCCACATTTTTTCTGGACCTCATGGTTTAAATTATGTTATAAATTAATGTACAACACCTCTCAGTATATATTTGCTCAGCCCAGAGACACCAAAAAGATCACCAACAGTTTTTCAGGAGACTATAACGCACTTATAAACAAGCCCACCTTATTTTCAGGGTCTTACAATGATCTTACAGACCAATTGAATGTACAAAACGCTTTTGTTGCTATTGGTCCCGGAGTGAAGGTGAGTCGTCTTGAACTACCAACGCAGACTGGAGCCAATGGGCCTGGTTTGATTCACTTTGCAGACACAGGGTCGGAGATTAATGGGAGCATATCTTTCTTGAGCGATGGGGGTAGTGAATCATTCAATTTCCTCTTCGAATTCATGACCAAAGCTAGGATTGACCAGACGGGATCATACATTAACCTTTCTGACAAGTCATATAAAAATCATATTGAATACCTCAACCCTGAGGAGTCATTGAAGGCCATAAAATCTTTGCAGCCGGCAAAATACACGTTCAAGGGAGATGCTAAAAATGCAGTGGAAATTGGGCTGTATGCCCAAGAAGTGATAGGCGTTTGTCCAGAAGCTGTGAGATTCCTAGACTCAGAGAAAGAGAGATTGGGTCTCAATTACAACTCCCTTGTACCACATCTAATTGGTGCAATAAGGGCTTTATCAGTCGAGGTTGATGACCTAAAGAAATTGAATACTTAAGGATTATAATATATTATACAGTATAAGATGACTGACGTTCAACAACAGCCGATTAAGGTTTTTCAATACAACTCATTGATGCACAAAACGAAAATGGCGGAGGATCCAGAGTATAGAAGTCATGTAAACAATATGGCTCGCATTGCAATGGTTAGAAGATATCAGACAGATGATGTGTACAGGGAGCGCCAAAAACAATTGAAGAATGAACGGTATAAGAATGACCCAGAATACCGTGCACAACGAAATGAACGTTCGCGGATTTATAATGCAAAATTGAAGGAACGGAAGGCTATGTTGAAGGCAGAGTCTGTGTAAGTGAATTAAAAAAATGAAATACAAATTATTATTTTTTAAGTTCTTTAAGATTGTTGCTTAAAGATAAATTCCATAGATAATATTATAACAAAACATATAATGGCATCACGACAAACTTTGGTAAAATTTTACAAGAAGCACATGGTAACAGGGGAAGCTCCGCGTAGGATTACAGAGAAATATGTGATAGCAAAGGGATACGAATCACTAGCGGATTTCTATGATGATGTTGGAGTCGAGAAGGACCATCACGAAGCAAAGGAAAATAAGGTTAAGAGGCAAAAGAAGGTACAATATGATAGGGAACGCTATTTGCAGAAAAAGAAAAAAAGGGAGAGGGAGTTAGAGGAGAGTAAGTACGAGAAACGTGTTGTAAGAATTTATGTTATAGCTTTGACACAGCTTCCAAAAAACAACAAGAAGCCGGCATAACACACCATATGTATGCCCATGAAATAACGTCATTTTCAAAAGCTTGGAATCCCGTCAGAGACTTTCCATCAGGCAAATTCTTGCATATTGGCAGCCTTGAAGGCTTCATAATTCCTAAAACATCAAGATACTATGAACTGCTCACAAATCTACAAGGAACAGACTACAAAATGTTTCCTGATTATGTTGACTTCATTCACCACATCTTCCAGGATGACCCAGATGCAGCAGGATACATGCTAGAAATCTTTTACAATACAAATTGTATTCAAATTATTTCAAACGAATCAAGCGCCCAAGACATCATAATTCCCTTCAAACACAGAATTGTACAGAACACTGCTACAATGTGTTGTGACAACAAATACTTGAAACGGGATATTGACGTTGAAGGGAAAGACACACTACGAGGTTCTATCAAGCAATCCATACTATTAGATCTCCCTCCCAATACATGTGCCTTTCAGGTTATTCTACAATCTTTGAAGAAATCGTATGACAAGCATTACACAAATCTGGTTTGTGATCCCAGGCCACCAATGAGCTACGAGTCATTGTACAGAGATTTTTTCAACAAAGACTCTACCGAACACACTGATGAAGACGTTGTCACGATAGAACTATTTCTCAAATGGTTTGAAAAAAACAATTTTGGATGCATGATATACGACAATGAGAACCAATATCTGGCAGGATGTACACCAGAAAAATTACATCCTGCTATTGAAACCATAACTAAAGCGATCTACTGGAACGGACATCTCTCTCTCATTGACAAAAAAAAGGAATTCAATGCGTCATCGCATGACACTGTATTGGAACATCCATCGTCTGAATTCAAGTTACCAAATGAGAAGGGAAAAAAGACACACCCTATTGCAGTAGCAAGCTCTGTGGAGGAGATATTTCCATTAATCAAGGAACAAATCCTTGCTAAAAATAAAAACATTGAAATCATTTATAATGGCAACTTGGCACTTATTCTTGAACAATTTGTGTGTATCGAAGGAGTAACCCCAGCATTTACCACGCAAGGAGGCTCAACAATCACTGGCGTATATTTGAATCACTTGGAATCTGTTAAGATTTCGATTCAATCCGCCGTTAAGATAGATGGATGCATCGATTGTGTGATTGATGACATAGATATTTATAAAAAGTTTATCATACTAGAATCAACTGTCGTGAAATCTATCCTCAACAAAAATAACCTTTCCACGTACCACCCTCTAGTTGCAAATGTATTTAACTGGTATCCGGAGTCTATCCCTAATGGTAAACTTGTTGACGAAGATCTCTCTCTTCGCATACGTGATGAATACGTAGGAATAGATTTTAACAAACACTATGCTTCATGCTTGATATATATTTTGAAAACATTGGGTTTTCCAATTGTCCATCCATGGGATACATTCCAAGCCAATGAAAACAGACCTATCAACAGTAAGTTCTTGTATGTTGTGAAAATAACTAAAAGACACAAAATTTACAGCAAAGAACGTATGCTCATATACGGATACGAATTGTTACAACTGGAATCAATGAACGTCGAATATAGCGTATTGTCATATTTAGAAGTTCTATGGGTAAAATGCGAAGAATTGGGAGACGTAGTGGCATCGTGTTTTGATGAAAAATACGAAGATATCCCACTAAAACTTCGAAAGGGTATACCCAACAAGTTGTCTGGATTGTTGGGAAAGAAATACAATACCAAAAGACACTCGGCTGTATTCACAAAAAAAGATGACGCTTGCAATTACTTGCTAAAAAAAAGAAAAAGCGGCAAGTCATCTTGTGTGATCTCACTATCCGAAGATTTACACATTGTGAATTTAACGAAAAAAACAGAACTAACAAGCGGATTTTTACCAATGAGAATAGCTATTGTCAATAGGGCAAGATTTCAAGTAAACGAACTGATAGAAACATTGGCTAAATCAAACATCGAGGTTAAAGCCGTCAAAACCGATGCTGTATATGTTTTGAAAGAAGGAAACGATTTCAGTTGCATTGAGCACCTTATTGGAGACGGACTGGGTCAATTGAAATGGGAGAACAAATCAATGCCACCAAATCATCCTATTGGTTATGATTTTCGCCCACATAATAACTCAATAAAGGAGGAGGAGAAGGAGGAGGACATTCCTAAACCCACACGAAAAAAAGCTGAAAAAGAGATTATCCACTATATGGACGGATGCTCTGAATCCATTAGCCTACAGGCGAATCCCTTAGGGACGAATCAAAGGCTAGACACAGAGAATCAAAATACACCACAAATAGACGTTAGTAAACTCAGTACAAAGGAGATCAAACAATACCTTCAAACCAATCTAGACGAATATATATTACAATCCCGTGTAAATCCAGCAAGCACAAAAGAGGTAAAAAATAGAACATTTGTTAACGGTCTAGCTGGTTGTGGAAAGTCTTACACTACAATTGTAGATGCATTAAAGAATTTTGAACCAAACCAGATATTGGTAGTGGCTCCATGGAATTCACAAGTTAGAGAAGCTCTCAAGAAAACCACTGGTATCAACGCATGCACATTTCACAGCCTCATGGGATTTGATCATAATGGGAATAAAACACTAGGTTGTCATTCGATGGAAGGAATTAAATGCGTCATATTTGAGGAAATAATGTTGCTCACAAGACGCAACCTGGTTGACGTGTACAAGTTTATGCAGAATAAAAAACTATACATACTGGCTAACGGAGAATCTCATCAACTGGAATCCATTGGAGATGACGTAAGCACTGATGAAAAGACAGGGTATATCACCAAAATGTTCAAATGGACAATGACGCTAACAAAGAATCATCGATTGGAAACAGATGAAGATAAATTGAAAATGATTGAATTCTTCAATGACCTATTTCATTCTGATTTGGGTGTTTATAAAACTATCTTGAAGCATTTCCCAAAAAAGATATTGAAATCATTGGAAGACCTCAAAGAACTGGGTATTAATAAAGCGATCACACATCGAGATACTAGTTCGAATAGTGTCAACAAATATCTAGACAGTCTGATTGACAAGAAAAAGATAGAGAAAGCTGATAAACTCAAGACACTGGACAATGGAATCAAATATCACTACAATCAGGAACTGATCTGCAAGACAACAATAAACAGAGTGGTAAAGGATTCTCCTAAGACCAAGGATTCGCCTAAGATTACTCCCCGCGGGACTCATGCGCAAAGCGCTTCCAAGGGTGCGCCTAAGATCAAGAGCAAGAAGATAAAAATGCGACCCAACTACAGATACACTATTGTTGGACAAACCAATAAACATTTCACTCTGCAAGATGTTCAAGACAAAGAACTTAGAGTCGATATCCCCCATGACATGATTGTCGAACATTTCAAACTATCACACGCTAACACTTGCCATTCAGAACAAGGTGCTTGTATTGATGAGAAATTTGTCATTTGCGACATGAGCATTATAACAGACATCCGCTGGGCCTACTGTGCTGTCTCAAGGTGTGTCAGGCTAGATGACGTGTATTTCTTGGACTTTGACTTGAAGGAATTGAACTTGATAGAGTTCTTCAACGGGAAGATTTGCGGCTACAAGAAACAAGACAGGAAACGAGACGAGAACTTCGTGCCTTGCAAAAATTACATCAATGTTGATTGGTGCATAGAGCTTTACAAAAAGGAAAATAATAGAATTTGCAGGAAATGCCAACAGTATATGGGAGTAGAAAAACATTCAAAAAACCAATGTACTGTAGACAGAGAGGACAAAGCCCTGCATCATATCAAATCGAATTGCCATCTGTGTTGCCTGCAATGCAACAGAGCGAACCAAAAAAATACTGATTGATCCTCCCCCTCCATAAACATTCATAATATATATAATGAATCTTGAATCCATTTTGAAAGCTAATCCAAATCTAAAATTGCTGTCCAAGGCAAAGCTATTTACTAGATTAAAAGACGACGGGATTACCAAACGAGATATCGAAGATTACTTCAATCCACGAGAGCTAACACAAATTTACCAAAGACCACAAAACACTAAATTCAAATTCAAGATCACTGCAAAACCCAGATCATTCCAGATTGATGTGGCAATTATGCCATTGTCGAGCAAGAGGATAAATAACAACATCAATCAAATTCTTATGTGTATTGATATCATTTCTCGCAAAGCTTATTGCTACCCACTGAAAAGCGGTAAGATGGATGACGTTTTAGATGCCTATCAGGAATTTATAGGCGATGTAGACGAAGACATCAACAGTGTATCAGGAGATAATTTTTCATCTTCAATATTTGAGTCTTTCAATAAAGAACTAAATATAAAGGTATATACGGACGTTGCAAAAGAAGACCACATTACTCCTATGGGGAACAAGCTGGGAATCGTTGACAGATTTACAAGGACACTGAAGGGTCTGATAAAGAAATACTCACTGGAAAACAAGACTAAAAAATGGGTAGACGCACTTGGTGAAATTGTTGAGCTGTATAGCGACTCCCCTCATTCTGGGTTGAAAGATGCTTCGCCCAACGAGGTGTATGACGATCTTGATTATTCTCAAAAGCTATATGAAGCTCAATTAAAAAAAAATCAAAAGATGAATGACAAAGTGACCCTGAAAGTAGGAGACAGAGTGCGTGTAATGTTACAGAAGAAAACCTTTGAAAAGGAGAAGGCCAGATTTTCTACAGAGATTTACACCATTGAAGAACACATAGCATACAGATGCAAGCTCAGAGGAGTCAAACGTCTGTATAGACCAAGCGAATTGAACGTTGTTACAAACGTGAAAGATAGACTGGAGCCAGAAAAAGAAGACAATCAAATCAGAAGGATGCAAAGGTCAAAGGCATTTAATTCCTATGACGAGATTGTTACTGCTATTGATAAGAAGGACGAACCAAAAGCAAAAAGAACCTTGCGAAAGCCCAAACGGTTTGCCGAGTAACCAGGATCCTCCATTCCTCCTCCTGCGAGTTGCGGGGGCGGAACGGAAACCGGTAGACAGTCGCCTCCTGCGCAGAGTAGAAAAGTGTAACAAAGTGTAACGAAGTATGTCGCGATTTGCCTTTAGATTTGCCTGAAGGGTTCATATGCGAAGCATGTGTCATACGCCAAGCGTGTGTCATCACCACGTGACGGGAGCTGACGCGACTCCCTCTCGACTTCCTCTCAGCCGCGCTGTCGCAGACTCCGCTCAGATTGTTGTGTAGCCTCCCGACAGGCCGAACCACGTGAGTCATTATTTCGATGGATGCTTCGCATCCATTAGCCTTAGGCTAATCATTATTTTTCTTATCCATTCGTGTAACCTCCCGAATCTTAGGCGAATTGTTGATCAAAAATCACGGTACTGCACCCGCCCACGGTACAAGCCGCCCACGGTACTACCACGGTATTGCACGGGGAAATCTATCGGACATCCCCCGAGATATAATTCGTGCGGAGGGACTATCGGAAAGACCCCTACTGGTTTTTTGGGGTAAAATGAAGTTATCGAAAAAGACCCGAAGACCGGCATGCTCCATAGGTAGGTTACGCAACCATCATCTGTTCCCTCCTATCCTACACAGCATTTACACTAACCAATCCATGCAGCTCCACCCCACCCCACTAATCCACCCTACAACCCACCACTTCGTGCAGCTCCACCCCCACTCCACCCCGGCACCCCCCACCCTAACTCCACCTAAGTTAGCTGTCCTACCTCCTACCTACCTGCTAGGTAGAAAACTGCCTCCATGAACAACCCCAATGCCTCAGACAATTGCGTGCGTGTGTATGTTTGGTGTCCAAGGTAGGGTCCCTTAGCTTGTAGTCGCTGGCCAGACTTCCGGATGCAATCCGTGGGTCGGTCGGTCAGTTGTTGGGTAGATCGAAACTGATAGTTTACTAGCTAGCTGCCACGAACGTCCTGCCCCCGTTCCTGAAGCCACGATTTGGGCGCGCTCCCTTTATTCTTCCCACTTTAAGCTTGTTCGGAACAGCTCCCCTGCTGAGCCCGGTCCGTGGGCGTGGGTGGGTTGGTCATTCCTTTATTTGATAGTTGGATCTAAGCGCGGTAGGCGTGCATTTTGAAGTGTGAGCTGTTCAGGAGGTGGAGTTCAGGAGGGAAGAAGGAATCAAAACATCCTGGTCAACACCTGCCTGGAGTTCGTAGGAGGATGTTACGATCGGTTCGAATCGGTTCCGACTCGAGACAAAGCACCCTGAATCCGCCTGAATCCGAATCACACCTCTGATCACACTACCGTGCCCGGCCCCTGCCCCTGCACAGCCTGGAGGCCCAACCCAGGGGCCCAACCCGGCCCAACCCCTCTGGGCCCAACCGTGGACTCGCACTCGCCCGCATTCGCCTGCACAATTTGGGCCCGCGCCCCCCAAAATTGTGCCTGCAGCGGGAGGGCGAAAACAAAAATGTCGGGATGGGCAGGAGTACAAAAACAGGCAGGAGTACAAAAACATTGACTTGTCATCCGGTGTCATCGCTAAAAAACCTGAGGGCTGACCCGGGGGCTGACCCCCCCCCCCCCCCCCCCCCCCCCCCCCTGTACCGCTCAAAATAAAAATAGGAGGCAACAAGGAGGCAATACTTAAAAATTAGATATGGATTCTGGGTATTTACACTACGTCGCACATAATGGCATCCTCAGAGTTCCTGGGATAGTCAAAATATTCAACCATGCACCCACCCATCAACCCACATTACCCACCCATCCATACCCATTCATACCACCCATACTCGACAATTGACCCACCCATACCACCAATTCACCCACCCATGCCCACCAGGGTACTTCAAACGGACCCCAGGGGGTGCGTCCTGGGACGCACCCTAATTCGGTAGGGTGCGTCCTGGGACGCACCCAATTCGGTTGGATGAGTTCTGGGAAAAATCGGAAATTACAACGTTTAAAGTCAAAACTGCGGATTTGGAATATTATGAAAAAATCAGTGGGCCAAATCCAGTACTGCTGTTCTCACACAAAAACATAGCCAGCTGCCCTGCCCTGCTGCACACATTGTGCTCACAAATGGTTAGTGCACTACTCACACACGATCCACTCAAATTGTGTGCTCCATCCTTGCCCCACCCGCATACAACTCACACGAGTGATTGGTCTTGCAGATAGAACACAGGCTTTCAGAGTGCTCTGAATGGCACTTTGTATTACGACGGGAGAGGCTTTAAAGCTCTAATTTTTTCGAGAGGTGTTAAGGATCACGTAAACGGGTATGTGCTACTTGTTTTTGGAATTGTGGTATCCGAAGCAATCTAAGATTAAAGCCTCTTTTATGAAATGTAATATCATCAAGTTTAGAGTAGGAGGTCACGCCCTGAACATAGTGTGTGATGAAGAACAATAGTTCAAGAAGGCATACTTGTAAACCAATCATATGACGGATACTAACAGGATTATATCAATATGCAACCACCAATTGGGTTGCTTATTTCACGCGACTGCTTTTTATAGCAAGCCAGCACGCAGTTGAAAAAACTGTGTGCTACAATGGGCCATTTGAATCTGCTTGCTTCACGCAACTGCCTTTTGGGGGGGGTTCCTGCGTTTAGTTGGGTCCCCAAGTGCGGGGGGGGGGGGGGGGGGGGGGGGGCTGGAGACTGTAGGGACCACAGACGTGTAGACAAGTATGTTTAAAAATGCTACAATCACGCAGTCGGGCTCCAAAGCTTGCGTGCTAACGCGTTATATATGTACCTTGTCCCCGAATGTATGCATGTTCCCAGATGTTCCTCACTTTTACTGGTTGCAGTTCGATTTTGCAACGGACCTCTTAGTCTCTGCCGCGTGCATTTGTATCCTTCGAAAAACCAGCGGCCCGAGTCCACTCAGTAGATTCGACACAGTCACTGTGGTAAGCTAACGCGTGTGTGGCCCCCATGAGAAGGGGACTCTAGAGACCCGAGAGTCTGATGTGGCGAAGACGAGGCGGGCAGTTCCGCGCCTCATGCAAGATACCTGTCATAGATCCCGGTAGTTGGTCAGGTACATGCAGATCAGTTACACGCAGATCGCGTTCTCACCACTCAATCTCATACTCAGTCTCCCCCCAGTTTTTAATGTATTCTTGTCCTAACACTCGCCTCACTGGATACTTTCTCGCTGCAATAGTAAATTTTAAGAGCGTAGTGTTGGACATTATATCTACTCCATAGACATCAGCATGCAACTTCGAACCTCCTCATCTGGGTTCAGGCCCCGACATGCACGTCTTTCTGCTCCTGGCCCTTCACGAATGCGAACAATACCTCAACGTGCTAGACATAGCTCCACGCATGCAATGCCTGATCTTTTCAGCACCCTTGCGAGCATAGCTGGCGATCTTCCAGCTGAAACCATGGCTACAACTTCGGAGCTGGCGGAAGGGCTGATAGGGCCCTCTTCGCCTGCTATCGCTTTCATCAACATCATGTCTCAAGATATTCACGACGTCACCCAGTTGAGCCTTACCGCCGAGGGAGCAGCAAGATTTGGGGTGAGTGTCGCTGCTGGTTGGCTGGCTGTAGCTTTGCAAACAAAATGTCATGGACAGAAGCGTGCGAACCTATTATTTCCGCAGCATCGATCCATCCTCCAATTGTGTCACCGGGTGTGGCGGAAACATATCCACCTTGCTCTCCTCGTGCCTGTGTGACAGCGTGGAATATCATCGCACGGGAACGGATCACAAATCCGAAATGCCCTTCGGCGTTGTCACTCCCTGTCAACTGATTTGGACACAACCAAAATCTATTTTACACTGTATCTGGTTTATGGTATATGGTTTATTTATAGCACCCATGTGGGGCCAGGGTGATATACTACAGTGCCTTGGGCTGCTTACCAGTCACACCAATTAGGCACATGTTGAGGAAAGCAATACACATGTGCACATAACACCTACTTGCCACAGCCTCTGTACCTCGATTATGCATATTACATTATATATAACATTCTTGTATTTCTCATCCATAGTACAAAAAGGACCAATCCTACCCGCCGATCCACAATTGCATTCAAGTTAAATTCCTGCTGCTTGAAGTAGTGTGACAGTTCACATCTTAACAGGAAATATGGAAACTTAAAAACCGCAGTCACATGCCATCTCAGCAGGCTGAAGTTTATTTTTTGCGTTGCAGGCCCTGTACTACGCCTTTCTTACCCGACCTAACCCAATCCTGGGTGTGTTGGACTTCTACCTCATCGGACCGATTGTGGACCTTCTCACAAATAAATTTGACTCGGGTGATTTTGCTGTTCGCTCAAAGATGGGAGGCGGCAACTTTGGTACTGCATTTGAGGGTATCAAGCTGCTGGTAAGCTAGGGGACATAGCCTGCTAGGCTAGTCCAGCTTATATGTGTACACTATCATTAGCAGACTTGAGCACTATCTTATAAAATTGATCCGTGTGATTGTGGACAATCAGCAGGGATGTTTATTTAAAATTAAGGGTGTACCCCTTCTAGGGTTGAAGCTTATGAATGGGCTAACACGTGCTGTTTTTCCTTTCGGCTACTAGCAGCAAATTCTAGTCAGCTTCTTGAGCCAGCCACTAGGATAAGCCTCACAAATTCAGCAGCACTAGAAAGCTGATAACGACAGCTTCAGCTTCAAGGTGTAGGGCGCGTAGGGTTTAGGCCCATGGCGCCACTTATACGTAAGCCTAACGACGCCTTAGGCGAATTTCCTCTTCTATACCGCATCATAGCAGGTGTACTTGGGCTCCACTTTGATTGCATCTTCTCATATAGTTTCATGTCTAAGGCCAGGCTCGGTGGTGGAGCGAGATGGGCACTCCAGTCGGACCACGGCTGGTGATACATTCCCGGTATGCGACGTTCAAATGCTGAAGTCATCGAACCAAGTTGCAACCTTTGTCTAGATAGCCACTAAGTACACTTGGGGGATGCATTGGATACACCTACATGTGGGGGGAAGGTCTGGCTAGGCATGCCTTAATAGGGGTGTTTAGGTAGTGTTATGTGGCACATATTTGCAAGTATGTGGCTTATGGTTCACACCTAGTAGCTCTACCTCCTATGGGTGTGTACTCCTTGGATTGGGCATAAACCTTGGGGACCCTAATGTACTAGGTTGCTTTAAGTGTGGCAGCCAAGGGAGCTGCTTAGAAGCTACTGCCCGTAGCTGAATTTAAAAACAGTGCTTGCACAAGAGCATCAAAGAGAGCAGCAGTTAATGTAAGAAACATGGGCATGAGCATGACGGAAATGCAGCATTCTATATTGTGTGCAGTTGTGTTCTAGGGCTGACGGATTTGATGGGATGGGCCATGGATCTTTGGGACTGACTCAATTAATTTGTTCACCAACCCCCCTACAGAAATCCGAGGGAACCATTTCACAACGCGGTGGTCTGACTGAAGAACAGATGACGCGTCGTGTAGTAATGAAGAAAGTTAATATGGGAGGAGAGATGAGGTGCGGCATGGCTCAGTGTGATGGGAAATTTTAAATCTCCTTTTAGAAGTTAGCTTGTCTGAGCCTGCAGCATGACACGATTTTATAACTGTACCAGCTGTTCAGATCTCCATGCACCATCTCATGCCTTCTCCAATGTCTGGCTTTCTTTTTCACAGGTCTGACTTCTTGAAGGCTGGAACTCTGTCCAGGGGGGCTTCAGAGAGTGGCCAAGTTGAGGCCTACATGTGTGCCAAGGTGAAAGGCTTGCAGCATGTAAATATCTGTTGTGGCTTCTACTGTGGACATGTCCA
Organism: Chlamydomonas sp. ICE-L; assembly: GCA_013435795.1. Taxonomy (NCBI): domain Eukaryota; kingdom Viridiplantae; phylum Chlorophyta; class Chlorophyceae; order Chlamydomonadales; family Chlamydomonadaceae; genus Chlamydomonas; species Chlamydomonas sp. ICE-L. The sequence continues at coordinate 12,143,927 of JACBWV010000552.1, forward strand.
AAAAGCATGCCTTGGTTTCACAGCACAGTAATATTCGTAAATTATCTCCTCACTCACATCCTGCAGGTGAAACGCGACCCATTTGCAAGATCCAACTGCGCTGACTACAAGGGTTTCTTCGTAGTGGACCAAAACAAGGGGCAGTACACCAAGGGAACACAGTGGCTGGTCTGGAACTATGAGTGCGACACAACTCTTGGAGGTGTGAGCCACTGCATGTTTTGCCCCTCAACATGTTTATGGCATGTTCATGTCAATGTTATAAGTAAAAAATAAGTAGGGCATTCCAACTGGATTCACAGAACAATGTATCTGTTGAAGATTGATGAATCTGGCTTGTGGATGCGTTCCTTCTAGGATTTTGTGTCATGTGCAGGGAAGGGCAATATACCATCTGATATCGTATGATGCTGGCAGTCTGATTACGCTATAGTTACCATCTATATACATCATCATATGATGCAATTAGTATGGTATCATATGAGATTCTGGTCCCTATCAAAATGGCATTCCAAATGTATACACAGATAATGTGTAAGTGGAAGATTGATGAACTTGCCTTGTGGATGCTTTCCATTTAGGGATTTTGTGTCATGTGGAGGATTAGGAGGTTAGGGCTAATCGCGGACCAAAGTAGCCCAGTAGGTATAATAGCTCAATTATACCTGTTAGGGTTAAACCAATTGAGCTAAACTTAGCCAAAACAACCCAGAAAAGTGCCATATGTTTAGGAGAGTGTTGCGTTGTGTTTTTGGCGGAGCCCCCCTTCTTGGGGGAGGGAACCCTCAAGGTTCCTCTTATGTCCGTTTGTGCGACCAACTGAAAAATTGAGGCCTGACACGTCAGCCAACTGTCTCAAAACTAACTGGCTTCGGTCAGTTCCATCTTTGCCACCTGTCATTCTGTTGCCAACACACTCCGCCAATTTTCTGTGTCGCTTGCGACACTGCATAGGACTTGTCATTCGTTGTCATGTGTTCTAATGGCACCTCTCCTTCTGTAATGCAGATGCACTGTCAGGGAAGCTAGGCAGCTTCCCATCCTGCTTGGAGGACTTTAACATGGGCCGCCCAGGCACTGAAGATTCCGTCAAAGCAGATGTATTTGTAAGTTGTATTTGTTAGTTGTTGATTCAAAGTGGCCAGCTTTTGACTGCCATTTTTCACTGTATGATTGTGCTTTCCTCTGCTCCTGTAGACAGTCCGACATGTCTTGGTTTCGGCTGGCACATGCACGTATGAACATACGTTTATACACACATATATCCGCCATATATTTCTTGAAATGTATATCAACTCATATGGGCTGTACTTGGAAAAGTATAACACGCAACCCAGCACTTCACTTTCTTGTGTGGTCATTCAATTTTTGATTTTAATAGTTCATCGGAAAACTATTGACCTCCTGTATCACAATATGCAATCAATTAAGCTTTCACACTATCACACGGATGGCACACATATCAGGGCACCACCTGGACTTCCATTCTACTAGCTGTGCACTTCCGTGGGCTTGAAGGATTGATGGCCCAAGCCTAGTGCAATATGGACAGTAACGCAATATAGTTATATACTTAAATGATTACACACTTCCACATTTATATACTAGACCAACTGGCTTTTAATGACTTAGATTGGCACCGCCCAATATTGGTATACATGCTTTCAAGTCGTGATTTATTATTCTGTGATTTGGACAGGCTCATCTTGCCAGACATTTATTTATAGCTGATATGTGATGCCAATGAAATTAGCCTTACGGCAATACCTTTTAACCCATGTAAAAGTCTCCAGAAGTGCAACAAATACAGAAATACTTCATTTAATATGTAGCCTATACATTAAACGGCTTGTACAAATCTGAATATACGTATGCTTCCCAACCTTAGACATGTTGTATGGCATGTCACATCACATCATATCACGGCACATTACAACAGCCAAAAATTTGTCTCACTGAGTCAGTCTAGCTGGTTGATCGACTTCCTGGGCGGCTGGCCAGTAAACATGCGCATCCTTTTTCATTAACCACAGCACACTCACAATGTTCCAAATGTTGGACTTCTGCCAGGTGATCAAGGATATTGTGAGGCAGATTCTGCTGGGACTCAGCAGTCTCCATCAGCTTGGGATTGTCCACCGAGACGTCAAACCAGAGAATCTTCTGATCACGAGTGATGGCAAGGTATGCAGTCAAGCACATAGTAATGGGTGCTGCAAGTTGAAAGGGTTATAATTCATCCGTTTCTGATTATTTATTGTTTGAGACATGAATCGAGAAACTGTTTAAAATGTTACCAGCTCACTTTTTCAAGCATGCGTATTACTACTCCTGATTATGAATGATACACATGTGTTTGCCCTGATGCTTGTAGGTGAAGATCATTGGCATGGGTGCACCCTAAACCCTCGTCCTTATGCACGCAGGTGAAGATCATTGACATGGGTGCAGCTGTGGATATGTGCACGGGGATCAACTTTAACCCTAAGGAAGGGCTCTTGGATTATCGCTACTGCCCCCCCGAGGAGCTTGTAATGCCTAAAGGTGGGTCGTTGAAGCTACTGGATGTATAGCCTGTCCTCCAGATCTAGGAACATGAAAATGGTGGGACGTAGAGTTGGTATGCCCGTCATGATCTGATAATAATTTTTGTTTGCTGCAATGTTGCCTTTCTTTTTCAGAGAATTTGTTGGGAGACCCTTCCCAGATGTTACGGATCGGGCTTGTCTTTGGCCAACAATGGCCGGTTAATTTTATGTAATTTTATGGACTGTATAGTCTCTTTGAATTCGTTTCCCCTGAATACTGAATACTGGCTTCCAACTTCTGCATGCCCTTCTACCAGAATTCCCTCGTGCTCCACTACCAATTCTGGCGGCTATGGTGTCACCTGCAGTCTGGTCCTGGGGACGTCCAGATCTGTTCGATGCCTACTCAGTGGGTGTCCTCTTCATGCAGCTTTCTGTCCCAAAGCTTCGCACCAACGGAGGCATCAAGCAATTCAGCCAGGAAATGAAGCAGTGTGACTACAGCCTTTTTGCGTAAGTGTGATGCTAGCTCCACATTTTCCACCTATTGCCACCACAGATAATTATTTTCTGTTGTGCTCATCAGGGCTATCCATCACACAAATGTCTATCTGGTGTCAGTCGGTTCAAATGCATGCAGGGTAAGATGGCAAGGACAGACCACCAAATAGCTCATATGCCCATATGTTTCTGTACCAGGCAAATGCCATCACTGTCAACTATTGGCTCCGCCTTATTGTGAAATGTAGAACCAAGGAAACTTGTGTTGCTCTCCTCCTCGAATTGCAGATGGCGTGAGTCCCGTGGCCTTGGTTACGACTTCTCTATCTTGGAGCGCAACAACGGTGCTGGATGGGACCTGGCAAACCAACTCATTCGCCGTAGGAACTTGATCCGCAAGGGGCGCATCTCTGTGAGAAGGGCATTGCTGCATCGCTTCTTCATCCCTGAGCTGTAATGGCCTCGTCTCACTTACCCAGTGATCCTCATCACTGTTTTTCTCTTCAGCTACAAGCAGCAGCTTCTAGGCGGGTACCTGAGCCAGCCACTGGCCTAAGCCCCAAGATTTAAACAGTTAGACAGAGGATTCTGTCAGCTTCCAGACAAACTGGGTTGCATCAGCTTTGGCTGAATAGCCAGTCAGAGGATCTTCCTAGAAGCTGCTGATTTTAGCTGAAAAGAAAAAATTATCGTCATAGCTCACAGTGGTGGGGGATAAATAATCCACTCGAACACATTTGACATCCTCGACAATGTAGACCTTTCTGCTAACTTCAATTTCATGTGTTGCACCCAGAGCTTTTCTTTTCGGCTACGAGCACTAGCTTCTAGGCAGATCCTTGAGCCATCCACTGAGCCACACCCACATATTTCAGCAGTTATGGGCAGCTAATTCTGTCTGCTTCAAGGTGCACAAAACCATATTTGGGTTGGCTAAATAGCCAGTCAGGGGAGCTGCCTCGAAGCTGCAGCTCGTAGCTGAAAAATGCTATGGTTGAACCCGCGCAAGATATCCACGGGAGGTTATTTTTACCTCTGAGTCGTGATCTCTAATGGGGCATGCATCCCTGATCACATAGTGCTCACTTCTTCGATTATGCGCACTGTCTATGTCCCACTTATTTGTGGTTCTGTCGGTTGCATCCGCTGTAGGTGACATGTTCAACCAAGAGCAATCATTCCTGCATGCGCTACATTATTTCCTGTTGGGCAGTCCACCATTTTGTTTGTTGATATGAATTTAATTTGCTATGTTTTTTCGCTTACTCGACCTCTCGGACAGTTTGTCTTCAATTTTCTTTCAGCGACATGGAGGAATGGACCATGGAGGAATGTAGTAGCTAGAATGCAAGTGCATGATGATTTGGGGGCCTGGGGCACTCGCACCAAAAGAGCGAATCAGGAATATAAATAATCCAGTGTTAGACCTGGAGGACCGATGTGGTACTTTTTTCAAAGCTATTAGGATTAGGTTCTGAGCGGCTTTGTCGCATTGGCTGATTGAATGGCTTTTTAGCATGCTAATATCAAGTTAACACTAAAAACTGGTTGACTTGGTTTTAGCATGCGCAAAGCCATACTCCATGTCACATGTGAAGCACAGACTAGCATTACTAGATATTACGTATAGCAGGGGTGGGCGAGGGTGCCCCCTCCCCTCCCAAAAATGTTTCATCTCTTGCCCCAGGCTAAGACAGGTCTGCAGCCCAATAACCACGTGCTCCAAGTCACCTAGAGGTGATAGAAGCTGGCACTGGAGTTTTGTTTCTAAATAGTTAGACTACACTGGTTAAGCCTGGGCTTGTGAACTTGAACTTGGAATTTTGTTACATAGCATCAGTCTCTAATGATGTGTGCCGTTTACGGCAGGAACATGATCAATTCAAGTCAAAGCATCCTTACCAAAATTAATTGTCTTCTGGTGCCTATCACCTGAACTATAAAGGAGGTCTGTAAGCCTAAGGGGTTCAATAACTCTATCTTTGACAGGCCATGTAGCCAGAGATGCTGAATGCCTTCCAGCCTAGGCTATTAGACTATATTACATTTCAAATTGCTATTGCTTAGCTTGTCTTGAATCATGAGTACCTGCCAAACTATAAACAGGCACGTGTCCTCTCAAAACTGCAGTTTGATGTGTTTAAAAACCCATGCATAGAATTGTAACTTTGAGACAATGAGGCCTGATAGGCCACAGCTTGACTGTTACACTGAGTAATACAGTGTGCGTGGATGGAGAGGAGAAGAGCTCAGGAAGACACACTTGCATCCTGGCTTGGAAGTGAGAGACAGATTGGATGTTGGGGATATTTGGTTGGATAAAAAGACTTCGACAGGGAGAGTATCACGGGTGGCTCGTACTTCACTGTAATCAGTCTGACAGCAACTAGGGTCCCCAAGGTTAAAGCCCATGCATGTTTATTTGTCGTGTCTCATGTGAAGATGGATTCATCACATTGGATATGGGTTGCAGTTGGGCCGTTTTACTAGTAATTTAACTTGACCATTTGAACGAGGCATTCCGGGAATAGATCACCAGCAGGGGTCCGACCGGAGTGCCGATCTCGCTTCACCACCGAGCCTGGCCTTAGACATAGATCTGTCTGAGAAGATATAATTATAATAAAGTTGAGCCCAAGTACTCCTCGTATGATGCGATATGGAAGAGAAAAATCGTCGAAAGCGTCGGTAGGCTCACGCAAAAGTAGCGCCGTGGGCCTGAGCCATGCGCGGCCCTGCGCGCCCCTAACTATATATAGGGCGTGTTTCCACAGACATGAGTTTGGGCCTTCCCCGGATTGGGGTTCGGGGATCTACCTGGCAGCGAATTTTCATCTACGTGGATTCCCCGGGATCGTTGGGGTGAACAGCTGGGCATTCCCCGGGGCATTCTGGTGCCACGCTGCTCTACTCTGTCTGCCACGGCAAGGCAGGCCACGTTCACGCCCTTTTTTGTTTCCACTGGTCATTTCGCTACTGGGCCGTCTTTCCTCCCTCAGGCTGCATTGGAGATTTTCTATCCTGCTTCTGCTCCAGCTTCTTTCGAGCACCTCATGGACTTGCCTGGATCGGCATGTAGCTGCGCATCACTTGCTCCCTCGACGATGGAGGCGGACTTCCCTAGATCTTGGTTTTGCCCAAAATCGGGGAGATCAGCAGACGTCTCCATGCTCGAAGAAGAGCGATAACAGTTGACAACAAATAATAGTTGCAGCGAAACAAAGACAATCTTGGTGTGGAAGCAATAGAAGTCTCACAACGCAGAGATTGTACGTGCTGTTGTATTTTTGTGTCACGCTGCATACGTGGATTTCGGGAGAATTGCTGATGTGTCACCCGGAAAGCCGCGAAGACTTCCAGATGGGGGTAGACCAGAGGGGAGGGGTGACACGAGGTGGGGGGCCCACTAATTAGACCTGGACTCGGCATGATAGGGTTTCAAAGGGTCGGGAAGGTGAACCTCTGCTTAGAAACTTCGAATTTCAGTTTTGTCAGACCGACCATTTTTTCCAGGAGCAAGCATCTCTTCTGGGAAACTTTGCGCAAGTTGCCCCTCGGGATTCTAGCCCCCATGGAGTCACCTCCGGCTTCTTCGGTGGCCGCACGTGAGAAAAATATCTGAGTAACAAGCCGGACGTTTTTTCTTTGTCCCGGGCATCTGCTTTTTAACTTGCCGATGGGAGAAGCGGCCCCTCAGAAATAGGTTGAAATGGCAACGAGAGCAATCTGTCAGAAAATTGTGCCAATCGGCTCCCGTAGCTGGTGCTGAAGATGCGCTGATGAGCCCGCGCGATTGCGCTGCATGCCACTCGAGCTCTCTCAACCACCTGCTCATTCTGGCGCTGTTCTGTCCAGCGCAGAAATTTTAGTTTCCGGAAAACTGTCTGGACACTTCCGATATGGCTCGGCTTGGCTCCCTCTGCCCCCCTCTGCTGCCCCCTATCTGCCCTATTCGCCCTGCTCTGTGCCTCTGTCACCTAGAATCTTCCATATAAATTATAAACTCAATCAGCCTCTTCACCATGTTGCAGGTGGCTCAACAATAGTCTGCCATCCTGCTTAGGGCTGTGTATGCCTGCCCCCCCCCCACCCCACCCCCACCCACCCACACCCACACCCACACCCACACACCACGACCACCCCCACCACTACGTACCACCACCCATATCCCCTTGTCTTCCACACACACACACGCAGACTCACAATCCCCCCCCCACCCACACACACCCACACACACACACACACACACACACACACACACACACGAACACACACACATCCAAGGAATCTGATGAGGTCAATGCCTTCAAGCTCGAGCGGGTGACTTTGAAATACGACGGAGGCAGAAGGCAATACCTACACACACATACTCCACCACCACCACTACCCCCCTGTCTCCTACACACACATAAACATGCTGTTGGCTACACGTGCACGGCCCACAAGGGAGATGCACGGAAGTGCTAGGTGATGATGGTTGTTGTGATGAACTGATGATGATCAAGGGATGGTGATGGTGGGTTTTAGGGTACTTCAAGCCCTTTTGAAACTGTGTTTGACTTTACAATACTCCGATATGCTGGCATGTGCCAAGTCGGCTGCTAGCAAGGCCACTCAAAATGTGGTGCTCGCTAACTAGCTTCAGGTTCTGCCAAAAGAAAGGAAGGGGGGAGCTGCCTAGAAGCTGCAACGTGTGGCCCCAAAAATAAATTGTGTTTACATCACGGACATGTGATGAGATGGCACATGTCGATGCGATCATTTGCGATAGAATGTGTCCCGAAATGAGTCTCCTTGTTGCATCCATTGACATCTTTCAAGATCTGGTGGTGGCACTGGTTACAAGCTATGGTAGACTGGATTTACCACACATTTCAGTATGTGCGGGATTAGGGGACTAGTTCTGAAAACACCAGAAAACACGAAAAATATCTCTGAAATGTGAGATTCGTGTAGGTGGCCCTCTGGAATATGAGTATTTTGCCCAGGCACAAGCGCGATGACGCACCTTTCTGATTGAAGTACCCAATTGATGATAATGGCATTGTTTTTGTGTGCATATCCGTTTGTTTGACAGCTTTTCAATTTAAATCCCGGACAAACTAAGTCAGCACCAGGAAACAAAATAAACTAAACTACCAACGAAGCAAGGGATCGATAATAAAGGGGAGAGAACAATGCCTCATTTGGTCTAAAACAATGGTGTAACCACTACCCCCTTTCTCTTTCCCCCCCTCCTTGCCTTGATTGAGTCCTCGCTTGCCACCCTGATTTGAGATCCCCTCCAACTGTGAGACAGCTAGCTGCCTGAATCATCGAGTGAGTGGGTTGGGGGGGGGGGGGGGGGGGGGGGGGGTACAAGAAGCAAGCCAGAGCTGAGCCTCAGCCCTGCCTTGGTGAGGCTGCCTCGTCTACCTGGGAAACCCACCCACCCCTGCGCGAAGACTCGCCTGTGAAGAAATGGCGCTATCTAACCAACACAAATCAAATAGGGGCGCATGAGGCTCCTGCCTACAGCCTACGCAGTATTTGCGCAATGGCAAGTAACGGCGCGAAGCACCATGAGCCGATACGCGTTGGCTGGCCACTTTCATACCGAAACCTAGGAGGATCAGAAGGCCGGGAAATGAGTTTCTGGGGGGGAGCAAGTCGAAAGCGACGAAGTTTTGTTTGCAAGCTCGGAAAATTGAAGCTCGCGAGAAGCTGTTCCGACAGGTACCTCACCCTTTGAAACCCTATCATGCCGAGTCCGGGTCTAATTCGTAGGCCCCCCGCCTCGTGTCACCCCTCCCCTCTGGGGTAGACCCCCATCTGGAAGTCTTCGCGGCAATACCTGTTTTTCGCTCGTTTCTGCCTTGAAACCGTCGCTTTTTCAAATAATACGAAATATTTAAATATATCCCCGGGATGACAAATCGCCTACGTGTCGCCAACCTGGATCGCCGGAATGACCCCCGAGGAGACCCCGAATACCCCTGTGGAAACAAAAAATGCTGACCTGGCTCCCCTTAGGGTTAACTTGGGAATTCGCGGCAAGGGAAAAGTCTCTGTGGAAACACGCCCTATGGCCCGCTGCCTGTGTTCGGGGGTTGAACCACCTGGTTAGAGGGCGTTTACACGAGCAGGTTATCTCGGCCAGTTACGGTTAAGATGTACAGTTAACTAACTACGAAGCGTTTACACGACGCTTTTCGCGTCAGTTATCTCGCCCAGTTAACCATTTTCGCGATAACGATAACTCCCCCCCCCCCCCCCCTAGTTACGGGTTAAAGGTTAAGGTTAGTGGTTCGTTAAGTTCGTTTGGCTTCCGAGCTGTGAGATATATCGGCTACGCTAGCTCCAGTTCAGTTCGTCAATTTCTGCAGATTCGATTTTTCTAGAGCAGCAAGCAAGAAGGCATTGGCCGAGCAGATGTTGATGATCAGCTGCCAGATCTCACCCAGCAATCTCGATCGATGGGTCGCTGCGGAGCGCTGCGGAGCCTCGAAGTCGCTTGCTTCACAGCACGGTTCGTGCTGGGGAGCAAGGCCCGAAAATAGCTCGTCTGTCACCCAAAATTCAAAAATCACGAGGCTATCCAGAAGTACACGACCAACCTGACCGAACGCAAACTGCGAGCGAAATTGCACGTGTAAACAGAAACTGGTTAAGTTTGCGTTCGTTGAGGGTTCGGGCATACGTGGCGCTAACTATTTGGTTATCTCGCCAACTTAACTGGCCGAGATAACCTGCTCGTGTAAACGCCCTCTTACCGCCCTCAACTAAGCAGATACACCACGGTTACACCGGTCACACTGGAGGAGGAGGAGGAGGAGGAGGAGCAATTTAACCTAAGGGTTCGGCGCCCGTGAGCGCCCTTGGGCGACGCCAGCCGGCGTTGCGCATGACCTGCGGATGCCGCATGGAAGCTTCGAGACGCAGAAAACCGAGACCCAGATCGAGACCGAGACCCAGACCGAGACCGAGACCCAGATCGAGACCGAGACCCAGACCGAGACCGAGACCCAGACCGAGACCGAGACCCAGACCGAGACCGAGACCCTGACCGAGACCCAGACCGAGACCCAGACCGAGACACAGACCGATACACAGACCGACACACAGACCCAGACCGATACACAGACCCACGAAACCACGACCGTGCGAGAGAACCGAACTAGTTGAACCGGTGTGGTTGAACCACCGTGGTTGAACCTCCCAAGTGCCAAGGCCAAGCCAAGACAACGAGTAACCCCGAATCTGCGGCGATGGCGGGCGATGAGCAGTAGTCACCAGATCGTTTCGTGAGAAGGCATGCTGAATCGCTGATGTCAGACAGGGTTTGGCACAGGCTTGGTACAGGCTGTAGTTGCACGGCGGAAGTTTGACTTACCAATAAGTAGCAGCAGACCTCGACATACCGCGCAATTCTAGACGAGATAATGATATTTGAAGCTTCCCAAACATCTAGGTGCAGACAACTGGGAATGAGCTATGGCATAAGCAATCTGCAACCGGCTTTCCGCGGCTCTTAGGAATCGCAGCTATTTCTTGCTTCTCAACTAGATTCACATGCTGCGAATTCTTGGAGAGCGCGTCGAGGGCAGCGAGTTAGTTGCAGCCGGGTCAGTTCATCGGGACGAAAACAGCATGGGACAGCAACGATCGTTGTACAAATTCCGCTGGCACAGGAAGGAGGCAGCGTCGGGTACCTGGTCCTGCATCCAAGGCGCAAAACAACCGCGTTACGAGCTGACAAGACATGACGTGGGAGCCCTCATTAAAGTGGCGTTGTTTGAGGGTGAGAACAGGTGAGAGTATGGTACACAGGTACAGGCTCTGAGTGATCTTTGGTGAGAGACACGACTCTTGCATGCAAGGTGCTTTCAGCATTGTTTCGTGAAACAAAACTATATATCTCGCTAGTCTTTTTGATAGAGCAATCATTGTACCCAAGAGGGGCTTAAGGTGGGGCTATCTGATTCACAGTGCCACAGTCAGGGTCTGCAAGGAGGGATGAGGTGGAGGGGATGTATCATGCATGACTGTATCCTGTAGCAGTAGTCACAACTGGTTGCACTGATGGGCTGCAAGGCATGTTTAGGAGCAAGATCAAATATTAGGATGGATAACAAGTTAGGTAGGATGAGGCTATGGTCTGACGGGGAATCTGCATAAGGCAGTCTCAATGGAAGTATGTTCCTCTTGAAGTGGGATTTGACCACGGTGCCACAAAATAATATTTATCTACTATCTAACCTTGTGATCCACGCAATAAAATCAAAAGCTGCAGCGTTGGATTTTCCTCGTCAACAACATCACAGGCAACTTGTAACCCTTATCATTTATTCCTCTCTTGCTGTGTCAGAGACCCGAGCTTGGAGGCAGTGGCGGGCCCTGTTCAAGCTGGCACTTCCAGACTCAAACAAAATAGTGACAAAAAGCCAACACATGCAGACGAGGCACGGGATCCCCATCTGGCTCCAGACGGTCAAACCAGCACTACAGAAAAGATGAGTGGACTGTCTGAAGGTATCGGGCCCGAGCCCACTTATCAGGAGCAAGTAGCAAGCCTTGAGACAGCAGAGGATTATGCAGTGCAGATGGCGGATGCTGGACGAGAACAGATGCAGCATCTTTTCATTCGATTGAGAGGACTTTACTCGGATACGCCAAGTTTATGTGGGGTGCAGCAGGTGCAGAGCAAAAACTCAAGAGACATCGGGGACGACCATGTCCAACCTCTGAGAGACCAGCATGTTGTCTTTCCCAATAATGAAGCATGCAACAAGACAGAGCTTCCAATTCAAGATGAACAAGAAGGGCTCATGGCCAATTATTGTAGAACAAGCGTGCAACATACTGCCCCCAATGATTATCCATTTGCTGCGACTGTCAGCAAGCCATTAATGGCTGATTTGCTAGCGCATGCGGAAGGCACACCGTTCACTGTTAACAGGTCAGCCTACTCCTCAGCTTGCCCTGGCTTGGCTTCGCAGTCCAACACAAGAGGCAGCACGATGGCAAGCAATCACTTGTCTAGCAATAGTGTTGCTAAACACCATGGAGTGAGTGCTACTCCCAGACTAGATGCTGACACTAACCACCTTGAGATTGCTGGTCTATGCTCAGAAGTCAAGGAGCTGCTGAACAAATTGAGCCAGACAAACAGGTCCTCATCTGAGCAGTTTTGCAGGTCGTCCTCATTCACTACTCAAGTGCATGGGGATGATCAATGTGAGAGCAGACATGAGTCTGCCGAACCAAACTGTTTCTCAGGTCATACTCGTGAGGTTCCTGTCCCGAAATCTCCTCTGCTGGCTTTGCAACATGGATATGCTGAACTTGCTCAACCTTGCCTACGTGAAGCCCAGAAAGTTGTTTCATTTGAGCCGGGTATGCAGGCTGTAGCTCCAACTGGAGATGTGCTGCCTGAAATCAATCCCAAGGATCCTAAGTTCGACAACAAGCAGACAGATCCATGGTTCGGGATGGTGCCATTTGAGAATAGGAGCACTCCGACAAGACAACGAGACAGGACTGACAATTCGCTGTTGCATAGAGTGGAGCAGAGGAGCCAGCATCAAATGTGCATGACTCAGGAGTTGGTGAAGATGGTGAGTTTCCGCTGCATCTATGACAGGGAGTAATAAGCTGTATCCGATGGGGGGCAAGCATGAAGTTTGCAGACCGCATGTTCGGAAATTGTTCTTTTCACCCCTGACCCCCCCCTCCCCCCCTTTGAGGCCTCATATCTTGACACCCAGACAGTTTTACAAAGTGAAAGAGGGGTCCATGGGCATCATCTCGTCAAGACCTTGACAACCATGTAATCAAAATAAAAAAATATCAAGTTAAACACAAGTTATTCAGTTGTTTGTCAGTTTTACAACTACGGCGTCTCATACCCTTGGATGAGACCACCCTGGTATGACAAGAACTTAAGTTACTATGTATGTATGTATGAATCTATCTATCACTCTATCCAAGACTCTATCTATCCTACATATCATCATCATCATTGTTAAAAACAATTGTGTAGCCTGTCCCCAAATCCAGAAGAGTCCGAACCCTGAGTCTGAACCCTAATGTGCCCGCGCCAAGTAGGTGGGGGGCCTTCTACATCTGATTGCATTCTGTACTCAGGAGTGTGCTGTAATAGAGTCTATAGTACCCAGCTAGTATATAGCTACTGGGTCTTCCGCTACTTCTAACGCCATCTTGAGTCGCTCCACATGCCGAAAGGATGTCAACCTTGCTTGCTGTTTTCTTTTTTACTCCAAAGATGACACTCTCAAATTCGGCGGCACTGATGGCGTAGTCGTTCTTGTCCTTATCACTCACAACATGAGCTGGATGAGCCTTTTGCAGATGGTCAAGGTACTGGTAGGACCAGACACAGTATTGCTCCTTGCTACAGCTTTGCATATCTTACACCCTACCGGCCTGTTTGTTGATGGTGCACCTCTGGATGGTTTGGTGATGGCACCGTAGGCAAGTTGTTGTTGGCGTACAGGCACTGTGACTCAATTTTCTTGCTGCCGCCACTGCCTTTGTCAAGTTTCACTGGGTATGCACCATAGCTCCTAATCACGCCACAAAAACAACAAGACTCATCCGCCGTAAGAGTTACCCCACATACAGCTAGACAGTCTCCTCTGAGCATGTGCATGGCAACATGTTGCCTCGTGTCGGTCAGCTTGACCATGCTGACACACGCTTGCCCATTCACTCAACACAGAAGACGGTATGCAAAAAAAAACATAAAAGATAAGGTGCCCCTTCCAGCCTGGAGGCATCTTTCAGGCCGCACAATAATTGGGTGTATGTTACTAACAACTGCAGACTCGCACTCCTCTCGTCGAGACCTTCTCATTCGTGTACCTCACGCTCAAAAATTTGCACTGGCAAGAAAGTTACACGTAGTACAAATAAAATTGGAAAAATGGTCGGACCCCCCCCCCCCCCCCCCCCCCCCCCCCCCCCATGCCGCATCTCGGCCCCCCCTGGGTGTATCGACATGATTTAGACGGTATCGACATGTGCTCGAGGTTCTCAATTCAGATCGGACATGTGGTACGAAATATTTTTTCTTGCCCCCCCCCCTTGGCTGTATCTATCTAGCAATGTGAACTTGCAAGCAAATACTTTGGCTGACAATTGGAAGAAGGTCAGTGTCCTCTCATCAATCTAGAGCTCATTGTCATTTCTGGGTTGCTTTTGCAGAGAGACGAGAAGGCTGCCTTGGAAGAACAACTGAGACAGACCGAGGTGAAAGCTCTGGTGCTGGAAGAGTCTCTTGCCTCAGCTATGCTTCAGCTTGAAAGTATGCAAACAGGAGAGAGACAAGTGTGTCAGGGGCCCACCTTCCCCACTCATGAGAGTCCCGGCACATCCACAGTCAATTGTGGGGTTCCTTGTGGAGGACAGAAAGAACGATTTAGACCTCCATCTGAGCTGAAGGAGTTTGTCTGCAAACCAAAGCCAAGTTCTGTACAGCATCCAATGTCCGAGTCCCAGCTTGATGCTGCTGCTGAGGTTGCAGAACTGAAGAAACAGATTGAATCCTGGCAGGTATGCCGCCAGACAGATGTGTTGACCCTGACAGTGTCACACAAAGTTAATGGCATGAATGATAGAATCCACTGTTTTCCTTTTTGGCTACGAGCAGCAGCTTCTAGGCAGCTCCCCTGGCTGGCTAATCAGCCAAACGTAAAGCAACCTAGTGCATCTTGAAGCTGGTATAATCAGCTTCTAGCGCTGCTGAAATTTTGAGGCTTAGCCCAGTGGTTGGCTCAGGGAGCTGTCTAGAAGCTGCTGCTAGTAACTGAAAAGAAAAACAGTGTTAGAATCACAAGTATTGAGGAGGTATACAAGAGGGTCTGTGCAGGATTCAATGTGTAAACTGAATGAGCGTATGAGGAGCTAGCCCTTTGTTAGAGTCATTAATTTTTGTTATCGCTTTGCAAGTTAGCTCACACCATAAGCATGCACCTCAAAGTTGTACCAAGATTATTGCAAATGTTTCACTATAATGACTTCATTTTTCTTGCAGTACAACGCGTGGAGATATGCAATAGCATGGAAAGCTGAGCGGCGCCTCGTCAGGAGCTTGCTGAAGAAGCGAAAGAAGTGACAAGACCCTTCTGACTGCGGATTAATGATGAGTACAGATCCTGGCATATGAGTATATGACAACTATCAGTGGCCAAAAGAACTTTGAATTCGAAAACCAATTTATGATCGTCTACAGTCCACTGAAAGCAGAGTTGACATGAACATACCCATTTATCAAATCAACATGGACATGCCAATATATGCAATTGTGAAGGCTGCTTGCATTAAATCCTACTACCTCAGCCATTAAATGGACAGCTATGAAAATGGACAGCCATGAAACTCTCTCATATTTCTTTGATATTTATAGCTGTTGATTTGTTTTGAAATTGGGAGAGATTATCAAAGCAATTTGGCAATCTTCCGTTACTATGGTATAAGACCAGTAGAACCTTTGGCAATATTTTGTCCAGTGTTACTGTGTGCTGCGTACATA
Source organism: Chlamydomonas sp. ICE-L (assembly GCA_013435795.1). Lineage (NCBI taxonomy): Eukaryota > Viridiplantae > Chlorophyta > Chlorophyceae > Chlamydomonadales > Chlamydomonadaceae > Chlamydomonas > Chlamydomonas sp. ICE-L. The sequence continues at coordinate 12,159,488 of JACBWV010000552.1, forward strand.
TAGGGGTGTGGGCTATGGTCATGTGCTACTTACAAATAGGTCATGTGTTGCTTCCTACAGGTGGTGATTTTGTTCACAATGCAATCTCACATCCTATGCTGGCCTTTAGAATCATCCTCAGTCACTTGATGTCATGATTTCTCAATGAACACAACACGGTGACTCTGGGGGCATGCCTCTAGTCACTGTTCAGTTGCCCAAGCTTGAACTTGAACTTGGTAACATAGCTCGAGTCAGCAATTTGGCTGCTCGCCGTCTTATACGGTACAATTAATTACCAGGGGAAATGTATACAGTTTCAAAACAACATATGCACAAAACACTCATCAACTGACCTGTTGGTAGGAGGATCCATTAGATCAGGGGGGCTACCGCTCTAGAATTGCCTGACGAAGACGGTGCCAACAATTAATCGCCCCCTCCAAGCCCGCCCATAGATGCCTTTATATGTGTAGCTGCGGTTTGCATGCACATGGCTCTAGCCTTTAGGAAGGCTGCGTGCTGGTCTGTTTAGTCCACAGCTGTAGGCAGGGTTGGCAGACTGGTGGTGATACACCACTACTTTGTTAGTATACGGTGCAGGGACTGCAGGGACTCGGTCATTGCTGAATGTAGTACTCTTACAAGAGATACGAGAGATAGCAATAAGAGGTATTGGTAGAATACAAGTAGCGGTGGCTGGACAGTACTGCAGGTACTGCCAGGGTGTGGTAGGCGGCGTCTCCCCAGATCCGGGGCGTCGCCCCTACTAGACTGACGGTGCAGAGTCCAGCAAGGACCTGGGCACACAAGGCCACTCTATGTACGACGAATAAGTCGCACTTTAACATCCTCCCCAATCCCTGTTAGTCTGGTAGACAAGAGTACCAGGGATTCACTTTTAAATACAGTGAGGGGCTTGGACTAAAAAGGGAAAAGAACAATGAACCAATAGGACTTAAACAATTAATGGAAAGAGGTGACTACCATCTAAAAGACCCTTGGCGCTCAGTGAGGTACTTCCAATATCAAAGATATGTAGCATCAAATTCAACAAGTAATAATCTTAGGTCTTATCTAAACTGCAGAAGTCAGGACAGTATCACCCTCCAGTATTATCACTTGGAGGATTGAATGCTTTTGTGGGAAAGAGGGGCCAAACATTTGTACTAGGGTGTAATCCATAGGGTTCCAGGACATGCTGAGGTTATTGGCACAGAGTATGCGGGACCCATTTACTTCACAGCTAATGAGGTTCATGAGCATCTCTGGGTAGTTCATGAGGACGTGGGAGTGGGACCCTACTGCTGCAGCCTGGAGACATATGCCCCATTGTAGAGTGATTCTCTGTCCAGGTTTTCCGAGACAGACCTGGACAAGCTTCTGGAGCTTGATGATATGCCTGATCAGTGGAAGGCACACTGTGGAGGGATCAGAGTGCATTCGTCTGGTGGGAAAGTTCTGTTTGTCCCTAGCCAATACCTGGGCAAAATTTGGCTTGAACTGCTTTATGATGTCTGGGAGTGATTTCCTGTGCCTGAAGTGGATGACAGGTGCAATGTTTCTGGCATCAAGCATCTGAAGGGTCACAGCAAACCGGGAGACAGTCTCACAAGAGCTGTTGGTGAAACTTATGCTGGGGACATTAGGATCCATCACTGTCATATGGAGGTTCTCAGTTTCAGATGAGCTGACAATAGCTGTGGAGACCCACTCATTTAGGTCAACATAGTCAGCAGGATTTAGTAGCCCCTCAGGCCAGCATTTTCCATCTGGTGGCCCATCATACCCGTCATTGACAGTCCTGAGTTGTGCCCTGAGATAGGCAAGAGCAGCTCTTGGACTGTCACTCTGGTTGGCAATAGAAGAGTGAGGCTCAGACAGGAGGATAGGTTCTTCAGCCTGTGGATTTGGGGTAGAGGGGTGGGTGACCATCATGAAGTAGACAGGTGACTGGGGTACCTGGATTGTAGTGGTGGATGTGCAAGAGGGCCACAGGGCAATAATCTGTTCTTGGGCGGTGTCTTGTGGCTGCACAGATGTTCCAGCTTCCAGCGTCCAGCCGTAGCCGTAGATGGACTCATCTGATCCCATGGCAAGGACACTGATTTGCTTGAAGACAGTATGTTCCATATCCCCTACCATGCCCCCATACTGTAGCTTGAGGTAGCAAAGTGCTTTGGCAGCGACATCAGTGCATCTACTAAGCATACTGACAATCTGAGGAGACAGGCAGGTCATGATTAGAGTGAGGGCTTTGTAGTTAGCCAGTGCGGTGATTCAAATATTCATCATGGCAGGGGGATCAGCATCATTGAGAGCATAGTAATCACCATGATCTGGTTCACCTGGGGGTGCATTGACGAGGTTGCCATCTGCCCGAATGTTGACGCATCCAGGGGTGGACATCAGTGCCCAGCCAATTTGGCTGAACCATTGCAGAAATTCTGGTCCACCAGCATACCTTGGCAGTTTGAATTGACGGTCCATGGTTTGACGATGTGGCCTCAGTCACTGTCGTAGAAGCAGAGGTGTTTAAGGGGGTCGTTGTCAAGAGAGGGGTATTGGAGGAGGTGGATGTCTCGTGGCACGAAATGAGAATGTAGAGTCTTGGGAAGTGACAGGAGAGGGGGGAATTGTGAAGGGACGTCTTGAGTCTGTCGGTGATAGACGAGTGTGCAGTATGGAGATGTTCGGAGGGAGGGGTTTGTGAGGATGGCAGATGTGCTCCAACGCTAAGCTTTAAGCGCGGGCTGCATAATGGGCCTATAACCTGTAGTATTCGGTGCAGGGACTGCAGGGACTCGGTTGATGCCGAATGTAGTACTCTTACAAGAGATACGAGAGATAGCAATAAGAGGTATCAGAAGAATACAAGTAGCGGTGGCTGGACAGTACTGCAGGTAGGCGGCGTCTCCCCAGGTCCGGGGCGTCGCCCCTACTAGACTGACGGTGCAGAGTCCAGTAAGGACTCAGATCTGGACACACAAAGCCACTCTATGTACGACGTATAAGTTGTACTATAGCAAATTTATCTGGAAGGCCTCTAGTTTTTATCAATTGGCGTGAACTTGAACTTGGTTACATACCCGTATGCGCCTTAAGTATTGGCAAATGTCTTTTGCCTAAAATTGGGACTCAGAAAAGCATGGCAAAACTAACTTGGCGAAGGGGTCCATCATGGACCCATGGCATGGCTTGAACTGACTAAAGTTGAGACCAGAAATCCAGTTGGCAAATCGTCGATTTGCTTACATGTTATTGTTACATGTTCACAAATTAGTCTTCCCAAGCTTGCTGTAAAATAATTTGAAATTTAAATCAGGAGCTGAGGTGGGCTTGCTGACTTTCCAGTACCGTGTGTAACAATTAAATTAAAATCAAGAGCAGAGGTGCACTGGTCAGATCTGGGCTGGGTAGAGCAATTAAATTCAAATCAGGAGCACAGGTGAGCTGACTGAGCATCTTGTATCTAACAATTAAATTATAATCCATGCAACAATTCAATCAAGTCAGGAGCAGAGGTGGGCTAGATGACCATCCATTGACCCGATACATGGCTCCAGCCAGCTAAATTGCTGGCTGGAGCCAAGTTACCAAGTTCACGTAAAATCAAAAAAGTTCTTGACTGTCATGAGGGGATGAGAATCCCAGAGAACTAATATGTTTTGACATAGGAATGAGAACCCAAGTCAAAAACAATCTGTGTACTACCAAGTACCATGGCAACCGTAACTTGGCAATGGCAAACCAGCTGTAGTGGTATCAGGTTCGAGCATACACCTGTTTGGCAAAGGGTTGTTTGCCAAAACGTTTGCCAAGACTTAAGGCGGGTACGGTAGCTCCAGCCGGCAATCTGGCTGCTTCCCGTCTTTGGCAGTATGTTGAACTTGAACTTGGTTACATAGCTTCAGCCAGAAATTTGGCTGCTCGTCGTAACCAAAAAGGAAAGGAAAATGTAAACGCAAACAAAACGCTTTTTAACTTGTGCAGTAAAATCACGAATATTCAATTGGCATGCATAGATAGGCAGATCAATGGATAATTGATGAGAAACTTCCTTTCACATTTCAGATTCGGCATAACCCACTATTTTCCAACTCTTGATTATTATATGTTAGAGTTGTACTGATATTAATACTTACTCGAACTTGGTTACATGGCTTCCGCCAGGAATTTGGCTGCTCGGCAGTAAAACTAATTCCAAGGAAATGTAATTATTATCATCCTCAGCTAAACAATCAAAATTAAGCATTATAATCAAAATATACCCCATCCAATCGGTCCATACATTCTTCGCTCGATTCACTTGTTTGTTGCACGCCAGACAATTTGAAGCCTAGATCATGTTACATGGGCCGCAGCGGGCAGGATACATATACCGGTTGTAACAGATATCGTACCGGGGGTTTCCCCTTCCATGGGAAACCCTACCGGGCAGTACATGATATTTGTGGTACCCTGGTCGTAGCGAGTCACATCATAACAGATAAAGTAGAGGAATCATTTTGCTCTCAGTTTGGGAAATCAGGTTCTGATACTTCCTTCTCGTATTCAGTAAGGCTTCTTCAGCACATTAAAAAATGATGTTCATCTTGAAAGATTCCAGAATCACATAGTTGACACACTCGTTCATTCTAAGGGACAATGGGTCGCTCCCATCTGTAAGTTCCCGTTTTCAGGTAGTGGACTAGTGGGAGGAAGTTATGAATATTACCAACCACTTAGTGAGGTAGGCCTCAAATGAGATATGTAGGTATCTTAGGTTTACCGCACTTATCCCGTGATGAAGGCATCCAAGTACGGTGCATAGCATCCTTACTTCCTTGTAATCCAGAGCTTTCTAGGGCCTAAATCTGGTGACTTGGTATTGTAGTAAAAGAAAACATGGTTGGAGAACACGACCTTCTCCACTTGTTTCCAGTTAAATAGTTTAAGTTTCAAAGCTCCCACAACCCCACACCTCTATGTAAATTGGTGGCAAGAGATTCACTCTGGGAACATCCCAAGGAGTATAGCATCTCCTGGGCATCAGACACATCCTTGCTCCAGCAAGTCTTTGCGGTTCATAGCCATGCCGAGATCAGCAAGGGAAACATCCTTCACTATTCAGTGGTGACCATCATAGTCTTTTAGAGACAGAGTCAAGCCTATCACATTTAATTCATCCTAGTCTTCTGATGCCTGTTAATCTATTAACAATATGATGGGAGATCAAATCTAAACAAAAACCAGTCCAATATTGTCTTGGGCTATCAAGTTCCGCACAAAAGTCCTGTCACGAATATTACCACCCAATAATGTAATAATATATAATAATATTAAGTCCACTCAATAAAAGACATCCATGAGTTATTATGGATAGGACACAACTGAAATAAAATACTACCGAACGTACACACAGCAACATGACAAATAATATGTCTAGTACCTGACTACCTGTTGGTCCATGATTAATTATTGGCGACATCAACAAGATGAAAGGAGCGCTGTGACAGGGTGGCCAACTCCATCCACCATTCCAACACAGGCGCACCACTGGTTTTCTTTCCGGCTACCAGCACCAGCTTCTAGGCAGCTCCCCGAGACTTCCACTGGGCCAAACTCAAAGATTCCAGGAGCACTGGAAATCTGATGATATCAGCTCCCGGGTGCCTAGCTTGCTTAAGGCTTGGATGAAGATAGCGCCCACGGAGCTGCTTAGGAGCTGCTTCTCGTAGCTGAAAATAAAACTACGAGGCGCACATTGTGCTGCTAGTAAATTAGTTGATTTCACAGAAGCGATATGACTCATTTCCATTGGAAGCAGGAGGTTGTAAATGATGGGCCAAGGAAGAATAGGCTCCTCATCCTCCTGGTTTCAAGGAGCTGAGAATCTCACGCAAGTCATCTGCCTCTAGTACGCACTCAGCAGAGACCTGCGCTCATACAGATAAAAGAAGCAGGCTTCAGACTAGTTGCAAAAACACAGAAGCACAGAATAAAAGGACGGCTGACGCTTCTCAGTCTTACATTGGCAGGGGCACCTCACTAGGTTTCTTTTTCGGCTACCAGCACCAGCTTCTAGGCAGCTCCCTGAGGCTGCCACTAGGCAAAACCCAAAGATTCCAGTTGCACTGGAAAGCTGGCGATATCAGCTTCCAGGTGCCTATGTTGCTTAAGATTTGGATGAAGAGAGAGCTCAGGGAGCTGCCTAGAAGCTGCTGCTCGTAGCTGAAAATAATAACTATGGGGCACCTGGGTAGAGATCAGCACCATTCTTGGACAATTAAGCAGCCAAGGGCAGAATGACTGAATGAGGCTTTAGGTTCAACATTATGACCCCTCACACACATATACGCAGAACTCTGAGGTTTGCGAAACCGTATTTGCTATAAAAGTGCTTATCACTCAACAGTTGTTTTCCATCCCTTAATGTTTTCACCTGAGTCACTTGTCCACAAGCACGCAATAAAACTGCACGTTGTGTGAGAGCGCAAGGCATGCAGCAATTCAGGGAGCTGGCATGCATACCTTCAAGTTGTTTATCACGACACCCTCTTTCTGAAGTATTGTAATCTTGCGTTGTACATTAGGAGTGTCATGACCCTGAAGAGGAAAGCAACACACAGTTTCAAATCAAATGCGAATTTAAATTTTAATTATAATGTCTCATCATTCAAAAGTTAATTATAATGTCTCATAATTCAAATGTTTCTTAATTCAAAGATTCAAAACGGTTGCAACTAAAATCAAGCATCAGCTGCTGAAGCATCAGCGCATGGGCACAAGCTTGATGGTGGACAGCTAGGCTGTCTAACTAACTACAAGGGTTTTCTTAACCGCTGCTTCAGTGCAGAGAGTTGGAGTCAGTGTTGTAGCAATTCAGGGGATGATGTGGGAGTTGTGGTCAGACTTCGCACTTCGTCTCAGGCCAATTCTCCCAGAATTCTCAGATTTCAGGCCAAATTTGAGATACAAAGTCCATCTTGACCTTCTTTTATATAAAACCCTAAACTCCCAAATCATCCTTCTGAATTGCTATAAGGATCTGCAGCAGTGAATCCTCCTGGCAAGCAGGAACTTACACTTGGTTACATGGCTCCAGTGTTTTTCTTTTCAGCTTAAAGCAGCGGCTTCTAGGCAGCTCCCCTGACTGGCTATTCAGCCATAGCTAACGCAACCTAGTGTGCCTGGAAGCTGATGGAATTCACTGTTCAGAACTGTAAAAATCTTGGGGCTTCGCCCAGTGGCTGCCTAGAGTAGGAGCTGAAGGGAGCTGCCTAGAAGCTGCTGCATGTAGCTGGAAAAAACCTGTGCATGGCTCCATCCGTTAAGGCTGCTCGTCGTCTCGTGCATTAACACAATCAATTCACATCAAAGCATACTTAACAAAAACAAATAAATGGCAAGCAGGGACTGGGATAATCATATCAGGAAGAATATTGAATTGGCACTTTTTTTATCAAAATAAATAGTCTAGCGTTCTTGCTATGTTATCCCTTACGCACTGGCCAGAGCTAAAATGCCGGGGGAAGTGCCGAGGAAAGTGGCTATGAATCCTAACAGTTTATTTTATCTGCGGTGATTTTACAGGTGTAGCGTAGCTGCCAGGAGAGCAACGCTGGTGATAAGTATTTGATGACTTAGAGGCATGCTATATGTACTGCATGCTATCTGTACTTATCAAATTGATGGTATACCATATGAAGGACTGGCAATTGATTTACCTGCTCGTATCATGTGTGAGATGTTCCTGTTACTCACCCAGGTACCGGAGAAGCCACCCATGAAACCATAAACCCAAACCCTAAACCCTAAACCCACCCAGCTACCAGAGAAGCCACCCAGACTAAGGTCAGCTGCAATGACTCGGTGACAGGGAACTTCAGGAGCGAATGGGTTCCTCCTCATGCCCTGCAGGGGGAAATGGGGCAAGGCTTTTATTCGCAACACAAGCATTTGGATTTTGAACTGCAGATCAGAAATATCTTATCCCTCCCCAGCTCCACCCTTATCCCTCCCCAACCCAGCCCGACAAAATTTGATGAACGAATCCATTCAAAGTTTAGGCTCAGCAGAAGACAAAACAAACGCATATGCACAACATTCACAGGGGTGCAAACACATAGCTGTATTATACAGAGAGATTGTTACCTGGCCAACTGCGCGAGCGGCACTGCCTAATGCTTTTGCCATAGCTCCGTATGTTGTCACTTTGCCTGTGGGTACCAGCTTGCACAGTTGATAGAGGCGCGCTTGAAATTGAGTCACCTCTTGTCCATCAAATAGAAACTTCTGATGACTCTCCCGATGCTTCTTCGTGCTTGTGGAAGACAGCTTGCCTTCCACCTGACTCACTCTCTCTGATTTCTTTCTAGATGCCCCCATGGTACTGATTTATTGCACTAGTGGTGGCAGGATGTAGAGCACAGTGCAGCATTCCTTGAGCTATATAATATATGGAGCAGCATGTGACAGCCGCTATGAACTCTCCACTTGACCTCAGGGGGCTCAACCAGATGATAAGGAGGCAGTTCCCAGAGTAACTTATTGTCAGATCTTGTACGCAAGCAACACACAGGCGACTTCAGGTGATCTCGGCCCGCCCTTCGAAGAATAGTACAGTAACAGACTGTTATGACACCGGCAATGTTAACAAAGAGGCCACGCCCTTTGCGTTCGATAGATAGGAGATGCACGCGTAATTAAGCGCCAAGCGGCGCCAAGTCCCATTCCCGTACTACAGCCCGTAGTGCCGAGCAGGCCCCTGCCGCGGGAATTATCCTCTGGTTTCTCCTCAATTTTCATCTCTCTCCATCTGCATGCCGTCGCACAAACCATCGTGTGTACCCGACGCCGCATGGAATTTGTTACCTACTCTTCCCTCTCTACAAACGCCACCGGCTACCGGGGGGGGGGGGGGGGGGGGGGGGGGGGGGGGGGGGGCTCTATTCACCCCCGCCCCCCGGTTGATGGTGTTGTCCGAGGACCCCCTTTGGACAGCTTCGAAATTGAAATTGAGATAGTTAGGGGTAGGTCACACTGCTCTTGCTTTTGGTCGATTTAGCTTTTGCTTTTGGTCCGATTTTGGCCCGATTTTAGTGGGGACCAAAAGCGACCAAAAGCGGACCAAAAGCAAAATCGAAAGCAAAATCTGGTCTTTGAGACAATTTATTGATCCGATTTTGCTTTCGATTTTGCGTTTGGTCAGGTACTTAAATACAGTAGTATAGCTGATTGTTTTCAAGTCTAAAAGCTGTAATGTTTTTGAACTGATGACAATATTTTGACAGCCCCCAAAGTGCCGATGCATTCAAAAAATGTGCGCTGTCAAAAAAGCGCACTTGCCTTTGAAAAAGTGCGCTTGCACCAGTTTTTTAATTGGTGCGCTTTTGTTTTTTTTGCAGGACCTGCATGACCTGCAAGGTGCTGGGACCTGGAGGACCTGCAGGGAGCTGGGAGCTGCCCGCAGCAGGGACAGGGAGCTGCAAGTAGGGAGACTGGATAGTGGAAACAATGCAGATGTGGGAACCTCTGTTACAACCTCGGTTTAAATTATATGACCAAGTCGTCCATTAATAATAGTACGAGAAGAAATCCAAGTTGCTTGCTAGAGGGATGTAGCCAAGTTCAATTGGGGAATAATGTAACAATTCGCTTGCTGGGAACAACTAATGGAGTACCAAGTAGGAATAATGTACCACTTTAAATTCAACCTCTCAAATCTTGCTACATAGGAAATACGACGAGGTTCCTGAATCCATGTTACCAAGTGACAATCTCTCTCGTGGGTACCGCACGAGTAATGTGCCAACGACATGCAACAAAAAATCAGTATAGCCATCTAGCTAGGGGGGTTATGGCTCATGTTTGGCATGAATGGACCACCCATCATCCCAGGCGTACCCCCAGACGTACGTCTGGGGGTACGCCTGTGTGGCACCACCCATCATCCCTGCCCCATTGTGTGCGGTGGACATCGTAGGACCCATCATCCCACCCCCATTGTGTGGGGTGGAGCTGCCAGGAATGGAGTGGTTCATACCCATCATCGCATTGCCCCCTCCAAAAATGTTGGCAATCATGAGAGTGGTCTGCCGGTTCATTTCTGACATGTGTGTCATCATCTCCAACCGGTTTTCACTCTTCTCCCTCCTCTCTCTCTCCCGTATATCATCCATGACGCTATTAGCGTCTTATCAGGTGCATTTTTTTCAGACAACGTGAGCTTCCCTACCGGGGATGCTTTCATTGAATGTATGGACGGTTTTGAGAAACTGTGTGGCCTGCCCATGTGTGCGGGCGCCATCGATGGGACCTTTGTTAGGATAGAAAGTCCGACAGAATTTGGTGATGCATAATATTGCTACAAAAAATACCACGCCATCCTTCTGTTTGCATGTGTTGATGCAGCTGGACTATTCACGTACTTGCGACTGGGTGAGGCAGGGAGTGCAGGGGATACTGCTACCTATAATAGGAGTGGTCTAGGCCTGAGAATCCAAGAGTACTTGGCAATGCCCCAAGGGTCACAGCCTCGACATATTGATGGGATGGAAGTAATGCCGTATTTAGTTGGCGATGGTGCCTTTAAGTTGACAGAGCACCTCATGAAGTGTTATGAGGTGGGCAACCCTACACCTGCCCAGTTCAACTTCAACTATGCTTTGATTAGAACAAGGCGGGTTGTTGAGTGTGCATTCGGTAGACTGAAGGGTCGATTTAGGCTACTGTACAGTACACGTCTTCGAGACCCTGTCACTGAGGTCAAGGTTTATCGGATATGCTGTGCCTTGCACAACTTCTTGGAGCGCAGGCATCCTTATCCTCAAGACATGCAGATGGAACCTGTTGTTCCCTCTGATATCAACACAGTCAATTGGGAACCAGGTACCATGGGTGCATCTGGTCACAAGAGGAACTTGCTTCCTACATGGAGAGGGTGCTCGGGGTTGAGCCCGTAACCTACACACACGCACAGTTGGGAAACCTTTTTCATGGCCCACTCGGATTTGAGGGATAGCAGGCACCATCCTCGTTCTGACTTAGAAACCTAGGCTGCCCAGGTGTTATTCAGTACCAGTCCAGGGGTAATATGACATGTCTAGGTCAGTGTGTGACAGTCCAGGGGTAAGCCAAATAGGCTGACAGACTTGCCCAACCGTGACAAGAAGTGCTGAAAGAAAAAGCGTTGAAAAAGCTGAGTAGGCAGTTGCTTGACAGCACACACCTAATGATCATGTGCAAGCCCAGTAGGCTGAAGAGAGAACCCCAATAGCGAGAGAGAGTTGGATGATTTCGTATTTTTTATACAATTAATGTAACATGTTACTTCTCATTTGCAGCTATTTGGGCCATATCTCAACACAATATCAGCTAGCGACTGTGCCGCACCCTCTGAAAATTTTGAAGACTAGAAGCAACAATAATTAAGAATTGGATAAGAAAAGGTATGAGTGAAACAACGAAGATACGGAAAAGATAACAACAGAAAACAATATAAAGTTCCAGAAAAATATTCGGACCAAAAGCTAAATCGAGGCAAATACCCCCCCCCCCCCCCCCCCCCCCCCCCCCCCCGATCTTGCTTTTGCTCGATTTAGCTTTTGCTTTTGGTCCGATTTTGGTCCTGACCAAAATCGATTCTGGTCAATGTTGTAGTGTGACCTCTAAGATTTTGGTGATAGGCAAAATCGACCCAAATCGGACAAAAATCGGACAAAAATCGGCCGGACCAAGAGCAGTGTGACCTACCCCTTACATACGTGTAATACAGTTACTCACAGGACGTGAAGTTAAGGACACCATAGCGTAAGCCGGAGCTAGCTTTAGTCACCGTTGGACAGCTTCCTTAATCTACGCCGACTTGGGGTGTGTTTCCAGTGGGGCAGGCCGGCAGGGGCTGGTTTCTCGCGGACGTCAAATTGTCGATGTTCTGAAAGCCTCAAACCTCATCCAGACAATCGTGGAGAGAATCCTTGGTGCTCGCCGGAGCTCGCCGGGCTGGACTTCAGAGGATCCTACGTGGACTTCAGCGGAATGCAAAAACTTCAGCGGGAGGGTCAGGGCTCCCGCTGAAGTTTTGCATTCCGCTGAAGTCCACGTAGGATCCGCTGAAGTCCACGTCGGCCTTCAGCGGTCAAAAAAGCCAGCGTGGAATTCAGCGGGACATAGCAAAATGTCAGCGGAACCCCACTGGAAACACTTCGTGCCAGCGTGGACTTCAGCGAAACTTCAACGGGAACACACCCTTGGCGTATTACTTTAGGGGACTTGGGCTTTGAGGGGTTGGGAGTGTGGGTGGCGGGCGAGGGGTGGAGGGTGCATGTGATGGGGATAAACGGGTGGTGGGGTGGGGGGAAGGGGGCTGTGGGTATGGCTATATAGCTTGGTGGCGAAGATGATGTGGACGTGGGGTAGTGGAGGAGTGGGTGTGGGAGGAGGTGAGTTGCCAGATGGCGGCGCCTGTGAGAGTGTGTGAAAAAGAGGGAGTGCTGAGGCAGTTGTTCCCATGGTGGAGAATTGCGAGGAGGCCACTTCAAAGATAACTTAGCAGTCCATTCCGTCTTCACGGTTAACTAACTGTCCAGCCGTGAGGAGAACAAAAGATCCCTCCCCCCCCCCCCCCCCCCCCCCCCTCCCCCCATGGCCCATAATTAAATAGAAATGCGTTTTTTTTAAATTCGTAATGGATTCTTGGGGTTTGCAACATGGCGCACACAATGGCATCCTCGGAATTCCCACATAGGGACAGTGATATTCCTAAGGATTTGAGCAAATAAATTACAAATAGGGGCTCCCGATGCCCAGCAGCCCAGGTATGATATTTGGGAAGATTGAAACATTAAAAATGCTGCACGATGCCCAGGTGCAATATTTGAACAATGAAAACATGACTAATCGGGTTGCCCAAGAGCGTCACCCCTATTATTTTTTCCAACCCTAGAGGAAACAATGTCCACTCTTACAGCTCTTCTCCAACTTCAATGGCTGCACTCCAACTCCAGCTCTACTCCAACACGCGGCGGTGCGTGCACTTTGCTGACCAGTTATTGAAGGCTTCCTCAAAGTTCAATATAACGCTAGGGAACAAGCCCCGCATAGAGAAGCACCGCACTGCGACGTTGACCAGCGTGCTGTGCCTTCATATTGTTGAAACATTAGAAATCGGGCTGCACGATGGCCAAGCCAAGCACCTGCAATCTGGAAACATTAATAATCGTGGCAGCCCGGTTCCCACTCTAGCCCAGGCTAGGCATCTATCATCCGAAAACATTAGAAATCGTGGTGCATGATGCTCCACCCAGAAATCTGAGACCTAAAAACATTACCCACACCTGGAGGCGCGATAGACCAAAACGGGAATAAACATTAAAAATCGCGCTTCCGCATTAAATCGTGGTTATGAATATCCCTGCATAGGGATTGTGTGATAGTCAAAATTCAGTTCTGCCTCCCCTTTGAGCTTCCCATGTACCGTAGTCAGACTAGTCACCCTTCACCTTGGCAGGGAGCGGCCAGAAACCGGAATTCTCATTATTTCAAACAAAACGGTACAACCCCCCCAGCCCCCCCCCTCCCCCCCCCCCCCCCCCCCCCCCCCACACCTCATTTCCCCCCCCCCCCCCCCTACACTACCACCACCACTACCATACACACAGACTCTCACACACTTTCTCTGCCACACACCCATGCACCCATACCCCCACAGTACCCACCCATTCACCCACACATACCCATCCATAGCACCCATTCACCCACTCATACCCATCCATTCACCCGACCCATTCATGCTCACCCACCCATACCCACCAGGGTACTTCAAACGGACCCCAGGCGTTGCATCCTGGGACGCAACCTAATTCTGTAGGTTGCGTCCAGGGACGCGACTAATTTCTCTAGTTGCGTCCTGGGACGCAGTCAAGTCCTTAGGCTGAGTCCCACAAATTCCCTATTTCCTTTCACTCAGAAACTGCTGCAGTGAGACGCATGGAAAATAAGTGAGATGCAACCAATATCCCGAACCTGCGTCTGCGTCGCAACCAATCTACGAAAGCTGCGCCTGGGACGCAACGGACCCTCCTATTTTGCGTATGCGATGCAACAAACCCTCCCCATGTTGCGTCCGGCACTACCCTGATATCCACCCACCGTATGCACCCTTACGCCCACCTATACACCCCCCTGGGTCTTAAGAGGTGCCAACTGCCCTTGTATAGACACACTCATTCGTGGTCTTAGAATGTCATTTGGAGGTATGAGTAAAAAGATAGCAAAACATCTGAGGAGGGCTGCTGACCCGATTAATGCTCCAGCCCTTGAACGGCCCAGCCCTTTCACGGGTGACTTATGGAGTCTGTTAGTTATCCTGAAAAGTAAAGGGGAAAGGACTGCTCCGTTTGTTAACATTGGAGGGGGAAGGGACTGCTCCGTTAGTTAACCGTGGAGGGGCAAAGGACTGCTCCGTTAGTGGAGGGGGAAGGGCGAGGAAGGGACTGCTCCGTTAGTTGTCCGTTGAAGGCCTGGGCAGTTAAGGGGCTGGACCTTTAAGGGACTAGACCCTTAACGGCCTCTAAACCCTTATAATCCTAACCGACAGGCTGTGAAACGGACGGTACCATTTAGGGTACAATACAGTCCGAAGCGTTCGCATCTAACCCTGGGTATACCCTTGCCATAACGTAGGCACGTACACATACTACGTAGCAAGGAAGGTAGGTCGAGAGCCTGCGAATTTGACGTGCTACTCGTCATGGCTGTTTTTACGTGCTATTCGCCAGGGCTGTTTTGGGTCCGGCTAGGACCAACCATGGGACCTGCCGGTAGCTGTCGGGCCTGCGATGTGCTATACGCGAGCAGGGGCGAGCAGGGGACCTTAGTAAGAAGCGGGAGGCTTTAGTAACGTCGCTGCCCTGCAGGCATGCATAGCTGGCGCATGGACTCTTAGCTAGGAAATACTCAGGGGTACAAATTGTTTCCGTCCTGTGTACTGTACCTAAACTTAAAATTCACACTGGCTCCGGAAACGAGGAAGGCTTGTGCGTGGTCGTTGCATGCGCGCATACACTCAGCGCGTACAGCCTGTATTAGCCTGCTAGATATTGAGGTAGGAGAGGAGGAAACGCGCATTGAAGCCTTGGAAACCATCGCAGCACATATCGATTAGCACCTCTTCCCCTGTCTTTGTGCATGCTTGCAGTAATACCCGAGGACCCCCTCCGCGCAGCTTCCTTATGTCACGCGTTATGTCTGTCTATCCCACAGAGAGTACCGAGTTTATAATATTCAAGGTTACGCAGCCCTTTTCGAGCTTATCAATTCAAATCGGTTCCACATCACCATGCGGGACCAGCTATGCCTGCGAACTTTCTATATTCAAGTAATAAGCTGATTGAAGCTGATGAAACATGAGGCCATGTGTGACAGAGTGCCTCCACCGTGCATCCCAAGAAGCACCTGCTTTACCCCTCCCCCCCCCCCCCCCCCCCCCCCCCCCCCCCCCCCCCCTCCCACCAAGCAGGAGTGCAGGACGGCTAACTTCTTGTTTAAATGGCTCTGGTGAGAGGATGGTGATCCAGCCAAGACCAATGCTCCAGTCCCTAGGTCTAGCCGTTTTAATCGTGTGCTTGCCAGGTGAGTTCCTGAAGCCACTGAGGCAGGCTGTGAAGTATTGTATCGCACATATGTCCATGCAACACCCCTACTTCGGGATCATGAGGAAGTCAAACAACTGCTTGTCCACAGTGCTCCTTCCCCCTTTACCCTTCCCCACGGTGCTCCTTCCCATTTCCCCATTCCCCCTTCTCCCCTCCCCCCTTCCCCCCTCCCCTCTTCCCCTCTCCTCTCTTCCCCTTCCCCCTTCCCCCTTCCCCCCTCCCCTCTTCCCCCCTTCCCCCTTCCCCCTTCCCCCTCCCCCTCCCCTCTTCCCCCTTCCCCCTTCCCCCTTCCCCCTTCCCCCTTCCCCCTTCCCCCTTCCCCCTTCCCCCTTCCCCCTTCCCCCTTCCCCCTTCCCCTTCCCCCTTCCCCCTTCCCCCTTCCCCCTTCCCCTTCCCCTTCCCCTCTTCCCCCATTTCCCACTTCAATCCATGTCCTCTTGAGGTATTTTGTTCAGTCGTTCCCCAATCAGAACATCCATCATGCTACTTTTAATGCTTCCATGTCTATACTCTCTTGCGTTCACTACTAAAATGAACTCGACAATTAGACCCTTGTATTAACCTAATAACAACTACAATCGGCAAATCAACTGTTGACGTACCTCTTCAAAGCGACCACAACCACTTAATTTCAGCTGCCATTTTGGCAGTGGGTGATGTCTGGGCAAAGCCACTTCAGTGCACGGGTTGACCTGCAGAACTAGCTGACTGCTGATGACAGCCGTGCACCACACTATTTTTCTGATTAGATGGCTGTATGGTTCAAGCCATCGCTTACAACATCCCCCAATCACAACAGCCATTTTCTGGGTCTATTGGGGCGAGTATAAAGTGGCAGTACAAAGATGGTACGTGCTCCACACCATTTCCAGGGTCTATTATCCCAATCACAACATCCACTATTTTTTTAAGCCACTAAATGGCTTAGATATTGTGCAGCGCAAGCTAGGCTGTTTTAGCAGCCCAGCGCTAATTCTTAAAATAATCAGATATAATCAGATATAATCCAATTAATTTCACACTTTTCCAGGGTCTATTGGAGCGAGTATAAAGTGGCAGCTCAAAGATGTTACGGCTATGTTGGGCAGGAGGCAGATGCAAGCCAAATCTACCGGCTGCTTATTCGACTCGTCCAGCAGGCAGACCCCGCCCCGTCTCCGTCAATATTCTATTTCTGGGGAATCTTCCTGCCCCCCAAATCTTGACTGGACTGAGTTGGGGGCAGTGACTGAGCCTGGAGACGAGGTGTGTCAATCAGGAAAAAATATGTGTGGGCCAAGCTCTGTGCAGCTGGCATATTGCGTTCAGGAGTGCACACTGCAAATTTGGGAGGTCTTCGGCACCGTTTTGTTTCGCTTACAAGGGTGTATTCTGTGTGTAAAAGGGTGCCGTAGGGGGGAAGAATAGGGTGCCAAAGATCCCCCTATTTTTCAGTGTGCAGTGTATGCCAGTATCAGGTGGACAAGTAGATGTGGTGCCAGGTGTGTTGTAATGACAGGTGTGGTAGCGGTGGAGGTGGTGACTGGCAATGGTTGGTGAAGGGGTGGTGGTGGTGGTGGTGGTGGTGCAGGATCGGCTGTTGGCGCTAACAAATAGCACACACTTTTCATCCTTTCAAAATTTCCAATCCAAATTTCCAATCTGTGTATTTTTCTTTTCATGTTTCAATTTGATTCGACCCTGCTGCTCTGTCTTTCCTGCTGCCCTTTCTTTCCTGCTGCTCTGATTCGATCCTGCTGCTCTGCTCTGGAATCCACAAGTTGAGATGCACTAGGCGCCTTTCCAACGTGAACTTCCTGCTTCTGTAGTACTTTCTCCGCCTTTCGTTCTGAACCCTAAGTGGGCCCTGTTTTGTGTACGGAGTCCCACTTCCTGGGGTGAAAAAAAAGAAAAACAGACACCACTTAATCTTCAGTATCTTCCCACTTCATTGCTGAGTCAATCATACATTTTCTCTTGTTCACACCACACCACACCACACCACTTCATTGCCGAGTCAATCAAACATTCTCTCTTCTTCATCAGGGTTCTTGCAAAGCATGTTGGGCATCAGCCCCAGTTGCTGCTCTGGAGTCTGCCCATTACATCGCTACAGGGGAGCTGCTGAAATTATCAGTCCAGCAAGTGATAGACTGCAATGACAATGCTGATGGGAATTGCAGTGGCGGGTAAGTGAAAAAACGAGGCACCTACTTGCCTACGGAGAGTAGTTCTGTGGATGGGGTTGTGTTGCTCTACGGCTTAGCTCTTCGCCAGACTAATCTGACTAATGGTGCGACTGAGTGGTGGTGATGGTGGTGGTGTGTGGGTGTGGGTGTGCATGGGGGGGGGGAGGGGGGTAGAGGGAGTGGTGGTGGTTGAGATGTGGTATTCATGTATGTCAACAGCCTTGTGCACTCTTCCCAGGATCTCCCAGGAGTTTTTTGTTGGTCGATATTTGTTATATGCTGTTCTGTGCTGACATGAGCTGTTTGAGAATTGGAATCTGCGTTAGGTGTACTTACTCTGTGGATCCTGAGTGTTTGAGCAAGGTCATTCCTGCACCATCTGCTGCATGCCCTGAGTTCCTGTTCCCTTCGGCAGCCTGGACCCTGTTCAGGTTGTTAAACAGGTGTTCAGGGTGTTAAACACCTTGATGTGTACATCATTGGTTGAACATGTAGTTGTTTAACAGGGGCTGAACACCTTGAGCACCTGTTTAATAATCTGAACAGTTGCTGGCTGCTGTAGGGTTTGTCTCTTGGGACAAGTGTTTGATATCATTTGGTGTTGACCTTCGTAGAGCCACTTCAACTGAGTTCTGCACCCTCAGCGTGGTGCAGTAGCCGGGCTAGGTCTATATTTAATGCATTTGTCTCACAGTTTGTCATTATGCCCAACCAACTAAGTGCTGCATCCCACCAATTGAAAGCAACACCCCACCAACTGAGTTCTGCACTGATGCGCCTTCTTGCCATCAACACCACTACCATCATCATCACCATTACCACCACCACCACCACCACCGCCACCACTACCATCATCATCACGACCACCATCATCATCATCATCCCCACCACCACCACCACCATCATCATCATCATCATCATCATCATCATCATCATCATCATCATCATCATCATCATCACCACCATTACCACCACCATCACCATCACCATCACCATCACCATCACCATCACCATCACCATCACCACCATCACCATCATCATCACCACCACCACCATCATCTCCACCACCATCATCATCATCATCACCACCAACATCATTACCATCATCACCATCATCACCATCAGCATCCGTCACCACCACCACCATCATCATCACCACCATCATCATCATCACCACCACCACCATCATCATCTCCACCACCATCATCATCTCCACCATCATCGTCTCCACCATCACCATCACCGCAACAACCACCATCACCATCGTCATCACCACCATCGTCATCATCATCTCCACCACCATCATAATCACCATCACCATCATCATCTCCACCACCATCATCACCATCACCATCATCATCATCATCATCATCACCACCATCATCACCAGCACCATCACCATTATCAACACCGCCATCACCACTTCCGCCATCACCATCACCACCACCACTATCATCATCATCATCATCACCATCTCCATCATCACCATTCGTATTCTTGGTATAATTTGGTTTGATAGCATTCGCTAGCATTTATGGGATTGCATCTGGACCGAAGTGGAGCCACAACCGTCTTGCTTGCAGGGACGTGGCCTATGCTACCAGCCACATTGTCACAAGCTTAGGAGTCATGAAAGATGAGGAGTACCCGTACCTTGGGACAGAGCAGGGAAGCTGCCAACACACTCCACATAAGAGCGCTGCTACAGCCCTAGTCTTCCAGGACATTCCTTCGGACGAAGCGTCCCTGCTCCTGGTATGTTTGATTCTTCCATTGTTATGCAGCTTGCAGCCACCCTTTATCCCTGGTATGCTTGATGGTTTCATTGTTATGCAGCTTGCAGCCACCCTTTATCCCTGGTATGCTTGATGGTTTCATTGTTATGCAGCTTGATGCCACTCTCCATCCCTGCTCTTCCACCTTGTATGATGCTAACGGTGCTGCTATCCCTTCCATTGATTTGTCTTCCTTAAGAAGAATGCAGTGAAGTGTATAAAGAGAACACCACCAATCCAGAAATTGATTTATCACGTGAACATGTGCCTATTGTTGCGTACAACGAGAGCACCCGCAATCCTGTCATTGGTGCATTATGTGGGCATTTTCCCATCATTGCATACAATGTGAAAGGATCGGTACAGCGTGAACACGTCCAATTCTGCAATTGCCGCATTATGTGACTGTGTGCCTAACGTTTCATACAATGCGCAAGCCTCCGTACAGCATGCAAACCTCCGATCCTGTCATTTCTACATCGCATCTTATTAATATGAGCCCATTAATGGTCTGTTTGATATATATGGACCCCTGGGTTTTGTTGTGGCTATTTGATGGTTACAGTTTGAGTGCTGGTTGATTCCTAACGCTGGCGCTGTTTCTTACTTCTATGCTTACAGGCGGTGTGCAACCAGCCAGTGGTAGCATACTTGAGGACTACACCTGCCTTCAAAAAACACAGGTGACCTCAATTGCGTATGCATGTACTGTTGTTTGCCTTAGATATTTTGAAGTATGCCAAGCAGCATGCCGAGCAGCAATGCATTTGCAAGCCGTTTTGTATCGTCTTGGTACAGGGCCGCCAAGTAAAAAATGCAATTTGTTTACTTGAGAAGAAAAGCAGCCCAGTGCGTGCTAGGCAGCTGAAGCAGTCTTGGTCCTTAAAAAAGAGGTCTCACTGCTACACGATTACCCTACAATATGTCCCTACAATATTTCCCTGCTACCATCTAGTCTTCATCTGTCAATTTTCCTTGGCCACACAGGGCTAGATTTGATCAGATGTGCCCTTTCCTAGTCCCCCCCTGAAGAAACAAAATCCAGCGTCCTCAGAGGTCTCGCAAGATTACTTCTGCCAGCAGCCACGATAATTGCAGATCTGATAGCGTCTATTTAAGTTGTCGCAGTTAAAAAGCTCGTAGTTGGATTTTGGGTGCGTGTTAGGAGTCTGGCTCTGCTGTGTTCATATTCTTGTGCTATTGTATATATATTATATTATCATAGTTTATATATTTCCTGAATCATTGTATTTATTTATGATTCTCTCTCTATATATATTTTTATCATTGTATTGAGCATTGCATATATATTTGTTGTATTCCCTGTGTTATTGTATTCTTGGGACCTCAGAGGTCATGCGGCAAAATGTCCCGACTGCCATCCTGAAGACATCGACTGCAATCATCTTCTACCGAGTCATGAATTTTGGTTTTTGCTAGGCTTGACACATACATGTGTCGTGATGTTCATAAGCCCCCCTTGACTCCATCAGGCCGCAGGCACATTTGGTGTCCAGTAGGGCAACAGGAACAATGCCAGCTTCATCATCAGCATCACCATTGGCAGCGGCAGACATCCTGCAATCCTATTCTATTGAGTCATGTATTTCGCTCTTCTGCTCTCAAGTGAATGGCCATGCTTCTCATAAATCTAACTGACGGCTTGACAACCCCACCAAACCACCATCACAACTCCAGCACCAACACTACCAACACCAATACCATCACCAACAGCATCATCATGGCGTCTGCGTTGGCCATTTCCATGCTACATTTCATGGATGTTTCATTTTCGTGTAGGAGCGTTTTTTTTCTTCTTCAATTTTCTGCTTCGTTCTCCCATGCCATCACCTTGTTGACAAGTGAGAAGGAGGAGTGTTGTTGACACTGTTCCGTACTGTGAAACACCTTCTCACCGCATCATTGTAAGTCGGTTGCTCGGTCTCCTGCCTTGTCTCCGGGTCCTTAGTTTCCACCATCAACAGGTTATGGGCCCATCAAGCTAACCACTGCTCTGTTTCATTTTTGTGCAGGAGCGGTATGTAAGATTGCCCTAGCCCCTCCCCACCACACACACACACACACACACCAACCAGCACATTTATCAACCAACCCACTCTAATCCCCCCACCCAACTACCCACCCACCACCACTCCCACCCCCCCCACCCCCACCCCCCCCCACCCCCCCACACACTACTTTTGGTGCAGGAGCGGTGTGTTTGATTGCTCAAGCTGCGATGCCGATTCTTCTTTGAAGTCAAACCTCGCAGTGCTTGTGGTGGGCTATGGTACAGCAAATGGCATTGACTACTGGATTGTCAAGGTATGATGATTCCGATGTTGATTACATTTTTACTGGTGCCCTGCTGGAATCCAAATGTGACCGTGGCCTGACTGAGTCGAGGGCAAATTATGAACGTCACGGAACATTTATATGCCAAGCTGTGTAGTACAATTATTTCCTCGGTATGCGCCTCATGGTTGTCTACCAGGCCACATCTGGAAGGGAGCGGCCAATATGGACCAGCAGGGGTGTGGGAGATGTGCATGACTGGTGCTCTATGAATTTACACAATAAATAGTATGTCTTATTACGAGGCGTGAGATTGAGGGGACCAGCCCATTTGCTTGCACTCGGGCCAACCACCGTGCACTATGATGATGATGATGATGATGATTACGTTTCCAATCCCTCCCCATTTTCCCCTTGCCCTGATCCCTCCCCAATCCCTCCCTGCACCAAGCCCTCCCCAATCCTTCCTAGCTCTGATCCCTCTTTAATCCCTCCCCGATCTCTCCCTGCTCCAAGCCTCCCTAATCCCTCCCCAAACCCTCCTTCCCCTCCCCAAATACTCCCTTCCCATTCCCTTCCTGCCCCAATCCCTCCCCAATCCCTCCCCCACCCGTGCTTGCCCTTCCCAATCCTTCCTTGCTCCGATCCCTCTTCTATCCCTCCCCGATCTCTTCCTGCTCCAAGTTTCCCCAATCCCACACGCTCAAAGCCCTCATTGCCCCAATCCCTCCTCAATCCCTCCCCCACCCCTCCCTGCCATCCCCAATTCCTTCTTGCCCCAATCACCTCACAATCCCTTCCTACCCCAATCCCTCCCTGCCCCAATCCCTCCCCAATCTCTCCTTGCTATTTCACTGGTGTACAGACTGTATCTAAAGTCACCAAGATCCGACGAGGGATTCGATGTTGCGGCCTCACCTCAGGGGCGGTGTCCCCAACATTCCCTGAGGATGCTGCCACCCTCAGTGACCCAACTGCCCTTCAAGCTTTGCGACAGTGCCACAACACCACATACACAGTGAAGGCAGGGGATACTCCATACTCCATCGCCAGGCAGTTTCGCTTGTATCCAGGTTTGTGGCTGCGCAATTACAACCCAGAGCTGGAATCAGACTATTCAGAGCACAAGATATACTTGCTTACAACAGGCAAGTGAAAAAAAGCATCGACTTGGGGTGGGTGGAAGGTGGGTGGGTGGAGGGTGGGACCAGGTCAGGCAGTTTTATCTCCAAGTACTTTTGGTCCACTACAACGTGCAGGGACATTTTCTTCAACGGTGTTAGGGTTACACCCTACTATTTGAAAAGTAATGATAGCGCCTGGTGGGACTTGGTATTAAGGGAGCCCCATCTTACAGCCGTAGGGAACGGGCTGCTACTTCACAGCAACCGTGAACCCTAAGGCGCACCCATGGGGAGTCGAACGCAGCACCTTCGCCGTTCAAGGAGCCCAGCCATTGAGCCATTCGTTTAACAGTGATTACCATTTGAATATGTTAAATTAGTGTCTGTCTTGGGCGGCTGTGCATGACGCATAATACACAAAATAATATTAGGGAAAAGTGGAATAAACGGGTCATCTCTTTCTCGAATTGCATGGGGAGTTTTACAGCTGCGAGGAGAATGAGATGGATGAGAAAGATATGACTTCAGCTTGCACATTGTGAGAGAGAAGATGATGATTACATTTTTCCTGTTGCCCTACTGGACTCCAAATGTGTCTGCAGCTTGACAAAGTCAAAGGGGGCTTATAAACATCGTGCACAAAGAAGAAAAGATAAAGGAAAAGAAAGAAAGAAACAGAAGAAACAACCTCCAACAGCCTGTGCACATTATCCAAAACTAACATATTGAGTCAGATCCTGTTCAAGTACAGTCCATCGACTGTTCTTGATCAGGTTATGTTCTTCAGTTGGTACACTCTTCTGTTTAAATCCAAAACTAACATATTGAGTTTCTGTTGGCAAATCCCAACTGACCAACCGCCCACTGACCAACCCCATCACAATGAATCTTGAGCGTCGCCTCTCCATACTCCAACTCCACACTCTTAGACAAAATCATAATAAAAACAGCTTTTTAGTTTTTTAGTTCAAATACTAGCTCATGGGTGCCACATCTTATCGTACGTTGGTAGTTCCCCTTGCTTCCGTGTTCATATGCATGTGGTATCACTTAGATTGCTGTTGGATAGCTATTGAAACCAAAATGCGAACTGCTTCCAGCTGCTTCTAATTATTTCCTTGATTTCCCAGGCATGGCTTTGCAGATCCCCGACTGTTCTTCCGCTCGTACCATCCTGGCATACACTCCAAGGACAGGTGAGGTGGTACAACGTAGTACAGTTCACACACATCGTTGGGTTATAATTTTTTGTTTGTCCCACTTATTTACCACTCATCTCCTTTCATCAAGGCACAGGCCATATCTGAAATCTATGATATGATTAGTGGACAGAAATATGATATCATGCCGGTCTGTATTCTGACTGGGCTAAAGTTACCATTTATATGCAAATATAATGTGATGCAGTTTGAATGATATCATATGATATCATACTCGCCTTTGGTCTACATAATATGATAAGATGGACGTCTTTGGAATTATTATGTGCTACCGGTACCTGCACTGCCTGTGCCTACATCGTGAATCCTAGCCCTCCCTTTACACACCTCTCCCCCGCTGACCTACAGGTGCATACTTCCTCGTTATGTAGGAGTCACTCCGCCGATCAAATTGACAAAATCGTTGATTCTAGGGCTAGTGCACAGAGTACCACTGGTTGAGGTGAAAATCCTTGTTGTCCACCGTAAAACAATCCTGTTGTCCACGTAAAAAAAGCATTTGGGGACCGTGGTACCGATCGTTAAATGGACACATGATCTTGGAATCACTTGGGTCACATGATCTTGGTTACACATGGGTCACATGATCTTGGAATCACTTGGGTCACATGATCTTGGTTACACATGGGTCACATGATCTTGGAATCACTTGGGTCACATGATCTTGGTTACACATGGGTCACATGATCTTGGTTACACATGGGTCACATGATCTTGGTGTCACATGGAGCACATGATCTTGGTGTCACATGGGACACATGTCCTTGGTGTCACATGGGTCACATGAGTCTGCCCTCCATTTACACCCATAAGCCCCATGTTTGCATTTTTCGTTTTTTCTCGTTTTCTTGCATTTCTGACTTGTCTGATCTTCTCTGATGATGATGCTTACCTTTTTTCTGATGCCCTTCTGGACTCCAAATGTGCCGCGGCCTGACAGAGTCAATGGGGACCTACACATCTGCCCCTTACCTTGCACCAGTCATTGACACTTGGTTTGATTGATGCTCCACCTTGCCAAGTTACCAAATTTCAGACCTGCCGCCTTGGAAAACGGCCGAGAACTTCCCTCTGTGCTGTCGCGCTGTAGTCCAAGCTCGGGCACAGTAGCGGTCTGTGAAACCAAAACTCATCATAGTAACCATTCCCCAGTGCAAGCAAACGGGAAGGGTCCTTCAACCTCAAGCTCGTGGCGAGGCGTATGAATTTCCAATTTCCAATTGACGCTCCACTCCTCTAGTCACCATCACCACCACCATCATCATCACCACAACCACCATCATCATCATCATCACAACCACCATCATCACCACTACCACCACCACCACCACCACCACCCAATCATAAGCATCATCATCATCACCACAACCATCATCGTCATCACCACCACCACCAACCCATCGCCATTGTCATCACCTCACGCAGGACCCTCTGCGACCAAATGTGCTCTGTCTGGAAACTTTGGATTTGGTCTTGTGTGCGACCAGTGTACCTTCAACACTAAGCCAGGGGACACCATGCAGTCCATCATGATTGAGCTTGGTGTTGAGGATCCATACGATCAGACCTCCATGGAGATCTCCATTCGCAGTTTCAATTCTCTCGATCTTGTGCGGAAGCTACTATTAGGAGGATTGCCCAAAGACATTTGGCAGCACTATCAATTTGTACAGCTTGTACACTGCCCAGAGCCACCTTCGCCACCCCCTCAAATGCCTCCATCGCCCCCTCCATCTCTGCCTCCTGCCTTTAACCTTCCTCCACCTCGGCCTCCACCTAATGAAGGTGAGCATGAAGAAACTGTGAACCTATCTTACAAATTTGCGACTTGTTGCACTGATTTTTTGTGTGCGACGCTACGACAGTCCGTCGCTGCATGGCGACACATGGATCCTGCTAAACTAGTCAGAAATGTCCCCCCGAACCCTCCAGGCTCAACGCGCTCCCAGGGGTTTGGGGGGCAGCGCGTTGCACTGAGGTCACACTGGGTCGCTCAATTTGCCACGCGTTGCACGAAAAAAACAATTGATTGGTGGAGGCTCATAAGCCCATGCATAGGCTTGGTTGGCATTTGAGGATGCAAAATGATATGCAGGGGGGGGGGGGGGGGGGGGGGGCATAGAACCCCGGCTGCAGTTATTTTGTTTTGTATTGAAATGTTGAAACCAGGAAGTAGGAGACCCTCCACAAAGCAGCGCCACCAAGGATTCAGGAAGAATGGCGGAGAAATTCCTACAAAATCAGTCAGGAGGCGCACACGCAATCTCTGTCAAAGAATATGTATGACTGTAATCTTAACCTGCGCAGCATAAGTCTCATTGTACTGCCACAAAGCTCGTTGTACAGCTACACGTTTCTGTATATCTACGATGTTATCCCTGAGTTCACCTGAGGCAGTCTAAAAGTCTTGTCCTCCCCCCCTCCCCCCCTCCCCCCCTCAAACACACACCACCACCATATGACCACTTCTAGCACGACGTATGCAAATTTATTTGCGCAGCACAAATGCTACATTTCATTGTACTGCCAATGCCTGATAACCTTTCATTGTACTGCCAGTGCCTGATCTCACCAATGGCCTGATAACCTTTCATTGTACTGCCAGCGCCTGATCTCACCAATGGCCTGATAACCTTTCATTGTACTGCCAGTGCCTGATCTCACCAATGGCCTGATAACCTTTCATTGTACTGCCAATGCCTGATAACCTTTCATTGTACTGCCAGTGCCTGATCTCACCAACGCCCTGATAACCTTTCATTGTACTGCCAGCACCTGATCTCACCAATGGCCTGATAACCTTTCATTGTACTGCCAGTGCCTGATCTCACCAGTGGCCTGATAACCTTTCATTGTACTGCCAGTGCCTGATCTCACCAATGGCCTGATAACCTTTCATTGTACTGCCAGCGCCTGATCTCACCAATGGCCTGACAACCATGTGCCGCATGTTGAACCCACTTAGCAGACATGCACATGGGCTGTTGCACCATGGGTGAATGCTCCTCTATGATTTCACTGAATGAATTCTGATCGCTTTAATTTCCACAGAAACCTGTTTCTACATCTCCTCCTGCCTGACTTCACTGACTGAATTCTGAACGCTTTGACTTCCACAGAAACCTGTTTCTACATCTCCTGCATGATTTCACAGACTGAATTCTGATCGCTTTGGCTTTCACAGAAACCTGTTTCCACATATTCCGAAGTAGGCGTTTTTGGAGGCCACCAAGATACACTTCGTACAGTTTTCCGCATGACAATTCATCTTGCCCAGTCTCCTTGGACTGGGTCAAGATAGGAGCTGTCACCAAGGGGGAAGATCATGTAAGTAGATTTAACTTGTTTTCTTTCTTTCACCATCACCAACACTATCACCGCAATCACCATCACCACTACCATCACCACCGCCACCATCATCACCACCGCCATCATCATCACCACCACCATCATCACCATTTGTATTCTTGGTAGAATTTGGTTTGATAGCATTCGATAGCATTTGTTAGCCTTAGGTTGGATTGCATCTGGACCGAAGTGGAGCCACAACCGTCTTGCTTGCAGGGACGTGGCCTATGCTACCAGCCACATTGTCACAAGCTTAGGAGTCATGAAAGATGAGGAATATCCGTACCTTGGAACAGAACAGGGAAGCTGCCAACACACTCCACATAAGAGCACCGCCACAACTCTAGTCTTCCAAACCTGAAACCCAAAGCCAACTCCTTGGCGTTGCTTTTCAACCTAAACTCTAAACCCTAAACCCTAAACCTACTCCTTGGTATCGGTTTCCAACCTGAACCATAAATCTTACTTTTACTCATTGGCATTGGTTTACGACCTAAACCCTAAACCTGCTCATTGGCATTGGTTTTCAACGCAGGGCTCTTGCAAATCTTGTTGGGCGTCCATCCCTGTGAGTGCTCTAGAGTCATCACATTTCCTCTCCACGGGAGTGCTGGAGCCCCTTTCAGTGCAACAAGTGCTAGACTACAATGGGGCTGTGGATGGAAACTGCAGTGGCGGGTGCGTACTGTTGGGGAGGGGGGGGGGGCGACTTGTCACGCTAGTTCATGTCTGCCAGGCCTTATCCTTTTAGTGATAACAGAAGTGAATGGATTTGAATTTGTAGCTGAAAGCTATGAGATTGACGCAGCAGCTGGCCAATGGAGCTGGCTGGAAGCTGGCTGGGGGGCAGCGCATCGCACTGGGGTTGCACAGTTGCTCAATTTGTGACGCGTCGCAGTAAAAGAAAACAGTTCCAATGACTCTTTTCATTTCAGCCCTGAGACCCGAGGTAGACTGATCATCCTGTATGTAGCTTCACCAGTTCTGACACTATCTTCTCTCCAGCCAAGCCATATTGTGACGCGTATAGAATGATGTCAGAAAAAATGACTGACGGCTATCCCCCCCCCCCCCCCCCCCCCCCCCCCCAAATGTTGCAGAGACGTCCAATACGCGATGCAATACATGCTTCATTCTGATGGTCTAGTTTCAGAAGCAGATTATCCTTATGGGCAGACTCCTTCAGATCTTAATGGCTCTGAGGAGCTTCCGATCGAGGTGAAAGGTCGTACACTAACCCTCCACGGTGTGCCGACTAATGAAGAGGACTTGTTGCTGGTAGGTTTGTGCTTCCAAAGCAACTTGATTCGATCTTAGGAATGTATGATATCAACCGTATTTCACACATGTGATATTGATAGCGTACTTGACAACCCTACTTTGTTTTTGTGGAGGAATTTGGTATAGTTCAATCGAGGGGGGGGCAGGAATAAAGTTGGCTGACCGCACGTTCGGAAGTTGTTATTTTGACCCCCGGGGACCCCCCCCCCCCCCCCCCCCCCCCCCCTCCCCCTCTTTGAGACCTCATATCTAGACACCCAGACAGTATTACATAGTGAAAGGGGGGTCCATGAGCATCATCTCGGCAAGGCCTTTCCAACCATACAAGCAAAATTTATAAATATCAAGTTTGGACAAAGTTATTTAGATTTTAGTATTTTTACAACTTTCTTGGGCGCTCAGCAGTCGTCCGCGCCCTAGGAGAAGATCACGAAAATCGACTGAAGGCGTTTTTTATCTGTCTTTTTATCTTTACCATCATCATTATCATGGCTTGATCTACTCAACTTGTATTCTGGAGCCTGATGGTCGGCTCGGGTGGTGTGTGTGTTTTGGGGTGGGGGGGTGGGGTGGGGTGGGGGGGGGGGGGGGGGGGGCTCGAGTGCTCGACCCCAGGCTCGACTGCTTTAGGAACTTCGTACAGTAGGGGGCCGGAATTCAGAACGCGTTGCGCGCGCGCCTTTTTCCGCCCAACTGCCGCTCGTTCCAAGCTGGACGCGAAGGTCTGGGTGACGTCCAGCCTGGCGTCCAGCCTGGATGTACCTTCCAGGAGATTCACCAATTACACCCTTGGTGTCACTAACTAACGACTTCAGATTTGTAATCCTCTCGTCGAGACCTTCTCAATGGTGTACGTCACGCTCAAAAATTCGCACTGGCAAGAAAGTTACACGAGGTACAAATAAAATTGGGAAAACGGTCGGACCCACCCCCCACCCCCCCCTACCCCCCCCTTGTATCTCGGCCGCCCATGGGTGTATCGACATGGTTTTTTTTTTATCGACTATTGCTCGCGGTTCTCTATCCATATCGAACGTGCGGTACGAAATCTTTTTCCTTGCCCCCCCCTCGAGTTCATTAGTATGTTATGTTATATAGTAGTTTACAAATCTTAATTAAGAATTGCTGGTGCACATAAACTATTGATGATTACCTGAAGCACATGTTGCGGCTCCGACTGCAGGAAGTGTTTTACTTGCAGGGGTCTTAAAGTGCCTTTAGCCTATTTGGTCTACCCCTGAACCGTGACATACATACACAAATGTAGTGATGCATCTGAAGTAGTGATGTCAAGGGACTGATTCATTTTTGGCGGAGCCCCCCCTTCTGGGCGGGCCCCCAGTGTTACCCATTTGTCCGTCCGACCATCCATCCAACCATCCATCCATCCATCTGACCGTGATGAAGCCCGACACGTCAGCCAATGGCCTCGTAACTAACTCGCTTCCGTTGCCACCTGCACCTGTCGCTCCCTCGCCATCACTCTCCGCCAATTTTTAGCGTCGCAGGCGACACTGCATCGAACTTGTTTCTCTGCCTTTTCTGTACACACTGCTAATTTGGGGGGTCTTTGGCTTGAAAGGGTGCCTTTTATTTGGCTTGGGGGTGCCTTGAGAGTGCCTTTTATTTGGCTTGGAAGGGTGCATCATGGGTGAGAAGGGTGCCCCAAGGTTGCAGGAAAGGGTGACGAAGACCCGCCTAAATTTGCAGTGAGAGTATGCTTGCATGAGGATTGTGTGCGTGTCTTATCGACGCGCATGTATTATCGACGTTGAGTTGCATGGAATTTGCATGCTTTTTGGCGGAGCCCCCCTTCTAGGGGGTGGGAACCCACAGAGTCACCCCGCTGTCCATTTGTCCGACCACACGAATCCAACTGTCTCAACTAACTGTCTCATAACTCGATTCCGTTGCCTCCTGTCGTTCCGATAGCCAACACTATCCGCAAATTTGTTGCGTTGCTTGCGAAATTTATTCTCAAGCAAGCATTGATTCTTCTCTTGCCAGCAATTTCTGAGAGCTGGTGCGTACATCCCACTTCTTGTGTGGAACATAATGTGATGCCATAAGTCAAAGGAAATGAGTACGTCTTGTTGTGGTTCACGTGCGCACATTCTGCAAAAATAGTGCAGCAACTTGATATAGCGCCTAATAATGCCCAAGTACTGCTCAAACACTGACCAAACACTGACCAAACACTGTCCAACTGCCCCAAAACTGCCCAACTCACCTGCAGGCGGTTTGTAATCAACCAATTGTCGCTTACATGCGAGCAAACCCAAGCATGTGGCAGCTGCCTGAGTGAGTTATTGGTAGAAGGATAGGTTTTGGATTTATTGGTTGGAGGACAGTTTCGAGTGAGTTATTAGTTTAGGGCCAGGTGGTAGAGTTATTGGTAGAGGGACAGGTGGTAGAGTTATTGGTAGAGGGACAGGTGGTAGAGTTATTGGTAGAGGGGCAGGTGGTAGAGTTATTGGTAGAAGGACAGGTGGTAGATTTATTGGTAGAGGGACAGCTGTCAAGTGTGTTATTGGTAAAGGGACAGGTAATATAGTTCTTGGTAGGGGCACAGGTGTCGAGTGAGTTATTGGACTGACATGGAAGAGTGGATTGATGTGATTTGTAGAAGGCAGAGAGGGTCGCCACATGGATGCTCCATTCAATATTTGTTGTGTCGTTATTAGGCCACTCTCTTGCATTTAAATTGTATTATCAGGCCATTATGTTGTATTTAAAATGTCATTAAAGTTTAGAAGAGTCTTGACTGTTCAGCTTGGGCATGGCTTCGAAGAATGAATGTTTGTATTATTGCCCTGCCTTTATGGTTTGTGGCACATGGCCTGTATCTCATCTGTATCTGGATCTTACGATTTCCGTTGTGCTATATTGCAGAAGAGAGGTCTATGAATGCTCAGATTGCCCCGCAGAGGATGAGACTAGCAATGCGGACGCCAATGCGGCAGTGTTGGTTGTTGGCTATGGAAGTACTGCTGACAACGGTGACTACTGGCTTATCAAGGTGGGTACCTCATAACGACACAAAAATGTGTAACGCTTTTAAATTTGTAATGCTTGTATATTGTAATTTTTTTCTTCGGCGACAGCGCAAACTGAGCACCCCTCGAACCCAGGACTGACAAATCTGCGGGGTATTCGCCCGGCCTTGCGAACTGTGTGCACCGCGGCTTTTCAAGGTGGGTACCCCGTACTGACAGGAATAAAGATAACAAGGGCCTCATGTCCTAGCAGAGGAACAACACCGCCCTAAAGTCAGACTAGAGAAGTCACCCGCTCAAACTCCCGTCGCCGAATCCTTAACAACGGGGACTGGACCATACCCGCTTCAAAAACGTCAAATTTTAAAAGCGTTACATTTCCGTGCCAGTACGGGTATTCAAATTTGCAACATGGCAAGGCCATAAGAAGTGCTTAATATCAGTATACTTTTTTGGTTACCAGGGAAATAACTGGCCAAGATTCGTGCGCACACGGCTCGATAGACTCGCTCTGATTAGACTGGACTAACTAAGCTCAGCCAGTGTCCACCAGCCCAGTGCTTGACCTTGTTGTTGTTTCAGTTTTTTGTGTCATTAGTTTCCCTGTATTGCCTCTTAGTTGTTTTGTGTGCCCTTTGTTTCACTCCTGTACCAAGATCAATACCCTCAACACCATAATAAACATCAATACCCTCAACACCGTCGACAAATGGGGTTCACTTCTACCTTGCAAACTCTGTCCCCTTTGTTCCTGTACCTATATCCCTCGTGATCTTAACTTGCCTAGCACTAGCCCACAGAGCTTTTTTGTTTCAGAATAAGGGTCTTCTGATAGCGATTAGGGATTTGGTGTCTTTCAAGGTTGGGCTCCTGGTTGCGATTTGGGCAGGCGGCTGAAAGGGCCGGCCCAGGGTGTTAGGGAGGGCGGGGACGGGATTTGAGTCTCATGGTAGCAAAAGGCTTGGCCAAAACAGGTTCCCAGTTAGCGATCGCTACTGGTAGCGGAAAAGAAAGCTCTGTGTACTGCCGTAGTGAATCCAATTTGTCAACGGTGTTGAGGGTTTTGGTGCCTCCTAGTCTGCTCTCCTGAGCTTTGACATTTTTGCTTATTACTGTCTGTGCAGCTGTGAGCACCATGGCACACCCCCTATTGGTACAACAATTGTTTGGGGTTCAGTTCATCAGTGCTTTTCATTTTGAAGCCCTTCCTATAAGGTTATGCAAGTCCCTTTAGCCTATTTGGCCTACCCCTGGACTGTAACATACATACCAAAACCCCACCACCACCACCTCAACCCCACCAAACCACCACAACCCCACCACCACCACCACGCCGCCACTATCACACCATCACAACACCACCATCACAACACCATCACACCGCAATCACACCATCACACTATCACACTATCACACGCATTTAAACGTCTTCATCGCTACATTCTTACCCAGGGATCCAAAGCTAGATATAAGTGTGAATGGAGGGGTGTGCACTGTTGTGAACTGGCGCAGTAGCAACACACCACCACAACCCCATCACAACCACCAACACAGGGCCACCACTCCGCAATCACACCACCACCATTACATCATCACACCACCACCGTCACACCAACATACCGCACTCACACCACCACCATCATATCACCACACCCATTTAAAAGGACTTCATTGCTACCCTCTTCCCCAGGGATCCAATGCCACGTGGGCATGCCTCCCAGACATCCGCCCACATCACCACCACCACCATCACTTACCCAGGAATCCAATGCCAGATATACTCATGTGCGGAGGGATGTGGACTTCTGTGGACTGGCGCAGTGGCACCACACCACCACACTACCACCACCACACCACCATCACACCACCATCACACCACCACCATCACACCACTACCATCACACCTGCACACCACCATACCACACTCACACCATCAACACCATACCACCACACACATTTAAAAGGACTTCATCGCTACCTTCTTCCCCAGGGATCCAATTCTAGATATTCTCGTGTGCGGAGGGGTAAGCGCTGCTGTGGGCTGGCGCAGTGGCCACTGTCCCCTCAGATAATTGAGTCTTCAACAGTTATGAGTAACTCCGCTGCCTTGGAAAGCTGTCCGCTTGTTAACCACACTGTTGTGAAGGGAGATACACCCTACAGCATTGCCAAACAGTTCAACCTAACAGTAGGCAACTGGCTGGAGTATTTCAATCCCGAGTTGAAAAGTGTCCACGACAAAAACACAATCTACATGCTCAGCCCAGGTGCGTTTATACATGTGTATATATATATATATA
This sequence comes from Chlamydomonas sp. ICE-L, assembly GCA_013435795.1. Classification (NCBI taxonomy): domain Eukaryota; kingdom Viridiplantae; phylum Chlorophyta; class Chlorophyceae; order Chlamydomonadales; family Chlamydomonadaceae; genus Chlamydomonas; species Chlamydomonas sp. ICE-L. The sequence goes on from JACBWV010000552.1 coordinate 12,193,612, forward strand.
TATATATATATATATATATATATATACTAGTACGGTAGCCCGTGTGGCCGGTGGCCACACAGACACACATCACCCCTACCCCAATCATAATAGGGTGCCAGTGGGGCTGGGTTACAGAATGGGCTACACATATGTCCTCACCTCCACCCCTCTCATAAACACAGTCATCATGTTTCCCCCACTTCAAATGCTGAAGCCCAATCTCAAATTTGCCTCACCCCTTTACCCGCCAACACACACGCACTTCTCTGCTTCTCCGATCCCATTAATCTGATCTTCTCTCGGCCACTTTAGCAGATGGGTTTAACAGAAGCGATTATGATGTTTCCAGCTGAGTTCGATATCGCGCAGACGTTTAGACGTTTCGTCGGACGACGCGGAAATGCGAAGACTTTTGGAAATTGCAAACGAACGTCTGCGCAGTTTCAGACTCAGCTTGAAAGATCGGAATTGCGCGAGAGCAGAGGGGCTTACCTGTCGCTTCCTCTTCGCGCATAGATACCTAGTTGGGCGTGCAAGCTGTTTCCCGAAAGGGCCTTCGCTCGGTCAACTATGTCACGCACTCGCTACAGCTCAGCGCGAAAATAACCTTATCGTTGCAGGGTGTGAGTGGTGTGGGGTGGGGGGGAAGATCTTGAAGAGGTATTGCACGCGGTGCAAGGAGCACGCAGCAAGAAGGAAGTTGGACGTCGGAAGAACGTCACAGGGTTGCAGGGACTTAGATCGTGCAGAGATACCATGAGCCGCGCCTGTGCCTAAGCTCGCAGCAAGATGAATTTATCAATAGAGCCTGCAGAAAGGCTGGAGAATGGAAGTCAACTACCTCCAATCAAGAATCAGGCGATGTGATAGAGACTCAGGCTATGTGATAGCATAATGCGATGACGAATGTAATGCTGAGATGAAGAAAGAAGTGCGCATGCGTGAGCCAAGTGAAAGTCAAGGGCCAGCCGAATCATGAGCCGAAGTGAAAGTTCTAGAGCATGAGCCGCAGGTCGCTCCGTGAAGCAATACACTGAAAACTATTATTCCAAGCGCCGTGCAAAGCGATCTGAGGGTCAGCAAATGACCTCCGAGGAGAGGATCTCCTCACTCATTTCATTGCAATTCATTGCAGTCGCAGTATGGGAGGCAGTTATGGACATGAAATGAGCGCGCGCGCATAGCTTAGCGCATCTGCTGTTTCGGCAATTGATATCACTGGGCGAAGACTTGGGTGTACGGAAATTCGGTTGCAAGTCGGTTACACTTCGCACGCCCGTGGCACGTGGGTACGCGATGATGACACCACCACGACCACGACCGCGACCACGACCACGACCATGATTTCTTTATATATATATATATATATATATATATATATATATATATATATATATATATATATACATATATATATGTTTTATATATTAGTTGTGAAAGGTATTTCACCCTAGGAGGTGGGTCTTCCGAAACAAACCAGCGACACCGAGGATTCAGTTCAAATGGCGTTGCCACTCCAACAAATAAGAGTAGGTGCACTTCTGGAATATGCGATGGATGCCCCCTTTGCCTGGACCTGAGATTGCTGTAGGTGCTCCTCTTATTACTGAATTCATACTGCATCCAGTTACTTGAAAGGTGGACAGGTCACATGCTCATGTTTTATAACTAGGGAACAGCTGTATGATATCACATGATATAATGTGATGACCAAGGTCCAGCTAAGCAAATATTACTACTCATATATGATATCATATCATGCAATGTGTATGATATCATACTCACCTTTGGTCAACATCATATGATATGCCGGTCCCTTTTTATATGCGATGGATACACCCTTGGCTTGGACCTGAAAGTGCTATACGTGCACCAGTTGATCCATGCTACAGCCAGTTACTTGAAAGGCAGACAGGTCACACACACCCATATGTTATAAATAGGGACCGGCATACCATATGATGTTGGCGAAAGGCGAGTATGATAGCACACAAATTGCTTCATGTGATATTGTATAAATATGGTAACTTTAGCCTAGTTAGAGTGATGACATGATATCATATGTTATTATATTGTCGTTCCCTACTCATGTGTTATTACTAGGGAACGGCAACATGGCTTCATATGATATCATGTCATCATATGATATCATATGATGCCGGCAGTCTGACTAGGCTAAAGTTACCATTTCAATACAATATCATATGATACAATTTGTATGATATCAAATGATACCATACTCACCTTTGGCCAACATCATATGATATGCTGATCCCTAGTTATATCAATTGGACCAGCACTCAGGGTGTCGTAGGAAAGCGCAATGTCAGGATACTAAATGAGAAACAGAAATTGGAAATTAGTATTAGAGCTACCACAGGACGTGAGATTGAAGTTACCCTCCCGTTTGCATGTACCGTACACACTGCAGAATGGCTACTATGTTGGGTTTATTTGGTTCAGCAGACTGCAACTGCGCCCGAGCTTGGACTACCACGTTCCAGCACGGAGGGAAGATATCTGCCTCTTCCAAGTCGGCAAGTCTGAAATATATCAAGCCGGAGACCTGTCTGGTGCTGGTTAATACAATACAATAATACTATACTAATACCATACAGCCAGAGCTCCGATACTAAATGATTTCTTTATCTCATGATTCTTCATTGCCACTGGATAATTTGATCCATTCATCCCACCATGTCCCTGCATGTAGTAGTCGACAGCTGCACGATATATTGCATTATATAATAGTGCACTACAAGGAATCACTTGATATGGCTTGGCTTGGTGCCCTACTCCCCTCCTTCACACACGACACGAACTATCAAACTTTGAAAGCAAATATGTACATGTAATATGTAAATACTAGTATGCTGCATACGAATGAACTACTTGCTTGGCTTGGGATAGTGTACTCCCCCCCTCCGTCACACATGACACTATCATACTAACACACAAACTGTGAAAGCACCTATGTATATGCATAAATATGTACTAGGACATTGCACGTGTGGCCGTTGGCCACACTTTAGTTGGTCTGTGTTACCCTGTCAGGATGTTCCCAGCAAAAACGATGCCCACCACCACCACCAACACCACCACCCCGCCACCCTTTACGATTGAACACACAAAAGTACGAATTCTCCCCAGATGCCCCATTTTTCCCCCTCACCCCATTCCCTCTCCCTCCCTCTTCCCACACCCCCTTCTCTCTCCCTCCCTCTTCCCTCACGCCTTATGACAAGATGTGAGGTTGATAGGGCCAGTCCGTATGTATGTATGTAAAGGATTGTTACAAGAGAATGCATGCATCTTTCCAATTTTTGGTGGGTGCAAAGAAATTGACACTCACACATAATGATGAATGATGCTAGGTGTTCTATCTGTGTTTGCGCAGGTATGAAGCTCAAAATTCCAAGTTGTGGCGTTGTCCCGTCCTACATTCCAATGACCGGTAAGGATGCTTAAGCTCATCTGATGTGATATGGTTAGGGAACGGCACAAAAAAGAAAAATTGTACCCCCTGCCACGGGGTTTTAGATTAAGGGAACCCTCCCGTTTGCATGCACCGTACATACTGGAGAATGGCTACCATGTTGGTTTCACAGATCGCATTGCGCCTGAGCTTGGACTACCACGTGACAGCATGGAGGGAACTTCTTAGGGAATGGCAATATGATATCATATGATGCCTGCAGTCTGACTAGGCTAGAGTGACCATTTATATACAATATCATATGAAACAGTTTGTCTGATATCATATGAACAAATATTCGCCTTTGCTCTACATCATCGTATCAAATGCCGGTCCCTAGATATGGTCATAGTAGCCCACTTGCATTTGAAGCACAACTTAACTTCCATCTCCGGCAGGACTAAATCAGCTTGCTGCGTTCCATCATATGTTCACGTAGGGAGAAATTCCTAGAGGGAGTCAGTCTGAGTCTAAGTCAGTCCTGGGCGAGTAGCAAATCGAGAATAAAGTAGAAGGAGTCAAGACAAGCAATCCTGAGAGTACCTAGTTAGAACAAGGTCAATCTGGGGCATTAGGGATTGGAGTCAAGGGGATTAGGGTCCAGCAGCCTTGCAAAATTCAAGACCCAGGAAGCTCTTGGGCTCTGGGGACTGTTCGCTGTGTTTTTTTGCGTGCGACGCGTTGCAAATTGGGCGACTTGGTGCGACCCCAGTGCGACGCGCTGCCCCTGAACCCCGCTAAGTGCAGAGCCTGGGGGTTTCAGGCGGGCTTTCCTGACTAGTGTAGCCTGGCCCATGTCGCCTTGCAGCGGCAGAATGGGGATGCGTCGCACAAGATAGAAAGCAGGCCTGTTTCATATACTCTAGTTTTGGGGTACCAGGTTTGGACGTTCAAGGAAGGGGATTGGATCCTTGGGATTATTTTTGATAGTTATATGAAGGTCAGCTGCAAGCAAGTTGGAGTTGGTGGTTGAATGTTGTTGTCGTCGTCAGCGTTACTCTTTCTGTCAAGGGCCTGAGGCAGTACAGAAGGGACAATTCCTCTTTTGGATTGTATGCAGGGAACGGAAACTAATATTTGTGTTTGAAAAACTAATCTTATTTGTACCGGTATATTCAAATAAATTCAAAATCCTGGTGAGACGGCTTGTCCGCCTTATATGAACTAACATGCACTAATAAAGTAATATTATTCATTCGCTCATATTAACTAACTTTGCCTTTCCCTCCTTGTATGCCATGTGACACTTTATCGTTTTGCCAACACCCGTGTATGTTCGCCATGCCAGCCAGCTTACTTTTGTCTTTCCCAACTATTTATTTTAAAAATGTATATGCTTCAGGATACCACTGATTGGCCTCTGTATCCTGTGGCTTGTTTGTTGGGACCTGAAATCTTGTGCGAGCCCAAAACACTTTATGTTGAGATTGGAAGTTCACAAATCACCGCAATCACAACCACAAACCACAACCACAAACCACCACAACCGGAATCACAAAACCACCACAACTACAACCAGAACCACAAACCATATACTTGATTGCAGGGCTTTCGGCCTCTACATGCTCTCCTACCTTGAATGAGACCTATGAACTGGTCTTGGACTGCGATTTTTGCACCATCAATATCAAGCCTGGAGATACGGGCGCCTCAATATTTGAGGCGGTAAATCTGAAAGACGATGTATATGGCAGGATTTGGGACCACTTGCGCGAGATGAATGAACCAGGATTGATAAGAATGCTTATATCAAGCGATCCGCTACAAGCTAACATCTGGGCAACATACCACACGTTACGCCTCATGCATTCATGCATCTGACATGTACATACATTTTAAAGGCTTGTCTACTAAAAACCATTTGTGCATTGTTCCTTTTACCTTGACGATGTCAGTAAACTCCATATTGTAGTATGCAGGATGTGATGGGATGTTCCCCTTGTGTACTGTTCGTAATTAGGTTACAATGAGTGATTATTAGTAATTGTAACATTAAACAATTAGTTATTATGTACATGTTAGAATTAGTGATTGTTAGTGATCATGTTACAATTAGTATACAGTGTGTGTACGAGTACATGTGTGTGTATGTTCAGCAATCAGCTAGCCGTATAGGTTCCTACTCCAGCATTCATCGTAGGGACCTCTCATCATATAACACCTCTTCCAACTTGGTCCTTAATGAACTTAATAGATCACCTACACAGGCTCAATGGTTCAGACAATTTATTGGCTTTTCGAATCAAATTGTAGACTGAAAGGACGATGATTTGTGAAAAGAGCCTTTCTAGAGAGTTCTGTTGGCAACCAGAGATAGCAGCACACAATGTTGGTCTCTTGGATTTCTAAGATGCATTCAGAGATTAGGTGTTAAATAACGTTCTGTTATATTCTTAGAAATTATATATAACTGAGGAACGGCGATATGATATCAAGTCATCATATGATATCATATGATGCCGGCAGTCAGACTAGGCTAAAGTTACCATTTGTATACAATAGTATATGATGCAGTGTGTATGATCTCATATGATATCGTTCTCACTTTTGGTCAACATCATATGATATGCCTGTCCCTATGTATAACACCTAAGATGACCAGACTTCACTGATCAAGATTGACTTAGGAAAACATGATAAAAGAATCTCTAAAATAACATATATTGATTGGCAATCTAAGTACAGTGAACCCTAGGAAACTTGGGGATAACCAAGTGGACGGTATTAAATTTATTACTTATGCGACTTGAATGATGTCAGCTGATTGCAATGATAGACCCACCTACACTCACTTCTTAAATAATCAGGATGATATTAAATGCATAGCTAGACTCCTTCGAGCTCAAAATTTGAATGTTGAGCTCTGATAGGAGTGCCCCTCATTCCAGTAGAACTTGTAGGTGCTGTGATATTGTGATTGGTGGTGGAAGATAAATGCATTTCATGTCATAGTGTCCTTTATACTCTGAGGATAGAAAAATGCTTTTTGAGGAACTGAGAATTGAGCCTGAGAAGCTCTTATCTGATTGATTGATAGTTGAACCTGAGAAGTTCTTATCTGATCGATTGAGAATTGAACTTGAGAAGTCTTTATCTGATCGATTGAGGATTGAACCTGAGGACTCATTATTTGGTTGATATGGAGTCCAATATGAGGCTCTGGTTATGAATCCTGATTCCTTGCGATAAGAATCGCATTATTATTATAATTAATAATTATCATCCCATTGGTAGCAGGATTGTTTGGGGTTCAGTTCACCAGTGTTTTTTCGTGTTAGCCCCTCCTGTCGCGGTTGGGGCCCTTTAGCCTATTTGGCCTACCCCTGGACTGTACATGCATGATATTCTTGTCTTCCCCTGTCTTGGTCCCCTAGTCACAAAAGTATAGGTTTTATCAGATGCGCCCTTTCCTAGCTCCCCCCGTGTAAAGACAATTAGATACAAATCCTCGACCCAAGGAAATGTTACAACGAAGTGCATGTATATATTTGTGTCGACCTTACAAAGGCTTTTATAATTCAAAGTCGATAGACCAACCTAATAGGCCGTATTTGATGTATTTATGCTTCATATATATTGATTGACTTAGGATGCTGTGGTGTCATGCTTCAATCTCTAGATAGAGGCGGACATCTCCCATGTAACACTCTAACAGAATATAAGAATATTGCAACACTAAGGAGGGACGGACGAAGTGCTCCACGCCTAATCATGACTGTTAGTAAAGGTGATTCCTATCACTCCATCAGTGCGCATATCACTGACGCGTTTGCGCCTCTTTACTATTGTGCTCGCTCTCGTTAATGAAGTCGCATTCATTCTGTGAAATAAGTGAATGTGCAAGCTAGTTGAGTGGGTTCTGGGCATATCCATGACACGGGGATGGGGAAGGTGTAAAGGCTCGTTCGTTACTCCTTGCTGCAGAGTTTCCCACTTTCCCCTCTGCCTCCGATATTTCCGAGCTCTCTATTAGTTCTCACCTGCTTCTATTTTATATGTTAGCGCTAGAATTCTCCACTCGTACAAGTCCTATTACCCGATTTTCTCCAACCTGGTTCGCACTAATAGTGAAGAGCCACGCCTCCTGGCGTCCTTCTCCCTTCTTTCTTATATTTGCATTGCCTGCAAACGATCTTTGCATCAGGGGGTATGCAGGTATATTACATTACATTACATTACATGTTAAAGTCTACTTGACACCGCGAGGGTGTATGAGACTCTGTGCTTTAAACAAAAACAAAAAGCACCCACAAAGCAAAAAAACCCATTACATCAGGGGTGTGTCGAGGACAAACAAACAAGCTCCTAACCACCATTTTGGTGGCGTAGGTATTAAACCCCCTAGAGCCGGACCCAGATCTCAACCACTTACAGTGGCGGAGGTAAGAAGCTAACAAATGAGAATTCACAAGAAGAAAAGAAAAAAAAAAAAGGGATAATAAATTACGGTGCCACTAAGCAGTCCAGGGCTTCCTGTCTTGCTCTTCTACAAGTAGAAAGATAGTCGGCTACGTTGCTCCAGAAAGTCTTAGTGCCATTTCCATTCATAAAGGTTCTGAATGTGGAATCGCAGAATTCCACATTCCATACGGTTAAGTCGGTATCCTCATGGACATGCCTATAAATATCTGTAAACAGCTTCTGGTAGCGGAGGCGGATGTCATTATAAAAAGGGCACTCAAACATATGCATTTCATCCTAAGGTTTTTGGAACCCACACATTTGACAGTGTCTCATTGAACGAGGGATGTGTGCTCTATCCACCACCCTCATTCTTTCTGTGTTCAGCCAATGGGAACCCATTCTAAACTGTGCTATAGAACGAATCTGATCCTGCTTATGTAAGGCAGATGTAAAGGGAATCAAGCCATTCTCATCATTGCTGTTGGCTGCGAACCATTTCTGGTATCGGAGGCGTTTAAAGCCAACCCTTCTCTCATCAGGGATGTCTCTGACTGCATTGGTGTCACTTGGGTACTTAAACCTCCATGACTCAAAGACTTCAGACATAATACCTTCGACATCGACAGCCTCCAAAATGTTGAGGTTTTTACTGGATCCTAGCTTGTGGAGAGCACAACGTAAGTCATGAACCCAGCCAGTGTTGGAATCAAAAGATTCCTCAAGAGCCATTCTAATGAGATCCTCAGGTTCTTTATCTATGGTCTTGTTCCAGAAGCGCAAAGCTTGTTTAAGCCAAGCAAAACACAACGGGGTTCTACCCAGCTCTTCCATGATAATATTAGATGTAGTAGATTGGCAAACACCCAACATTTGTCTAAGTATACCTCTATGCCATTTCTCACAAGCATGGTCATTTGAGATAAGTGTGTTGTTCAGAATAGAAGGAGCCCACACCTCACATCCAAAATTCAGGATAGGTTGTACAAGAGAATCAAACAGGTGGGTGAGAATATCAATATTGTATATCTCCATAGTATGGCATCGCCTACGGAGCATGTGGTGAGCCTTTTGGGCCTTAGCGAGCATCCTAGAAAAAGCAGCTTTTGCACGATTGCTTGAGTCACCATCCACAAAGAGGGATCCCAGGTAGATAAAAGATAACTTTGTAGAAAGCTGTGCTCCATCATAGACAAATTTGTAATCAGGATCCATACGGGCCTCATCACATAATTGCTTGTTGAAAACGACAATCTCAGTTTTCTTTATATTCACAGCCATCTTAGTAGCCTCGCAGAAATCTCTCAGGCAGTCAAGCATCGCTTGCATATCTGCCGGGGATTCTGCCATTATAGCTAGGTCATCAGCATAAAGTAACAATTGCAGAATCTTTCCCCTAAGCTCAGCCCCTACATTTGGGAGCTTGGATTGGAGGAACGATTCAATTCTATCAATGAACAGACCGAACAGGAGTGGGGATAGGGGGTCTCCTTGTTTAACTCCTACAAGGGATGGAAAGGAGGATCCAATGTCCCCATGTAGGCGAACTTGGAAAACAACATGATTATACATGGACTTCAGAATACTAAGATAGGGGTCTTTTACTCCTAGCCTTGCTAAGCAATCCCATAGCAAGTCTCTGTTGACCCAATCATAAGCCTTCTTGAAATCGACAAAAGCCACAAAGAGTGTTTTTTTCTTCTCTCTATATTTATCTACAATATGGTTAAGAATGAATGATGCATCCGCAGTACCCCTACCACTTCTAAATCCATATTGGCCAGCGGCTCTGAGGTTGAATTCTTCTGACCAATCATCTAGTCTACGTAGCATGCAAAGGGAGAAGATGTTTCCTATGGAGTTGCTCACCGCAAGACCTCGATAGTTGTCCTTGTCATAAACACTGCCTTTGGATTTGGGTACGGGTACCAAGGCAGCTGCAGCCCATTGGCTAGGGTAAGAGGTCTTCCAGATGAGATTAAACAGGTTAGTCATAGCTTGTACAAATCGGGAGTTGGCCTCATGGGAAGCAAATCTGTACCATTCTGCAGGGATACCATCTACCCCGGGGGAGGAGTTTTTCTATAGGGATTGGAGAACAGAAAACACCTCTTGGGTGGTAAAGTCTTGACATAACCACGTTGGTGCGGCCTCTATCTGAGGTCCATCAGCTTGAGGGACAAAGTCCCTAGCATCCAGACTTGGATCAATACCTACTTGCACATCAAAGAGGTCTGCAAAATAATCAGTCCAATCATGAATTGTGATATCTGCCGTAGTGGCCTTGTTAGGCTCACGCACGTCTTTCCAAAAACTTTTCGGATTATGCCGAAGATTCGTATGAAGGTTCTCCATGCGTGTTTCTAGCCACTTCCTCTTCTTTCTTCTGAGAATCCTCTTGTACTCCTTGTGCATAGAACCAGCCAAGTCAGAGCTAGAGCCATGTTGATGTTCTGCTTGGCTTGCTGCCTGTCTAGCACGATTGCATTCATCATCATACCATGCGATCACGGGCCCGTGCTTACGTTCAGCTACAGGTTTGTGACATGGTGTGCATTTGCTTATGGCTAGTTCAATAGCACTAGCAATCCCCTTCTCTGAATCTTCCATAGATGAGCTATGGAGTGCATTGTCAAGTAATCGGTTAACGTCTGGGTCACGCTTAATTGTGTGCGCATAAATCTGGGCATAGTTGTCTTTCCATTTCAGTTTGGGCGAAGGTTTACCACCAGCAGGTGTACTAATAGTACCTTGAGAAGGCCTAAGAGCAGCATCTGGTATGTGGAGTGTGATAGGCATGTGGTCAAACTTTTTACCCCCGGGCCTGAGAGGGCAGTCATGCTTGGGAGTCACACTAAACTTGACTCCTGGGGTGTTGAGAAGACTAGGGGCGGCTAGCGCATAATCAATGACAGATTTCTTGTCCATGCCATCTGCAAAGAAGGTATGTGCACCTTGCATATCACCTTCTGTTATACCGTTAAGGATGATAAGACCAGTTACTACACATAGCTGGAGTAGGCCCCCCCCCAATCGATTGGGGGGAGCTGTGTCCATGCTACACCTCGGTTGAATGGTTTGGTTGGGGGCTGTATTATTGGTTTGGGATACTGGTTCATCTCCTAACTCGGTATCTTCATTGTCCACACCAAGACCAACCCGAGCGTTGAAGTCACCCATCACCACAACGTTGCCTTTTTCCTGGAAGTTCCCAATGATTTTACCCAGAGTGAAGAAGTGGTCCTCTATACTAATGTAGTCGTCACCATGTTTGTAGTATGAGCTGTTAGCATGTGGGATATAGCACACACCAATGTGTGTTCCATGTATGCGAATCCAGGCCATGCCTAATTCAGGTGCCTCATGGACTAAAGTAGCATTTAGGCAAGTGCGGACATAGATAGCGACCCCCCCCATCCTTGCTCAACTTGGGGCGAGGGGCACAAGAAAGGCATTTGAAACCTGGAATGTGAGGGGTGTCTAGCTGGCCTCGCACCCCTGTATGTGAAAACAATAAAATGTCGTGTTTTCTCACCACTTTCATTGCTGCACCGCAGCTGCTTAGAACACTGAGTTGTCCTCTGATGTTCCATGCAAGGCACCTTAGTCCACTTCATGCATCAGTCGATGAGACACCTGAGGGAGGGGCCTTGTCCCGCACCTTCAGGAGTCCTCTATTGAACGAAACCCACTTGGAGGGGTCCCTCTTAGCTTCCAGAAACGCTGGAAGGTTTCCCTTGTGCAGCTTCAGCTCCTCAGGAGACAAGAAATCCAGAGCTGCTACTCCGCTATCCTTGAGGAACCTTCGGTTCCGCACAATGGAGGAAGCATCGAAGCTGGAGGATACTGTGATTAGGGCAAGGCGGGGTCGTGAGGGATCCACCTTACCTCCCATGCGCCGAGCGGACACAATAGTAAACTCTACCTTGTCTTGCTCCTTCTGGGCGTAGATGTTGTTGGCTTCTAAAGTCTGGGTGAGCTTAGACTTTACAGCCACCGCTAGCTGCCTGTCGTTCTCACTGGAATCTTCAGGGATGCCTGAGATCCTGAATTGCACGTCGTAACCTGCTTGGTCTGGGGGGGCTGAGCCCGGTCGCTGGATGAGTGGCCGACTCCATGCAGATTCTTTTCCCCCTGCTGGGGGCACCACCGGCCGATCCTTGATAGCAGCTTCCAGGGCAGAAATGCGCTTCTCCTGGGATACTATCGTATGCCTTTGGGCGTTCACAGTGGCCTCTATGTTTGCGATCTTAGTCGTCTGTTTCTGAACGGTTTCCCGCATCTCACTCAAAAGTCCTTCCATCGACTTCAATGTTTGATGCGACTTTTTTTTAATCGAGTCGAACGATTTGTCCAGCGTGGGTTCAAGCTTTGTAGCGTACCACATTGCAAACCACGGGGGGGGTGCATTATCCCCGGGTGGTCCAGGGTCAATGCTCATGTCTTGCGTCTGACTTCTAGTTATTGTCATAGCTATTCGCACAGGTTTAGTTGGGAGAGCAGCGAGCTATTGGGTGCCGGGTGACAGGTGCAATTTGAAAGTTGCGAGTTTGGGTATGCGATGCGATGAGATGCGATGAGGAAGGATGCGACGAGGTGCGATGCGAATGTGGAATGATTAGAGATAATTGTGAGGAATGATTAGAGATAATTGTGAGATAATTGGAATAAGTTAGATGACTTGGAGATAAGTTAGATATAATATGCATGTATTATTCTGCCTATTCAAATGTGTATTATTCCCCAAAGAAGACTAGTAGCCTAGCTTTGTCTACCTCCCAGCTTTTTCGTCTTCTCTTACTGACACGGGTAGGTCAGCCAGTTCTTTTACCTGAATTCCAATAATGCGCCACCCAGAGGTTACCGTGTGTGGGTTATTACTTAACATTACATAGTAATCGACATGCCATTGTTGGCCCAAGACAAGCCCGCTCCACATCATCCGGGAGGGGTCTTCATAAACATCCTTAGAAAAAGAAAGGCAATATTGGAGCAAGCAAGTTATGGAACATATATAATAGTTTACAAGTATGGCAGCACGTCGTTAAACTGCATAAGCACTATTGATTGCATTCTGCAACAGACGGGAAGACTACTAGACACAAGTTGATGAACCCAGCAGTGTCGTGTGGTGGCGTGTATACAAGCATACAACCGGTAGCCATGTTTAACAGAGTGAGAAGCCCGCAGGCTGATAGAGGATGCAATCAATCCAAATTGAAAGATGTAAAAACCTCTGCCCACGAGGGTGGCAAGATGATTGACAAATATGAAGACTTGATTAGGGTGTCTAGTGCTAGCTCTCAATGAGAAGGTACTGGCAGTCAGTTTCAAAAATACCGCATCCAGGGTTGTTCAGGAGGACCCCCAGCTCTGCGTCCAGAGACGCAACCAACCCACTGAAGCTGCGTCTGCAACGCAACAGACCCTCCCCACGTTGCGTCTCAGGACGCAACGGACTCCTCGCCGTTCTATCTGCAACGCAGGGCGCAGCGTCATGAACAACCCTGACCACATCCATGTTCACATCGGGACAATTTTTTAGACCAACGAAAACAGAAGTTTAGGTGGTTGCCCCCAGTGCGAGCTGGGCTGGCCCCCTCAACCTCACGCCTCGTAATAAGGCGTACTATTGATGTATGTGTTCATACAGAAGTGGTCAAGTGCAGCACGTCTTGAATGAGGGATCAAGCCACAGGTTGCAAACAAAAACAAACTAAACCCTGGCAAACAAAGACGGCAAGCAGCCAAGTTGCTGGTAGGAGCTAAGAAACCTAGTTCAAGTTCAAGTTCAAGTTGCAAACAAAATTATGCGCCATCTACTCATCTCACGTCAGATCATCTCCCTTGTGATGGGCATCATCTATTCACAGTGTTTCCTGTTGGGTGAAAAACTGAATAGCCTTGAGTCTTGGCACATAGCACAACAAATCCAGTTTTGTGCACACTCCTGCCTTTCGGGGTGCTTGGATTAAAAAAGGAAAATGAGAACAATAATCAGCAGTTTTCAAACAGCACCAGGAGAAGTAGCTCATCACTCAGAAAATAAATATATGGTATCGGTTGGTTCAGATGAACAGGAAGTGCACTCTGACACGGATTCTGCACCTGACACCACTTCTGCGACTGACACTAAATCTGCAACTGACACTAACTTTGCAACAGACACAGCATGGTCTCTGATCCTTGGGCTAGAGACCACCAACAGATCCTCATCAGTTCCAAAAGATCGCCGTGCAAGGTCCAGGGCTGCGATGCCAATCCGTTGCTCAGGCATGCAAACAGCTGGGTCTCGGACAATGTATTCCTGCAGCACATATGTATTCATGTTACAGTCCGGGGGCAGGCCAAATAGGCGAAAGGGACTTGACCATTCGTGACAGGAAGGGCTAAACATGCATTGATGAACTGAACCCCAAACAATCGTTTGGGGTTCGTGATATGTTAGGATTGCTTTCTTTAGCACAGCAGCATAGCATCATGCTCAAGTATCGTTTACACTTTGTGTTCTTTAACTCGCCAGGCACTTTCAGCGACATTTAACATTATCAGCATCTGTAAATGAACAGGCATATCAGCATGGACGTGTCCAAAAGACATATCTCGCATCCCACAAGCATAATATTCAGGCCGGTCTCAAGTGTGCTGACAGGCCTAAGCTAAAAAAAAATTATATAGTTTTCAAGCACGTGTAGACAATTCAAACAATCCCCCCCATGGCCACACGCCTAAGCGAGCATACTTTGCGTGCCTTTGACTGCATGTGCTGCCAAGTGCCACCCTACCCCAAGACACAATCAAGGTCGTACATTGCAATAGCACTGCCAACAATCTCTGCTTCAGTTCAAGTATCTGGGTGATGAGCAGGGATCGGCAATATGATATCAAATGATGTCGTGGTATCATATGATGCCGGAAGTCTGACTAGGCTAAAGTTACCAGTCATATACAATATCATATGATGCAATTTGCATGATATCATAGTCACCTTTGGTCAACATTATATGATATGCCGGTCCCTCCTGATGAGTCCAACAAACAGCAGTTACTCACCATGGTCTCGGAGTCAAAGCCTACAAGCAGCACATAGTGTCCCATGTATCCAACAGGCTCAAGAGCACACAAGTTGGGTAGCATGCCCCCTTCATTGCAAAGTCCTGGATCCAGGTGGCGCCTGTCTAATAACATGATTACAATGCATCCAGCGTTCAGGAGAAGGTGGCGGAGCTCCAATTCACTCAGGGAGCGCTGCTGCAGCATGATACCCGCCTTGCTAGCATCGGTGAAAAGCTGAGATACGCGTAGCTCATCTTCCTGCGCAGACAGCATAACGGCGAAGGGAGAGGGCTGGGACAGGGTAGCGTGGGGGTGTCTACGTGTGCATGTGCACGTGTGTGTGTGTGTGTGTGTGGGGTGGGGGTGGGGGTGGGGGGGGAGCAGGGGGCACTGTTTTTATTTGATGCCACCTGCCTTGCCAGCATCTGTGACAAGCTGAGATACACATAGCTCATCATCCTGCAGGCCCATAGGAGTTGGGTCGGGATGGGGGGGGGGGGAGGGGGGGGGGGGGGGGGGGGGGGGAATTTGACACATGTCAAGCTACCAAATTTGAACTTTTGTGTTTACATTGCGGTGTGTGTGGGTGTGTGGGTGGAAGGGGGGGGGGGGGGGGGGGGGGGGGGGCTGGCGATGGTCATGGTCATGGAGTTGAAATGTCAAGATACGCCCAGCTCATCATCCTGCAAACCCATAGGAGTCCGGGCGGTGGGTGTGGGTGTGGGGGGGGGGACACATGTCAAGCTCCCTATTTTGAACTTTTGTGTTTAGATTACGGTGGGTGGTGGGCGGGTGGGTGGATTGGGAAGGGGGGGGGGGGGGGGAAGGGCTGGTGCTGATGCTGGTTTTGAAATGTCAAGATACACGTACCTCATCCTCCTGCACAGACAATGTAACACAAATATGCTCAAATATTGGAGCGAGAAAGATTTTGAATTCTGGGGGACTCACAAGTCGGAAATGAGTAGGCGTATGTGCTTCTATCGCAACCCTCACAATAGGCCACGACAAAGAGGAATTGATGATGATGATGATGATGATGATGATGATGATGATGATGATGATGATGTTGATGATGATGATGTTGATGATGATGATGATGATGATGATGTTGATGATGATGATGATGATGATAACATGGTGCCCTACTGGACTCCAAATGTGCCAGCGGCTTGACAGAGTCAAGGGGGACTTATGAACATAATGAGTGCACCCCATCTTATAGTAAAAATTATGCTTGGTGGAGTACGTAAATCCAGACATTACCGTAATTGAATCACCGAACACTGAACAAGCTTGCACTATGACATACACTCCTCATGGCCATTCTGATACGACAACTTCAAACCTTAATATAAGCCAACACAAGGCGCCATGACCCTTAACCAATGCTGTTGTTGCAACCTGATGCACACTGACAGCAAGTGACACGGCTCATACATCTTACCCTTTCCTTCCTTCCTCATTGAAATCCCAATGCATCGAGAATGCATGTTGCATCGTTTGCATTTAGGGCCATACCTTTACATTCTCCAAGTAGAAGCTATTGTTAGCATGTCAGATTTCCCCCTCACCCCCCCCCCCACCCACCCACCCACCCACCCCACCCCCAGCCCCAAACTTTGGAGGACCATTACTATTTTCTACTGGCCCAAATTAAGAAATAAAACCGGATTCTTCATCTTCTCTATGATATCTACAAAGTTGGAGGATAATGTAATTTTGTTTAGAAGTTGACCCCCCCCCCCCCCCCCCCCCCCCCCTGCCAAACCTTCATATTCTCCATGTAGAAGCTCTCGTTAGCAAAATCTGGGTTGGGCCCTATGGTCACTGTGAAAAACCACACATCAAATCCAAAGCGTCGTAGGAGGTGAGCTAGGTCCACTGTCCATATACTGCAGAACAAAGAAATGAGTGTGATTAAACATACAAGCCGTGGATTCAGATGAGGTATGCAACCTCAGCAATACACACCCATCAGACCTTGTGCGTTGACACTTCTTCTCACTCAAATCATATAAACTGAGTATGATTAGTGAGAAGGCTCATCATTTTGCAAATCAGACTGAGCAAGAGTGAAGAGAAACCTCAAGATGTTGTGCAAACCAGACAACACGTAGATACGAAGTCTTAATACGAATTTTTGATTCATGCGATCAGGACCTTGAAGACATACCGTACAAGCCTTCAGTAATGGAAAACAGTTCAGCAAACGACCTTTTGCCAAAGCGGTTTCGGCTTGACCCTGAGTCCAGTCCAGCTGGTTTGCCGTTGCCACGTAACAACATATTAGGTAGCCTATGGTTTTACAGCCCTACCTAGCCCCCACCCTCTCTCCTTCCTTTCCTCCCACATTGACATGGAGAGAATTGGAGAGTGGGGAGAGTAAACCCGTCAGTGATGTGTAATGTAATGAAGGCGGCATCAACGCGCGCTTGCCCACTCATCTGCTCCTGATTTACATTAATTGTTACAGGGTTTTACTCCAAGCACTGGATGGCCAACCAGCTCACCTCTGCTCCTGATTTTAATTTAATTGTTACATGGTTTAACTCCAAGCACTGCATGGTCAGCCAGCCCACCTCTGCTCCTGATTTGAATTGTTACATGCATTCAATATGTGGCTAGGAACTGATTTTTTGCATGGTTTTACAGCAAGCCTGGGCAGGCTATAATACCCAATTAAAACTCTGTGGACTTGAACTTGCTCTGTGAACATGTAACAAAGAAATGTAACACAAGCAAAACGACCCTTTGCCAAATGGTTTTCAGGTCTCAACTTGAATCGGTTCCAGCCTTAGACCTCTTCACCAATTAATTTTTGCCATGCTTTTCTGAGACCCCTTTTCAGGAAAATGGGCCCATTTGCCAATACATGTTCTTGCCATTGCTTCAGCCGTGTAAGGTACTATGTTCTAGTGTCGTTTATTACATACAAGGTTGGCCCCAGTGCAAGCAAACTATCTGCCCCCCTCAACCTCACGTCTCGTAATAAGGCGTACTATTTATGCATTCCATACCAGAACGGACAACAGACTAACCTTGTTGTAGGACACAATTGTCGAAGATTCTGATGGTTACAGTTGAGTGCGCCAACAGCCTTCAGCACCATCAGAACGCAAGTCAAACCGCAATCCCTGTATTATAACAGTGCAGCAAACGCATGTTGGTAATAGCTCATCGAACAAGGAGGGGAACAAAAGTACGTTGGGGTCAGACACGTGTGCACATGTGTGTGTATCTCAAAAATCATGTTTTTAATCGGTACCAAAGCCTTCCAACATGGATTTAGACACTGCATACACCCCATGTAAACTACTAGGCTACTCACCAGCAAAAATGCAGACAATTATTTACATAACATAGAAACTGCATGCTACCCTGGGACCATGCCAGATTCCTCGTGTTACAAGAGGGATTATTTGCAAATGAAAATATGCATAGATTCATTCGTGAAGAAGAAAAGTAGAATGAATCAAGGGCGGTTTTCAGTGTAAAAGAGGAACTCAGAGTAGTATTGAGGTAACTTGAGGTTGCGTCTAACTGATTTGTATCGTACCAGTTGAAGTGTTGCCGATAGTGGGGAACATAATTGTGGATAAGCTTGCTCTGGTTTGAAGTGCAGCAGTCTGAAGAGCTGGCGCTGTCAGCGGGGCTGGGGACCATGCTATCACTTGGGAAAGCCCTACAAAGGAATACCCAAATGCCACAAATTAGTATTGCTGTGACATGGGGAAAGGGGAGAGAGGGAGAGGGGAGAGGGGAGAGGGGAGAGAGGGGTTAGAGGGAGAGGGAGAGGGAGAGGGAGAGGGAGAGGGAGAGGGGAGAGAGGGGTTAGAGGGAGAGGGAGAGGGAGAGGGAGAGGGAGAGGGAGAGGGAGAGGGAGAGGGAGAGGGAGAGGGAGTCTTCTTCGACTGACTCGGCCAATCCCAGAGAAGACCTACCCAGCAGGCCCCGACGTAGAGTCCGGCATGCCGAGGCTTTCAAGCAACCTCAGATGAAAATATCAACTTTGCAAGCTATTTATCAAGGAGAGCGAGGAGAATTACGCGTGGACAGGTCAAAGAAGCCCTTGCCAGGGTTGTCAGATAACAACCTTCAACAACGAAAAGCGGGGAACTTCCGAATTGGGAAGAATCTCGTAGCAGCAGACGGGAATGCGTGAATTCGAACTAGACGTGGGTATGCTCTGAGTGGATTCTCGTAGTTGTAGTTCCTGTACTCTTGTACTCCATCTGTCATTGGAGTACTCCATTCTGGAATGCTGATGTGGCAGGAGTTGCTTGGAAGCTGAGTCTCCTACCTACCTGAGGATCGTATGTGTTAACCATCATGCGCATGCGCGCGCGCGATGCGCATTGTTTGGTTCATGTTCTGCTGTTCGGACGTTGTTACAATATTTCGCCAGGTGCCAAGATGTTGCCCTCCTCCTAGCTCAGGTCGAAGTCATCGACGACGTGCCTCAGGATGGGCTCCTCACCCAGGCTCCCCACCCCAATTGCCGCTGCCCACCCAGCTTTACCAAGACAATTGAACATACTAAAATTACACACACACCTTGCACTCCTGTCTACGTACGGTTCACGGTTCTTCACTGAGTGGCAAACAAACAGAACTGGCGGAGAAAGCAGCACTAACTCTGAATTAAATCAATAAATCATACCTGCATCATGCACTTCTGATCTGCAGGGCAACCGTTTCCCCCACTTTTGCCTCCTCAAATATTGTAGGTTTTCTTGTACATATCATGGGTATTTTGACAGATGTACTACCTAGTATGATCACATGCCTGTAAGGATCAGCAATTGTATATGAGTATTTAGTTACACTACTTGATCAGTATAGCAGGCAATCATAATTGGGAATCTGACATGAGTCGTATTTCTTGCTTTGGTATCATGAGCATGACAACTTGCTGATTACAACTGCTGCTCAGTCAACCAAGCCTGATCACCCACTAAACAACTTTCTGTGGAAGCCCTCTCTTCCCCTCAGCCCTGGGTCTCCTTTGACTTCCATAGTTATATTCCCCAGGTGTCCATGGTGCCACTGGCATTCAGGCCTCTCAACTTCCAAGGCATGGAGCTGCCAGTAACAAGGTTCCAGAGTTCTCTGACCAGCCTGCTGGACCCAAGCTAATGCCAGTTATGATTGTATGTAAGTGCAACTTGCAAGCTGGAGTCATATGATGAAACATGATACATAAGAAGGATGGAGATTTCACTTGAACACACTTTTTTCTTTTTCAGCATGAAGGACAATGCATTTTGATACGGTGTCTCCAAACTTGTATGCTCATGCACTGTTTTTCTTTTCGTCTACGAGCAGCAGCTTCTAAGCAGCTCCCCTGGCTGGCTAATCAGCCAAACCTAAAGTAACTTAATGCATCTTGAAGCTGACATAATAAGCTTTCTAGCGCTGCTGAATTTTGAATTCCTAGCCTGGTGGCTGGTTCAGGGAGCTGCCGAGAAGCTGCTGCTAGTAGTTGAAAATAAAAACAGTGCTTGAGCATACAAGCTTGGAGACACCGTATCAAAATGCATTGTCCTATATGCTGAACTGCATGTTTATACTTCTTACTAGTCTGTGCCCATGTGCCCCACCAACCAACCAGCACAGGGATACAAGACCTCATCATTCCTTTGTTTCCATTCAGGTAGCCATGGAGTAAACAGCTCTGCAGTGGAGTCTTCATTTGACGATTGGACAACAAGGTAGCACCTTCAAACATGTAGGTACCGGCAAATCATATGATGTTGACCGAATGCGAGTCTGATATCATATGATATCAAATTACATCATATGAAATTGTATTTAAATGGTAACTTTAGCCTAGTCCGACTGCCGTCATCATATGATGACATGATATCATATTGCCGTTCCCTTCAAATATGAGGGAAAGATGTCACCACCATCAAGCTTCTGTCCCCTGGGGTGTTTCAGCTTTGTTTCCTATATCAATATCATGCTGCCCTGTCTCATCAGGGAAATTTGGCATAAAAAGTGTGCGTGTGTGTGTGAACAAAGTGATTTACAGTTAGGTGAGGCAGCTAGGGGGGAGGGGAGGTGGTGTGTTAGTGTGAACAAAGTGATTTACAGTTAGGTGAGGCAGCTAGGGGGGAGGGGAGGTGGTGTGTTTGAACAAAGTGATTTACAGTTAGGTGAGGCAGCTAGGGGGAAGGGGAGGTGGTGTGTTAGTGTGAACAAAGTGATTTACAGTTAGGTGAGGCAGCTAGGGGGAGGGGAGGTGGTGTGTTAGTGTGAACAAAGTGATTTACAGTTAGGTGAGGCAGCTAGGGGGGAGGGGAGGTGGTGTGTTAGTGTGAACAAAGTGATTTACAGTTAGGTGAGGCAGCTAGGGGGGAGGGGAGGTGGTGTGTTAGTGTGAACAAAGTGATTTACAGTTAGGTGAGGCAGCTAGGGGGGGGGGGGAGGTGGTGTGTTAGTGTGAACAAAGTGATTTACAGTTAGGTGAGGCAGCTAGGGGGGAGGGGAGGTGGTGTGTTAGTGTGAACAAACTGATTTATTCATGTATTTGTAAGTGCGATGAGAATCGCAGCATTACTTTACCGCAGCACAAACTCAGGGCTTCTGTTTGTAAAACAATTGGGGTTCAGCTCATCAGTGTTTTTTGGCGGAGCCTCCACTTCTGGGGGGCGGGAGCCCCCAGTGTTACCCATTTGTCCGTCCGACCATCCATCCGACCATCCATCCATCTGACCGTGATGAAGCCCGACACGTCAGCCAACGGCCTAGTAACTAACTCGCTTCCGTTGCCACCTGTCGCTCCATCGCGATCACTCTCCGCCATTTTTTTGCGTCGCAGGCGACGCTGCATCGAACTTGTTCTGTTTAACCCCTCCTGACATCATGGTTGGGAAGGTCCCTTTAGCCTATTTGGCTACCTCTGGACTGTAACAATATACACACATACACTACATGTTTACCATGATGTGATGTGGATCTATTCTTGCGGGAGAAAAACAACTATGTGACTTCTTTGTGCTCATTTGATGCTTTTTGACTGACCTACTGGTCCTAGGTTGACTGGCGTTGAATGCCACTGTTTCTGCCGCCCAGAGACTGAAGCTTTTTCTGATGCTTTTTGCAGTACAAATACATCTTGAACAGTGAGTGGACGTATGATCCCAACCATCCAGCAATGTTTGAGGAGATGGGCTACCTTAATAATGTAATTGAAGCGCACAATTTGTGTTCTTCTTCTTATTATTATTATTATTATTATCATCATCATCATCATCATCATCATCATCATCATCATCATCATCATCATCATCATCATCATCATCATCATCATCATCATTATGAATCATATTATTAGTATTAGTATTAGTATTAGTATTATTATTATTATTATTATTATTATTATTATTATTATATTATTATTATTATTATTATTATTATTATTATTATTGACACTTGAATCTGCTTGGTTTGTCCGCACTCTATCCTTGCAACCTTGCCATTCCCTGCTGTATTTGCACATCCCCAGTGTTCCTCAACCACCTCCAAGGCAGTTTGCTTGTACTGAGTAAGAAGATGGGGACAAACAGGCTGCGAGGAGAGAAAAGGGTTCAGGGTTGAGGAATTACTCATGGGAATGGATAAAATGCAGGGTGAGAAGAGGCTTTAGGGTTTCCTCATGGGGAGGCTGCAATGTGAACAAATGATATAGGGTTTAGGGTTTAGGGTTTACACATGGGTAGGAACAGGCTGCGAGGTGAGAAAAGACAGAATCAAAAAAGTGCCTAACATGCTAAATATTAAATTTGAATTCAAATTGGATCATCATCAGTCCTCTGAGCCCCATGGCATACTGGATGGGATATTCAAACTCATGCCTCATCTCTATTGTTTCTACGCATCCTACCAGTGTTCCTGCCAAGTTGGTTCCTGCTATCTACTCATGGGGATGAACTGCTGCCAGGTGAGAAGAGGGTTCAGGGTTTAGGATTTACTCATGGGGATGGACAGGCTGGAAGGTGATAAAAGGGTTTAGGGCTTAGGATTTCCTCATGGGGAGGCTGCGAGGTGAGAAAGGGGTATGGGGTTTAGGGTTTCCTCATTGGGAGGCTGCAAGGTGAGAAAAGGGTATAGGGTTGAGTGTCTACTCATGGGGGCAAAGTGGCTGCAAGATGATAAAGGAAAGAAGTGCTTAACATATAATTTGAATTAAATTTGGCTGAGATTAGATATATCCAGCATTTCTGCTATCAACTCGTGGGGGTGGACAGGCTGTGAGATCATCATCATCATCATCATCATCATCATCATCATCATCATCATCATCATCATCATCATCATCATCATCATCATCACCACCATCCTCACCATCCTCTCCATCCTCTCCATCCTCACCATCCTCACTATCCTCACCCCTCCCACCCCCCACCCACCCCCCTCCCCCCTCTCCCACAATCAACAACTAACAGCCCACAACCAACAATCAACAACCAACAATCAAAAACCAATATCAACCTCTTTCTCCAACTACAGTGATCTGCACCAAGCTCTCCTAGAGCCCCAGACTTCTTAGGAGTCCAGAGATTACCTCCCAGTCCTCAGCCCCAAATACCTCCACCCACCCCCTCCCCTCTTGGATCTCCACCTACCAGACCTCTCATTTTTCCTTTCAGCCTTCTGCCACCCTCAGCCCCACCCAGCTCTGCACCTCCCAGCCCACCCCCACCAAGCCCCACCCCTTTCAGCCCTCCACCTCCCAGCCAAC
Organism: Chlamydomonas sp. ICE-L; assembly: GCA_013435795.1. Lineage (NCBI taxonomy): Eukaryota > Viridiplantae > Chlorophyta > Chlorophyceae > Chlamydomonadales > Chlamydomonadaceae > Chlamydomonas > Chlamydomonas sp. ICE-L. Next base: position 12,217,275 of record JACBWV010000552.1, read on the forward strand.
CACCACCCAGACCTACCCCTCCCAGCCCTCCACCTCCCAGCCCAGAATCACCCAGTCCTATTCCCTCCACCCCTTCACCACCCAGCCCACCCCCACCCAGCCCCACTCCCACCCAGCCCTACCCCTCCCAGCCCTCCACCTCTAAGCCCACCACCACCCAGACCTACCCCTCCCAGCCCTCCACCCCCAAGCCCAGAATCACCCATTCCTATGTCCCCCACCCCTTCACCACCAATCCCAGAACCACCCAAGCCCCACCCCTCCCAACCCTCCACCTCCCAGCCCGGAATCACCCAGTCCTATGCCCCCCATCCCTTCACTACCCAGCCCACCCCCACCCAGCCCTATGCCCCCCTTCCCTTCACCACCCAAACTATCCCCACCCAGCCCAACCCCTGACAGCCCTCCATCTCCAAGCCCAGAACCACCCAGCCCACCCCCACCCAGCCCAGAACCACCCAGCCCCACCCCACCCAGCCCAACCCCTCCCAGCCCCCCCCCTCCCCCTCCCAACCCTCCACCTCCCAACCCTCCACCATCCAGCCCTCTGCCACCCAGCCCACTTCCTCCAAGTCCCCCGCCCCTTCTACTCCCTGCTGTGATTTGCGAAGTGTGCATGAATGTGACAGGTGAGCTCGCTTATTTCAATTGTCATTTCCATGCATACACTGTACAGTCTAGGGGGCAGCCAATTAGGCTAAATGGGCATGCCCAACCTCAAATACTCACCATAATTATAGACTCTCGGGGGGGGTTCAACTGTCATCTATATGCAAGGCATTGCGCAAGCTTCTTCCAATTCCCCTCCACTCCCCCCCCACACACCCCACCTACCATTTTCAGTTGAAAGAGCTCCTGTGCCTGGGTCCAAGCCCCCTATGCCCGCCCTGTGCACTGGCTTAGCCGCGTACCTGTACACCAACCCCCAGGTCACCGCATGGGCCCCAGTGGACCGACTCAACCCTTCCACATGCACTCACCCCAACCGCATTCACGCTGAGCCGCTCTCACCCAACCCTCCACTACCCCTCACCTACCATATGCAGTTGTGGTCGCTCCCGGGCCTGGGTCGAAGCCGCCTGTGCCCGCACTGTGCACTGGCTTGGCTGCGTACGCCGATACCCAGATCACCGCATGGGCCCCAGTGAACCGACTCAGCCCATTCGCATGCACTCGCCCCAACCAGAATCACACCCAGCCCGATGACACTATCACTGCCACCTTTTCTGCCCGTGCCATAGGGGAGCAAAGCAATGGATGGCTCCAGGGAGTGATACACAACCCAGTCAGCCCCCCAGTGGCAGACTTCTTAGGCTACAACACTTCCTGCACTATCCAAATTGAGTCTACCGACTCTTGCATCGGCTTCCCCCCCACCTACCGCTGGGGAAGGAACTGCCCAGTAAGTCCACTGCTACTTGTTGAACTCTGTTTATGTTCTGTTGGCTACGGATGGTAGCTTCCATCAAGCTCCTGCCTTAGTCTGCCAAAAGCTTTCCGCTTCATCCAGGGCTTTCCTTTCCGGCTTATCTATATACTGGTACACGCAAGTATGAAATTTCATTTAGCCTAGTTGGCTACCCACTGGACTGTAACATACACGCGTGCATACATATTCTTACCCGCCCCCCTCTGCCTTAACATGATGCTATAGTCCCATCCTCTTCCCCCCACACCTCCACCACCTGCCTGTCTTGATAAGCTTGTCTGCAGCAACATAATCGCATACTGTTACCCGCCCCCCTCTGCCTTCACATGATGCTGCAATCCCCTCCTCTGCCCTCCACACCTCCTCCACCTGCCTCTCCTGATACGCTTGTATGTAACAAGATACGTACATACATGCTCCCACCAGTCCCCCTCTGCCTTTACTTCATGCTTCTGTCCCCTCCTCCGCCCCCCACTCCTCATCCACCTTCCCCGCCTGTTTGTCCTCCGCTCCCCTGTCCTGACAAGCTTGCACATAGAAACATACATGCATACTCTTACCAGCCCCCCCAGTTTAGTGGCCCATCTTAGTTTCCTGTTCGCTTCTTGGCATTGGGCATCAAACCAAGGGGGTCCGATTTTTCCTGCTTTGGATCTACTTCTTCCTTGTTTTTTTTCAAGTTTGTGAAATTGGATGGTAGGCAGGCTGGCCTGCTGTCCTGCCTCGGCAATGATTTGCTGAGTTTGTGTAACAAACCCTCTCTCTCTGGGTCTCTCCTCTTCACTACCATGTTGGATGTCATGGCTTCATTATGTATCATATCCAGGAGGATACTGTTCGCTCTATTGATGTTACATTACATTACATTACATTACATTACATTACATTACATGTTAAAGTCTACTTGACACCGCGAGGGTGTATGAGACTCAGTGCTTTAAACAAAAAGAAAAAGCACCCACAAAGCAAAAAACCCCATTACATCAGGGGTGTGTCGAGGACAAACAAACCAAACTCCCAACCACCGTTTTGGTGGCGTAGGTATTAAACCCCCTAGAGCAGGACCCAGATCTCAACCACTTACAGTGGCGGAGGTAAGAAGCTAACAAATGGGAAGTCACAAGAAGAAGAAAAAAAAGGGATAATAAATTACGGTGCCACTAAGCAGTCCAGGGCTTCCTGTCTTGCCCTTCTACAAGTAGAAAGATAGTCGGCTAGGTTGCTCCAGAAAGTCTTAGTGCCATTTCCATTCATGAAGGTTCTGAATGTGGAATCGCAGAATTCCAAATTCCATACGGTTAAGTCGGTATCCTCATGGACATGCCTATAAATATCTGTAAACAGCTTCTGGTAGCGGAGGCGAATATCATTATAAAAAGGGCACTCAAACATATGCATTTCATCCTGAGGTTTTTGTAACCCACACATTTGACAGTGTCTCATTGAACGAGGGATGTGTGCTCTGTCCACAACCCTCATTCTTTCTGTGTTCAGCCAATGGGAACCCATTCTAAACTGTGCTATAGAACGAATCTGATCCTGCTTATGTAAGGCAGATGTAAAGGGAATCAAGCCATTCTCATGATATGATATGATATGATATGATATGATATGATATAATTATATATGTATATATTATATTATATATTATATTATCTTGTATTATATCATATCATATTATATTATATTATATTATATTATATTATATTATATTAGATATATGATATGATATGATATGATGTAATTAGTCTCAAAAGCTTGTTTAAAAATCCTCTTGTTCTCTTCATCCTTCTGAAAGTGTTCTCCATAAGATTGCTCATAATCAGGAATCCATCTTTGGAAGGGACCAGTGTCCACCAGGGTAGTGCAGGACACAGCGTCCTACGTCGCAGGACGCAACATGGGGAGGGTCTGTTGCGTCCCAGACGCAGGTTCAGGATGTTGGTTGCGTCTCACCCACCAGTTGATTGGCCCACCACCACTCCATTTCTGTGGGCTACGGGTTCTGTTGATACTAGGACGCAGCCTAAGGACTTGACTGCGTCCCATGACGCAACCTACCGAATTATAGTGTGTCCCAAGACGCAACCTGTGGGGTCCGTTTGAAGTAGCCAAGTCCACATCTCCGTCCATCACAATAGGTGGAGAATAACCCAACAGGAGACTGAAGGATTTGAAGATATGGACAACTTGGACTTGGAACTTGTGCCACTTTAAAGGCGTGTGAAGAGATCTGTTCTAGAAGACTTAAGGATTTGAAGATAGGGGCAAAAAGACTTGAATTCGAACTTGGTTACATAGCCCCAGCCAGCAATTTGGCTGATCGCCGTCTTCAGCAGTAAAATGAATTACCAGGAAAATATAAATGTTATAAAAAAAAATCAAAACGCTAAGCATCATTATCAAAATAGCCTTGATCCAATCAACAACAGCACACAAACGTGTAAGAAACCTTCACTTTGTCCTTTCGAGGTCCATGCATGAAGCATATACATAGGGACCGGCATATCATATGATGTTGACCTAAGGCGTTTATGATATCATATGATATCATACATTCATACACATTGCATCATATGATACTGTATAGTAATGGCAACTTTAGCCTAGTCAGACTGCCGGCATCATATGATATCATATGATATCATGTTGCCGTTCCCTAAATATATATACCACTACGTGTTCTCCCCCTGGGGATACTGTGCATACTTATTGTACGGGGATATGTTGCATCGTCATTACTAAGAACTTAAACCAGAAGAACCGAACTTCATTCATTATAGTATGTATGTACGTTACAGTCCAGGGGTAGCCTACTAGGCTAAAGGGACTTGTCCAACCTCGAATAGTCAAGAACATTTCTAGACTTCGAATTTGAACTTGGTAACCTTTCTAGATTAACATGAGGACTAATTGAAACTACCACTACAGAGAAACTGGTTCCCGACGAATCTTTAATCAAAAGTACCGTAAATGCAGGGAATGGCAATATGATATCATATGAGGCCGGCAGTCTGACTCCGCTAAAGTTACCATTTATATACAAAATCATATGATGCAATTTGTTTGACATCATTTGCTATCACAATCGCCTTTGGTCAACATCATCTGATATGCTGGTCCCTACATATATGTTCTGTGGATACGGCAATATTATATTGTCATTACTAATGCTATAGTACAGATAATGCATGTATAATGCCTGACGGCACTTGGTGTGCATGGCGTGGTTGAGTTATATGAATGAACCACACCACCATCGGGCAGTATGAGCTTGCATGCATTTTTGATGGCTGCATCATTGTGCGCACTACCATGGTTTAGCTCTAGCTTGTTTGATGACCCCCTACTGCTGCAGACAGGAGGGTCAATTGATGAATAGGCCGCGCTGCCCACCGATACTCAGTCGTCAGGAGCATGCTGCTCCCGCATATGTGTTTATGCTACAGTCCAGGGGTAGCCAATTAGGCTAGATGGACTTCCCCCCATCACTAGACAAGTGTGAGTGACAGTTTCTGCATTTGTGCCCGTGTGCGTATGTGCCTGTCTATGTGCCTGTGTGAGGGTCGGTTTAATGCTGGTGCATGCATTCGTTCCAGTCAAAGTGCTGCTTACAAATGGGCGCTTCCAGCTGCTCATGAGCGTGCTGCTCCCCGTGTTTGTATGTATGTATGCTCACGTTGCACCAATCACCATGCCCTGTTCTGCCTATTCAAATGTACCAGGATTCATGGATTGACACACGATTGTATTGCTTGTACGCGGACAAGCTTGCATATTCTGGCACAAGCTTGTATAGCTCGGCTGCAGGGCTGGCTTTCTTGTATTGCTTGTACAGCTCATCAGCAGGGCTGGCCTTCTCCTTAGGAGTGGCAGGAGTAGAAGAGGAGGTGGAGGAGGGAAGCGTGCATGAGGAGGAGGAGGAACTTGAGTAGGAGGCTGCCATGTGACCCTCAAGTGATACCTCATCATCCAGGTTGTCGTCCACATCAAAGGTACCCTCATGTGCCGTCTCAGCATACGTCACACAGGAGAGGAAGGACTCTCTGCTATCGAGAGTGGGCATCATGTTTGCTCCATCAATACCGCCACCACCACCGGCAGCATAGCTAGCACCAGCATCAGCACCAGCACCGCCACCCGGAGTATGACTATCACCCGCACCATCATCAGCACCAGCAAGGCCAGTACAGCTCCCAGTGCGGATGCTCCCACTAGCACCGCCACTACTGTCAGCACCCCCGGGGCCTGCATAGAGGTCATCAAACAGAGATTCCACAAGTGCACCTCCCTCTTGGACCCCAAGCAGGATGTTGAAAAAACCTCTCACTGGGTGGCCACACAAATGGGGAGCTATGGCAGGCGGGGTAGTGAAAGATGCCTCGACTGGGTCACAATGCACATCCTGCTCCTTGACTGTAGCCTGGTCATTGGATGACGCCCTGGCTAGGTCACCACAGACTTCCTGATTCTGGATTGCAGGCTGGTCAGTGGAAGACGCCTCGACTGGGTCACCATGCATATCCTGCTCCTGGACTGTAGCCTGGTCATTGGATGACGCCCTGACTAGGTTACCACAGACTTCCTGATTCTGGATTGCAGGCTGGTCAGTGGAAGACGCCTCGACTGGGTCACCATGCACATCCTGCTCCTGGACTGTAGGTGGGGCGGTGGAAGAGCCAACGACTGGATTGCCACCTACATTGGGGGATGTAGTGGAAGACGCGCTGATTAGGTCGCCACGCCCATAGGGAGCGGTTGGTTGGGTAACACCCCGGGTGGAGGAGAGGATGGAGTCGTGGAGGCAGGCCACCCAATCGTTGCGTTCCTGCTCATCAGAAGCTCGTAAGACCATCTTCCCTTTGGTGCGGGACACAATCTTCAGCTGCCTCGCCTCAAACTCATCGCCTTCTACTGTTGCATCGTTTAAGTTGGCACTGAGAACCTGGGGGGGCACAGGGTTGGGAAGGGGTGAAGATGGGGTTGGCGCGGGGGTGGAGACAGAGATGTTGGGTTGGGTTGGGTTTGGGTCATAATCCTCAACTGCCTCGCCTCATGCTCTCCGGCTTCAACTGTTGCATCGCATAAGCTGATACTTAGAGCCTGTGTGTGTATGTGTATGTGTGTGTGTGTGTGTGTGTGTGTGGGAGGGGGGGGGGGGGGGGGGGGGGGGGGGGTAAGGTGGACACAATGGTTGCCTTGTGTTGTGTTGTGTTGTGTTTTGCTGTGTTGTCTTGTGCTGTGTTGTGTTGTGTTGTGTTTTTCTGTGTTGCGCTGTGTTGTGCCTTGCTGTGTCGCGTTGTGTTGTGCTGTGTTGTTTTGAGTCTTGCTGTGTTGTCCTGTGCTGTGTTGTGCTTTGTTTTGTTGTGTCGTGCTGTGTTGTGTTGAGCTGTGCTTGGTTTTTCTCTGTTGTGCTGTGTTATGCTTATTTACTATATTGGAGCACCATATTGGACCACTGGATTGTCATTCTAGAATACTTTAGTGGAAAAGCATGTTGGAACAATGCAATATGGAATACTGGAATATTACACTGGACCTATGATGATGGTTACATTATCCTGGTGCCCTACTGGACTCCTATTGTGCCCACGGCTTGACGGTGTCAAGGGAGATAAATAAAAAGGAATACTGGAATGTTATTCATATCGGTGCCCACCTTTCCTCTCACGCTATTGTCTGTGTAGATCATGATCACTCCAGGGGCCTCTGGTGAAGTGACAATAAACAGTCGCCTCCACCCCAAGAGGTTGTTGCTCCAAAGCCACACATATCCTGAAGGGGGTGAGCCCTCTCTCTTTGTCCTTGTTCCACAGCGCTTCAGCAAGCCCCTGGTGGCAGCGACAGGTTCAGACATCACCACAGCAGCTGCCTTGGTTTTGGACTTGGGCACCAAGGGCTTCATCATGCGGAAGGGCATCAGCACCTTGGTCAGCAGGTTGTTGGTTCTAGACATGGGATTGAAGTCATGTACCCGAGAGGAGGCATTCCTCCCTTCGGAGGGTGAGCCCTCCCCATCTAGGGGTGACACACCCTCATAATGGGAGAGGAAGGAGCCAGGTAGGTGGTCACCACCTGAAGAGCCATCCCCCCTTGCTGCTTGGCACCATGTATGGCGGAGATGGGGAGCAGCGAAAGGGCTGACTGGAGCCATGTAACCAAGTTCAAGTTCTGATGGGTTATCGATGGCAAGGTCGGCTGTGGATTCTGATGCTGAGCGGGAGAGGATGCTGCCCTCGAAATTTTTGTGCAGTGCTGCAAGTGTGTGGGAGTGGGTGCTGCCGTCAGGGGGGTGTGTGTGGTGTTGCAAGTGTGTGGGAGTGGGTGCTGCTGTCAGAAGGTTTGTGCAGGGCTGTGAGTTGATCAAAGAAGGGTGCCAGCTTAAAACCCTCATTCACTGCATGAATGTCATATCAGCTGCCGGGCGCACTAGGTAGCTTCTGGTTGGGTCTAAGGACGGGGAAAGCGAGCTGCCTAGAAGCTGCTGCTGGTAGCTGAAAGAAAGAAACAGTGACCCTCACCTGCCAGCTCTCCATTGTTCTCCTTGCTCTCCTCAAAAGCATAGTTTGTAAACAGAATGGTGTCCTCGATGATGGACTGCTGCTGCCCTGAGAAGCGCTTCATCATGGTGTGTGGTGAGCAGTTAATGTGAGCAGCTGAGTGGCTGGGTCAGCAATGACAGTGTGGGTCAGACGGCCTGGGTCAGCAATAAAGAATGGTCTGCAATGCTGGGCTGGTATGTATGGAGGAGGCTGTGAATGCTACAGTCAAGGGGTAGCTGAAGGTACGAAATGCAGGGGTAAGGGAAGGTAGGCTAACGTAAAGGATGGTAAGGTAGGCAAAGGTAGGGTAAGGTCAGGTAAGGGGTGGACAGCAATGCTGGGGTGGTAATTTGATAATGGCAAAGGATAGAGCGTTTATATACCGGTGGTCGGGATTCGATGACACAAACAGGGGCCGGCAGAATTCTCTTCCGCGGTGACGGGTGATACGCCCTAGGCGCCATCGATGCATCGACCCACTAAGCGTCATTCGAGGCACGTTCGGTCGTTGACTAAGGTGACTTTCGTCTTCTGACTTCGCTTGGCACGGCACCCGGGGCATAATTTGCAGTTGGCGTGGTCCCATTCGGCGATATATGCTGTTTCCCGGGTGATCTTTTGCGAGGCTCCAAACCTGTTTTCACGTTTTTGCGCTTTCCGGACTTAGGCAGCGCGTCTGAGCATGGAGGGATACAGATTTTTCTCACATGGTGGGTTTACTAGACTCATCTTGCATATGTGACAACTGTTTATGTTTTTAACTTGCAGCACAGCATGAAATATGTTGAAGGGAGTGGCCTCAATCCAGAGGCTGATGAGTGCATGTCTTGCAGGAGGACAGTAACAAATAAATACATAAATAGTACGCCTTATATGATGCGTGAAATTGAGGGGGCCAGCTCGTTTGCTTGCTCTGGGGCCAACCACCAATGGGGGGGGGGGGGGGGGGGGGGGGGGCTGTCATCTCTCTGGAGGAGGGTTTTGGACAGGTCAGTAACAACTATATGTTTTTGTACGTTAAAAAAATTGCAGCACTACACGAAGCTGTAAATGGGAGCATCCTTACAACAGAGAGTGGTGAATACATGCCTCGCAAGAGGACAATCGTTTCAGGCAGATTTCCGATGTCAGCGTATACTACTAGGACACGAGTGCCTTATTGGCATCTGAATCAGATGCCAATAATGCTGATATCCGACAATTCTCAAAATTAGCAGAAATTATCAGAATTGTCGATTCTCATCCTCACACTAGAGGGTGGTGGGTACATGACAGGTAGCAGGAGGTCAGCTCCAAATTGTTCGTATCATCCAATTAGTTGCATGGTTGACAGCCCTTGATAAACTAGCAGCACCACACAAAGCCTTGGGAAGGGATCATCCTCACACTAGAGGGCGGTGGTTACATGACAGGTAGCAGGAGGTCAGTCACAAATTGTTTGTATCATTCTATTAGTTGCATGCTTTGCCAGCCCTTGATCAACTAACAGCACTACACAAATGCCTTGGGAAGTGATCATCCTCACATTACGGGGTGGTGGGCACATCACAGGTAGCAGGAGGTCAGTTACAACGTATTCTATCATTTCATTGGTTGCATGGTTTGCCAGCCCTTTATAAATTAGCAGCGTTACCCGAATATATCGAGCTCAGCATCCTCAAACTAAAGGGTAATGAGTACTTTGCAGGTAGCAGAAGGTCAGTCAGTGACAACTTTATTTTGTTTCTTATTGATACACTTTCGGAACAGCATGAAATATGTTGAAGGGAGCATCCTCACACCAGAGAGTGATGTGAACACGACAGCTACCTGGAGGTCAGTAACAACTATTTTTGTTTTGTGTGTTTATAAAATTGCAGCACTGCATGAATCTGTTGAAGGGAGCAACCTCACACCAGAGAGTGGTGCGTACATGACAGGATTGACAGCTACATGGAGGTCAGGATTTCAGGAACAACTATTTTTGTTTTGTTTGTGTTTATAAAATTGCAGCACTGCAAGAATCTGTTGAAGGGACCATCCTCGCACCAGAGAGTGATAAGTGTGTGGCAACATTATTTTATTCTTTTGTTGGTTTCATGGTTTGCCAGCCTTTCAGCTACTCACTATCTGCATGTGGAGTGCACACGGCAAAGCTTTTCTTAAGCTACAAGCAGCAGCTTCTAGGCAGCTCCCGGGCTCTCTCTTCATCGAAAACTAAGAACCTACTGCGCCAGAATGCTGATGCCGTCAGTGTCCAGTGCTCCTGGAATCTTTGGGTTTGGACCAGTGGAAGTCTCAGGAACCCCACTAGAAGCTGCTGCTGGTAGCCTGGGATCTGAGTTACAATTCCCTGGTAATATTTATTACTGCCGAAGACGGCATGCAGACAAATTGCTGCCTGGAGCCATGTACCCAAGTTGAAGTTGAAGTTCTTAGCTCTGGAAGTACAGATGGTGGCGGTACTACATTGCCACCCCACCCAGCTAGGGCCCCAAATCCACCTTGTAAGTTGTAAAATCATCAGGAAGGCAGGCAATTTTAGGTAACATCGTTGGAAGGCCAGTAGGACTTCTGCCCATAGCCTATATGGGCGCTTAATACTGTCAGCATTGTTATACTACGGACGTGCATGGCTTATTCACATACTACGGACGTGCATGGCACTCCAGCTAAATCACAATCAGCCCAACCCTGGGATTCAAGAATGTCAGTTGCATGCATATGGACAGATTCAAGCCATTTCCAGCATAATGCTGGTCCTCACATGGACCCAGAGCCTGGGCTCTAAGGCTCATGGTTGTATGGCAGTAAGTGAAGGCTTTGACAAGGAAAGAATCATACCTATGATAGATGAACCAGGCCGTCCAGGTGTTCAGACACTTGAAGACCGTCATCTGGATAATTGGATGTGATGTTATACAGTTGATATCATCCCCAAGCTCCCTCACATGTAAATACACATTTAGCTTAGTGTGGACAGCTGCAAAGCGAGGATGCTGCACAACTCAAGGTTGCCCAGGATTATGTCTATGTATTGCGCTAACTAAGGTTCTACCAAATCTACATATGTAAATTGGAAACACATGGTGCATCTCCTACTCGTGATCCATATACGGGGCTACAAAGCCAATCTCAAAGCTCGATCGCTGTTGCCCATGTGATTCAGGGTAGGAGAGTGGCACAAGTTGTGCATCCTCTTCAACCTGCTGCAACTGGTGCCTTCCTTGGACAGGAGACCAAGGGCCTAGCTCCTTTCCCTCAAGATAGCTCAAAACATGTAGTGATATTGGTTGACAGACTTTCAGAGTAAGAACAAGCTAAATTTCAAACTCTGGCTGTTTTTGCACAGCACAACCAAGAGCCAAGCTTGGCAAAGTTGTATGTTTCCCGAGTTCCCTTGACATGCTTGCAAGGTGGTGACCTGGGCAACTGTTGCTGGGAGCCAAGAAGTTTGTGCTCCAAAAACACAACTAGGGTTCATCCTCAGGAGGGTTTCCATACTCGTTTTCATGTTCGTCTCCATACTCTTAGTCATTTTTATGCTCATTGTCGTTTCCATATTCATTGTCTGGTGGAGACAGATCCACAATGGAAGGTGGTTCCAAAGGAGCTAGAGGGGGTGGCGGAGAGGTTGGGCGAAGTGGTTTGGTCAGCACTATTGGACTTGGAGGAAATATTTCTAATGGCTGGCCAATTGGCAGGCCAGTGTTGACTCCTCCTGACATTGCATCAGCTTTCCGCGATGATGCAGCTATAAGCACCAACCACACTATCAGGACTAGGGCAATACCACCTCCAATACATATGATGCGCCTCAGATTCAATAGCTTCTTCTGTGCTTGTTGCTCCTTGACACGTGCCTGCACACAAAACGTGACACAGATACAGATAAGTTCATCTACCTAGTTTCATGATTGTGCACGCCTCCATTCCTAGAGTAGGAGCCGACAGGGCAAAAAATCAAATAAGAAAGATACCCACTGACATTAAGAAGGTATATCATGTACATCCCAAGCTGACAATCAACATTCATTGTGGTATTGTTACAGATGCCATCCCAGTTGCGTGCTATTGCTAGCTCTAGCATCACCTGCAACCTGGATCACAATGCATAATTACTTGCATGCCCACCTCAACTCTCAAAGCCCCCATCAACGCTTGGTGGGGGGCTTCTTCGTCATTTACTTCCTCCTCAATCTCATTTTGGTCTCCCTCGCGGAACCCCTTCTGCTTTAACTCGGACTCGATTAGATGAGACAGTTCCGACGCCATGTTGGACGCCTATGTCGAGCTTTTCTAGGAAGCTAAATGCAGCTGTCTATGAGCTATTCTCTGCTGTGATTATCAAGCGTGGAAACCGAGGCAGAGGGGCGGAATGTTACTAGTGCCTGCGACCAAAGATCTGGGTGGCAGATGCATATCGATGTAATCAAGTGGCGAGCGCCTCGAAAACTGCAGTGAATAGGGAGTGGTCGGGATCTGTTGATGGGGAGATTCAAATGAAAAATTGGTATGCTCTGGGGGAAGTTAACCAGTCGCGAACTGTTGGGGCAGGAGTGCGACTTCGCTCAAATGCAGTACACGGGTACAATGTGCATGCAAATATAAAGTAGCAGAAGGTCTGTCCATAGGCTCCGCTTTTAAGAAGCAGTTCCTTTCCCTTCTGCATATTTCCGAATGACTATTTTCGTGTTCAAGGTGGTTGTGTAAAAAACCTTCTCTTTCGCCAAAGCATTGTGCATCACAGAATCAGTTTACATGCGCTCACAAGTTTCGAGACACGCAATCGAGTAGCTCCCCGTTGTGCAAATTCAAATGAACCCGGCCGGTAACCGACAAGGTCATATCTACGCTAGAGAGTACTGGTAGGAGCCAGCACGCCCGGAGGCGGAGGATGCTGCGTCAAGGGATGACTCATGCTTCATGGGGCCAATTCAAGGGGACTCGGGATTCATGGGGCCAACGTGTGTGACTCACAGCTCAAACAGTCCAAAAGGATATTGGCCTTCAGAGTGTATTCATTTGATACAGGTAGCAGAAGTTGACATCTTCAGCCACCAGCATCCTTGTCAGGACAGTAAGGGTGGTAGCTTGCAACCATTGCAAGTTGCTTACTTCACAGGCCAGTCTCCAACTTGCTATTGATCTGTTCTTGTCTTATTTACATAGACGTAATTGAACGTGGACACACACTTCGACCACTTACATGGCTCCAGCCTGCCGGTTGATCTCTGTCTTTGGCATTGACAAGAGCGCTCAAATTGTTATAGTACAGAAGATGTATTCAGTCTACTACTGTTGTCTCCACACACCTATGGCAATCCAAGGCAACTTCATGCCTGCCCTTTCATATCAATTCATGAAGCTGAATCAATTTATCCTCAGTTAAGGAAATCGGATAGGAAATCGGTTTTTAGCCTCCCCCTCCCCCTCCCTTTCTCTCTCCTCCCCCTCCTCCCCCTCCTCCCCCTCCCCCCCTCCTCCTCGTGTACCTCCACCCTTCCCCTCCTCCCATAGCCCTCCTCCCGTCAGCCACCTCCCTCTCCACATCCACCCTCCCCACCTTCCTCCTCCTCCACCCGCCTTCCTCCACCCTACCCCCTACCCCCTACCCACCCCACCACCCCACCACCCCTTTCACCTACAGACCCCCATCCCCTCCTCTCCCCAGCCCACGCCCCTGTCAGCTGCATCCCATGCCTGACGCCGACACAGACGGGCCAACCCACTAGCAGAACCAGCTAAACTCCCACAACAAGCTGCTCCCCCAGGACCTCCTCACCAATCTACACCCCCCAACCCTCTGCTCCTCATGCCCAGGCTGCCCCACACACACTAGCTGCACCTCAACTACCCCCCCCCCCCCTCATCTCACCCCCCCTTCCCCAAGCAATCCCGTACCAAGCTTCCCCAACTCCGCAAGCCATCTTCTCTGCCCCTCACTCCCTCTCCATCTCCACCGCCCTCCCCATTCCCCTCCTACCTGACCCCCAGACCTAGAGCACACCTCCGCCTCGACAGCGCTGCCGCAGTCAGCACCTCCGCAGCTGTGAGGCCAAACCTCGTCACATGCGCAGCATTCGGAGCCTACTCTCCTCCCTACCGCTCTGTAGCTGTATATACTCATCATACTCGTACTCAACAACCTTTTCCCTGGATTTCAGGGATTCAACATCCGTTACACTGTTGCTGGGACGAGCTAAGCGTCCCACCACCTACTCCTTATTGCACCCACCACAAATGGGGCCTCTGCCTGTCAGCCCTTCTTTCGCCTCCACAATACAGGATTTGTTCTGCCGCATACTGAAATCTTTAACTTCTCCTCCCAGTGCCACCCCATCCACTCCCCCGGCGCCGACTTCCCCGCCAGCCCCCCATTCCCCCACCCTTCACCACCAACACCAACACCACTCCTATCCACCCCACCCAGCCCCCCCACCCACCCACCCCTCACCACCAACACTAACACTCCTATCCACCCCACCCAGCCACCCATCCACCCCTCACCACCAACACCACTCATATCCACCCCACCCGGCCACCCACCCACCCCTCACCACCAACACCACCACTCCTATCCATCCCACCCAGCCTCCCACCCACCCATCCCTCACCACCACCACCACCACCACTCCTATCCACCCCACCCAGAACCGAACAGGGATCAGGGCACCATCTTCCAGCTCAACATCTCATAAGGGTAGTGGTGCACATTCCTTTGGTTGTGGGTCGATATCTCCCGCCGACCCAAAGTGCGCCTACTCTTTTGTAGGAGTGGCAACACCATTCAAACTGAATCCTTGGTGACGCTGCTTTGTTTCGGGAGACCCAACTCCTGGGGTGACATTCCTTTCATAAATGAAAAACAAACTTCCAAAAGCTCCCATCCCATGACGCCAGGTCCGTAACCTTCAAGATTAGGGGCCTCCCTCACAGGTACCAGCGCACTTGTGTGGCATCTGATTTCCTCTCTGCTAGGGGCTTACCGGGCTACCCCCCCCCCCCCCCCCCTCATCCTACACTTTTCTCTATGAATACTACGCTCCATTTCTGTTCCATGGCCAAATTCCTCTCCCCACAGGCGTCATGGATGTTTCCTTTATATGGGCTGTCATCTTCCCTGCCTCCCCGGAAGCGGCCCCCTTCCACCTTGTCCACCGCTCCTGACTGGTGTCCGGCCTCCCTCACAAAGTGGACATCAGAGACACACCAGCCACTGCCCTCCCTGTGAGCTGCCCAATCTCCTATCCATCCCCACAGCCCTACTCCCTCTACCAGTCCAGCCCCCTCCCAG
Organism: Chlamydomonas sp. ICE-L; assembly: GCA_013435795.1. Classification (NCBI taxonomy): domain Eukaryota; kingdom Viridiplantae; phylum Chlorophyta; class Chlorophyceae; order Chlamydomonadales; family Chlamydomonadaceae; genus Chlamydomonas; species Chlamydomonas sp. ICE-L. The sequence continues at coordinate 12,232,522 of JACBWV010000552.1, forward strand.
CCCCCTCCCTCCCACCCCGACCTCCCCCAGTTTGACTTCAAGGGTTTTCTACCCCTACTCCTCCCCCTACTCCCCCTAGCCCTCTGCCTGGACAAATCCCCAGCCATCGTGCCATGCCCGCCTTAACATCTCATCGGACGCTCCCTCTACCAGCCAAGCCCTCCCTCCCATCCCATCCATCCCATCCCATCCCATCCCATCCCATCCCATCCCTCCCTCCCTCCCCTCCCCTCCCCTCCCCTCCCCTCCCCTCCCCTCCCCTCCCCTCCCCTCCAGGGTATTCCGGGTACTTCAGGAGGACCCCCGCTCTGCTGCCCTGGACACAACACTTGTATAGCCGGCGTCCTGTGACCGCAACGGAGCCCCTCCTTCGGCGACGTACCCCCATCCCAATTGGCTCCTGGGACGCAACGAACCCCTTTGACTTGCGTCTGCGGAATAGGACGCAGCGTCCTGAACAATCCTGCCTCCCCCCCCCTCCCCTCCCCTCCCCTCCCCTCCCCTCCCCTCCCTCCCTCCCCTCCCCTCCCCTCTCCTCCCCCCCCTCCCCCCCCCCCTCCGCCCCCCCCTCCCCCCCCCCCCCACCCCCCCGCCCACCCCCCCCCCCCCAAAAAAAAAAAAACACCCAACCCCCCACCCCCCCCAACCCCACCCCACCCTTCCTCCCCTCTCCCCCATGCCAAATGACATCCGATCCCTCCCAGTCTTTCTACTCAGCATGGAACACAATTACACTCCTTGAAGCGTATGATGACGACAGCTGCTGCCAGAAAGTGTACGAGAAGGATGATGACTGCAACGTGTATGAGTGCTCCCTTGAGGATTCCTTTCCGTTTCACTTCTAGTGTACGCCTACCCTCCCCCAACCTCATACCCCTGCCCCACACTTGTTATGAGTAATTCTCTCCCCCCACGCACATCCAGCATTTACCCCCTCTCCCCTCCCTTCCGGGGTTTGCATAAAGCCCTGCCTCCTGCTTTCTTCCCTTTGTCCTCTTCCTTACCCTGCGTCCCCTCTCCCCCCTCCTGCCTGCCTTGGGGTGTGCAAAACGCTTCCACTTGTTTCTTCTTCATTTTTTCTATCCTGCCCTGCAGAGTTGATAACGAACGACGTATCTTAGCAGTCAGGGGCGGCCTTGGATGGCAGGGCTGCGTAGCAAGTGTGATGTGATCAACATTCCTTGTGTTATACAGTAATTTCCCTTTTGTTCCTACCCTATTGGCGACAGTAGCAAAGGGTGGTGGACTGGTGGGGTTCGATTCCTCAACATTTTTGGTGTACTGGCCCTGAGTGAATTAGACTCCGCCCCTACCGACCAGGAAAGGGAGCTTGTCTGTCCTGGTCAACAAAGTGTCCCAGGGGAGACAATGGTCAGTGTAGGGCCCGTGGTGCAGGAGTGATTGGTCGTGGGCCGGAATTTCCCGCCGACTTACGAGTGCCTACTCCCTCTTTAAGAAGAAGAATCATTGTTACGAGGTTATATATGCCGGCGATTCCACGTCTAACCGTCTGTAGAATACAGTACTTCCCCCCGTGCGACAACTACGGAAACCAGGGTTCGACCTCAAACTAATTGCGGTTTAGACATGTCCAAGTCTCTAGTACTTGACAATGCACTCCATAGCTCATCTATGGAAGATTCAGAGAAGGGGATTGCTAGTGCTATTGAACTAGCCATAAGCAAATGCACACCATGTCACAAACCTGTAGCTAAGCGTAAGCACGGGCCCGTGAACGCATGGTATGATGATGAATGCAATCGTGCTAGACAGGCAGCAAGCCAAGCAGAACATCAACATGGCTCTAGCTCTGACTTGGCTGGTTCTATGCACAAGGAGTACAAGAGGATTCTCAGAAGAAAGAAGAGGAAGTGGCTAGAAACACGCATGGAGAACCTTCATACGAATCTTCGGCATAATCCGAAAAGTTTTTGGAAAGACGTGCGTGAGCCTAACAAGGCCACTACGGCAGATATCACAATTCATGATTGGACTGATTATTTTGCAGACCTCTTTGATGTGCAAGTAGGTATTGATCCAAGTCTGGATGCTAGGGACTTTGTCCCTCAAGCTGATGGACCTCAGATAGAGGCCGCACCAACATGGTTATGTCAAGACTTTACCACCCAGGAGGTGTTTTCTGTTCTCCAATCCCTACGGAAAAAACTCCTCCCCCGGGGTAGATGGTATCCCTGCAGAATGGTACAGATTTGCTTCCCATGAGGCCAACTCCCGATTTGTACAAGCTATGACTAACCTGTTTAATCTCATCTGGAAGACTTCTTACCCTAGCCAATGGGCTGCAGCTGCCTTGGTACCCGTACCCAAATCCAAAGGCAGTGTGTATGACAAGGACAACTATCGAGGTCTTGCGGTGAGCAACTCCATAGGAAAGATCTTCTCCCTTTGCATGCTACGTAGACTAGATGATTGGTCAGAAGAATTCAACCTCAGAGCCGCTGGCCAATATGGATTTAGAAGTGGTAGGGGTACTGCAGATGCATCATTCATTCTTAACCATATTGTAGATAAATATAGAGAAAAGAAAAAACCACTCTTTGTGGCTTTTGTTGATTTCAAGAAGGCTTATGATTGGGTCAACAGAGACTTGCTATGGGATTGCTTAGCAAGGCTAGGAGTCAAGGACCCCTATCTCAGTATTCTGAAGTCCATGTATAATCATGTTGTTTTCCAAGTTCGCCTACATGGGGACATTGGATCCTCCTTTCCATCCCTTGTAGGAATAAACAAGGAGACCCCCTATCCCCACTCCTATTCGGTCTGTTCATTGATAGAATTGAATCGTTCCTCCAATCCAAGCTCCCAAATGTAGGGGCTGAGCTTAGGGGAAAGATTCTGCAACTGTTACTTTATGCTGATGACCTAGCTATAATGGCAGAATCCCCGGCAGATATGCAAGCGATGCTTGACTGCCTGAGAGATTTCTGCGAGGCTACTAAGATGGCTGTGAATATAAAGAAAACTGAGATTGTCGTTTTCAACAAACAATTCTGTGATGAGGCCCGCATGGATCCTGATTACAAATTTGTCTATGATGGAGCACAACTTTCTACAAAGTTATCTTTTATCTACTTGGGATCCCTCTTTGTGGATGGTGACTCAAGCAATCGTGCAAAAGCTGCTTTTTCTAGGATGCTCACTAAGGCCCAAAAGGCACACCACATGCTTCGTAGGCGATGCCATACTATGGAGATATACAATATTGATATTCTCACCCACCTGTTTGATTCTCTTGTACAACCTATCCTGAATTTTGGCTGTGAGGTGTGGGCTCCTTCTATTCTGAACAACACACTTATCTCAAATGACCATGCTTGTGAGAAATGGCATAGAGGTATACTTAAACAAATGTTGGGTGTTTGCCAATCTACTACATCTAATATTATCATGGAAGAGCTGGGTAGAACCCCGTTGTGTTTTGCTTGGCTTAAACAAGCTTTGCGCTTCTGGAACAAGACCATACATAAAGAACCTGAGGATCTCATTAGAATGGCTCTTGAGGAATCTTTTGACTCCAACACTGGCTGGGTTCATGACTTGCGTTGTGCTCTCCACAAGCTAGGATCCAGTAAAAACATCAACATTTTGGAGGCTGTCGATGTGCGAAGGTATTATGTCTGAAGTTTTTGAGTCATGGAGGTTTAAGTACCCAAGTGACACCAATGCAGTTAGAGACATCCCTGATGAGAGAAGGGTTGGCTTTAAACGCCTCCGATACCAAAAATGGTTCGCAGCCAACAGCAATGATGAGAATGGCTTGATTCCCTTTACATCCGCCTTACATAAGCAGGATCAGATTCGTTCTATAGCACAGTTTAGAATGGGTTCCCATTGGCTGAACACAGAAAGAATGAGGGTGGTGGATAGAGCACACATCCCTCGCTCAATGAGACACTGTCAAATGTGTGGGTTCCAAAAAACTGAGGATGAAATGCATATGTTTGAGTGCCCTTTTTATAATGATATTCGCCTCCGCTACCAGAATCTGTTTACAGATATTTATAGGCATGTCCATGAGGATACCGACTTAACCGTATGGAATGTGGAATTCTGCGATTCCACATTCAGAACCTTTATGAATGGAAATGGCACTAAGTCTTTTTGGAGCAACCTAGCCGACTATCTTTCTACTTGTAGAAGAGCAAGACAGGAAGCCCTGGACTGCTTAGTGGCACCGTAATTTATTATCCCTTTTTTTTCTTCTTGAGACTTCTCATTTGTTAGCTTCTTACCTCCGCCACTGTAAGTGGTTGAGATCTGGGTCCTGCTCTAAGGGGTTTAATACCTACGCCACCAAAACGGTGGTTGGGAGTTTGGTTTGTTTGTCCTCGACACACCCCTGATGTAATGGGGTTTTTTGCTTTGTGGGTGCTTTTTCTTTTTGTTTAAAGCACAGAGTCTCATACACCCTCGCGGTGTCAAGTAGACTTTAACATGTAATGTAATGTACACTGGCACTTGGGAGTGACTCCACCGATCACGTCGGCAAAATGATTGCTTTTTGCTTTCTGTCCTTCTCGCTTTCTTGTGGAATCTCGCGAACTAGGTCATGGACACTCATTGCTTTTCTACTAAAGACTTCTACATCGCTTTTCTTTCTTTTCTTTTCTTCGCTCCATGCTTGTTCTGCATGCTTGTGTACCGGTAGTTAGCTATGTTTTTTGTCAAAGCCCTTTTACGAGCTTTTTCATCCTGGACCAGGTTCTGAGGTGTATGTTGCCTAAACCCTCACTTGTATAAAGATTTCCAGCTGCCCCAGCGCTGTTCAGTCTCGGCACTGATTTTTGCTGCGTACGGTACCGGTATGTAACAATATCATCTCCCATCCTTGCGCCTAGGAGGCTCACCTTTTGAGGCGGAAATCCTTAATGCAAAAAAATCAAATACCGGTACAGTACCATTATCATCTTTTATTAAGGGGATCTCGTGCTGCTTGAACTTGAACTTGGTAACATAGCTTCAGCCAGAAATTAGGCTGCTCGCCGTCTTCTGCATTACAAATAAATGAACCAGGGAAAATGTGAACGAGACCAAATATTGTTTTCCTTTTTTCTTTTTTTCTACATTTTCTTTTTTGCTTCTTCTTCTGAACGAGTAAAAATAAAGAAAAAATACAACTAATCATTCCTATATAAAATGCTTGATCCAACGCATTCATGGTTACACAGAGGAAGATTCGCTTGACCTTCCGCTTCTGGATTGCACATCAGATAATATAGAAGAATCAATTTACTCTCAGATTGGACTCGAATTCAGTGCATTCAAAGACCACATGGTGGCATGGTGTTAATCTTGGACGGTTCCAGAACCACATTTTTCTTATACATATTGACATCGCCACATACGGTAGGTGACACACTCAATCCTTCCAAGGGACGATGGGGCGTTTCCATCTATTTATTATTCAGTTTTCAAATTCAAGTAGTGGGAGGGAGTTATAAATAGACATGTGCCGCACCGCCCTGTGAGGTAGGTCTTGGATAGTCTGATGAGATAATTAGGCATCTTAGTTTTCCCACTCTCATCCATTGAAATGGACATCCAAATATGGTACACAGCATTCTTCCTTCCTTTTGATCCAGAGTTGCATCTCTTGGGCGTGTATTTGATGACTTGGTGCTGTAGTAAATGAAAAGATGGTTGGAGGATAGGACGTGCTCCACTCTGTTTCGGTGAACTGGTTAAAGTTCGAAGGTCCCACGACTCCATGTAAACTGGTGGACAGAGATGAATGTCTTTCAAATAACGGTAGTGAGAACTTGAACTTGGTTACATAGCTTGAGCCAGCAATTTGGCCGCTGTGCAACGGACCAACTACCGGATCACTGTAAACATTACCAAGCCAAGCTAGCCCGCTGATCCTTCCGACCCAAACTAAATGGATGGATGGAGTGGTGAGAGGTTTATCAACATCTTGCCTTATAAGAGATCATGTAATGAGTCAAATATGTTTTCACGTAGGAGAATAGAGGCGTAGCGTGTTCGTTTAGTCCAGCCTACCTCCTATTTCATGGACGTCTTATTTACAGTCCAGTGAGAGCCAGTGCCTAAATACGACTTGCTAGGGCTTCTTCTCCTCAGATTCCATGAGTCTGATTAGGTGGTCTGCCCTAAGATTCCCCAGCGCCGAGGCTTCGTAACCTCACCAGGGGGGGATCCATAACAAGGGCACAGCATACACCCTAGTTATCCTAGGGAGTAAGCACGACCGGCGACATGTTAAAAACGACGATACAGAGCGAGACATACACAGCTTGCAGGCAGAGTCCAATCTAACTGATTTAGTTAAGCACGGTGGGGAGTTTTTAGCTCAACCAGCAAAACGTCACATTATAATAGGGTAGTACACTGCAATTCTGGGCGTACTAAGACCACTCAGAGTTTCCTAAGAACCTAACATGTCATACCAAGCTCTAGAGAAAAGAGGTCACGTCATCTTCCACTTCGACCTTCGCAGCTGGCTGGCTGCTCTTTTTTTCATCGCCAATCTTATCCGTCCCACTTTTGCCACCTGGAGAAGGAGAATGGTTATTCTTAAGTAAATTTAACACAGACAACACATATCTAACACAGACAATCTAACACACACTGTATCACAGACAATCTAACACACAATCTAACACAGACAACATAACATCAACCATTTGTGATGATAATTGCAATCGTACAATTGAATTATCAATGTAGCACGAACTCGTCGGTAAAACAATTGTTTTGGTTTCAGTGCATCAGTGCTTTTTCGTTTTACCCTGTCCTGTCACGGTTGGGAAAGTCTCCTAAGCCTATTCGGCCTACCCCTGGATTGTAACAACATTCAAAACTACCGTGTCCCAATAAGGGCAGGCAAGCTTGTGAAGATTCCCCAATGTGCATACTCGAAATATGCAATCTAGTATTCAAAAACGTAACCAGCATTTGTGATGTTTGCGACAATCTCAAATGGAAGAATGGTTGATTTCCTCGATGCGACCAGTAACTGCTGTGGAAGGAGGCAGGGTTGTTTAGGGGGACCCCAAAATCTGCTTCTCGAGACGCAACCTGTTCCGAAATATACTTCTTGAGCCGCAACCGGTTTCAAAATCTATGTCTGCAAAGCTCCCAGACCTTCTGAGATACAACAGACCCTCCAAAATCTGTGTCTACGACTCAACAAACCCTCCCAACGGTGTGTCAGCGACGCAAGGCGCTATTAAGTAGTGGGAGACATTGCATTTGGAACTTAGGAGTCTGAGAAAATACTATCCACATTTACTCTTCTTGTCAATGCACTTACCCTTTACCCATGAATGCGCAAGAGCCTCTTCTGCTGTTAGTCGTTTTTCCGAATCCACTGTCAACAGCTTGGCTACTATGTCCTTGGCATCAGGGGAGATGTTCTCCCAGATAGGGTCGTCTGCATCGTAGTTCCCCTTCTTGATCTTCTCAAACAAAACAGCATCATTGTCGTCATCTGCGCATGAGAAGGTATTCTGGACTATCAACAGGATGCACTGGCCATCATTGCATCTTAATGGAATTTGGTGGTTGGCCCCAGTGCAAGCGAATGGGCAGGCCCCTTCGATCACGCCTCTAATAAGGCGTAACATTAAGTTATCTTCATTGGATACAAAAAGCACATACAATATAGAATAGCTCAGGGCTTGTATGTTGGCTCCCCCCCAACGCAGTGGATGTAGCGCTTTTATTATTTGCCTGAAGTTATATGCAGCGTCGCAAGCGACGCTAAAAAATGGCGGAAAGTGTTCACAACGGAGCGACAGGTGGCAACGGAAGCGAGTTATTTACGAGACCGTTGGCTGACGTGTCAGGCTTCATCTCGGCCAGACGGTCATCCGGTCACACGCACAGACGGACAACGGGGTGACCCTGGGGGCTCCCGCCCAGAAGAGGGCTCCGCCAAAAATACAGAATCAGTCAGTTGTGTATACATCATAAATTTGCAGCTGAAGGCTGCTAAGGCCCTCCTTAGCAAAGAAAGCGAAGCATGGTCAGTTTGGATGGATGAATCACATCCGACAGTTGGCCGGAGGAGAACAAGCTAAGAGGCAGCTGGCGAGGCGGTTGCGAAGATAAGGAGGCTAGGAGAGCAGCATGGGAAGCCAGCGGGGGTACACGGGCCTAAGGGGGGGAGGGGGGGGGGGGGGGGGGGGGGGGGGGGGGGGGGCACCCAAGGCTAGGCAACCCGTCAGGGAGAATGGGAAAAACTCCAATGCGACTTAATTAGGGGGTTAATTGTACACATAAACCAGGAGGTGACTGCCCTATGCAGGTAGTGTTGTGGCGTGGTGGTACGTGGTGTGGCATGGTGTGGTGTTGGCGAACGACGAGTGGCGTGGGGTACAGGCTTCCGTTCAGCCTGAACCCGTCAGGTTATCGCGCCTCAGCTTCCAATTCGCGCGCCCGGCTGTATGCCTGTTGTACGTAGTTTGCCCACTAAATCAGGGACGGCACAAATTACCCCCGCTGCGCTGACAAGATCGGACATTGACAGCCTGGACGATAGCCATTGCTACAAGCTGCGTATTCAAACAAGATTATGAAAAATGGAATTTGTTGAGGACCCTCCAAGCTATCTATAAATTACTTTGGTTGGTCGAAGCAAAAAGGTTCAACCTAAGTAAATACAACCCAAACCTAGCCGTGTAGAAATTACCCCCCTCTCCTTACAGCTGATCAAGGAACCCAAGGCAAACACTTGCACCACCTCAGACTAGGCAATCTAGTCGAGAGGGAGTTGGCATATCATATGATGTTGACCTAAGGCGAGTATGATATCATATGATATCGTACAAGCTGCATCATAAGATATTGCATACAAATGGTAACTTTAGCTTAGTCAGACAGCCGGCATCATATGATATCATATGACGGAATGATATAATAGTGCTACTCCCTGCATATCAGCACGTCACACCCTAAATGTGAACTGTGATATTGAACAAGGGGAAGCGGAGCGCACCAAATGGGGAGTATCCTGATAGGAGAATGAATAGGATGACTCCTACACTCCACATATCCACAGCGGGAGAGTACTCCTTCAATCCATCGCCCACGCCTAGCACCTCTGGGGCCACATACTGGGGTGAGCCGCACATCGTGGAGAGGACAGTCTCGGGTGAAAAGAACTTGGACAAACCAAAGTCAGCGATTCTGACAGGAGAGTCGTCACGCTCATTCAACATGATCATGTTCTCCAGTTTCAAGTCCCGGTGCACAATACCTGCGTTGGTAAAAAAATGGCTTCAGAAATAGAACCAAACAGGGTAGACATGCTTTACTGTCATTACGCTGAGTACAGCAATGACAATGATAGTAATGACACCAGCGATGAAATTAAACAGAGCAGTAGATGACACATATGACATATGATTATTTAGACTTATGGTCCCCCCCCCCCCCCCCCCACCCCCTCGTGCCCCCCATATGCACTCGCAATCACACCTTGAACATAAAAACACGAATTTTAAAAGGAGAGGCTTCGAAAATTATGTCTCAACTCTGCAATAACCTTCCAATAGAACATCTAGAACTCCAAATACCCAAAGTCCAACGTTTTTCTTTTACTACAAGCATCAGCTTCCAGGCAGCTCCCCAGGCTGGCCATTCAGCCGACCCATAAGCAACCTAGTGCACCTGGAAGCTGACATGGTCAGCGTGCCGGATCGAACAAAGTCTGCGGACGGGCCACTGGGCTACGCCAGGGAGCTGCCTAGAAGCTGCTGCAGGTAGCCGAAAGGAAAAGCACTGCCCAAGTCCTATTGCTGGGCATTAACATGAGTAGAAACATGTAAGCGCGAGTAAAGAAGTAGGCACCCATGTATTAGTGTGTTTGTGGCCTAAGATTGCATCGCAAAAACAAACAGACTGCCTGAGAACCTGGGCTGCTGTCCTCATATGCACATAGTACCTCCTACCCGGCTCCCTTGGCCACGACTTCAAACATGTAGCATGAAAGAGTGTTGGCAAGCTGATTAGCTTTCAAGCAATCAAGGTACTTTCACTTTTAGCTCAAGAACCTTCAAGGACAGCCCGGGAATAGCAAAATACCATATCTAAGCCCCACCAGGTACCCCCCCCCCCCCCCCCCCCCCCCCCCCCCCCCCCCCCCGCTCATCCGTCGGGCTGATCCCACTCGCACCTTGAGAATGCAGGTAAGCAACTCCATCCAGAATTTGTCGGATGATGCTTGCGGCGTCTACCTCGTTATAGTTCCCCTTCTCAGTCACCCTGAACAAGAAGAAGAGTCAGCTGCATGTGGCCCAAACACGACACATACATGCAAAGTTGCAAACATGGTCCTGCAGCAGATTGACCATCACATTCAACCCTGTACCTCCCACATGATGGCTTGGACAAAAAATCTCAAGATATCCTAGCACAACCTGTACAAACCTCAAAGTCTACATCGCAACACAAGAGTTTAATGAATATAAATAACACAATACCAACATAACTTGTATTCACTCATAACAACACTCTTGAAACTGCAAGCCAAAAGTAGGATGCTCTCATGTTTCACCACACCCTTGTATAGCATTATGCCTAGCAGCATGGCTCACCTGTCCAAAAGTTCTCCGCCGGATACAAGCTCGGTCACTAAGTACACCTTTCGTGGTGTGATGTAAACATCATAGAGCTTAATACAGTTGGGGTGATCCACCTAAGGGAGAGAAGTAGAAGAAAGATTGCCTTGTCAGTGTTGGTGAAATGCCATTATGCAGCAGATGAGTCCAAGTGCACAAGCCCTAGTGAGAGAATTGGCACACCTTGGTAACAGGGCAAAGCAGCCATGAACAACACCTACCTTCAACAGGACCTGGATCTCCCTCTCTAAACTGTTATCCCCGGCAGCGTAGCGAGACTTGTCCACAACCTGTGAGAAGATGCTGGGAGCATTGATTCGAAGACTTCAGAAACATGATCGAAAGGTTCCTTACCTTGATCGCAACGGGAAGGCCGGTCTTCTTTTCCTTCCCCTTCTTGACGACAGCAAATCCTGCGTCCATGTATGCTTTATGAGCAGAAAGTCGGGCGACGCAGGTAATGAGGAAGGACACACAAACAATTTACTCACCGCCAACTCCTACTGTCTCCCCAACTTCGTAGCACTCAAGAAAATCCTGAACCGTGGCTGCAAGCAGTCGTGAAGATTGTTGCAATCAGTACATCAGGAGCTCATCGGTTTGCGCTAATTATACAAGGAAGTGGTCCCTACCGTTGGCGAAGACCTCAGGCTTTCGCTTCCGCTCATCCATATTATTCGCTACAGCAGTGAAGGATATAAGCTCTTGACCTGGTCTGGTCGACTATACCTAGAGGGGGAGGAAGATCATGCAAACAGATAGGGCCGAGAGCTAATTCAAGGTGAACTAATCGCAGGATGTAAGCAGAGGACCACTTAGGAAGAAAGTAAGAAGTCTGCAAGTATGTGCGGATAAAGGAAGCGCACACTGTGTGGGCGTGTGTGGGTGCCAAGGACGGACACCAGGAGCGTGATTTGTTCATGCTTGTACTGCAAGTGGGTGCGAAACATGTACAGCGGAGCTCGGTCATGCCAGGCTGGTAGGGTCCTTTACCTAGCTCATGCCAAGCTGGCCAGATTTCTGATCACTCGGCCCTCCAAGGCGAACAAATGCATACGCGTTTGCTTGGCTACTCTACATATCTCGCGCTCAGACATCGCTTACTAATCATCGCGCCAGCGAGTCCACATATCCATTGCAGGTCAAACTGGTACTGCTTCACAGCTTTTGAGAGTCCTATGTCTTCTTCCTGAGACAGAGCCATGCATATCTTATTGTTCGAACTTGTGATTCTACTTCATGGTTCAGAGTCAGCCTGATTGCCCTGGCATGGGCCTCTGCTTCGGAAGTCTTCTTAGCTAGGGAAACTGGAAAGCAAGATTCTTCAAGAGACCAGCATGCACAGGTAGATTATATGTAACAGTCCAGAGGGAGCCAAGTAGGCTAAACGGACTTGCCCTACCTAAAAATCCAAGATTCTTCTACAGGTCAGTATGTGCAGGTAGGTGTTGCAACTGAAGAGGTGGTAGAAATAGCACAGCTAGCACACCTTCACCAATCAATGCCTCCAACAATCAGGCCACTGGCCCTTTCCTCCACCTAGTACGGTAACACCTGATCAATTCCACTGACACACGTACTATCCTCTACCCGCAGCTCCACCAATGCCTCTTTAATGGCCCAGAAAAGTGTCACATCCCAAGTACACTTGAATCTCCTCTCCACTCCATTCCCTAATGCATGTGTGTCCCTGCCCCGCCATGTATGACGCCATTTGTCCATGCATGACAGATTGAAACCATTCTGCCCATCCTGTCTCACTCACTGTATATATCCTACCTTTGTAATCGTATCAATGAGCATAAAAGCATGCAACTGCATGCATGAGCACAGAAACCTTAACGTTGTAGCGAAGATCCGCGGATACAATCAAGGGTCGTACAGAAAGCGTCTCGCATGCACAATGCATCCTACTTCCACATTCCCATGCAAGCTGTAATCATAAACAGTATGGTACCCTGCATCCATGCATGCTGAAGATGAATGTGTGTGAATTCCAGATGCACTGATGCATGCTAGGATGAAGCAAGGGGTTGGGAGAAGTTGTTAGAGTTTCTGGCTTGTTTGGATGGATGGGGGTAGCTCATGCACTTGAGGGGGAGGGGGGGGGACGACAGTGAAGTTTAGGGTTTAGGGTTTGGATGGATGGGGGCAGCTCTTGCACTTGAAGGGTGTCAGCGATACTGTATTACTGCCTATTGTCTCTTCCCCCTGATCACGTGTCCAGTGTCCCCTAGACCCTGGACCATGATCTGACCTCTGAGAGTTGCTTTCTTAGTGCTTCCCTCTCTCGTTCCTGTAACCCTTTCTTCTGATCATTTCCTTTCTGTCTCTGTCCCTATAAGCCGACAGGTCATGGGCCTTTCATGCTTGTTCCACTGCTCATGGCTGGGTCTGATGGGAGGTCTTGTGACTTAGACTGGGTTCCCCCTGGAATTGTATCGAGACCAGGGGTGCCTTGAGCTAGCTGCGGGCGCCCTCCGACGCTAGTCAGGTGGAGTCTCGAGGTCGGGGAAGGATCTTCTGTGACGACCAACGTCCAGAAGTGAATTCCCCTGCGTGGTAAGGCTGCTCGTGCTCTTGCGCCTGACACTGCTGCTTTTAATTGCTCATGTCTTGCTTGCCGTAGCACACATATATAACTCTTTATACGTACTTACCTGCGCCCCCTCCCCTCCTTATCCCTGACTATGCTGCTGGAGTTGCGCCTGCTTCTAGGCGTGGGGGAGTAGGCAGACCGCCGGGTTGCTCTGATGGCTTAGTCTGAGAAAGAGGTGGAGGCTCTTCCTGCCTTTCTCATCACGCTATTCAAGAGCTTCTTTGTGCGATGTGCCTTGACCTTCTCCTACCACTTAGAGCTAAGTACGCTTCCCTAGTTGTTGAAGATAGCTCTGGTCGCTATGTTAGTTCCTCAAACACCTCTGTTCCGATGTTAGACATTTATTTATTGCGCGTGCTTTCTCCCGACTCGATTCGTTGGTCGTGATAGCATGTGTGTAAGCTGGAGGAAGAAAAGTAATAGGGCTTATTGTTTGGAGTAGATTCGTGAGTTCAATTCGATTGATTTGAGTGGCCTCGCTTTCAAAGACAATAAATCGTCTGACTGCGACGATTTGAAGGAAACATGCATGTTCCTGTTCTTTGTTCGATATCATATGATGGGTTCCCGAGTGTTCGAAGTGCTCTATCCTGCCGTCACCAGTGATGTGCCTTTGGCATCGGGATACATCCCAACACGTATCCTCAGCCCATCTTACCATTAACAACAGGGATGGGTATAGTAACACGGATCGATTGATCCGGACCTATTGCCTGCGGGTAATTTTTGTGCGTCTGGGGAGCGTGGTAATGCTGCGAGGTCATTTAAGTTAGTTCATGCAAATCTCCAGACTAGTTCATTTCAGTTGTCCTGAACTTAGTAGGCTCTTGCAGGGGTGGTGGCTCTATTAGTTCTTTTCCGCGACTTGTTGACGACCGATTACATTTCGGAGTTGTACCCCACTGGGGGCACACGATTAGGCTCCATAGTTAACCCCCTAGCGGCTCTGGCGCTGCCAGAACCTCCTCTTGGACTGCTAGACAGTCCAACAGGACTGGTGTATGATCGCGGGGACATGCAATGAGGGATAGGTTCAGGGGGGTTCGCCGTTCTATCATACAGGCTGATTGCCGTTGGGAGCGTGTCGTTTTTTGTGAAAATTGAGCTACGGGTGTGGCTATACTAGGTTGTGGTGCAGTATAGGCTTGACCGGGGGATTCGGCACAGACTGGACTAGGATCTCCCGGGGCGTGCATTATTGTCAGCGTGAACTACTAGGACACGAGTGCATCATTGGTATCTGATCAGATGCCAAGGATGCACTAGTGTCCTAATAGTTCACGCTGACAAGGAGTGTGTGTGTGTGTGTGGGGGGGGGGATTGAAGACAGTGAAGTTTGTAGGGTACCCCTTCTGGTCTGGATTTGATTCTTTGGTACAAACCTGCTTAACGTGCCAAGGTTGACGCTTGACAACACCACATTATCGTACATCAAATACCGGTATTTTGTTTGCTACTACTGGTATTGTAAGCCATGGGATTGACCTCTATCTATAGCCAGATCTGTATGTCAATGCATGGAAGGATTCTCTCTCATGTCTGCTATTGTATACGGCAAATAGCGCTGGTTCGATGCAAGCCAAAGGCAGTCATTCTCAAGACTGTTCAGCAGGACTAAGAATAGATTTAGCTATCAGAGGTTGCAGTTGAGGACCAACAAGTGGAATGAGCGAACATGGGCGCAGATCAAGTATGAGGAGGCTGTAACAAGAAGGAAGCAGCAAGTATATCTACATGGCCAGGATATGGCCCTTACCTTTTCATCTGTATAGATATATACATATCAATATTTATATATGGTATATCTGTACATCAAGAGGGCCTCTGAGACATCTGGATTTTTTCCCCATATGTAGTCTGCATCATATTAAGGTGTCCTGTGCCTTCAAATAAAAGGCAGTTTTTTATTTACAAGCACACATCTGTCTGTTTTGCCCCTTCATCAACAGGCAAGTCCCACTTAACTCACTGCATTTAGTTTTGGGCCATTAAGCTGTGTTGGGCTTTTTATCTTCGTTGCATGAAGGGATTTGGTTGGTATTTGGCCTACAAATGTGTATGTGGGATTAACTGCACAAGCAAAGCAGAACTTATCACTGCCGGTAGAAAATTTAGATGTGTAGGGGCACCAGGGTACTCTATCTAGGCCGGCAAAGGCAAAGATTGCTACCTCTATTGCACGGTAGCCATTCATGTCTAAGTGATATCATTTTCTGCGGAGCCCCCCACCCTGGTAGAGTGGTAGATCTGTATGTGTGAGATCCTCCTCGCATGCTCCTTAAGCTTACCACCTCATCGGTAGCTTGCCGCATGTATCTAACCATATCCTTGGCACCAAAAATACATAAATGCCTTAGCCTTCGATTGGGCACCTGTCTTGTGTTAAGCTATGAGGCTTACAGACAATCCGTGTTAACCTTCAATCTGGGTATGGTAGGGATCCCATATTCCCATAACATCCCCCATTTTCTCTATCTACATTATTCCAGATACGGTGGGATCCCATACGGCCATACCCTTTCTACCGGTATGTGCTTACATAAGAGCTGTGAAGAATTAAATCGAGTCTCTGTCATTGGAAACGTAAATCCCGTCATTCAGACGGTTGACTCAGATTCCTTTACAGTGCTTTTCATATTTCCAGCACATATTATTTACCCTTGAGGGTTTAGGAAATAGCACACGCAGGCTTCATCATTGTCAGTACTTATATTTGCAAAAAGTTGGGGGGCTGCTTGCTGGACATTGAGTCACTGCCCGAGAGGTCCAGCGATCTTTCAGATGGGGCCCCCATTGGTACAAGTGCTAGTAGACAAATGTAAGGTGTATGCTGGGCCTTGGAAGGTTTTAGCTCTGTGTGCGATATTTCCTAAACCTAATTAGGGGGTATATCACACAACTGGCTGGCCTTATTGGTCTTATCAGCTGTACCATTAAAATAAAGTCAACTGCACTATCTAGATTGTAAGTCCAGACTGTTCAGGTCTGTCTTTGTGCTACTACCAAAAGAGTCGCTTCTGTCTAATAACAACAGAGTCACTTCCCCTGGGAGGCTCTGGTAGCTTCTGGAAGATATAACTCCTGTGGGACGGAGGGATGGTGGTGGGAACTAGAATAGCTGGTAAAGATAAAGGCTTTGGCGGCTTGGAGCACTAAAATTTTAGTGCCCTCAGTTGCTTTGCTTTCGCTTTTATACCGGGCAGGACAGTGTACTTGGTTTGAAATCACTGGCGGTGGTTACTCCTGGTTTTGCCCGGGGTTTACGGGTATTTGAAATTTGAAGGCATCCTGAGGAATCCTGCGTCGCGCGTCTGAATGCTCCATTTCTCCCACTACTGTGTGGGATATGCGGCATTGAGACAGTTGACTCAGATTCCTTTACAGTGCTTTTCATATTTCCAGTACATATTATTTACCCTTGAGGGTTTAGGAAATAGCACACGCAGGCTTCATCATTGTCAGTACTTATATTTGCAAAAAGTTGGGGGCCTGCTTGCTGGACATTGAGTCACTGCCCGAGAGGTCCAGCGATCTTTCAGATGGGGCCCCCATTGGTACAAGTGCTAGTAGACAAATGCAAGGTGTATGCTGGGCCTTGGAAGGTTTTAGCTCTGTGTGCGATATTTCCTAAACCTAATTAGGGGGTATATCACACAACTGGCTGGCCTTATTGGTCTTATCAGCTGTACCATTAAAATAAAGTCAACTGCACTATCTAGATTGTAAGTCCAGACTGTTCAGGTCTGTCTTTGTGCTACTACCAAAAGAGTCGCTTCTGTCTAATAACAACAGAGTCACTTCCCCTGGGAGGCTCTGGTAGCTTCTGGAAGATATAACTCCTGTGGGACGGAGGGATGGTGGTGGGAACTAGAATAGCTGGTAAAGATAAAGGCTTTGGCGGCTTGGAGCACTAAAATTTTAGTGCCCTCAGTTGCTTTGCTTTCGCTTTTATACCGGGCAGGACAGTGTACTTGGTTTGAAATCACTGGCGGTGGTTACTCCTGGTTTTGCCCGGGGTTTACGGGTATTTGAAATTTGAAGGCATCCTGAGGAATCCTGCGTCGCGCGTCTGAATGCTCCATTTCTCCCACTACTGTGTGGGATATGCGGCATTGAGACAGTTGACTCAGATTCCTTTACAGTGCTTTTCATATTTCCAGTACATATTATTTACCCTTGAGGGTTTAGGAAATAGCACACGCAGGCTTCATCATTGTCAGTACTTATATTTGCAAAAAGTTGGGGGCCTGCTTGCTGGACATTGAGTCACTGCCCGAGAGGTCCAGCGATCTTTCAGATGGGGCCCCCATTGGTACAAGTGCTAGTAGACAAATGCAAGGTGTATGCTGGGCCTTGGAAGGTTTTACCTCTGTGTGCGATATTTCCTAAACCTAATTAGGGGGTATATCACACAACTGGCTGGCCTTACTGGTCTTATCAGCTGTACCATTAAAATAAAGTCAACTGCACTATCTAGATTGTAAGTCCAGACTGTTCAGGTCTGTCTTTGTGCTACTACCAAAAGAGTCGCTTCTGTCTAATAACAACAGAGTCACTTCCCCTGGGAGGCTCTGGTAGCTTCTGGAAGATATAACTCCTGTGGGACGGAGGGATGGTGGTGGGAACTAGAAAAGCTGGTAAAGATAAAGGCTTTGGCGGCTTGGAGCACTAAAATTTTAGTGCCCTCAGTTGCTTTGCTTTCGCTTTTATACCGGGCAGGACAGTGTACTTGGTTTGAAATCACTGGCGGTGGTTACTCCTGGTTTTGCCCGGGGTTTACGGGTATTTGAAATTTGAAGGCATCCTGAGGAATCCTGCGTCGCGCGTCTGAATGCTCCATTTCTCCCACTACTGTGTGGGATATGCGGCATTGAGACAGTTGACTCAGATTCCTTTACAGTGCTTTTCATATTTCCAGTACATATTATTTACCCTTGAGGGTTTAGGAAGTAGCACACGCAGGCTTCATCATTGTCAGTACTTATATTTGCAAAAAGTTGGGGGCCTGCTTGCTGGACATTGAGTCACTGCCCGAGAGGTCCAGCGATCTTTCAGATGGGGCCCCCATTGGTACAAGTGCTAGTAAACAAATGTAAGGTGTATGCTGGGCCTTGGAAGGTTTTACCCCTGTGTGCGATATTTCCTAAACCTAATTAGGGGGTATATCACACAACTGGCTGGCCTTACTGGTCTTATCAGCTGTACCATTATAATAAAGTCAACTGCATTATCTAGATTGTAAGTCCAGACTGTTCAGGTCTGTCTTTGTGCTACTACCATGTGCAAGAGTCACTGCAATTTCACACACACACAGCCCTCAGGATTATAAAAATCAGTCCCACTTAGTAAGGAAAAGGAGTGTAAAAGGACTGGGGGAAGAGTGTAGCAGTAAGGAGCATGTACAGGACAGCAGGCTTGGCCAAGTGATGGGGTATCAAGAAGGAAGAAGGAAAGGAAAAGCTAGGCTCAGAGGCTGGAGGCAAAGTTCAACTTGACTGAGAGGTCTGGGATCAGATATGCCTTAATGGCATCTGATTTCCATCTGCCTTGAGTTCTAACAGTCTCTAGATCTGCCCCATTTGCCCAGGCTGCTACTACACCTCCCCGTCTAAGTATGAGCATGGCAAACCTGGCTGGATCTATGTCCAGTTTGGGGTGAGAGTGTGCAATAGCAGTGAGATAAGACTTCAGTCGATAGGACAAAGCCTGACCTGAAAGAAGGGGACTACAACTGACAAAAGTAGAGCAATAAGCTCACCCCTCCTAAGGAGGTCAAAGAAACCCATCACTAGCCAAGCTGCATCTCTAGTAAACACGTCCTCCATGTGGGGCAGCAGGGTTTTCAGCTTCCTCATGGTCTCCAGACACTTAAAGATGAGGGCCTTACAACCGCCCTATTTGCCAGATGCAACTCCTTTAGGCCCTTGAACACCCTAAAGGCCTTGGAGATCTGTCCCGCAACACTGGAATCCAGAGTGCGAAGGGTCCAGTTCCTTGGACCTGTGCCATTCAGCTAGTGCTGACATGGTTGTTTGAAAGGTAGCAGGTTTGTGATGACCTGCTGCCCAACCCATGACGAGCTTTAACTAGCATCAAAGGCACTTGTTCCTTGGGGGCAGGAGGGAGTGCATTCTACTCAGTAAGCAAGTAACTTCAACTATGCACTTGGTGTATCGCTTAAGAGAACTTGCCTTGTGAGCTTCCATACAGCCAAGGTAGAGCCCTCCAACATCACTAACCCCCTGGCCCTTGTTGACCTTGGAAGCTAGTGATGTGGAGGTTGCACTCAATTAATGTGCAGGTTGAGCACTTGAATGTACCACAGGACATGGCATTCCTGCCCAAGCTGATGCACTAGGGTGGCTGTGCTGGCCGCAGCTGGTGCACCTAAGCATCCTTCCCTTGGTGCCTTGGTAGATGGTACATCCTATGGGGGGTGGGAGGAAGAGAGGAAAGGGGTAAGCTACTGGGCAGGTCTGATCACAAGCAAAGTGTGTCAGTGGGTGAGGCCACCCAAGCATATAGGAGATCCAAAGTTTTTCCTAATGCAGAGAATGGGATGTTATCATCCCTAATGCGTGTTATCCTGGAACCCCCCCTTATACACAGCTGAGACAGCTTGGACCTTATCCATGTAGCACAAGACTGACGTTCCTGCCAGTCCATGTGCCCAGTGCTGCAAGCAAAACATGCAAGCTTTGAGTTCGAGGGCACCTATTGTGCACATGTACCCCTACCGACTCATGCCACTCCAGCTCCAGAGCCTTGTCCCAGAACTCCAGGTCACTTAGTGTGCCATGTTATTTAAGGTGTAGGCTTGACATTATAAGGTTTTAGCTTTGTGTGTGATATTTCACTTAATTAGGGGGTATATCACACCATTGGCTGGCCGTACTGGTCATATCAGCTATGTTACCATTTAAAAAATCCATGGGATTTAAGCCTGTGCCTTGTAAGTGGTAGGGTAGGTGGTGACAGGGTATAGGGCATCAAACAGTAGTTGGATTGTGCAGGTATCCCCAAGGGTGTAACCTTTGGGGAAGAGCTATCTATCTACCTATTTTACCTGTCACATGGTTGTTTTAGAGGTGGTGAGTGATCAAGGTAACTTGCTCATACAACCATTTACCCCAGTGAAGGAAGTGTCTACTAGAAACCTAGGACAAGGGACACCTAATTCATCTGCCCAATATTGCTATCTCTCTTTATTCAACCTGGTTCCAGTTGAGTTGAACCACTTTTCCCTGTCTTCCAAGTCATGGGGTTGAAACATCTCATCCATCAGTCTCCCACAAAGGGTTGTTGATTTGAATGCAGCTATGAACGTGAGTGGATACTGTAGGAAGACAAATTCTAGCAAGAGCTGAACGACGCAAACTCAAGGCGAACAGGGCTGCTGTGCAGAGGCACTAAGCAGAAAGGGTGTGGGGGAAGCACGGAAGGAGTGCGCAAAGGTCGACTACGAGTCGCGGAGCAGAGGGGGAGAGGAAAGGAAATCGATACTCTCACCATTCTTCTCGATCTGGCTGGGAGGGAATCAAGCGTCGTAGGCGCTTGAGGATTGGAGGTCTTGGGGGGCAGCAGGAGCTATATAAAGGATAATTCGATGAATGCACCTCCCGGTGCCCACTCATCTTGCAATGGGTTGGGATTACGGTGTTGCTTTTCAGAGCGAGCCTTGATCGGAGGCCCATGCGTCATCTTCGATCGTTTTGCGGGAACTCCGGGTGAAATCTCGATGCAGGGATCATTCTTCTCTTTCAACTAGAAAAGCTGGTAAAGATAAAGGCTTTGGCAGCTTGGAGCACTAACATTTTAGTGGCCTCAGTTGCTTTGCTTTCGCTTTTATACCGGACAGGACAGTATACTTGGTTTGAAATCACTGGCGGTGGTTACTCCTGGTTTTGCCCGGGGTTTACAGGTATTTGAAATTTGAAGGCATCCTGAGCAGGGTAGAACAAACCGATCGGTATTCCGGTATTGGGTTTTTGATGGTCGGTATACCGGAGCCCAAAATTCCCAATGTCGGTTTGCCCGGAACTTTCTCGGAAGTCCGTTCCGGTATGCACCGACCAATTCTGAGGGCGAGTTCCGGTCAGACCGACCGAAATTCGACCAGGGTCTCCTGTATCCGACTCAGCTTTGTAGCTGAGTAGCTGTGTAGCTTTCATGGTGAGTGGTGCCCATGAGTTTCTGGACGGTTGAAACTTCGTCTCCCTTGACCTTCCCAACACCTGCCCTTATGGAAGAGGAAGATGAAAGCTCTTCCCTCCCTTTTAAACTTGCCCTGTTGCTCCACTCGCCACAGAAATTTGAACCGAAACCGTGAGTATTTAATAGCCTGCACACCCAATGCGCACTCGAGCTTCTCTGGAACCTCGCGTTTGTTGAAGCTACTTGGTGGTGTCGTTACCCCGCTGCAGCCTCTTGCAGCAGTTTCTCCTCGGCCTTGATCCTTGAATCTTTGACTGGCTCGTCGCATTTGTTGAAGCGAGACCTCATCGCATCAGACGTCCGGCTCATCGGCTCATCGGCTCCTCCCCTCCTCCTCGCTTCTCCCCCTCCCCCTTCTCCCCCTCCTCCTCCTCCTCGGGTCCTCGGCTCTTCCCCTCCTCCTCGCTCCTCCCCCTCCCTCTTCCCCCCCTCCCCCTTCTGCTGCTGCCCTTGCGGACTTCTGAGCGCAAGGAACTGCAGGGCGTTATTGCTCCTGGCGCCTGTTGTCATGGACTCAACTCGTTCCAAGGGTGGTCAGCAAACACTTCTGAGCTGTAAGTCATGTAGCCTGGTACCGTCGCGTGCATTCGCCAACCCCAACTGCATTGCCGGCCACTTGACCCCTGCTGCTAGTTGAAATTCAGTCCCCTGCTGCCTTACGAACTCCAGATCTGGTTCTACAACTTTGCATCCACATGTGTAACAGTGGCAGCCCATCTGCATTGCCAGTCACTTGACCCCCTGCTGCTAGTTGAAATACACAGTCCCCTACTGCCTTACGAACTCCAGATCTGGTTCTACAACTTTGCATCCGCATGTGTAACAGTGGCAGCCCATCTGCATTGCTAGCCACTTGACCCCCTACTGGTGTAGATGAGGATGAGGATGATGAGCTGAGTGAGCTCAGCAGTGAGAGTGATGAGTCTGATTGGGACCCCGTCTCCGATGACGATGAAGACATTGCTGGCATGCCTCCCCTGATGAATGACAACGAAGTGGACCCTTTCCTTGAGGGAATGTAGATGCTGCAGCTTATTCCAAGTAGTAGCTGTCTAGGAATTATTTTGTCTAAATAAATAAACTTCTGTTGTGAATGCCAGATCTATTCCCAAGCTAGTGACATGTACATGGCCAGGTTTTTCAGCTATGCTTTACGAAAGTTGACTGTAATGTGGCCTGCCAGTCAAGTTAAATTAAGATGATAAAGTAGCTTAGCTTTACATGAATTGGGGCTGCTGTTAGGCACATTTTACAGTTGGGCTATAATTGGATAGTTACAGGGTTTGCACCCAACCCAAGGCTCCAAGTTGCTGATTCTAGTGATCTTTATATCTCATATCATTATATGTATTGCAACACTCAACTGCGTTTTTTGTAAAAATTACCCCAAACTGAGCCCTCAAGGTGGGAAAAAAACCCGGAAGGTGCAAAACAAAAGTGCTGTCAAAACCGGAGCTTTTTTGAAAGAAATACAAAAAAGTGCGGTATTCAAAAATGGCTTTAAAAGTGGGCCGGAAGGGTAAAACAGAGTTCCGGTATGGCCAGCCAATCTCAGGAAGGCCATTGTCCTACCCTAATCCTGAGGAATCCTGCGTCGCGCGTCTGAATACTCCATTTCTCCCACTACTGTGTGGGAAATGCGGCATTCTTGTGACATCGTAAAACAAACGTCAATGCTATCATGAACACTTGGGAATGTCGATCACAGTAATCTCACTTGTTACCGTATTTTATGACTTTTAGCTGCAAGCTGGCATTTCACGTGGTGTGAGGTGGCTTGCATGCACTGAAAGTGCAGCTTCACCGCACCTGTGCTTATACATCACCAGGGAGGGCATTAGGTGACAAGCGCTTTTAGGTCAATTCCACCTCTAGTCCTCTACCATGTAGTTCGTGTCCAATTGACATACTGGATGGCTGATGGTGGGTGTAGCTTACCAAGTTTAGTGTTCGTGCATGCTCTGATAGACCGATACCGTAGACACTATATTTTTACTGCTGAAGACGGCGAGCAGCCAAATTGCTGGCTTGAGCTATGAAACCAAGTTCAAGTTTTAATTCACACTTGTTGCGGTATTGGTCCTTCCAGCCTCTTTCCCCCTCTACATTGATGTAATTTTGGATCAAGCTTCTACACGTCCCAGCTGTATGGAACTCGCTCTTGGATCCAGATGGATATAGGGTGCAGCACCGTGCATTCGAGTTACATTTAACAAATGCCAACTGAGATTTGTAGTTGTGGACTTGGCATGGGGCCAGGTTGGGTGGAGTGAGTGTAGCACTATGTTGCTCTGAAATCCGGACACATGTTGGCTCTGGGTTTGCAACTCCAACGAACCAAGGGCCATCCCTGTTGGTATCGCACAGGGGGACTTGGAATTGAAAGTCGGTGAGTAGCCCAGAGTTGGGTGAAAAGCCATGTAATCGTCCAATCCAAGGCTGCCTAGATGCCATCCCATCCCCCTGCAAAAGTCGGCTGGTAGTACTATTGTAAGATGGCCTTGGAAGCGGCTGGTGCTGATAAGGTGGTTTGTCAGATCGAGTGATCGGTTGACTGCCTCAGTTTCAGAACTGCAAGCAGTTTAGCTGGCTCATTGACTGCTCTAGCTAGTTACATTCGTGGACTAGCCAAAATCAATATAAGAGCATTACACAGACATTTTCCGGGCACAGCATTGCAAAATCTGTATAGGTGGGTTAGGCGAACCAGTCACACTCCCGAAGGTTGTTGAATGATAAAACTAAGTTGGTTAAAAAAGGAGCAGTCTCACTCCCCATGATAGCACTTGGCATGAGCAGGGGAGAAGGTGTGCCAAGACAGGGAATACAACAATCCAACTTCCTCACATCTATATCTTCAGGCAAACAGCTCGCTTGTTAATCAACAGAAAAATATCTCTTTCGTAGTTTAATCTTCCCAGTATCCCCTTAATACTTCAATCAAGTTCATTCAGATGCCTCAGACTTGTCATCCGCCTCGCGCACGGGAGATGGGCTGGAATCGCGTCCTGGCTCACCTCTGCAGCAGCAGGTGAGCAATTGTCAACAAATGTCCAGCAGAACAGTATGAACAAATGTCAAGCAAAACAGCAACAGAACAGCACAACAATTTCAATACCTTCAATCTGTTCGCCGCGCCTCGAAATCACATGTAAATTAAGGCGAATGAATCAGTGACCATAGTTGCGAAGGTACATTATGTCTCAAGATCATTGGCCAATTAGATGTAGACATGCTACTAGATATTTGGGTACATGATCTGCCATTAAGCTGACTGGACGCTAGGAGAGGTAAGATGGCCATCAATAAATGGAAGGGCTGACAAATGGGAATCATTCAAGCACAAGAAGTCAAGCATTCTCATTTTCTCACTGCTCACCTTGGGCTGTCTCCCCTGTCACTCCTGGGGCTCCTGCTCCTGCTCCTGGGGCTCCTGCTCCTACTCTTGGAAGCAGCCTTGGTTGGGCTCCTGCTTCCAGACTTGACAGGGCTTCTGCTCCTACTTCTGGAGGCGTCCCTCTTGTCAGGGCTGGAGCTTCGGCTCCTCCCTCGTACTGGGGAGCGGCTTCGGCTCTTGCTTCGGCTCTTGCTGCGCCTACGGCGCACAGGACTCCTGCTGCGGCTCCTGCGTCTGCCACTGTCACGGCGCTCACCACGGTCTCCACCACGACGATCATCGCGCCCACCACCACCATACCTTCCTCCTCCACGCTCGGCTGGACACGGTGGGGTAAACAAAAACATGTTGGACATACTAGGCCATGTTTGACATCATATGGGTAGACAATTGCGCAAGATGCTTGAGCTCTATCTGAATGTAGTCAAGCCTCCCAAACGTGTTTTGTGATAATTTTCCAATACAAACATGAGACCATCCACACATGCATACCTAGGGGAGAATTTGCTGGCACATCGTGTTTTTTTAGCTCTGACAATCCTACAAGGACGATGAAAAAACTGAAGAGCCAAGCACCTGATGTCTAAGTTTATTCCTCAATAAAACCCCACAATTTGCATGAAAGGCTCACACATTCTCTAAATGTTACAGACCAGTTCACCTGGAAGAAACACAAGCAAAATGCAAAGGGTACCCCAATCCAACAAGAGCTATGAACTTCACCATGCATCACAGCTTCAAAAGTGCATATGCCACATAGTTGCACAAAGGAACACTCACGTGGACCCTCGCGAGTCATCATCTCATTGGGAGTCTTTCGAGACTCTTTGGAGTAGGCTACGGTGATCTCCCTTCCACCATACATGGTGCGATCTAGCTTGTACACAGACTCCTCTGCATCGCCAGGATCACGGAACTCCACGAAAGCAAAGCCACGGGGTCGCTGTAGGGTAGGTGGTCAAAGCAAGGCCACAGTGAGGATTGATGATGGCAAACATTTGAGTGCCCAGTGGTCTCACAGGCTTGGTCAATGGGTTCATCTAAGGGATATTCACAGTTCTTCAAGTCAATGAAGAAAGCAACCAGCAAATAAGCACAGTAAAGGAAATTGATGCTTCCATAAGTCCATACAACGCACTTGCTGCAAGATGGCCATCAAATATAAGAAGTGCAGGAATGTAACTCAAAGTGATTGGGTATGGGTGACAATTATTGGTCGAGGCAAGCAGAAATTGAGTTGTTTGAGTGAACTCAGTCTGTGCTAGTTGACTGGGAAACTGAGTTAAGATGGACCTGAAGAGCCTTGAGTGCAGCCTGTCAACAATACTCTGCAAATTGATGCAGGTTGATGAGGGCGATGCATTTGATCGGATGAGAGTTGGCCCTTATCTACTACTGGTGGTGGATAGCTTAGACACACCATTTGACATACCGAGGTTTGTCAGAATGATCATGGTCTCATCTCTAAATCTCAGGCTCATATCTCATGAATATCTTGTACTCTTGATCTGGCTTGGCCAACAGAATACAGCAGGCATCTTCACACCATCTTGCTGGCGAGGCAGGGGCTGTGGACAGCATCTAACTTGCAACAGATAGGAGCATCTAGCTTGGCCACTTCTGGAAGCTCCCCATAAGAGGCCTTGACTGGTTTTTCATGATGACCACCTTCACAAGACCTTGGCTCTTAATTCTCTGACCACCTTGGCTCTTACAGCATACCCAACCTTGGCCTCAATCGACTGCTCAAATTATCTTGGCTTCCCTACACAGGAAACCAGGCGGCAATCGCGCGGGGACAAGCGATGGCCATGCCGCGGCAAGATTCGAAACTCACCCCATCAAAATGTCCCTTGGGAATGTATCTGCACATCAGAAAAGAAAAGGTAGTGGGGATCAGAAAATCTTCGCATAATAAAGGAAAAGGAGCAAGCACTTGGACTGGCAAGAACTTACACATCCCGCACTTCTCCATATCTCTCAAACTTTGCGCGGAGCTCATCTGGTCGAGTATCAAGAGGCAAGTTGCGGACGACTAGAGAAACCTTGGCGGGCCTTTCCCTCTGCCATTCTCTCCTTGCCCCTCCACCACCACCACCTCCACCACCACCACCTTGGTAGCCACCACCTCCACCTCCACCGCGGTCGTAGCCACCACCTCCACCACCTCCGCCATATTCACGATCGCGATCCCTGTAAGACATGTTTCAGAGACGCAAAGTACAAATCAGCCAGAATCAAGAGATGGAAATCAAACAGGTGATGCCGAGATTGCCAGTGGCGTGGTCTCTTTGACATCCAGGTCCCCCTTGGCCATCACCGCTTGGCCATTTGGGGGGGGGGCAGGGGGGGGGGGGGGGGGGGGGGGGGGGGGGGGGGGCAAGGCAGTACGTGTCTGTTTCTCCCAGATCCCAGATGGCGGTTGTGCCGTTGTGCCGCGTGGTGGATGGGAACGCGTGATACGGCAAGCTCATGAGCGCGTAATCATTTCTCTGACTTTTAATCTCCTTGACACCACTCCCTTCTTGGTTTCAATGGCTCTTTCGACGCGCACATACGCTCGGCCTATGAAGGCCAATTCCGTGCTCCCATGCTCATCCACTCGTGTGCGTAGCATCCGCCCGCATTCCACCGTATCCCGAACTCATAGTATCCCCCAGCTTTCAATTCGTACAAGCTATGATGAGCTTTCCAGGAATGTGCGAGTTGCATGCATTCCCGTTGCAGTCTCGCCCAATTCTGCGAAGTTGCCGCCACCCGGCCAGGATTGCGATCAGGTCTGAATTGCATCTGCTTGGAAATACTTTGAGATATAGATGCCATCGAGATTGGATGGGACAAGTTTTATAACTAAGTGAACTGCATGCAGATCAACATTGTCTACAAGTTCGGCGGCTCATCTGTGCGAGATGCGGAGAGGATGCGCGAGGTAGCAGATATCATCACCAGCTTCCCGCAATATCTTCCAGCCGTCGTGCTCTCAGCCATGGGCAAGGTACTTGGGGATTAGGGTTTAGAAAAATCGAGTTTGTCTTACAATGGGGGAGTTTCCCCTAAGTGGTCTCTTCGGGAGTGAAGGGCAGTAGGCGGCAGGAATGGAATCTACACAGGACCAGATTTGTAGAAAAAAAATGTTTCGTGTCTGAAACACAGATTTTGAAGGGTCTGTTGTGTCGCGAGCGTATATTTTTGTTCATGAGCACGCTCCCGAGACATATATATTTGACTCATGAAACGTTGATCATACTTGCAAAATGTAGATTGTGAAAACAGTTACATCCCATCATGTAGAGTATGAAGCACCCTTGGACAACCCTGCTTGGGACCTACCTGCACAAATGAGAGCTGGGACTGAACCCCTACAGTCAGCGATCTTTGCAGCTGGTGAACTAATGCAACTTCAGTCAGGCCAAGCTTGGTGCCGACCAGGGTTAATTCAGCGGACGACTTGGATTTGGGTCTCGTATTTTGTAGCTTGACCGGGAGTAGAAAAAAAAAAGATAGGCGACACCACGCCTAAAAAACCTGAAGAGGGCTGCCCCCCCCCCCCCCCCCCCCCCCCCCCCCCCTAAATATAAATACACATTTTTTGAAAAACTTAGACATGGATTCTGGGGGTTAACAATAAGGCGCACATAATGGCATCCTCAGAATTCCCACATAGGGATTGTGTGATAGTCAAAACTCAATTATGCACCCCCTTCGGGTTGCCCAAGTACCGCAGACACCCTTCACCTTTGCAGGGGCGGCCTGAACCTGGAGTTTTCATTATACCAAACTGGTCAAAACAAAACAGTAGCACTGAGTAGCAGGAAAGTTTTCTGAGCAAGGTTCAACTACACTTCCCGTTGGGCCCCACCCAACTCGGCCCCAATGTTTAATGGGCCTTGGCCGGAGGCCACTTCAGGTTTCATCTAAATCAGGCAAATGATGGCAACATGGAGGCTCAATAAAGGCACCCCAATAGACACACCAAATATGTAACCAAGGAACTGCAGGGACTGCTTTTTATTATTATTTTTGAAGTGCGCCTTGTGACCATACCCCCCCCCCCCACCCCACCCCACACACACACACACACACCCCACACCCCACACACACACCTGGGTCTTAAGTGGTGCCAATGAACTGCCATTGTGATTCACAAAGCCATTTAAGCTCTCTCTCTCTCTTAAGGGGGGGGGGGGGGGGGGGTAAATACTTATTGCACCAGGTCCAAAGTGGTGCCAATAGAATACCCTTCCCAAGGCCTATTCAGAAGTGGTCTCAGAATGACATTTTGAGGTCTGAGTAAAAAAGGTAGCAAAAAGGTAGCAAAAAACAAAATGAGGGCTCAGACCCCCCGCCCCCCCCTAAATGAGGTGCTCAGAATGACCTGAAAAGTGACTTTTAATATCGCCATTATACGTGCCATTACAGCCCCATTGTCAGAAAAAATCGATCGGCGTGACTGAACATTTTGAGGCCTGGGCTACTCCTGCTTGAACCTCCATTTTTCCGCTTCAGCCCCCCTAGGACCCCCAGGGTCCTGGGGCTGAAGCCTACTGTTCCACCCGTGTCTGTCTGTCTGCGTCTCTGCCTACCTGTCTGTCGCTGTTTGAACTATTCCGGCCACCTCCGCACACAAACATTTGGCTTAGTTGGGGTGCTCATGACTAGAGTTATCAGCATCGCAGTGGCCAAGATCCTTTGCAAAAGTTGTTCAATGTTTTGTAGCTATTCCGCTACGGAATGCTTGTGTGGCTACTAGCTACTTACTTCGCCCTTCTTCGTATCTCCCAGCCCTCCTCACCCTTTCATCCCCTGCCCTGCCCGTGACTGCTAAAACGTTTTTCTGTGTCGCTTGCGACACGCGCTTAGGACTTGTTAGGCCAACTTCCTGAGAATTGTCAGAATCCTCGATCCTCAGGCCAAAATGTCAGGATTCTCAGGCCAAATTCCCAAGTTGGAGGTACAAACTACACACTACAGAGTGTTTCGAAAACCCAAATCCAAATCATCCGCTGAATTGCTTAAAGGAAAGGAACCAGTGTCTGTGTGTAACACCGTGGTGCTCCGAGCAGCCTTTGCTCCGAGCAGCCTTTGGGGTGCTACTAACACCTTTTTTGCCCCAAATTGCGACCCCCTATAGCTGTAAAGTAGCACCCCCCCCTACACATTAAGGTACATAACATAGCACTTGTAGAATACCCTCACATGGTGGGGATGTACAGTACAATGTATGGGGTCCTCCCAGCAGTCTTCATTTTAGCTCCTTGCATTCACCTATACTTTGGGACCGACATATCATATGATGTTGACCTAAGGCGAGTATGGTATCATTTGATATCATACAAACTGTATTATGTAATATTCTATATAAATGGTAACTTTAGCCAAACTGCTGGCTTCATCTGATATCATACGATGACATGATATCATATGACATGATAATTTCATATTGCCGTTCCCTACACCTAAACCCTGGTGGACTATTGATTTGATTAATTGATAACTTTAATTCGTTTTGCCTCAGTCACAGACTCTTCTGGTCTTGCTGTAGGACCTGATTTTGTCATTTGTCATGTGTTTCGTCCAGATATATCATATTGCCGTTCCCTCCCTATACTTGAATGCCTGAATAATAGGAATGCATTTATCTGTCCATGGACGAGTGTTTGATGGGTGAGCATTTGTTCCCATCAGGCTTGTCTCCACTTTGGATTGAGTTGGATCGGATTGGATTGTTTTATGCTTTTTAAGCCAACTCCAGGCCGCTCACTGTCTTCCAATTCCAAGCCCCCCATGTGCGATAACCCACAGAAACCAGGGAGCATAGTAAGCGTATTAGGCAATTAAATGACTCGTCATGTCTTTACCATGTTGGGCGCTTCCTGGACCTTCCTGACATGCATAGGAATTGGCATAGAGAGCACTATTTTATTGTGTGCGACAAGTCGCAAATTGAGGGACTCAGTGAGACCCCAGCGCGACACGCTGCCCCCTGAACCATATTTTTATTTGAATACGCCGTATAAACGTATGAACATATAAACATATGCATATAAAAGCGTAGAATATTTTTGCACTTCTGGAGAAAATACTTCTACATGGGTTTTAAGGTATTGCCGTGTGCTTCAATGCTGTGCAACAATTTTACAATAAAACAATACAAGTATATAACTACATTGCAATAGTGTCCATGTCCGCATTGTACGAGGCTTGCACCATCAATCCTTCAAGCCCACGTAGGAGCACAGCATGTGGAATTGAAGGCTAGGTGGCGGTCTGATATGTGTGCCATCCTTGCTATCTAAATCAAACTTTAGGCCACATTTAAACAAAATGGTATTTGTGAAAGGTTTATTTTATTGCATATTGTGATAGAGGTAGCTTTCCGATGAGCTATCTAGATTATAAATTGAATATCAACCAAGAAAGTTAAGTGCCGGTATGCGTGCTGTACTACTTTTCAGAGTACAACTCATGCATTTATAAACGACGTATACTCATACGTTCCGAGCAGGAGAAAAACGGCGTATATATACGTATGAGCAGGTATGAGCTTATGAACGTACGAGTATATGTTCATTTGTTGGCCCAGCCCTAATGATGATGCAATAATGTAACATGCAAATTTGATCACATGTGTGTGCAGACCATCAACATGCTGCTTGCGAACTTGAACTCAAACTTGGTTACATGGCTGCAGCCTAAAAGGCTGCTTGCCGTCTTCTCGGCAGTAACATTAAGACAAAACCAATTCAATGTGCAGAACACCAACATGCTGCTTAAGTAACACAAAAAAAAACCAATTCAATGTGCAGACCACCAACATGCTGCTTGAGTGTGGGGACCTGGCTCTGGTTACGCCCACTGCCCAGATTTCTGATTTGGAACCATTGAGGTACGAGAGCTATTGGGACTCAGCCTGTCCCTTCATGAAGCCTGGCATGCCCTTTTTTCACTTTTGCCCCTCCTGATGTTGAGGTTGGGCAAGCCTCTTTAGCCTATTTGACAACCCCTGGACTGTAACATGCATACATACATACATACATACATACATTTGAAACCATAAACTGTTGTTTTACATACTTTTGTTTTCATACATGCGGTATGGCAGCTACACCGTTTCTCCAAGCAAGTGCAGGCTTAAATCTGTCTTCGGTACTGACAAAAAATAGCGCTTTGAAAGATTTGGCATTGTATTGTGGGGCATTTCATATCATTTCACGCCACATGTCAAATGTTGGACGTTTTTCTCTTGTAACAGTACCTTAATGGGGCCTTATTTTACTCCCACTACGCTCAGTTGACTTTTTTTTCCTCCTTTGAATGTACACACCACTTAATATTGATGTCTGCATACTCCAATTGAAGGCATTATTAGTCATGTCTGTCCTGCATGTATGAACTGATACCTGCTACAATATCGACTGATTTCTTCAAAACCAGGTACAGAGCTTAATTTGACCACATGCGCAGGCACATGCTTTCATATGGCGTTTGAGCAGCGTTTCTTTAGGGGGTTACGCGTAGTAGGTTTTAGGGAGCTCCCTTTTCCCATCCTGTGGTAAAACCAGAAGCTAGCTAGCGCATCTCAAAGCTGACAGGATGAGCAAACCAAAACAGCTGAAAGCTTTGGACTTGAACCAGTGGCTGGCTATTGGAGCTGACTGGAAGCTGCCATGCGTAGCCCAAAAAAGAAAGTGTTTCTGACACTCCCTTACGTTCTTCTCAAATCTTGTTGTTTGTGTTTGTATGTATGTAGGGCATTGCGCCGCCTCCATCTGAAAACCTGTCAGGAGCTTGGAGTTGAGTCTGCTGTCATGGCTGAGGTGGAGGTCATGATTGGGGAGCTGACTCAGCTGCTTGTTGGTATCTCTATTATGCAGGTATGCATCTCACCAATTTTTTTTTGTAAGAAAAGGAAGCAGTGTCTTCACACAGTACCATGGTGCTCCAAGTAGCTTTTAGGGTGCTTCTAGCAGCTTGGGGGGCTCTTAAGGCAACCCCAAAAGACCCTATTGTAGTACCCCAAAACAAAAAACACCCCAAGGTGCATTATTTAGCACGTGTGCGGACTTGTAATATATCATATATATATAATATATAGCATCAGTCCCCAGCTCCGGCGTACGGTACGGTCCCCTTAACACCACGCCCCAACAGGTGTTCTTTTTTATATTATTTTCTCTGTACAGCACATATATAGCACCTTCAAAATACAATATGCACCTCACATTGTGGGTCTGCATGAATCTCCAGGTGTGGCACTTTGCCTGGCTGGCTGTGTGGCTACTATGATGTGTGCTTCTTTGTTTGTGGTCCTATACTTACCCCTCATGTCATCACATCATCACATCATCATATCATCCATTCATATCATTACATCATCACATCATCACATTATATCATGTCATCACATCATATCATGTCATCATATCACACCATCACATCACATCATATCATCACATCATCTCATTGCCCTATTGGGCTCGCTAAGGGTTTGCTTGGGGTAAATGGCATGGCTTTGCGTTGGCATGTGTCTGGTGTCTGAGATGCAGGTAGAACATTTGGCTTGGAAGAGGATGTTGGAAATGATCAAGTTTGTTACTGGTATTTGGGGGGGATGGGGCGCGGAGGTGTGGTGTGTGTGTGATGGTGAGAGTGCGAGTGGGGGTGGGGGTATTGAGGTCAGGGTGGGAGTGAGGATGGGTGGGTGAGGGGGTAAGGGCAAGTTGACAATATCCTGCAGCCGTACATTCATGGCAGGGTGAATCACTGTTAAGGGATAGGATCAAAGTGATATTGGGTAACACTGCCATAGTTTGCTTCCTCTTGTGATTGGGCGACTACACTAGTTGCATGTAAACCTTGTGTCTTAAACCTTGCATCTCAAACCATGTTTCTCAAATCTTGTATCTCAAACCTTGTACCTCAAACCTTTTACCTCAAACCTTGTACCTCAAACCTTGTACCTCTCAGGATCTCACTCCACGTGCTAAGGACAGTTTGGTGTCTTTTGGCGAGCGTCTATCAACTCGCATCTTTGCTTCCTTCTTGCGAGGAATGGTAGGTGGCATCCATGTTTCAGTAGCCAAGGAGATCAAAAGGGTCTAGGGGGCATGTGTGTGTGTTACTGTCCAGGAGGCCACGTATTACACATGTACGTGCCCAACCTCGCACTATAAAGAATGATAAGGCGCCGCTTGGGATGCAGAGCGGATTCTGGGGTGGTAGTGTGTGAGTGTGGGTGGGTGGGTGGGGTGGGGGGGCTGAAGCAGGAGGGGGATCTAGTGATGATAGGGAGAGAAGAGAAGGGAAGGGGGAGTAAGATGTTGCTTGCAAAAACACCACAACAGAGTTTACTGGCTGTTGGTGTTGCAAGTGGAGGCCCTGAAACTTAATCAGGCTCCTGTTCAGATAATTTCTTCTTTCCAGCTTACTTATTTGAACTAACGTACAACTTGTGGCACAAAAGGTTGTACAAGGGCAGATTGCGCCTTTGAACTCTTCTTCCACTTGTATGATGCCTTGCTGCACTCTTGCTAGCTCTGGGTACTGACCACTCATCAGATACACTCCATGTGTCTTGCTATGTAGGGTGTGCCAGCCAAGCAGCATGACGCGTTCAAAATTGGGGTCACCACGACTGATGAGTTCACCAACGCTGATGTCCTGTATGAGGTGGGTGGAGGCTGCAGAATCAGTGTCCTGTGAAAATAGCTTTTCTTTTCGGCTACGAGCAGCAGCTTCTAGGCAGCCCCCCTGGCTTGCTACCCGGCCAATCCTCGAGCAACCTAGTGTATCTGGAAGCCGACAGAATCAGCGCTCCTGCACTGTTGAAAGTCTTGGGGCTTAGCCCAGTGGCTGGCTCAGGGAGCTGCCTAGAAGCTGATACTCGTAGCTGAAAAGGAAAGGTAGGCGTGTGAATGGACTGTGCAAGTCGCAATTTCTGTCCTGGTTAATCCATTATTTAGATGTGTGTCTTATTTTGAGGATTAATGTGAAGACCCCTCCTGGATGTTGTGTAGCGGGCTTGTCTTGGGCCAACAATGGCCTGTCAATGGCAACGTAATGTAATGTGTGGCGATGGCTAAACATGCATCACTTTTCTCTTGCATTTCTCCAGCAATCTTCTGGCTCCTGTGGGTTGTTGTAGGTTATAGAGGAACTGTCTTGTAGGCTCTATCTTGTCTTGGACTACCCTGTTTTGGAAGGGGGTCCCAGGGGTCCCCCCCCCCCCCCCCCTCCCCCCCCCCCCCCGCGCCCCCCCCGCGCCCCCCCCTCTCCTTTACCCCAGGGGGGTTAGGGGAGAGCTTTCAAATAAGGGAGGGGTTAAGAGGGGGGGGGGGGGGGGGGGTAAGACAGGTCATATAAGAATAAATAGGTTATTCCAATTTGTGATCATACAACCCAGCAGACGTATGTGATGGCGTGCACTTGATGCATTGTCACTTGTTGCATTATCGCAGGAATCTTTCCCCTGGGGTTCAGTTCACCAAAGCTTTTTCGTTTTAGCCCTTCCTGTCCCTTCAGCCTATTTGGTCTACCCCTGGACTGTAACATACATACATACATACATACAGGAATCTTTCCGCAAGATCAAGGAGAGTCTCACCATCCCTAAGGGCGGCCTCAAGGAGGTCAGGATCATAACTGGATTCCTGGGGCGTGGTGCCAACACTGGAGCTGTCACCACCCTGGGTCGTGGAGGCAGTGACTTGTCCGCCACCGTCATTGGCGCTGCTTTGGGTCTCGATGAGGTCCAAGTTTGGAAGGATGTCGATGGTGAGGGATACTTCATCTTTTGGGGGCTACGCATGGTAGCTTCCAGGCAGTTCCATAAGCCAGCCACTGGGTCAAGTCCAGAGCTTTCAGCTGCATTGGAATGTTTGTCACGACAGCTTTTAGAAGCACCAGCTAGGTTCAGGTTTCAGCCAAGGACAGGGAAAGGGAGCTGCCTAGAAGCTGCTATGCATGGCCCCAAAAAGAAACGGTGGTGAGGGGTTGTGAGGGTGAAGGATGTTGATGGTGAGGGATTGTGAGGGTGGAGGATGCTGATAGTGAGGGTTTGTGACGGCAAAGAATGGTGAGGGTGAGGGTGAAAGATGGTGATGGTGAGGGAGGCTGAGTAGGATGTGGTGGGGATGATATCGTAGTTTTTCTTTTTAGCTACGAGCTGCAGCTTCTAGGCAGCTCCCTGGGCTCTCTTCATCCAAACCTTAAGCAACCTAGGCACCTGAAAGCTCATATTGTAAGCTTTGCAGTGCTCCTGGAATCTTTGGGTTGGGCCTAGTGGCAGTCTCAGGGAGCTGCCTAGAAGCTGGTGCTGGTAGCCAAAAAAGAAAATGGCGGATGATATGGACCCTGGATATGAAATCGTGGTGTCCTCTTGGATCTCAAATGTGTAATGTGTAATGCAGCTTGGTCTAGTCAAGGGGGCATTATGCCTTAATGGATATTCTTAATATTATACCACTTACCACTTAATATACCTTGCATATACCTTATATATACCTAACCCTAAACCCTAAAACCCTTACATGCCTTTTATATATTAATATGTATTTTTATGTAATTGCCTCTTATAGTTGGATATGGAATGTTGCCAATACCATTGTTCGCAGCAGGTCGGGGATTAGTCTTGAAACCCGTGTCCAATAATCCTGTCCTTACCTTTGCATTCATGACATGAGCCTGTGTGTGTTTTTACATACTAGCCGGTTAAGGTGTAGCCAAATCGGCTAAATATACTTGCCCAACCTCAATATTAAGAAGGGCTGTATGCAAAGCAAGCCCAATACTTATTTTCACTTTCTTGGCAGGTGTCCTCACCTCTGATTATTTGGGGCATTTCACGTCACATGTATGTAGGATGTGTTTTCTCATATAACTGTATATTGGTGAGCCCTTCTACCACACACTACACTCAGGCGTCCTCACCTCTGATCCCCGCTCGGTGACCAGCACACGGCCCGTTCACCACCTGACCATGGCAGCTACACACAGTTTCTCCAAACAACTGTGTACTTGAATCTGTCTGCGGCACTGACACAAAAATTAGCGCTTTGAAAGATTTGACGTATTTGGGGGCATTTCATATCATTTCACGACACATGTTGGATGTTTTTCTCATATAACTGTACCTTAATGCACCCTTCTACCACTACACTACACACACTACACACTAAACTACACTTCACACTGCACTAAACACTAAACTACACTACACTACACACAGGCGTCCTCACCTCTGATCCCCGCTCGGTGACCAACACACGACCCGTGAACCACCTGACTTACGAGGAGGCAACCGAGCTGGCATACTTTGGAGCGCAAGTGCTGCACCCCCAGGCCATGCAGCCCGCCATCAAGACCGGAAACATGTGCGTCCGCGTCAAGAACTCGTACAACAGGTCGGCCCCTGGCTCGGTCATCTCCTCCAAGCGAGATATGTCAGGTGTCTTGGTCACAAGCATTGTGCTGAAGAGCAACGTGACACTCGTTGATATCGTATCCACTCGCATGACTGGACAGTTTGGATTCTTGTCCGAGGTGTTTGCTGCCTTCAAGGCGAACGAGATCTCGGTGGATGTTGTAGCAACATCTGAGGTGAGGGGGTGGGCGGGCTTCCCCGGTTGAGAGGGTGATCCCTAATAAATCTGATTTCAATTTTGATCTGGGTTGGACTTTGGAGGGACCCCCCCCCCCCCCACACACACACACACGCACACACATACACACACACTATATCTTTGTTAGATATAGTGTGGCCTTACTGCATTTTCTCTATCGTAGGGTTGAGCGAATGACTTATTCATACATTTGACCTTGGTGTTTTTGTTTACTGTGGCTGGACCGCAATATAATTGTATAGGACCGTTTATCAGAGGGTGCAACCTGGCCCTTGGTCCCTGGACGTCTCTATCCCTGGAGATGCATCACACAACACTATTTATGTTTATGTATGTTACGCATGTTATGTATGTTTAAGACGGCGATCAGTTAAGTTGCTGGTTGGAGCCATGTTAGAAAGTTCAAGTTGATGTATGTTACAGTCCAGGGGTAGCCACTTTGGCTAAAGGGACTTTCCCAACCTCAAACAATCGATGTGAACACTTCATTTTTTCATTGCCTCTGAGTGGTCCCTTGTATTGGTGAGAACGAGACTTCATATGATTAGGGACCGGTATATGACGTTTATCATATGATGTTGGCCAAAGGGGATTATGATATCTTATGATATCATACAAATTGCATCTTATGATATTATATGTATATAAATGGTACCTTTGGCCTAGTCAAACTGCATCATATTATGATGATATGATATGATATATGATGATATGAAATATGATGATCATATTATGATATCATATTGTTGTTCCCGGCATATGATTGTAACTGTTGCACTGTCTCATATTGTTCATGTTTACGTGTTTTGGGGACCCCAGTTTGGATGTTGGTTAGTCACAAGATTCAACCTGTTGCCTCTGTTGCCTCAAGCTAATAGTTGCCTCAAGCTATATTGCCCCAGATGTTTGTTTTGATCACCTCAGTCCCCATTAAGAGGTTGAAGGACAAGGAGGCTGACCTGG
This sequence comes from Chlamydomonas sp. ICE-L, assembly GCA_013435795.1. Lineage (NCBI taxonomy): Eukaryota > Viridiplantae > Chlorophyta > Chlorophyceae > Chlamydomonadales > Chlamydomonadaceae > Chlamydomonas > Chlamydomonas sp. ICE-L. The sequence continues at coordinate 12,270,919 of JACBWV010000552.1, forward strand.
ACAAGCTGAATGAAACTGCACTTTACCATATGGTTCATGTTTGTGTGTTTGTAGAACCGCAGTTTGGTTTTTGTCTCATCACAGGAAAATACGTGTTGCCTCAAGCTAAGAGTGACTTCTCATATGTACGTATTTTTACAGTCCAGGGGTAGCCGTATAGACTGAAGGGACTTGCCCAACCTTCAAAACAGGATTTCTGAGTTGTAAATAAATTAATAGTGTGCCTTATTACGTGAGGTTGAGGGGGGCAGCCCGTTTGCTTGCACTGGGGCCAACCACCATCTGAGTTTTCATTTATTGCTCCAGGTGTCTGTATCGGTCACCTTGGACCCCAAGAGGTTGAAGGACAAGGAGACTGACCTCGACAAGCTGAATGGAACTGCAATTTCACACATGCTTCATACTTACTTTTTTTTTGAACCCCAGTTTGGTCTATCACTGGAAACAACCTGGTGCCTCAAGCTTAGAAGACGGCGAGCAGCGAAAAGGCTGGAGCCACGTATCCAAGTTCAAGTTCTAGTTTCCAAGCTAATAGTTATCAAGCTAATAGTAATCCTATGTTGCCACAGGTGTCTGTATCGGTCACCTTGGACCCCAAGAGGCTGAAGGACAAAGAGACTGACCTCGACAAGCTGAAGGAAACTCTGGGCTCCAAGCTCGCCACTGTCACCTTCAAGAGAGGCCTTGCCATTGTGTCACTCATTTGCAACGTGGAGAGGACCAGCGAGATCTTGCAAAGGGTAAGCCATTTCTTGTTTTTATTTGAAAGCACAACAAAGCTTGTAGTTTTGTGAACGGAAAAGAACAATCCCCAGCAAAATATGTCCATCTTGCCATTGTGTAACTGATGAGCAGGTGGCTTATTAGCTTGATGGGTCCATTGACCTTGTGATAAATACTCATCTAGTCATCTGCACTGTGGACGGGACCAGCGAGATCTTGCAAAGGGTAAGCCATTTGTTTTTGAAAGTACAACAGAGCATGTAGTTTTGTGGACACGAAATAACAATCCCTGGCCAAATATGTCCGAATCCACTTTGCCATAGTGTAACTGATGAGCAGGTGGCTGATTAGCTTGATGGGTCCATTGACCTTATGATTAATAGTAACTCATCTAGTCATCTGCACTGTGGAGAGGACCAGCGAGATTTTTAAAAGGGTAAGTAAATAAATAGATAGCATGCCGTATTACGAGGCGCGAGGTTGAGTGGGCCAGATCGTTTGCTTGTACTCAGGCCAACCACCAATAAAGGGTACACCATTTATTGTTTTGATCGAAAGGACTTTCACCCCAGTAGATGGGGCCCCTTGCACAAAGTAGCGACCCAGGCCTGGCCAGTTTGGTGCCAAGCCAACTGCTCTTGCTTTTCACCTTAGGAGGTGGGAACCTTTGCACAAAGCAGCGCCACCGAGGGTCTAGAAAGAAAGGCAGAGAAGTTCATACTAAAGTCGGAACAAATTGGAGTGTCAGGGCATGCCGAAGCACTGCAAATAGTGACTTGACCAGGACCACAGTTTTGCCGAAGCTTTGTGTTGCTCGATAAGTGCTTGGGGTTGGTGTTTCCTGACCTGACAAACATGTTTCACATGCTCTGCTTGCTTCGCCTGCTTGCTTGCTTGCTGGCTGGCTGGCTGGCTTGCTTGCTTGCTGGCCTGCTGGCTTGCTACTCAGGTGATCTCGTGATCAGTTTGTCTCCATACAACACCACTGTCTATAACTAAACAACTAAGGGGGGGCACTACAGATCTAGCCATAAGCCACTGTTGGGCTATAATCAAGGACTCCTTAAAGCAGGGATATTTTTATAGCTGAAGCTGTGAAAGTGGGTTCTTAATTACAGGCCCATAGACAATGTTGCAGTGCTTATAAAAGCTAAGCTTTTTCGTGTTTTATCTAGTCTCAACTAAGGGGGGCTTTGCCCCCCTTCAAGAGAAATCGAACAAAAATGGTTATAAGCCTCTAGGGCTTTACCTGAAGACTACTTCTTAAACGGAAGGATTTGTACCCCCAAAAATTGGTCTCCTTACACTAGCCAAATGCACCGTGGACTTTGTGGTTGGGAAATGCGGAGCCATTCCTACAGAAGTATAAGAAGTAGGCGCCCTTAGGTCAGCGGAAGCTGCTTACCCAAGATCAATTACACCTGCACCACAACCCCCACACTAGTCAGTGGCACCCCGGGTCACTGGTGACCAGAGCAGACAAGACATGCTTACACAAATATTCCCAACCCTCCTCGCCTCACCTGCAGACCTTCAGTGTCCTTCAGAGAGCTAGTGTTAAGGTGCAGATGATGAGCCAAGGAGCATCGAAGACCAACATCTCGCTGGTCATCAATCAATCAGAAGCCCCCACAGTTATTCAGGTGAGTAACATGGTAATTGAAATTGAAATTGAAATTGTTACATCCGTGTATACCGTTACTCACAGGACGTGAAGTTCAGGACACCATAGCGTAAGCAGGAGCTAGCTATAGTCACCGTAGGACCACCTGAGTAAAAAAGAATCACCATTGATGCCCGCAGAGGCAGGCACCGTAACCACATAGTGCCAATGCAACTTTACTACGGGGGTTTTTCACCCCGGTTGGGAAACATCAGCACAATGCAGCTGGCAAGACAAAAACTGAGGGGGGGCACGGTCTGTGTGCTAGTCCCCAGGTATCGACCCGGGGTGTGCTTCCATAAAACGTCCACTGTAAATACTCTAAGCTAGTGATGGAGTGGGAATGGACTTCGTCCGCCAGTTTAAGGGCACACGGTCTCTTAAGTCCAAGTGTAGTCATAGAAGTCAAAAAAGAGGTTGGAATAGTACCAGTTGTTCCAATGGTGATAACTTAGTAGTGAATGAGGTATCCAGCCGATATAAGGCCATTTACTAACTCAACATGCTGGGCGTGTTTAGTGATAAACTTAGTAGCATAGTTGGTATCAGAGCAGTATCCAAGCTCAAGAAGCCAGAGTTCTTTACCAGCCATACAGATAGGAGAGTCTATGTCAGGTAGGACGGCAAGGTCAGGTCTCATTCTCTGCCAGTCCTCTACAGTAATAGTTGGGGGGCGTAGCCAGTCAGGGAGACGTTTGCCCAGGACCCCCCTGGGGCGGTCCTCTTCCTTGCCAGCGTCCATGATCATTCTGCGGGATCCCAGGGCTCCAGTGCAGATGGCCTTGTGGATGAGTCGCACTGCGGCGTCGTGTCTCTTGATATAGAGCCCTTTGAAAGTCCGGTGTGGGCAGCCCGCCAGGATGTGGCCTGCTCCGTCCTCACAGGTGCGGTAGATGGGGCATAGGGGGTTTGTGGGTGGGTGAGTGCTGGTAATATAAGGAAATTTCCAGCGGAAAGCAAGTTTACGGTTCCACAGTCTACCCCAGCGGGCTTTAAGGATGTGGAATTTAGTTTTATGTTGAATAAGGGTTGAGGACCAAAATTTATTACTTGCATGAGGAAGTTGGTGGGGAGTGTTATCAGCCCAGGTGGTTGCATAAATCCCTTTAAGAGGGTGTTGGCCAAGGTGGCAGCTAGTGGGTAGGTTGGAGGTGATACCTTGTGTAAAGTTAGGTGCTAAAATGCGGGGGGGGATATCTCCCATGGATGTGCGAGGAGGTTGAACTGTGGGCCAGTAAACGTTGTGGCGGGGGATTTCCCCAGTGTTGTCAGTAAAGGTGGTGGAGACAGGGTGCTCAGCTGCCTTGCGTGCCAGTATGTCTGCCCTGTCTTTTCCAAGGATACCTGTGTGGGAGCGGACTTTGCAAAGAGTGGTGTGTGAGCCATGTAAAATTCGTTGAATAAGGTGTTTTTGAATTGATTGCAGTAGTTCAGCATGAATGGAGCGGGTTGCTGTGGTAGGGTCATGAATCATTTTTTTATAAGTTGGAGAGAGCAGAGGCTGTCAGTATGAAGTGTAAGAGATTTGTCATAGTCAATATTGAGGAGGGCTTGATGGATGGCTACCAGGTCTGCCCTGTTGTTAGTTTTGGTGGCCCCTATTCCCCCAGGGTTGATGGTGTAGCTCTGTCCTGCAGCAGGGACATAGACTGCAGCACCCATTTTGCTAGGGTGCCCTGGTTTACCTGTTATTAAGCTACCATCTGTGTAGACCTGGAGGCCTGAGGAGGGGGTAGCTAGATGGAGACAAGGGTGGGCAGTGGTAAGAAGGGAGGGGGGGGGGGGGTGTTGGTGGAGTGGAGTTTGCCAGGATTTTGTGACAAGGGATTTGAGTTTCCGTGGGTAGGTGATTGAAGTGTCAGAAAAGGTAAGAGTGGGGGTGGTGTGGTAACACACACTTGTCTGCAAGTCAGCCCCAGCTCTGATCGCTCTTTGTGCATTATTACATACATTGCAATACATTATATATATATATTATATCATATTATATTATATAGTCTTAGACAGGCTGTTTTTGACCCAAGGCAAGTCAGGAGCCCCCACAGTTGTCCAGGCGAGTCACTTGGTACACACACTTGTCTGCAAGCCAGTCGCAGCTCTGAAAACTTGCTAAAACAGTTTCAGAAACAAGCACTTCTGAACTGAACCCCGACAAATCACAAACGACAGGGGTCTGGAGTTTGTGCTAGGCATATGATTGTACTTAACGTGTACAGAACAGTGGACACACTCAACTATAACTTGACTACAACGTTTGGTAGTGTTCTAGTATCACGGAGGTCATGACCAGGTTTGATGCGGGGAACAGGGAATCCCCGTGCATGCTGGCATCACATAAGTGTACGCTGTTACCTGGCATGCATGACCAGGTTTGATGCGGGGAACAGGGAATCCCTGTGCATGCTGGCATCACATAAGTGTACGCTGTTACCTGGCATGCATGACCAGGTTTGATGCGGGGAACAGGGAATCCCTGTGCATGCTGGCATCACATAACTGTATGCTGTTACCTGGCATGCCTGACCAGGTTTGTTACGGGAAACAGGGAATCCCCATGCATGCTGGCATCACATAAGTGTACGCTGTTACCTGGCATGCATGACCAGGTTTGTTACGGGAAACAGGGAATCCCCATGCATGCTAGCATCGCATTAGTGTACGCTCTTACAGTCCAGGGGTAGCCAAATAGGCCAAAGGGACTTGATCAACCATGCCAGTAGAAGGGGCTAAAACGAATAAGGCACTGCTGATCTGAACCGCAAACAATCGTTTTACCGGCAGGGGCCCTGAGTTATTGCTACAGTGATAATTTAATTATATGATTGAGAAATCAACTGCTTGTCCGAAAGCTCTAGGCTGAGATATGTGAAGCAGCAGCTTGTCTTCCTAATTGTTTGAATTTTAATTTGACCTGTTGCATGGTTCTTCAGCCAACTCTGTGCTGCTCACCGTCTGCCAATTCCAAGTCCCCCCCCCCCGTGCGATACCCACAGAAACTAGGAGGCACACTGAGTGGATTGCCTTCTTAGGGGGATCTCTATCCTGTCCTCTTTAGGATCAAGATAGGAATCTCCTTAGGAATCCCTATCATGATTGTGAGCTTGTATGTTCGGTTACCACACGGTGGTGGGTGCGGCGTTCAGAATCTCAGCCGTGTTGGTGAGGTGTGCAAGCAGTCATAGCTTCTCTTTTTGCTACGGGCAGCAGCTTCTAGGTAGCTTCCCTTGCTTGCTATGCAGCCAAACCTAAAGCAATGCATTGCACCCGGAAGCTAACGTAATTAGCTTTCGAGCACTGCTGAAATCTTGGGGCTCTGCCCAGTGGCTGGCTCAGGGATCTGCCTAGAAGCTGCTGCTGGTACCCTCAAAAAAACTGTGCAAGTAGTGTGGCTCGCTGCTGCTCTTAAATTGGCCATGGCTGCAACAGCAACATGTGGATACACCACTTGCCACTCCTCAAGTCCTTGCGTCATTTTGTGTTGTGTAGGCTCTTCATGATGAATTCTTTGGAGAGCTGGAGGAGAAGGAGCTGGAGGAGCTGGAGGAGGGGGAGGGAAGCTATTGGAGGAGGAGGGCAGCTAATGGTACAGCTAGAGAGGCATGATTGGAGAGCTATGATTGGAGCTATGCTACCAGGGTTGTTCAGGACGCTGCGTCCTCCGTTGCAGACGCAACGATGAAGGGTCCGCTGCGTCGCAGGAGGCAACGTGGGGGAAGTCCGTAGACTAGAAGGAAGGGTCGTTAGCGTCGCAGGACGCAGGCTATACAACTGGATGCGTTTCGGGCAGCGGAGCTGGGGGTCCCCCTGAATAACCCTGATTGCAGCTATGCTACATTTGTAGTAGGGATCAGAAAAACAGCTGGTCTGCCTTATTTATGAACCTTGGCCTGTTGGCATGCAATTATTCGTATAATACATTTTATTTCCATGCAGGATTTGAATACGTTTCAAGTGCTCAATGTAGGTCCCTTGGTATTGGTATATTTTTTATTCGCGCATCAGTTCCTGGTTATGTAATATTCCTTGGACCAATTAGGATTGTTTTACACGTCTCTTAGTTCCTTGTCCAACACTCAGCTTCTACGGATCTGTGATCCCTTATATTGGTTTATCACACTCAGTCTCTTTGAACTCTTCAGGACTGTAAATGTTGCTGTGGCATGCACCCTTTAGGCTCCCTTTCGGTTAGCCTGGCAAGCACCCAGGTCTTACCGCATTTTTGCATGCGCACATGAGCAGAGCCGTATGCTTTTTTGCATGCGCCTAAATTTGTATTATTGGGAATGTAGCCAGACGCTTAGCACGGTATTGAACTTGAACTTGGTTGCATAGCTTCAGCCAGCAATTTAGCTGCTCGCCGTCTTCTGCAGTAAAAATAATTACCAGGGAAATGTAAACTCGAACAAATCACTTTTTTCTTTCATTTTTTTTATATACCTCTCCTTCTGAATGAAAAGAACAGTACAAAAAATAACCTATTCATACCTATCAAAAAAAACTTAATCCAGTCTCTTCATACATTCATGGATGAACAAAGAAAGCTACTCTCGCCCTTCAACTTCTGGATTGCACATCAGATAATGTAGAGGAATCATTCTGCTCTCCGATTGGGAAATCAGGCTCTGATACTTTCTTCTCGAATTCAGCAAGGCTTCGTCAGTACATTCAAAAAACACGTGGTGATCATCTTGAACTGTTCCATAATCACGAAGGCGAAACACTCGATCCTTCCAAGGAACAATTGGACGTTTCCATCTATCAGTTTCCACTTTTAGGTAGTGGGAGGAAGTTATAAATCTATACATATTACGCACCACCTTGTGAGGTAGGTCCCGGATGAGATAATTGAGCATCTCAGGTTTTCCACTCACATCACATGAGGAGCACATCCAGGTCTGGTACACAGCATTCTTCCTTCCTTGTGATCCTGAGCTTTCATCTCTAGGGCGTGTATCTGAAGACTTAGTACTATAGTAAAAAAATGATTTGAGAATACCGGTCAGGGTACTTCAAATGGCCAAATTGGCCAGCGCTTTAGCGCACTTCAAAACAAAAAAACTGCGCTTTGTAGTGCAAAAAGCGCAAAAATTGCTTGCTGCGCCCACAGGGAGTTGCAGAAAACTGCGCTTAAAGCGCAGAAAGGGCCAAAAAGTCAGCGCTCAAAAGCGCGCGCTTTGAATTACCCTGATACCGGTAGGACTTTTTCCACTTTGTACGGTATGCTTTGTTTCTATGATTTCTCTGTGTTACACTCTGCACCCCGCTTCTATTAACCTTAGCGATTATACTTTGTGAGTGCACACACTACAATAATACACTGTACGATCACCATATCAAAAGTTAACGCCTTGAGGGGCATGGTGTAAGGGGGTTCTACCGTACTCCGCAGCTAGGGAATCACCGTACAAATACCTGAGCACGATCTATTAGGTTTCTTTCAAGATACCGATACTTGTCCTATATTTTATGCGTTTATTGCCGAAGACGGCAAGCAGCCAAATTGCTGGCTGGAGCCATGTAACCCAGTAAGTTCAAGTTCTACTTGCTGCGTGTTTTCACAGTCTGTAACTCACTGATACAGATTCTGAAACCAGTTGCGCCTCATGATGCACAATTTGGAGTTTCCCAGAGCAACCCTGGTACCGAGTCTCCCCTCGTGATATATTCATTGCTGAATACGGGATGAAAGTATCAGAACCTGATTTCCCAGGCTGAGATGAACAGGATCTCATTAGAATGGCTCTTGAGGAATCTTTTGACTCCAACACTGGCTGGGTTCATGACTTGCGTTGTGCTCTCCACAAGCTAGGATCCAGTAAAAACATCAACATTTTGGAGGCTGTCGATGTCGAAGGTATTATGTCTGAAGTTTTTGAGTCATGGAGGTTTAAGTACCCAAGTGACACCAATGCAGTTAGAGACATCCCTGATGAGAGAAGGGTTGGCTTTAAACGCCTCCGATACCAAAAATGGTTCGCAGCCAACAGCAATGATGAGAATGGCTTGATTCCCTTTACATCCGCCTTACATAAGCAGGATCAGATTCGTTCTATAGCACAGTTTAGAATGGGTTCCCATTGGCTGAACACAGAAAGAATGAGGGTGGTGGATAGAGCACACATCCCTCGCTCAATGAGACACTGTCAAATGTGTGGGTTCCAAAAACCTGAGGATGAAATGCATATGTTTGAGTGCCCTTTTTATAATGATATTCGCCTCCGCTACCAGAAGCTGTTTACAGATATTTATAGGCATGTCCATGAGGATACCAACTTAACCGTATGGAATGTGGAATTCTGCGATGTGTGGGTTCCAAAAAACTGAGGATGAAATGCATATGTTTGAGTGCCCTTTTTATAATGATATTCGCCTCCGCTACCAGAATCTGTTTACAGATATTTATAGGCATGTCCATGAGGATACCGACTTAACCGTATGGAATGTGGAATTCTGCGATTCCATATTCAGAACCTTTATGAATGGAAATGGCACTAAGTCTTTTTGGAGCAACCTAGCCGACTATCTTTCTACTTGTAGAAGAGCAAGACAGGAAGCCCTGGACTGCTTAGTGGCACCGTAATTTATTATCCCTTTTTTTCTTCTTGAGACTTCTCATTTGTTAGCTTCTTACCTCCGCCACTGTAAGTGGTTGAGATCTGGGTCCTGCTCTAAGGGGTTTAATACCTACGCCACCAAAACGGTGGTTGGGAGTTTGGTTTGTTTGTCCTCGACACACCCCTGATGTAATGGGGTTTTTTGCTTTGTGGGTGCTTTTTCTTTTTGTTTAAAGCACAGAGTCTCATACACCCTCGCGGTGTCAAGTAGACTTTAACATGTAATGTAATGTAATGTAATTCAGAACCTTTATGAATGGAAATGGCACTAAGTCTTTTTGGAGCAACCTAGCCGACTATCTTTCTACTTGTAGAAGAGCAAGACAGGAAGCCCTGGACTGCTTAGTGGCACCGTAATTTATCATCCCTTTTTTTCTTCTTCTTGTGACTTCTCATTTGTTAGCTTCTTACCTCCGCCACTGTAAGTGGTTGAGATCTGGGTCCGGCTCTAAGGGGTTTAATACCTACGCCACCAAAACGGTGGTTGGGAGTTTGGTTTGTTTGTCCTCGACACACCCCTGATGTAATGGGGTTTTTTGCTTTGTGGGTGCTTTTTCTTTTTGTTTAAAGCACAGAGTCTCATACACCCTCGCGGTGTCAAGTAGACTTTAACATGTAATGTAATGTAATGATTCCTCCACGTTATTTCGTGTACAGTCTAGAAGTGGAAGGTCCAGCGATATTACATCTGTTCATCCATGATCGTTTGAAAACATTTGATCAATTTTCCTTCGATAATTCAAGTGTCTTGCCTCCTATCTGAAATAATGCCCTCAATTTTGATTGTTCTTCCTGTCCCTCCCATTATCAAAGTACAGAGCCTTCCCTCTGGATCTGTGTGTCACGAGGCTACAGATGTTCTTCTTTGTACTGTCTGATCTGGCTAGTTCCTTAACTGTCTTCGGAAGTTGAAAGAGTTGGTCCAGTGATTGCAAAAACCCCTTGCGCCCGGTACAGATATTTTCAAATTGGTAGTTTCACCACAGTACGAGGGATGTCAAGGGGGACATTTGCCTCCTGCAGTTGGCAAAAACCCGAAGGAAAGATATCATTGAATATCATTGCTGCTAGTTCCAAGATGCTGACACGTCACCAAACACGGTTTCATTAAATCTACCTCTCTTACTGGTATTCAGTATAGGGGGAGACATTTGCATACCGAGGACAACTGTCCGTGTCGCAATATAGCTCAGGGTCACCCGGCAAAAATATTTGCCAGAGCAATTCTGACCCTTTGGTGGGACATCAGGCACTTGTGGGACAGGGGAGGCCGAGAGATAATTTCTATCATGGTACATATATTACAACCAGGTTGTCTATACAGTTTGTCTAGGGGGGGGGATGAATATGAACTGGATGGTGGGGTATGTACACTAGGGATGGGCCGCGAGATACCCAAAAATCCTCCAAAAAGTTGTTTCAACTCTCAAGGGACGACACTCCAAGAGCTTACTGGGGGGTGTACTTGGTGGCAAACAGGAAAGCGTTGTTGGTGGCTGCAGAGGACAGAAAGGGGGGGGAGGAAGCAAGGTAAGAACAGACCAACTCAAGATTCCATGGAAATAGCTTATGCGCATGTACAGCTGCAATATACAGAACACATACATGAGTACAAACATGCGCATACTCACTCCTGCCGTGTCCCAAAACTTTGACCGGACGTAGGTGCCCTTTACTAGGGCACATATTGGATACCACACTGCCCCAGGTCCCTTGCCACTACGTTCTTTACAAAACACTTACAATAACAAAATGCATCCCACAATTACATTACCAGTCTACTGCCTACAGTTCCATGATAGCTATGGTTTCATGACGAGACTACAGTCTGCCAAATGAATGAAGCCCACTAAAACTATGAAAGCCAACTACATCGCATTTCATTGTTTCCCACACAAATTAAATTAGCTTTGACTTACAGGGGTCAGCCAAGTGAGTGTAGAGGTTGTCAATGGGGCCCTTTCCGGTGACAATGGCCTGCACGTAAAATCCGAGCATGGAGAACATAGCCAAGCGACCGTTCTTGATCTCCTTAATCTTCAGCTCAGCCAGGGTGTCGGGGTCATCAGCCAGACCAAGGGGGTCGAACTCAGCTCCGGGGTAGAGCTCGTCCTCACCAGCCTCACCAGGCTCTCCTCCAGGCCAGGTGCGAGTCACACGGTAACCCTCAACGCAGCCCATCAGGACAACCTGCATTTCAGAGGGCGGACGTGTCAGTATTTCTCTCCAACTAACAAAACAAACAGGACTACCCACTGACCAGAACATGTCAACCTCGGAACCACAAAACAAGGATTACCAGACCCTTCCTAAGTGCTTTCATGACAAGCACCATGGTTCGCATTAAGCAGATATTATGAGACCTTGCATGCAAGCCCCAGCAGCACACTGAACCCACAACATAATTTACCCGCCACACATGCCTTCCATAGCCACCTGTGGCATTCACCACAACTGTCATACCAGTAGCCTTCACCACACCGTTCATGTTACACCAGCTCACCTGGAAGGCAACCACGGCAATGATGTTCTGGGCATGGATCAGAGCGGGGGAGCCCAGGTAGTTAAGGCCGTCATCTCCGAAGATGGAAGAACCTGCCTTGAACCAGACAGGCTCAGCGATCTGGGATCCTCCGTCGGCCAGCAGCTCGGGGACGACGCAGCCCAGGGCACCCAGCATGGCCCAGCGGGCGTGCAGGACCTCGGCCTGCCTGAACCTCAGGAAGGTCTCGGGGTCGGCGGACAGACCGGCGGTGTCCCATCCGTAGTCACCGGGGAACTCACCAGTCAGGTAAGAGGGGGCGTCGGTGAAGGGACCTAAGAGGGGGGGGTGGGGTGGGTTGAAGAGGAATGCAGGGTCAGGGGGCTTTGGGAATGCTTCGTATAACAATTGACGATCTTGCATGGGAGCTATGTTCTGACTACACACCCGCGATCTCCATGCACCAAAATGATTCTTCCTAGGCTGGTCCTAATTCGATCTGAGGGAGATGAGAGGACAGACTGAAGGCTGGAAGACTGGGAGAGCTGTGGCAGAGATGACTTAAGCTGGATGTGGGGTGAGACAAGATTGGGCAAGATTGATCGCTCCAAGAGGCTGTAGCACCGAAACGGACAGGATGCACGATCGCCCATCGCTACATGGCTGCACTATTCAAAGCTGGGAACGGTGGACGAGGACAGGGGATTTGCTAACTATCTTCAGACGAATGCCAACCGTCGTGTCTGTACATCTAGCTAACTTCGGCAGGCTTCCGAGGGTGTCTCACCGAGGAAGAGCTTGCGGTCGGGTCCGTAGAACTCGGAGACAGTGACCTGGGCGATCTGCGATGAATGGGCAGCAAGGTCGTGTCTGTCATGCATGAGACCCTTGGGGTGAGGAGGGGTAGCGGGTGGGGGGTGGGCAGCGGGCAGCAAAAAGGGTCAACCAGGGGGTCAGGTATTGACGACCCCTCGCAGAATCGTATGGGTAGCGACAGGTGGCAGTTGATAAAGCTACGCAGTGCGCATCCAGCAGTATATAGTGGGAAGGACAATTTTGCCCATGTTGAGATGAGATCGGATTAGGGAGTCGAGATTTACCCACCTTCTTGGTGGACTTGGTAGCCCTGGTGGCCACGCTCATGCGGGCGGAAGAATTCATAAGAGTTGCAGACATCTTGGAAAGGTTTGGGTTGAAGATAGGAAAGTCTTGAAGGTGGTTACCTCCACGCATGCGCCATCATATAGGCGTAGGTTTCTGGGGTTTGACAAAACCCTGCCTATCCGATCAAACGTCACATGATCTGCCTGGGTGGGGGAGAGGTGGGGTGGGGCAGAGGGGCCGAGTCGGGCAGAGCCAACCCAACCCTTTCTAAGCGCGAACGAACACCCGGGCATTTGCTGTGTTTCTCTCAGAAGCTTCCGTGCCCTTCGCGCATTCTATGCTACCTTGACTTCCGCTCCCATGCGCCCATCGTAACCCTGGTTTCAGATCAACGAGTTCAATATTTGCTCTTCATGATTGTTTGGCACAACGTCACACCAGCAGCGCTATGCACAAAGATTCTATGCGGCAAAGACTGGGATGCCATGCCTATCCTGCTTCTCTCCCATGCATGCATGTAAAAGGGAGTATGCATGTGAAAGGTGTTCATGTAGGTCGAAGATGTTCATGGTCCAAAGGTAAAGCCGTACCGACCCAAGGATTGGCTAGTTGCTTTTATGTTAGGCTAAGCGTAGCAGCTTCTAGGCATCTCCCTGATTCACCCTCTGGCCACACCTAAAGATTTCAGGAGTGCTGGAAAGCTGATCGTGCCAACTTCTGAGTGCAGTAGCTTGCTTCAGGTTTGGCTTGTCATCGGAGCTGCCAGGAATCTGATGCACACAGCCAAAACAAAACACTGTTATCTCACCCCTGTTCTTCTCCCTCCGAACTCCCCCAACATTTACATCCTGTCTCTCCCACTGCTGTATTCAGTTTAACCGTATTTCCCCCTCCGTAGATGACTGAACTGCACTGCAAGCCTACTTCAGCAACATCTTCATCTGCTTGATATGTATGCTATTTCCACGAGAACAACACAAACATGCACATATGAAGAATTACATCAACTCACACTTATCAAGCATGACCACAGACACATGCAGATGCTCAAAAACAGACAGTCTGATTGCTAAGCTCAAGGTTCCAATCAACATTCCGCATGTTCAGAGCGCTTGTATCATGTCCAGTCCCTGAGTTACGGTTTTGAGGTTGGTGTAGGAGCAGGTGTAAAGCGAACAAAAATCGTCTCTGTTTTCTATATCAACTCCAGTGTGTGCATGTAAAATGCCTTACCCCACACACATGGGCAGCGATCAACACGCAACAGACACGGTGTAGTGCCTACAGCAGACTGCAGCATGGACGTACATGCAGAATCTCAGGTAGATATTGGGCGGTCACATGACAGCATTAATGGATGTGGTACCTATCGAGCGCCACATGACAGCATGGATGGATGCGGTACTTATTGAGCAGTCACATAACAGCATGTATTAATGTGGTACATATTGAGCCGTCACATGACAGCATGAATTAATGCGGTACATATTGAGCAGTCATATGACGGCATAGATGGATGCGGTACCTATTGAGCACTCACATGACAGCATCAATGAATGAGGTACATATTGAGCAGTCATGTGACAGCATGAATGGATGCGGTACATATTGAGCAGTCACATACAGCATGAATGCATACATTCATCCTAAGACCCTACTGGCTTCGCATGCCATGTGATGGCAACCCTCCATTGCTCCATACACTCTGAACCCCATGCACAGCTAGCTTCCACCTCATACTGTCAGGTGCTCTTGTCTGCACATGACAGACGTGGTGTCCTTTGAGCTCGAATGCCTTGGAAAATATCACATCTTGAGTCAGGGGGGTGAATACATACATAAATGGTTCACCTCATTACGAGGCTTGAGATTGAGGGGGGCAGCCCGTTTGCTTGCACTGGGCTCAACCACCAACGAAGCAAATGGTCAGGGGCGGTGAACTGGTGACAGGTTGGAGTGAACCGACTCTGTTTCAACCTAAGCACTAAGAGGTAGAAAGACTACTGCTTGCTCTTGTGCCTAAGCCTGGCTTGCTGAACACATTCAAACAGTTCGGACTTTAGAAGTTGTTGCAGCACAGCTGCTAAGGGGTGAGGAGAGATGGGTAGCACCACAGCTTTTGGGACGCACATGATTAAGTCAATAAGTGTTAATACTACCTTTGGGTATGCATTGTGGCAGTTGGCGTGTGTGGGGTGGACAGGGAACCTACCCACAGGTTCAGTGCAGGCTTATTCAAGGGGACTCCAAGATCTGCATATTGAGACGCACCCAGTACCAAGATCTGCATCTAAGACGCAATGTACTCTCCAAAATCTGTGCCTGAGACGCAATAGGCGCTCCAACAAACGCAACCAACCTACTGGATTTGCTTCTGAGAAGCAACAGACCATCCAAAAATTGCGTCTGAGATGCAAGTCTCGGCGTTTTGAACAACTCTGGTTCAGTGATTTGATGCTGCCCCTCCAGTGGACCATTTCTGGTGTGGTAAGCATTAGGAAGTGGGCTGGAAATTCAAAAGGTTGTAGTCTTAAAGTGTTCAGTTTGGACCTTACATAGCACATCCATGTTATCTTTCTCAACATGGTTTTACCTCATTGTTTCATCCACTTGGTGCGCAAGACTGAGATTGGAGGGTGTGGAATTTGCATTCTGGTAGGCAAATGGGCGCCCTCGAATGTTTCATGGTTTTCCAGCCAGTCCTGGGCTGCTCACCGTCTTCCAATTCCAAGTACGGAAGGTAGGTGACATACCAGCTGTCAGGCTGTCCACCGTCTGCATTATGGTAGTATAACATGGTATGTATAAACACTAGTACACCGAACTCCTAAAAACACCACATTCCTGAAATCCTGAGTTATGGAATGTAAAGGATACTTTGAAGACTTGTCATGTGCACATGCTCACTTGCTCAGTAGCTTACAGTGTGTGTACGACAAGGGTTGTCCAGGGGGTCCCCCAAAGCTGCTTCTCGAAAGGCAGCCTGTTTCAAAATCTGCTTCTTGATTTAGGCACAACCGGTTTCAAAGTATGCATACCGGTGTGCGACGCATGCAGACCCTATGAGATCTACGTACCCTCCATAATCTGAGACGCAAGACGCAGCGTTCTGAACAACCCTGTGGAAACCCTTGCAAGGCCACACAGACACGACTCCTACCATTTATCCGTTTAATAATAACCACCCTGCATGTCATTCAATCGCCGCCTTCGTGCCACATTATAAAACTCACAATTTAAAGACAGATGAAGTTGGTTTGATTACATGGTGTATCAGCCTGTGGGCTCCCCAATCCCCACCGCCTGCGGGCGGAGTGCACATCTCAGGTGTTAACCAGCACACCTGAGTACTGATAATTTATAATCGAACCGGGAAGGCACATTCACACACCCAAAGGTCAGCTAGGTCTAGCCGCTCCTCCGTCGTGCCGCGCTCCTGCGTGCCCTACTCCCGTTTACCTTATTATTCACCCGTTTACCTTATTATTCACCCGTCTACACCCTCGCTTCGGGAGGGAAGATAAGGGGTCACGATCCTATCTACTCACCAACTAACCGCCCTTACAACGAGACGGCTGTCTAGAGTAGGGCTAATACCTGATTCAACCCTGCTTTCTTGTTTTCTGGCTCGTCACATCCCCCGTCAGACACGAACACAACGCGCATCTCTCGCTCTTACACTTCATTGCTCGCCCACTTGCTATAAAACTAGCGAAGTCGTCACCATCGCTGAAGCGAATCAACACCCGCCTATTCGGGTTGAAACCTGTGAAGGAAACGTACGTTTGCACACCGTGCCCTCACCAAGCTTCACCGACTTCTCTATTCGACTTCCTTTACCAACCTGATTCGCAAGCCTGTGCCATATTCGCAATTCAGCGCGTTATCAAACCCGTGCTAACTGGCCACCAACTTCTGGTTAGTCGCAACAGGGATCAGCATAACGGAATACTCGGCATGTTCCGTCCGGCTGTAGAGACCACCGCAGGCCAACACCGGCGTTTGAGATATTCAAGCGCGCCAGGGCTAGACCCAAACAAATACAAGACTGATGTTTATGATGCTTCGAAAGAGGTGAGTCTCGACTAGCACATGGGAATATGGAAGGGTGGGTGGTGGTACTGGTGGTGATTGGGTGAGTTGGGTGGGGAGGGGTGGAGAGGAGGTTAGTGTGAGAGTTGAGTGGTGATCGCTAGATGGACCTACTCGGATTGTGTGATACACGCCTGCAGGGGCACCTGCCCCCAGTTTGAGGTTGGTGCCATGCTGGTAGTTGTTGAATATTACATTACGTTGTCATCAACAAGCCATTGTTGACCCGAGACAAGCCTGCTCAACAACATCCGAGAGGGTTCTTCCAACAAATCCTCAAAATTAGATAGGCAATATTGCAGCAAGCATTTTTGTCAACACTTAAATCATAAATCCATGTATATAAACCTATTTAGATAAAAGCTGTTGCTTGTGCTTGTGGAATGGCGTGTGCAACAGCGTAGTTGAAAACCGATCTATTAGTGGGATATGGCGATGCTTTCTTCCTCGAATCCTCAAATTCAGCCTTTCCTAATTTTCTCATTTTCTATTTTTCTATTTTTGAGGCTTGTTAGTCTTAGTTACTTATACATTCTATGAAAAGCTAAACTAAAGTTAGGTGTCTTATACAATTTTAGCTGCTAAATAAATTACTAGCTAAACCAATATATTAGTAGGATATGGCATGTGCAACAGGGTAGTTCAAAACATTTTGTTTCACGTCTCTAACACAGATTTTGGAGGGTCTGTTACATTGGAAACCTATATTGTGGCTATATAAGACTTGGATTTGGGCACATGAAAGGTAGATTTAGTGAGCAGATATGCCTTTAATGGATGTATTTTGAAGTACCTTTGACCAAGCCTGGTGTGCAAGCTGGACTAACAGAAAGTGCAGACGGATCGGATTGGATTGGATTGTTACACGGGGTTTCCACAAACTCTGGGCTGCTCACCGTCTTCCAATTCCAAGCCCCCCCCCCCCCCGTGCGATACCCACGGAAACCAGGGAGCATACCATGCAGATTATACAGTTACCAAACCTGTGCAGTGCAGCAGGAGTTCCTTGTCCATCTACAATGGTCACTGTGTGGTGTGAGTATGCCTCAGTCCATGGGAAACCAATCATCACACGTATTTTTTAATGTACTTCTGCAAGTTATAAAATGTCCATGCAATCATTTATTCATTTGTGATATTGGCGTCGGTGCATGCTGGTGCATGATTCAGCACCCCATAGTCTACTCTGAGACCCCCTTTCTGCAAGCACTTTTTTTGTGTGTGTGAGACATATGGCTAGGGAACGGCAACTTATATTAGTGCTTGAAAAACTAAAATGAACTAATATTATTATAGTGTTACAATAATATTAGTTTTGTAAATACATTCGAATTTCTGGTCAGACAGCTTGTCCGACTACTATTATGTAATATTATATAATATTATTTGCTCACTAATTTTATAGAACATAGCCGACCCCTACATCTGGCTGGAGGGCATAGGTCGCATATGGTTGGAGGGCATAGGTCGCACCCCAAGATAGGCCCATCTTGTGTGTATACATACTAGCACCTCTAGCTGTGCGACGCGTCACACATTTAGCGGCTCAGTGCAACCCCGGGGCTCCGCGCTTCTCGCTCCGCCTTATACGGTGCTACGTCACAATCCTGAAATCAGGCTTGCATCACACCTGAAGTCGGCAATAAGATGACCCCTTTTTTTTGTTTAAGAAAACACCCTGACTGTTGCATACAACCCTCTTGGGTACAATAACTTCATACCTACTCAAGAACTGCATACCTACTTCCCATCACTTCATACTACTCAACAGCTGCAAACCTGCTCCCCATCACTTCATACATTATTATAGCTGTAGCGATGATTCATCAGCAAGAGTCCAACGTCCTGACATTTTAACATTTTTAAACAGTTGTGTGCTTCAATAGAATTCTGCATACCTACTCCCCATAACTTTGTACACACTCTGTTTATTTGATGGTAACTTCCTTTTATTTTTAGCCCCTCCTGGCATGGTCGGGCAAGTCTCTTTAGCCTATTTGGCCTACCCCCGGAACTCATACATACATACATACATACATACATACATACATACATACATACATACATACATACATACATTGATACATGCATTGATACATGCATTGATATATGCATTGATGGTAACACAGGTGGCAGGGAACTCAGACTCGGTCTTGTCACGAGTCGAGCTGCTGAGCATCAAGGGAATGCCTGAGGCCCTACACTATTCCCTGGAAACTGGATGGGATTTATTAGCGCACGTGAAGGAGGCCGAGCGTGGTAAAATCGCACAGAAGCTTAAAACCTCACTCATTCTGCGAGCCAGCGTGGACGTCATCGGCGTCTCCTCCTGCCTGTGTGTGTATGCCTATACCATAGCTGCGATGGGCGTTGACAGCCCGGGCTCGAAGACCAAGGTGGATGAGGGCTGGTTCCGCATCCCGCTCTTTGTCCCCTTTGTGTCGATGAAGCATCAGGATGATGCGGATAGACGCTTGAAGCTGCTGGTGGGGTAGGTACAGCCATACACTTTGTTTGTGTAAATTTTATGTACATTTTATGTACAGTTTTTAGTACTGTAGTGACACGAACATGTAACGGTTCGATCATTTGACGTGATTCGCTGGTCAAGTTAATCCAAGACCCACAAATTGGCAGCCTTTTCCCTCCTGTTGCACCGACCTGGGTTCGATTCGGCGGAAGCACCTGCTGAACCCGCCGCCCCCGTCGCCGCAAAAACGTCAAATGATTGAACTGGCAAATTTTCGTGTCAGTACGATTCAGCCATGAAGTTTGTATATGAAGTTCAGTTGGGTGAACAAAACTTTGGACCCCTCTAACTTCTGTACAACTTTATTTTTGACTCATTTTTTTTAGTTTGAGGATAACCTCTATTTAAAGCCAAGGTGCAGTATGGCAGCTTTCTTCGCCCCCCCCCCTGGATTAATTTAAATACAGTTTATATAAAGCGCTTTGGCCAGAAGGAGTCTAGCTAATTACTTCAATGGCTACAGGTGAATGGTGCACACACACACACACACACACATAACCACCCACCCACCCTATCACCCCCCTAGAATGCTGGTGGGGTAGGTTCTTGAACTTGAACTTGGTTACATGGCTCCAGCCTTTGAGGCTGCTGGCCGTCTTTGGCAGTTACATAATCAATCAAAATCAAAATATTATGGATGTACCTGCCCCACCCATGTGCTGCTGGGGTAGGTACAGCCATAACGTGTTTGTATATGTCTAGCTACTTATTTCAGTGATGGGATAAAGATAGAGTCCACTCCCATATAAATTATACGGGCCGCACCCTGATAATCTTGTTC
The DNA here is from genome assembly GCA_013435795.1 of Chlamydomonas sp. ICE-L. Classification (NCBI taxonomy): domain Eukaryota; kingdom Viridiplantae; phylum Chlorophyta; class Chlorophyceae; order Chlamydomonadales; family Chlamydomonadaceae; genus Chlamydomonas; species Chlamydomonas sp. ICE-L. The sequence continues at coordinate 12,290,908 of JACBWV010000552.1, forward strand.
CAGCAAATCCATATGTAACTCTACTCTTTTTGTTCCAGGGCACTGAGCCACGTTGCTGGGATAAGTGAGGACGAGATTGCAAGCAAGCTTGACTTCATTGGCATGAAGCAGAAAGATATGAGGATGTACGATATCCTGTTCAAAGTGTACTGCAGACTGTACTTAGGGAGAGTGAACCAGGTAGGCTGATTTCTTCTTACCCTGCCCATGTGTGATGCACGTGAGCGTGTGGCGATGGAGGCACAAGTGGGTTGGTGGGTGGTTGGGTGGGTCTGTAATTCGGATGGTTGGTCAGCTGGCCTGTTGGTTGGTTGGCTGGTTGGTTGTGTAGGTGTGTGAGTGAGGACGAGATTGCAAGCAAGCTTGATTCCATTGGCATGAAGCAGAAAGATATGAGGATGTACGATGTTCTGTTCAAAGTGTACTGCATATTGTACTTAGGAAGAGTGAGCCAGGTAGGCTGATTTCTTCTTACCCTGCCAATGTGTGATGCACGTGAGCGTGTGGCGATGGAGGCACGACTTGGTTGGTGGGTGGTTAGGTGGATGGTTGCTTTTGTGGGTTTGTAATTCGGATGGTTGGTCAGTTGGCCTGCTGGTTGGTTAGTTGTGTATGTGTGTGGGTGGGGGTGGGGTCAGTGGGTGGGTTGTGATCCGATGAGGATTATTGCGGTGGGGATGAAGGGACATGGCAAACTGCTTCTGTGGGTCAACATTTGTGTATGTCTGACTTCCTTGGCGCTATTCGATGTCAGGTTCTATAATTCCGTGCTTATGTCTGGAGGGAGAATGCCATATCAGTAAGATGCTTGTTTGTGTCATTTCTCATTGTTCCAGGGCATAACCATTCACAATCCTCTCACTTTTTTGTGAGCGACTCGTCACCATTCTGTCGCTGCATGGCGACGCATGGGTCCAGGTAAACTAGTCAGAAATGCCCCGAACCCCCCGGGGCCCACGCTTCGCGCTCCACGGGGTTTTTGGGGGGCAGAGCGTCGCACTGGGGTTGCACCGTGTCGCTCAATTTGCAACGCGCTTCACAATTTGTTTGACTGAATCCTTTGCATCTTACCCATTTCATCCCGACTCCAACCCATGGGTGCTATACGCTATAAGTTGTGTATGATGCACTGATGCATAGTGTCTCTTTCGTTTTGAAATTAAGAGCTCGCTATTACATACACACATTGCATTGTCATAAACAGGCCATAATTGGCCTAAGACAATCCCGCACCTCAAAATCCAGTGGGGATCTTCCTACCAACCTCCAAACAGAGCACTTAATTCAGAACACGCTCAACCTTGTTTTTTACATTCTCCTGATTGATGTTTGCTTTGTGTGATGATGATGCAGAATGTGGATTATGGGCTGCTCCAGGCCGGAAGCGTGTCTCCTGCGCATTCCGCCCCTCTGCCCCAGCTTTGAGGAACTGAGAGCTTCGAGGAGGAAATAATTACATAAAGACATGCGGTTCGAGCCCCTCGCCAGGTCCCCAAATTTCAGACCTGCCACCTTGGAAAAGGTAGAGAACTTCCCTCCGTGCCGTTCCGTGGTAGTCTATGCTCAGGCGCAGTAGCGGTCTGCGAAACCAAAAAACCAACATAGTAGCCATTCTCTAGTATGCACAGTGCATGCGAATGGGAGGGTTCCTTCAACCTCACGCCCCGTGGCAGGGCGTATGAATTTCATTATTTACAGGAGGACAGAACTCCCATTGGAATCCAAACTTGTACCACCTTGCCACAAGCTTTTACCACTAGCTTTAATTCATTGATTTGATTTGTTTGATTCGCTTGATAAATCTTCTCGAGTTTGAGAACCAGTTTTATGGTGGACAAGAACTGGACCAACAGCTTGACTGATGATTGATTCTTGTATTTCTTATACACACAGAATGATATGGATGGAGATATTGGAGTGCCAATTCCATTTTTGGCTCTCTTGTGTTTCAGTTATATTCATATCCACCCTTGCTAAGTTAAAAACGAAACTACCGGTACCAAGTCGCAGGTGTGAGGTGTCCCTAACACGAAGTGGATGTGGATGTTTGTACAGGTGATTCTGATTTGATTTGATTATTAAATATTTTTCAGCCAACTCTGGGCTGCTCACCGTCTTCCGTTTCGATATCCCCCTGTGCGATACCTGTGGAAACCACGGAGCATTATATGCTGACTATGCACAGGTGCTTTTGATTTTTGATACGTTGAAGTTATTGTGGTAATGCGAGTGCAACAGTGGATTGTGCGTTCACCATTACTACTGAATATACTTTCACACTTCTGACTCATGATTCATTAGCGTGAGTATTTAATTGCCGTAGCTAGCCTTCAACGCAGGCAGTTACTCGTAATGATACGGTAGTGGGGTAATACACTGATCCTGATCATTGTGCGAAGCTACCAGTGTTTATCCGTGAATGTATGAAGAGATTAGACCAAGCATATTTTGAACAGGATGCTTTGATCTGAATTGTTTATGTTTATGCCTCAGACGGCGAGCAGCTAAATTGCTGGCCGGAGCCATGTACCTGAGTCAAAAGTCTGATTTTCCATCGTGTGCTTCTAGTATATGATTCGTTGGGGACCAGTTCATCAACTGTGGTAGTTTCAATCAGGGTACTACAGAACGCGCGTGGTAGCACGTAAGCTTTTGAAGCCCATGTACGTGAATCGCGTAAAAATGGAGCCTGGGGACCCAAAGTTACGTGCCAGGCACTGCAAGCAAGTAACTTCAAGATCCCCATATACGTTTTCCAAGTAACACAAATTGGCAAAATGTGGTACCCCGGTTTCAATTATCCCTCCTTGTAATCTATACATGAGTACATGACCTTGATTTATCGAGGCTGGGCAAGACCTTTTAGCCTAGTAGGCTACCCCTGGACTGTCAGATACATACATTTGAATAAGCAGAACAATATACGGCGGGCAGTGCAACGTGAGCCTAGCAAAGATGAGTGGTTCCTCGCATGCATACTGAATTGCTCTCGTAATACCGGTAGTGGGTAACACCATGTTTTCACATCTCCAGGAACCCATCACGAATTTGAATTTCACCAGAGCCATACTCCAGGTAGCGCTATTCTTGGGACACCACTGGTGTCACACCAGCTTCCATTTTTATTTAATATTATGTATTTTGTCTTTTACATGTTTAATTCTACTGGAGACCACGAGGGTGTATGAGACTCTGTGCTGAAACAAAAAGAAAATGCACTCACAAAGCAAAAAACCCCATTACATCAGGGGGGTGTCGAGGACATGCAAACCAAACTTCCAACCACCGTTTTGGTGGCGTAGGTATTGAGAATGAAGGGATTGAACCCCAGGAGGTGGGTCTCCCGAAATAAACCAGCTCCTTGAGAGAGAACCCCCTGAACTAAGTAAACCAATTACATTACATTACATTACATGTTAAAGTCTACTTGACACCGCGAGGGTGTATGAGACTCTGTGCTTTAAACAAAAAGAAATGAACTGGACACGTCTTTAAACGGTCTTATCCACACATTTGGCTCCCTGGTTTCGATGGGTATAGCACGGGGAGATTTGCTTTCGGAAGGAGGTGAGCACTGAGCACCCCGAAGTTGAAAAACACGTAACAATCCAATCCACCAAAACAAGTGGTGAAGCGGGCATTGAAATTGAAATTTAAATTGTTACATCCGTGTAATACCGTTACTCACAGGACGTGAAGTTAAGGACACCATAGCGTGAGCCGGAGCTAGCTATAGTCACTGTAGGGCCACCTCAGCGGGCATGTGAACTAACGTGCATGAGGATTAACAAGCGGGCATGCTGAAGACGGCGAGCAGCCTGAACAGGTAGGCGGGAGCCATGTAACCAAGTTCAAGTTCAAGTTCTATACTTGCTGGGCCCGGGCAAGTATTTTAACTGCCTAATCCGCTTAGCTGCCCAGAGTTGGCTGAAAACCCATGCAAAAATTTAGGTAGACTTGCTAAGTTACAGTTTGTCTGGAGCTGCCAACTCAGTAATTCAACTATTTGAATTGATTTATGTACTTATGTTACTGCCGAAAACGGTGAGAAGAAGTACAGGCTGGAGCCATGTAAACAAGTTCAAGTACTAGTGTATCAATCAAGTCCCATTCTCCCATCCTGTACGCCCATCCATCATCGTTATGCTTGATACTTAATCATGTGACTGACAGCAAGGTATAGCAAGGTTCGAAGCCACAACTGCCAGTTTTGCAAAGGCCAGCTGAACCTGGGGAAGTCTGCTGCCATTCTAATCCGCTTAGTTTTCTCTCTGCTTTCCGTGGGTGGGTATCGCGCACGGAGGGACTTGGAGTTGGAAGGCGGTGAGCAGAGTAGCAGACCAGAGTTGGCTGAAAAACATATAACATTGTAACAATCCAATCCCATGAGGCAAGCTGGTTGCAGGCTTGTCAGAACTCAGGAAATCTATTCGCAGGTACAGCCAGGGCTGTTTAAAACGTTATGTGTCACGTCTCAAACATAGACTTTGGATAGTGCGTTACACTGGAAAGGTAGATTTTGGCCCAAGAAACGTAGATTATGTGAATAGTTACGCCTCAACACGTATATTTTGAGGTACCCTTGAACAACCCTATTGTGAACATGTCAGAAATTATTCGCAGTTACAAGCAAGCTAGCAAGCAGGAAAGCTAGTCTCTCAACGCAGCTTCAACAAATCAACAACTGAAGAGCGAGTTCAAGTTAGAGAAATTATTATATGGCATGCTAGAAGAAAGCATCAAGGTTATATCCCTCTGTGGCGTTTATAACACCCATGATTACTCCACACGCAGAAGGTGAGCAGCCTGAAGGCTGACAGACCGTGTATTCAATCCCACTACAAATATCCCTCACAGTCGAGGAAAAACGATAATCTTGCATGGATAGTGGGATGCAAGTGGAGGTCCCGGTGATAGGGGACCTAAAGATGTCTATATACTGTGTACACATATATTTGTCTGGATCCTGAACACTGATTGGAACACTGATAATAATGCTTTGAATTTTTATTGATTATGATACTGCTGAAGACGGCGAGCAGTCTTAAAGGCTGGAGCCATGCAAACAAGTTCAGGGACTCAGATAGCTTGCTTGCATCCTGTTCTCTGAAAACTTGTTTGCATCCTGCACTTAGCAGTGAGGAGCATGGCTGTTCTAGACACCACGACTTGCGTTGCAGATTTTGGAGTCCCCCAGAACAACCCTGGCCAGCACACTTGTTTGCATCCTGCCTGCATCCGAGCTCGGCACAATGTTTTGCATCCTGCCTGCATCCCAACTCGGCACAATTTTTTGCATCCTGCCTGCATCCGGAATCGGCACACTTTTTTGCATCCTGCCTGCATCCGAACTCGGCACACTTTTTTGCATCCTGTCTGCATCCTGTACTCAGCACACTTCTTTGCATCCTGTCTGCATCCTGTACCCAGCACACTTGTTTGCATCCTATTCTCCGCATATTTGTTTGCATCCTGTACTCAGCAGTAAGTAGTTGCAGTGCGCCAGTGTTTCTTATACCCATGCTCATTCTGTCAGGAGACAATGAGCAGCCTGACAGCTGATTGGCCAAGTTATCAACACAATCGCATGTGACAAGCGCCACAGTTTTTCTTTTCAGCTACGAGCAGCAGCTTCTAGGCAGCTCCCTGGGCTCTCTCTTCATCCAAACCTTAAGGAACCTAGGCACCTGGAAGCTGATATCATCAGCTTTCCAGTGCTCAAGGAATCCTTGGGTTTTGACCAGTGGCAGTCTCAGGGAGCTGCCTAGAAGCTGGTGCTGGTAGCCGAAAAGAAAAATAGTGGCTAGCGCAATCTCATGTGGCTACCTCAGGGCAGAGACACTGTTTCATTTTGGGTCTACTCATGGCAGCATCCCGCCAGCTCCATTAGCCAGCCACTGGGTCAAACCTAAAGCTTGCAGCTTCTTTGGAATGCCTGTCATGTCACTTTTAAGATGCATTAGCGAGCTCCAGGTTTTTACCAAGGGTGGGTGAAAGGAGCTGCCTAGAAGCTGCTACGCGTGGCAAAAAAAAGAACAGGTTTCGCAGAGAAACTCTGTCACAGAGACACGTACTATCGTGCAGTAGGGGATCAGAAACCACAGCTTACCTTTTTGGCAACTTGTAGCCAAAAAGAAAAGCAGTTGCAGTAACGTTTGTTCACAATTCTGTGGTAGCTCCAGTAGCTAGGGGGACAAGTTCATGAGGGTCTGCATGCTCTAAGGGAGGATTCTGAACCCACATGCGCTCATTCCCGCTCATCCCCCCAGTTCTCATCCAGAGGAGTGGCCGCAGTTGCGTTTGTTCACACTTCTGTTCACACTTCTGTGGTAGCTCCAGTAGCTACGGGGACAAGTCCATGGGGCTCTGCCTGAATACCTTTTATTTTCAGCTACTAGCAGCAGCTTCTGGGCAGCTCCCCTGACTTTCTACCCAGCCAAACGTGTAACAGCGTAGTGCATCTGGAAGCTTACAAAATCAGGACGCTCTGCATGATATTAGGGAGGAGTCTGTACCCCCATGCCCTCATTCCCAGTCATCCCCCCAGTTTTCATCCAGAGACTCATCGTCGTCATCGTCGTTAGCTACCTTCACAGACTTGGAAACTGTAACATGAGAGCGGGGGCAGCGGTAGTTGAGTATGTGGGAGGTGGGGGGTGGGGATAGCAGGAGTCGAGTATGTGGGAGGTGGGGGGTGGGAGATGTTTGAAGGTAAGAATGATTGTCCCGCAAGATAAGTGATTGCGGCTCAGCCTTGGAATCTGTTACATGAGAGGCATGAGTTTGTGCAATTGGGACCAAGAAACAAGAAATGAGGACGTTTGAAGGTAAGAATGATTGATGCACGAGACAAGTGGTACGGCTCTGCCTTGGAATATCCAATAAGAGAGCATGGGCAGCAGAAATTAAGATATGTGAGAGATACGAGTTGGTGCAAGTGGGTATAAGAGTAAGGAACTGAGGCTAGCTCCGGCTTACGCAGTGGTGTCCTTAACTTCACGTCCTGAGAGTGGCGCATTACTCGGATGTAACAATTTCAATTTCAATTAAGGAACTGAGGATTCTTGAAGATTAGAAGGATTGTTACACGAGGCAAGTGGCAGCGGCTCTGCCTTGGGACCTGTTACATGAGAGCCGCGAGTTGGTGCAATTGGGAATAAGACCCAGGAAATGATGATGTCTGAAGGTAATAATGATTGTTACCAAGACAAGTGGTTACGGCTCTGCCTTGGAATCTGCAATATGAGCCCGGGGGAAGTAGAAGTTGAGATATGTGAGAGACATGAGTTGGTGCAATGGGAGGAAGACTTAGGAAATCAATAATTGTAAACATTATGATGATTGAAGCACGAGACATGGCGGCTCAGCCTTGGAATATGCAATATGAGAGCGGAGGCAGCAGGAGTTGAGATAGGTTAGAATTAATTGGGAATAAGAGTAAGGAACTGAGGATTTTAAAAAATAGAAGGATTGTTACACGAGGCAAGTAGTCGCAGCTCTGCCTTGGAATTTGCAATATGAGAGCGGAGGCAACAGTTGTGGAGATATGCGAGAATTAAGAGTTGGTGCAATGGGAGTAAGAGTAAGGAACTGAAGATTTCTGAAGATTAGAAGGATTGTTACACGACGCAAGTGGCAGCGGCTCTGCAATTGAATCTGCAATAAGAGAGCGGGGGCAGCAGAAATTGAGATATGTGAGAGGCATGAGTTGGTGCTATTGTGCATATGACTAAGGAAATGAGGATTTTTGAAGGTTAGGATGATTGTTACACAATTGACCAGTGGTAGACAAGGGCGTGCAGTAACTTAGACTCGCCCAGCCATACCAGGCATGCCCCCTATATTGTAAGTTGGTGAAACTCACTCACTTACTATTGAGCGAGTGAGAAGAGACAGCCATTTATACTGTTTATGTTTGATGCTGTACGGTATCGGCAGTGTTTTCCCAGGGTCTTTGACCAAATAACCATTGCTTAAGGTGTGGCTGCTGTGTAGAAACAGAGGTGGGACTTGCGGAACTGCTGGTACCGCACTTTGGGTCACATATGGCTGGGCAGCTCAGTGCAGGAAGGTAGGTATACCATGCAACTAACCAAACCAGAGCACCAAGTAGGTGGACCAAGTAAACATTACTTTGGGTTTGGCTGTGTAGAAAGCCAGGAGAGGTGCCTAGAAGCTGCTGCTCGAATCCGAAAATATAAGCTATGGAAGTAACACGTACCTGGCAACTGATTGCTGTCTGAGGGGTAGCACAATCATATCTGACATCATCCTACGCACTGGCCACAATCATATAACGCCATATAAACAATAAATTAATTATCTCATTAATTTAAAAAGAAATAAATTAGAATGACAAGTACCCTGCTGTACTGATAAAATCATATTATTTTAGTATTTTAATTTAATGATCCCATCCCATGCCCTGGCAAGTGCCTCGAGAAGCTGCTCTAACTTTGGAATCTTAAAAACAGGCAGCCTCAAAGCTCCTCAACCCTGCCTTCTCCCAATGCCGCACATGTTTCAACAATCACATTTTATTCAATGTCGCCCAGGTTTTCATTAATAAAATTTCATTTAATGTCGCAAATGATTTAAGGAATAACACTTTATTCAATACACGATATCATATCATTCTTATAAATCCACCATTCAGCACATACACTTCATCGTCTTCCATGCAACATCTGCCTTCAAGTAATTCAACATCATATAATTGATGCATACTGAAATATCTCACAAAATATAATAATGTATTACAAATGCAGTATATAGAACCTTAAAAAAGCACCTGTGGTTTTTGCTTCCACCTCTGCCGGCCTGCTCTCTCCTTCCTTGGGGCTGCCATCAGCTGACACGACACACCAGGTCCCTCTTGTCGATCCATCACTAGCTGCGGAGTCAACAGCTGGGCTTGCAGTCCCATCTGTAGCATCTACAACAGAAGAGGAGCTGCCCGCTGCAGCTTCATTTGAGCTGGTAGCAGCGCTGGACAGAGCACCGGCTGCAGCAGCAGCAGCAGCGGCGGCTGCCACTGGGACGTCAGCATCCTTGCTCTTCTCCTCCTTCTTTCCCTCTGCCTCCTTCCCCTTGCTCTTCTCGACCTTCTCCTCCTCCTTGACATGCTCCTTCTCTTCCTCTGCCTTGGCCTCTACCTTCTCCTCCTCCTCCTTGGCAGCTGCCCTGGCCTCCGCCTCGGCCTCTACCTTCTCCTTTTCTACCTTGGCCTCTGACTTGGCATCAGCCGTCTCAACAGCGTCAGCGGCATCAACGTCACCACCAGCGTCACCATCACCACCATCATCACCCAGCATGGCCAGCAGTGCATCAGCGTCCATGTCAGCAGCGTCAACAGCACCCTCTGCAGAAGCAGAGACGAGAACGAAATGAGAAGAAAGACGAGAAACATGTTTCCCAGAATGCCTCTGAACAAAGTGGCATGCCATGGGATTAGAGTGGCCATGCACCTTATGTTTCTGCAACCTTACCAAATTATTTTACAATATTTTGTTACGATGCCGAGGAGTTTTTTTGTATCCCCTAATGCAGCCTAATGCCTAAAAAAACAGAGGAGGGCCGCCCCCCCCCCCCCCCCCCCCCCCCCAATTAGGTGCTCAGAATGACCTAACAAATGGCTAAAAACTTCGCCATGAATCATGTGCTGCTTATACACATCGCTAACCACATGTTTTTCTTGTAGCCTGTTGTGGGCTGCAGGATGTCTTCAGTTGCACCGCGAGTGTTTTGTTTAATTGATTACATGGTCTATCAGGCCATTATAGCTCTATTATCAGAATAAGTTGATTGGCATTCTGTGGCATTTGTAAAATTTTGGAGGCTTGGGCACCTTCTGTGTTATCATCCGTTTTATGTCACATTGTGTTTGGAGCTAAGGGACCTAACAAAGGTTTACATCTGCAATTTTTCACAAACAAAGATTTCCAGGCCGACAGCAGCACTGCCCGCCAAGAAACATCAAAGCTCACCTGCTGCTTCGCTTTTGGTGCCACCAGCCTTGCTCTCCTTCTTGGCCTCCCTGTCAGCAATGCCCCCCCCCCCCCCCACACACACACCTCCTCCTCACCCAGGTCTTCCCACCCAACATTCCCAACTTCTATGCGAGTAAACTAAGGTGTCTACACCCTTTATATGCTTAATTATTTGTACATAAGCAGGGCACGAGTACACTTAGGAGTCAGCGCCCTCATTATAAATCAACATCTATACTGAAACACCGCACTAGTCAGTGTTGTCTCCTACACCCACCTGCTGATTTGGTGTCACCAGCCCCGCTCTCTTTCTTGCCCTTGCTAGCAGCAATGTCCTCCTCCTCCTCATCATTATCAAGGTCTCCCCATCCATTCAGGTCCAACCTTCCCAACTTCTACACGAGTAAACTTAAGAGTCTGCGCCCTTAATATCAATCAACATCTATACTGAATCACCGCGCTAGTCAGTGTTGTCGCATACACCCACCTGCTGATTTGGTTTTGGCGTCACCAGCCCCGCTCTCCTTCTTTACCTCGATAGCAGCAATGCCCACCTCCTCCTCCTCATCATCGTCCAGGTCTCCCCATCCATCCAGGTCCTCATCACCAGCCAGGGTCGCGGATTTGGCGCGCTCAGCCATCTGAATGCGCTGCTCCTCCTTGGCCTTCAGCTTATGCAGCCTGCAGCCCATACATCATAGCTTTTCTTTTCAGCTACATGATATGTACACATGGCATATATAGACATGATGTACCGTACTGAAAGCAAAAATTGACGCTTTAATTTGACGCGAGCACGGGAGTCAAATCAAGGCGTATGCTACTACATTCTGTCAAATCAAGGTATATACTACTATATCGCCCTGATAAACGGTTGGCGTTTTTTCTGAACCGGAAAAACCGCCAACCGTTTATCAGGGCGATATTAGGGTTAGGGTGCCACCAACCCTCTAGGGACCTGCTGCCAGCCGACCCAACAATAAGCAGAAGCCCTCGAAAACCTTGCCTTTCCCAGATTGCATGGCGCAGACCCTCGATAAGTCCCCCGAGGAACGTTTGCAACCTCTTCTAGCTCCAACAAGCTGGAGTTTCCTACGATGTGCTGACCAAAAGCTGCTGCTCGTAGCTGAAGAGAAAAGCCATGCCACAGACATAGTGTCACAATAACATTAGTTTTTCAAATAAATTTGAAATTCTGGTGAGACGGCTCGTCCAACTCATATTATATAATATTATTTATGCACTAATAGCATATAACATAGCCGACCCCTACACATGATTACATGAATACATTACACAGTCCAACCGGGTTTGAATCCCTACAAGTGTATTTGAGTGTTTGCAGTCGCTGTCAACCGCCATGGAAGCTTTGTCCAGGTAAAGTAGCAGCCCGTTCCCTACCGCCAAAAGACGAGGCTCCCTTAATACCACACTCCACCAGGCGTTATCATTACCTTAATACAGATACGTGTATCCACTTGTAGTGGCGCACCCACATTCGTCTATCTAAAATGGTCTTTGTTAAGGGCGCCTTGCTGCACCCTCAGCTATCCTACTCAGATCCAACCCACCCATGTGTAGTGAACAGCAACTAATAATAGTGTTTGAATAACTAATATTAACTTATATTATTATAGTATCACAATAATATTAGTTTTTCAAATAAATTCGAATTCCTGGTGAGACGGCTCGTCTGACTAATATTATATAATATTATATAATAGTATTTATTCACTAATATTATATAACATAGCCGACCCCTACCCATGTGTGTGTATCCGCGTGTAGTGACCGACCTACATTCGTCCATCACCGGCCAAACCCACTTACACAAGCATCCCACACAGACCCTACCCACCAATCATATATATGTGTGTGTGTGTGTATCCACGTGTAATGGCGTACCTAGATTCGTCCATCTAACATGGACATCAGCCAAACCCACCTAGACCCTACCCACCTATAAAAGTATCGGTTCCAGAAGTCACCCTCCTCAACAATAATGGAAACAATCCATGACTACAGCTCCTCCAAGGATGAGGCATGGTCAGAGACTTGTGTGGCCAGACCGTCTTGCTGCACCCTCAGCTATCCTCCTCAGATCCAACCCACCCATGTGTGTGTATCCACGTTTAGTGACCGACCTACATTCGTCCATCACCGGCCAAACCCACGTACACAAGCATCCCACACAGACCCTACCCACCCATCATATATGTGTGTGTGTATCCACATGTGATGACGTACCCAGATTCGTCCATCTAACATGGTCATCGGCCAAACGCACCTAAACCCTACCCACCTATAAAAGTATCGGCTCCAGAAGTCCTCCTCTACGATGATGGGAACATTACACAGTTGCAGCTCCGCCAACAAGCTGCTACTTACACTCGTCCATCTAAAATGGTCATCGGCCTAAACCACTAATGCAGGTATGTGTGTGTATCCGCAGCCAAAACCACCAATACAGGTATGTGTGTGTATCGGCAGCCAAAACCACCAATACAGGTATGTGTGTGTATCCGCAGCCAAAACCACCAATACAGGTATGTGTGTGTATCCGCAGCCAAAACCACCAATACAGGTATGTGTGTGTATCCGCAGCCAAAACCACCAATACAGGTATGTGCGTGTATCCGCAGCCAAAACCACCAATACAGGTATGTGTGTGTATCCGCAGCCAAAACCACCAATACAGGTATGTGCGTGTATCCGCAGCCAAAACCACCAATACAGGTATGTGTGTGTATCCGCAGCCAAAACCACCAATACAGGTATGTGTGTGCATCCGCAGCCAAAACCACCAATACAGGTATGTGTGTGTATCCGCAGCCAAAACCACCAATACAGGTATGTGTGTGTATCCGCAGCCAAAACCACCAATACAGGTATGTGTGTATCCGCAGCCAAAACCACCAATACAGGTATGTGTGTGTATCCACGGCCAAAACCACCAATACAGGTATCCACGTGCAGTGACCCACCTACATAAGTACCCCACCCCACCCACACACTACCCACCTAAAGAAGTATCGGCTCCAGAAGTCCTCCTCCTCTACGATGATGGGAACAATGCGTGACTGCAGCTCCGCCATGAAGCTGTTGCTTGTTAGCAACTTGGCAATGTCCTCATTCACACCCTCCAGGCTGGAGTTGGGGGTTGGGTTGGGGTTGGGTGTGGGTGGAAGTGCGGGTTGGGTGGGTGAGGGTGTGGGTGAGGGTGTGGGTGAGGGTGTGGGTGAGGGTGTGGGTGTGGGTGAGGGTGTGGGCGAGGTGTGTATGGGTGAGGTGGGTGTGGGGGGAGCAAGAGCAAATGTCGGGTTGGTTTCATTGTTCGCGAGGGTGTTAAAAACCGATTGGATGGGTTGGGCAGAAGATACTGAGAGATTGGCTTGTATTGGGTTGGAACCCTTAAAAGTAAACAACAAGTAGACAGCAACTCCTATCATTGTTGGTGTGATTTGGATGGGTTTGGTCGGGCAGACTTGGAATAGGTTTGGTTTGGTTGGGCAGGGTTGGTTTGGGCATTGTTGGGTCGGGCAAGTGGCGGTTAAGCATGTGTTCCCATGAAACAACATGGAAACTTCACTTACTCCCAACCTGGATGTCTCCTTCGACTTTATACAATCCTCTAAATCCTGAGGCTGGGCTTTTATCAACATTGATACCAACATCATCAAATGATGGGCAAGTGGCGAATACACTTATTTTCTTATCAAACAACACGTAAACTTCACCAACTCCTGACCTGCAAGTCTCCTTCCAATTCATGTACTCCTCTTTATCCCGAGGCTGGGCTTTATTGAAACCAACATCATCACATGATGGGCATGCGATGGATAAGCATGTGTTCCTATAAAACAACACGTAAACTTCACTAACTTCCAACCTGAATGTCTCCTTTAACTTCATGCACTCCTCTTTATCCTGAGGCTGGGCTTTAATGATACTGATATCAACATGATCACATGATGGGCAAGCGATGGATAGCATGTGTTCCTATAAAAAAACACGTAAACTTCACTAACTCCTGACCCGCATGTACTCCCAACCTGGATGTTTCCTTCCAATTCATGCACTCCTCTAAATCCTGAGGCTGGGCTTTATTGATCTTGATACCAACATGATCACATGATGGGCAAGTGGCGGATAAGCTTGTGTTTTTATCAAACAACACTTAAACTTCACCAACTCCCAACCTGGATGTTTCCTTCCAATTCATGCACTCCTCTAAATCCCGAGGCTGGGCTTAGTTGATATTGATACCAACATGATCACATGATGTGCAAGTGACAGATAAGCTTCCATTCCAATACAAAAATGTTGTGACAGTCCAGGGTAGACCAAATAGGCTCAAAGGACTTTCCCAACCATGGCAGGAGGGGCTATAACGAAAAAGCACTGATGAACTGAACCCCCCAAAATTGCTTTGCTAACGCGGGCCCTGAGTTCCTGCTACAGTGATAATTTAATTTACGATTGTCAAACAATTTAATTATCCGACTACCAAACAATTGAATTAAATGATTTTCAAACAATTTAAGTGTACGATTATAAAACAATTTAATCATACAATTTAAAAACGATTATATACAAGTATACGACTATTAAACAATACTTAAACTTCTCTAACTCCTTACCTGAATGTCTCCCTCCACTTCATGTACTCCTCTTTATCCTCAGGCTCATCACAGTACGTGGAGCTATCTCGTTGCATGGCGCTAACCTACAGCAGCGCATGGACCAAGGGATCAACAATCGCTTCCAATCAACAATCGCTTACAATCAGATACCACCTCACTGTGAGCGTTGATTACAGCCCCCCCCCCCCCCCCCCCCCCCCCCCCCTCCCCCCCCCCCACACACACACACCTACAGCAGCACATGGAGCAAGGGATCAACAATCGCTTCCAATCAACAATCGCTTACAATCAGATACCATCTCCACTGTGAGCGTTGATTACAGCCCCCCCCCCCCCCCCCCCCCCCCCCCTCACGCACACACACACACACCTACAGCAGCACATGGAGCAAGGATCAACAATTACAATCAACAATCAGGTACCACCTCACTGTGAGCGTTGATTACAGCCCCCCCCCCCCCCCCCCCCCCCCTCACACACAAACACACACACACCTACAGCAGCACATGGGCCAAGTGACCAACAATGGGTTGCGCTATGTCATGTATCAGCTAGCACTTCACTGCGAGCCTTGACTCCAAGAACAACAACACAGCCCCCCCCCCCCTTCCCCCCCATGCATACTTCTACTCATACCCAAGAATACAATATATAATACGTAAGTATATGATGATTCTATTGATTCTGACTCCTGGCTTATGCATAGGGAGGCGAATTCATGGGGAACGGCAATGTGCATAGGGAGGCGTATGCATAGGGAGGCGTATGCATAGGGAACGGCAATGTGCCTAGGGAGGCGTATGCATAGGGAGGTGTATGCATTGGAAACGGCAATGTGCCTAGGGAGGCGTATGCATAGGGAGGCGTATGCATAGGGAACGGCAATGTGCATAGGGAGGCGTATGCATAGGGAGGCGTATGCATAGGGAACGTCAATGTGCCTAGGGAGGCGTATGCATAGGGAGGTGTATGCATTGGGAACGACAATGTGCCTAGGGAGGCGTATGCATAGGGAGGCGTATGCATAGGGAACGGCAATGTGCTTAGGGAGGCGTATGCATAGGGAGGCGTATGCATAGGGAACGGCAATGTGCAGAGGGAGGCGTATGCATAGGGAGGCGTATGCATAGGGAACGGCAATGTGCCTAGGGAGGCGTATGCATAGAGAGGCGTATGCATAGGGAACGGCAATGTGCATAGGGAGGCGTATGCATAGGGAACGGCAATGTGCATAGGGAGGCGTATGCATAGGGAGGCGTATGCATTGTGAACGGCAATGTGAATAGGGAGGCGTATGCATAGGGAGGCGTATGCATAGGGAAGGCAATGTGCAAGGCGCGTATGCATAGGGAGGTTGAGCATCGGGGGGTTGTATGCATTGTGAACAGCAATGTGCTAGGGTGCGTAGCATAGCGAAAGGCAATTGCATAGGTGAGGCGTATGCATAGGGAGGCGTAGCATATGGAAGGCAATGTCATTAGGAGGCGCATGCATGGGAGTATGATTGGGAACGGCTATGTGCCTAGGGAGGGTAATGCATAGGGAGTGCTAGGCGTCTTCATATGCGAGGCGTATGCATAGGAACGGCATGTGCTAGGGAGGCTTATGCATAGGGAGGCGTATGCATAGGGAAACAGCAATGTGCATCGGAGCGGTCTGCATGGGAAACGGCAATGTGCATAGGGAGGCTTATGCATATGGAGGCGTATGCATAGGGGAACGGCCTGTGGCATATGGGACGCGTATGCATAGGGGGTGTATGCATTGTGAACGCAATGTGAAAGGGCGGCGATGCATAGGGAACGGCCATTGTGCATCGGGTGGCGTTTCTATAATAGGAGGGTATGCATAGGGAACGGCAATTGTGCATAGGGAGGGTCTGATAGGGAGGTGTATGCTTTGAACGGCAATGTGCGTCTCGGAGCGTATGATAGGGAGGCCGTATTCATAGGGAGGTGTATGCAAGGAGGGTTTGTAGCATTGTGCAACAGCAATGTGCATAGGGATGTAGCATAGGAGGTTATGCATTGTGAGTTCAATGTGCATAAGAGGGTATGCATAGGGGAAAAGGCAACATGCCATTGGAGGCGTATGCATAGGGAGGCGTAGAGGGACGGCCAATGTGCATAGGGAGGGTATTATGCATGGGATTGTATGCATTGGGAACAGAATGTGCCTAGGAGGCGTATGAAGGGAGGCTACATAGCATAGGGAACCGGCAATTGCTATAGGGGTGCGTATGCATAGGGAGGCGTATGGCATAGGGAGGGATGCATAGGAAAGGCAATGGGCAAGGGAGGCGTATGCCTAGGGAGTGTAGATGGGAACGGCAATGTGCAAAGGAAGGCGTCGTATGCTAGGGAAAGGGCAATGTGCATAGGGAGCGATGAATAGGGAGGCGAAAAGCATAGGGACGGCAATGTGCATAGGGAGGCGTATGCATGAGAGGTGTATATGCATTGGAACGGGCCAATGCCAATGTTGAATAGCGGAGGCGGTTATGCCTGGGAGGCGTTGCATAGGGAGGCGTATGCATTAGGGAACGCAAGTGCCTAGGGAAGGTAGTATGCCATAGGGAGGCGTATGCATCGGGAGGTGTAGCATTTGGAACGGATGTGCCTAGGGAGGCGTATGTATAGGTAGGCTTATGCATAGGGAACCGGAAATGGCAGAGGGCGGCGTATGCTAGGGAGGGTATGCAGAGAAAGGCGTATGGTATATGGAACGGAAATGTGCCATAGGGATGTGAGGCGTATGCATAGGGAGGCGGATATGCATGGTGAACGGCATGTGCAAGGGAGGCGTATGCATGGGGAACGGCATGAGCATAGGGAGGCATGCATCGGGACTCGGCAATGTGCTATGGATGCGTATGCATAGGAGCGTATTGCATAGGAACGGCCATTGCTTAGGGGCGTATGCATAGGGGGAGGCGTATGTGCCTAGGGAACGGCAGTGCAGAGGGAGAGTATGCATAGGGGGGCGGGCGTATGATAGGGAATGCAATGTGTGCATTGGAAGGGTATGCATAGGGAGGCGTATGCATAGGGAACGGCAATGTGCATAGGGAGGCGTATGATAGGAGGCGTATGGGCATAGGGACGGAATGTGCAAGGGAGGGGAGCATAGGGAGGTGTAGCATTGTGAACGGAATATTCATATTGATGATTATGTAGTGATTCTCATAGGGAGGCGGATGATGTCAGGGAAAAGGCAATGGGCATTGGGAGGCGTACTATTGATAGGGAGGTGGTTTTTTTAGTTAGGAAGGGTGTTGCTATGCATGTTGAACGGCCAGGTGAAAGGAGGCGTATGCATAGGGAAAGGGCAAGTGCATAGGGGGAGGCGTAGCATCAGGAGGCGTAGATTAGGGAACCGGCAATGTGCATAGGGAGGGGCATGCATAGGAGTGTAGGCATTAGTGAACGGAAAAAATGTGCAGATGGGGGCGTGCTGCATAGGGAGGGTATGCATAGGGAAAGGCAATGTGCCATAGGGCAGAGTTGTAATGCTGGGAGGTGTAGATAGGGAGGGTGGTTGCATTGGGAACGGCAACGGTGCATAGGGAGGCGTATGTGCATAGGGAAGGCCATGTGCATAGGGACGGTATGCAAGGGAGGCGTATGCATAGGGAACGGCAAAATGTTGCATAGGGAGGAGCATGCATGGGACGGGTGTATTGAATGGGAAAGGATATGTGTGCCAACGACGGGGAGGGCGGAGGAACGAGGGAGGAGTTAGGGAAGAGAGGGAGGTGGAGGTCAAGAGGGAACTACTTGGAATCAGGTGCAGAGGGAAGGGTATGATGGCCCGCCTGACAAGAAGTATTGTGGATGGAGTGAATCGCATAGCGGATACCTAGTAAACTGCAAGGTGCAGGGAGGGAGGCAAGAATAGGGAGGTGTATGCATAGGGAACGGCAATGTGCATAGGGGAGGGTATGCATGGGAGGTGAATGCATGGTGAACGGAATGTTGCGTAGGGAGGGTATGCATAGGGAAAGGCAATTTGTTGCATAGGGAGGCGGATGCTAGGGGAGGTGCTATGGACATAGGAAGGTGTCTGCATTGTGAACGGCAATGTGCATAGGGAGGCGTATGCATAGGAGGGTGTATGCATTGGGAAAGGCTAGTGCCTAGGGAGGCGTATGCATAGGGAGGCGTATGCATAGGGAGGCGTATGCATAGGGAACGACAATGTGCATAGGGAGGCGTATTCATAGGGAGGCGTATGCATAGGGAACGGCAATGTGCATAGGGAGGCGTATGCATAGGGAGGCGTATGCATAGGGAACGGCAATGTGCATAGGGAGGCGGATGCATAGAGAACGGCAATGTGCATAGGGAGGCGTATGCATAGGGAGGCGTATGCATAGGGAACGGCAATGTGCATAGGGAGGAGTGTGCATAGGGAGGTGTATGCATTGTCAACGGCAATGTGCATAGGGAGGCGTATGCATAGGGAACGGCAATGTGCATAGGGAGGCGTATGCATAGGGAGGCGTATGCATAGGGAACGGCAATGTGCATAGGGAGGCGTATGCATAGGGAGGCGTATGCATAGGGAGGTGTATGCATTGTGAACGGCAATGTGCATAGGGAGGCGTATGCATAGGGAGGTGTATGCATTGTGAACGGCAATGTGCATAGGGAGGTGTATGCATAGGGAAAGGCAATGTGCATTGGGAGGCGAATGCATAGGGAGGCGTATGCATAGGGAACGGCAATGTGCATAGGGAGGCGTATGCATAGGGAGGTGTATGCATTGGGAACGGCAATGTGCCTAGGGAGGCGTATGCATAGGGAGGCGTATGCATAGGGAGGCGTATGCATAGGGAACGGCAATGTGCATAGGGAGGCGTATGCATAGGGAGGCGTATGCATAGGAAAGGCAATCCTGCATAGGAGGCGTATGCATAGGGAGTGTATGAATTGTGAACGGCAATGTGCATAGAAGGCGCGGCATAGGAAAGGCAATGTGCATAGGGAGCGTATGCATAGGAGCGAATGCATAGGGAACGGCATGTGCATAGGGAGGGTATAATAGGGAGGCGTATGCATAGGAGGAGCTAATTGCTAGGGAACTGCAATGTCAAGGAGGCGTATCATAGGGAAGGCGCTGTATCGCATGGTGCACACACACAAGCGCAACCTCGTCTGCTAGGGAGGCGTAATGCATAGGGCAGTTATGCATGGGGGAGGTGTAATGCATGGGAGGCGTATGCATAGAAACGCAATTTGCATATGTAGCTATGCATAGGGAGGCTCACTGCATAGGAGGTGTATACCATCTGGGCAACAGCCAATGTGGCCTAGGGCTCTGCGGAGGCGTATCAGGGACGAAATGTGCATAGGGAGAGCGCTATTAAATAGGGAAGGACGCGCTGAAAGCGCGTAATAGCATATCCTAGGCGAACGGCATGTTGCATCAGGAGAGCGTAGCTACTAGGTTGAAGGCCGATTCATAGGGAACGAGACAATGCGTGCACACAACCGGCGGGATAATCATGGGGAACGGCAATGGCATAGGGAGGCGTAGCATAGGAACGGCAAGTGCATAGGGAGGCTATAGCATCGGGAGGCGTAGCGAGGGAACGGCAATTGCATAGGGAGCTACGCCATACATGGGTGATGAGCGATGTACATAGGGAACGGCAATTGCCTAGGGAGGCGTATGCATAGGTATGGTCCGTAACGTCTCATAGGCAACCGTCCAGTGCTCGCATAGGGAGGCGATGCATAGGGAGGGCGTGCTTAAGGGAGGTTAGGGCATTGGGCACAAACGACAAATGGACTCCACGGGAGCGTATCCCATAGGAAGGGCGTAGCATAGGATGACTCTCTCCACCAAACTTGTGTCACAACATAGGGGAAGAGGCGTATGCATAGGGAACGCTATGATGTGCGAGGGAGGCGTATGCATAGGGAATGGCATTATGATGTCAAATGATGCCCGCTCTGTACTCGTGTTCACACATATATAATATAGCTCCTTCCTTCTCACATTCTTCGCGACTATCAACTTCAACAGGGATCTATGTACGACTACGACCCCCCACAGGGGGCTATGCATGGCAACACAAGAGCCCATCGCATACACGGCAGAAATGGCCCACCGCCCCGCCCCAATCTGGATGTCGCTGGGGCAACTGTTTCGCTATCACCCGGTCTCATGGTGAGCCCAAATGAGGCTAGGGGGCAGTGCGTTGCACTGGGATCGCACCAAGTCGCTCAATTTGTGACACATTGCAAAAAAACAAACAGTGAGTCAGCAGCCAGGGGAGCTGCTTAAAGGCTGCTGCTGGTACCTGAATGCACAACACTATGTTTCTTTACTTCTCATGATTCTGACTCCTGACCTGGTGACATAAACATACGTTTCGGAGATTTGTTTTCCTGCTATATATAACGATCGCTACTTTTGACCCTGTTTTTGCCATACTTGCCGCTTTAAAGAACCCAAATCTATAGCCCTAAATGGCCCTAAAAAGCTGTAAAGTCGCTGTCCCTGGAGAAGCCTAAAACCATGAAGCTAGAGAAAACCCACTTTCAGATTTGAAACAAATCCTACGCAGCCTTGCAAGCGACGCGGAAAATTGGCGGAGTGTGTTGGCAACGGAACAACATGTGGCAATGATGGAGCTGACCGAAGCCAGTTAGTTAACTGCTTTAATTTTTTGGTCGGTTGGTCAGTCGGTCGGACGCACAAAAACGGACAACGGGGTAACCATGGGGGCTCCTACCCCCCAGAAGGGGGGGCTCCGCAAAACAAAAGCCTGATACGTTTCACTATTTTTCATTTCGGATACCAGCACCAGCTTCTAGGCAACTCCCTGATACTGCCACTGGGCCAGACCCAAATATTTCAGTAGCACTGGAAAGCTGACGGTATCAGCTCACAGGTGACTAGGTTGCCTAAGGTTTGGATGAAGAGAAAGCCCAGGGAGCTGCTTAGATGCTGCTGCTCATAGCTGAAAAGAAAAAACTATGATCCGTTTAACTAGATAAGCAGCCAGGGGAGCTGCTTAGAGGCTGCTGCTCGTAGCGGAACATGAAAGTACTACTGTGACCTCGACTGACATATACAAAATATAAGTACTACTGTGACATACACAAAATATTAATATCAAAAGTTATGTAACAGAGAAATATACAGTATCCACGAGAATACAGTATATGATGATTCAAACGATTTAGACTCCTTGCCTGTGACATACTGACAAAGCTACATGAATGCACTGGTCAGCATCACTTTCTTTACTATGGTGCTATGTTCAGCAGGGTTATGCTATGTTTTCTTTATGGTGGTATGTGGTGGGTATGTTTCCTTTATGGCGATGTGTTTTCTTTATGGTGGTATGTGGTGGGTATGTTTCCTTTATGGCGATGTGATTTCTTTTTGGTGGTATGTTCAGCAGGGTTTTCCTTTAGGGTGCTATATACAGCAAAAGTGCTAAATTGTGATAATAGCGCAAGTGCTAAATTGTGATAAAAGCTAAAGTGCTAAATCGTGATATAGCAATAGTGCTAAATTGTGATTATACAACAAGTGCTAAATCGTGTACTAGTGCTACATTGCGATAATAGCACAAGAGCTAAATTGTGTACTAGTGCTAAATTGTGATTATAGAACAAGTGCTATATCGTGTGCAAGTGCTACATTGTGATAATAGCACAAGAGCTAAATCGTGATATAGCAGAAGTGCTAAATTGTGATCCTTGGAGTCTTGGGGGCGCTACATTAGAGCCTCTTATAAATTGTTTTAAAATGCGATAAGAATCGCGGAATTAAATTATCATCCCCGATTTAATTATAATTGTAGAATTAAATTAATAATGTAGCATGAACTCAGGGCCCCCGTCGGTTAAACGATTGTTTAGGGTTCAATTCATCGATGCTTTTTCTTTTCAGTCCCTCTAGCATATTTGGCCTACGCCTGGACTGTAACATAGATACATACATACAGAACCTCTTGGTGTTGCTTTCGGGGGCCAAGACGCTGCTAATAGCTTCCCAAAGGCTGCTAGGAGCACTATGGTGCTACATACATACACAGCTTAATTTCCTCAGAAAGCCCCTGAGAAGCGCTTCTGTGACCTATACCCACATGAATGCACTGTGCAGTGTGCACAAAGATGTAAGTGTGGCATACCTCAGATTCAAAATAGTTGTACTTTCCACCTGATAAGTGATAAGTAGGGTTGGGCCGGCATATGAACGTATAATCATACGTTCATATAATCATACGTATGATTTTTTCTCGAAACGTATATTCATACGTATGTACAAACGTATGAGTAGTGTATGTCCAAAAGTACAGCCCGCTTCCCAGCATTTAACTTTCTCGGTTTTTATTCAATATTTGATTTACATAGCTCATTGGAAAGCTACTGACCTCCTCTATCACAATTTGCAATAAAAATAATCCTTTCAAGTGTACAATTTTGTTTAAATTTTGCCCAAACTTTGATTTAGATAGCCAGATATCAGGCACACATATCAGAGTGTCATATAGCCTTCCATTCCATTGAGCTCCCACAAGGGCTCGGTGGATTGATGGTGCAAGCCCAGTGCAATTTGAACATGGACACTATTGCAATGTAGTCATATTATTATACACGTATACAGTTATATACTATACCAACTGGCGTTGAATGGCTCCCTTAGATTGGCACCGCGCTTCTTCTCCAAGTTTGGGCGGGTGTACACAATGCTGAGGGCCAACCTCTCCGTTGAAAGGGGGGGAAATATGATATACATAGCTGCCAACGCTGACCTTGCCGAACAAGGTCTACATTGATGAGGAGGTGGCCTTGGATGCCATGGGCCTTGAGGACTGAACCAGTAGCTGACTTAGGGAGCTGCCTAGAAGCTGCGACATACTCACATACTTCAGACACCTGTAGCTGACTCAGGGAGCTGCCTAGAAAGATGACTTGAGCCTAGTGCAACGTGAACATGGTTACATAGACAGTATGTCAATATTATTGGCAGTGAATAGCTCCCTTAGATTGGCACCGCGCTTCTCGATCGACGCGCTTCTGGTTGTGATTTATGTTCTGAGATTTGGACAATCTAAACTAGTCTGATTATTTTTTTGAGATATGATATGTGATGCCAATGAAATCAGCTACGAGGCAATAACTTTAAACCCATGTAAAAGTATATTCTCGATAAGTGTCTAATTTCCCTCATACGATTTCATACGCATACGTTCATACGCATACGTTCATACATTCAGACGTTTATACGGCATGTAAAAATCAAAATATACGTTTGCTTCCCAACCCTAGTGATAAGTGTAACATACCTCACATTCAAAACGGTTTTACTTTCCACCTGATAAGTGATAAGTGTAACATACCTCAGATTCAAAACGGTTGTACTTTCCACCTGGCACATCAACCAGTCTGTTGGCGGCGGCGGTTGAAGAGGTTGCATTCTTCCCTGAGCGTTTTGTCTCTTTGGTGGCAACAGCAATCTCCTGCTCAACAGCATCTCGCACCTGTCATGGTGGTGGTGTGGTGGTGGTGTGTGTGGTGGTGGTGTGATGGTGGAGTATGTGGTGGTGTGTGTGGTGGTGTGTGAGGTGGTACGGGTGAACAGCAATCTCCTGCTCAACAGCATCTCGCACCTGTCATGGTGGTGGGTTGAGCGTGGTGTGGGTGGAGGTGGTGGTTGTGGGGTAAGGGTGGTTTGGGTGGTGGTGTGAGTGAACTGAAATCTCCTGCTCAACAGCATCTCGCACCTGTCAGGGTGGTGGGGTGAGGGTGGTGTGTGGTGGTGGGGTAAAGGTGGTGTGTGTGGTGGTGTGTGTGGTGGTGGTGTGGTGGTGTGTGAGGTGGTGGTGTGTGTGGTGGTGTGTGAGGTGGTGGTGTGTGTGCTGGTGTGTGTGGTTCAGATGGTGTGTGTGGTGATGTGTGTGGTTCAGGTGGTGTGTGTGGTGGTGTGTGTAGTGGTGTGTGTGGTTCAGGTGGTGTGTGTGGTGGTGTGTGTGGTTCAGGTGGTGTGTGTGGTGGTGTGTGTGGTTCAGGTGGTGTGTGTGGTGGTGTGTGTGGTTCAGGTGGTGTGTGTGGTGGTGCGGGTGAACTGCAATCTCCTGCTCAACAGCATCTCCCACATGTCCCAGTGGTGGGTTGAGGGTGGTGTGGGTGGGTGCGTGGGTGGTTTGGGTGGTGTGGGTGCTGGTGTGGATGGTTGTGTGGATACCAGGGGGGGGGGGGGGGGGAGTTCGGGTGGTTTGCGTGGTGGTGTGATCGAACAGCAATCTTGGACTCAACGACATGTTGCGCCTGTGACAGTTGTTAGAGTGAGCACCGTGTGCGTGGTGGTGTGTGTGGTGTGCTAGGTGTGCGCAGTGGTGTGTGTGCGTGGTGTGTGTGTGCTTGGTGTGAGCGGTGGTGTGTGGTGGTGTGTGTGGCGGGTGTGGGTGGTTTGGGTGGTGAGTGTGGAGGTGTGTGTAGTGGTGCGTGTGGTGGTGCGCGTGGTGGGTGGTGGTGAGGTTGGTGGTGAGGGTCGTGTGCGTTTCCAGAATTAGAAGGTTAATTGCGGCCCGGGTTGTTTTTGTTTTCACTAGGTGGCATAACAAGTCAGAGGTCTGGATATGGAGCCCATTCAAATCAACCTAGGTATACCATAGTGTTGTAATTTGTTATGATGTGCATAGTTTTTCTTTTCAGCTACGAGCAGCAGCTTCTAGGCAGATCCCCGGGCTCTCTCTTCAGCCAAGCCTTAAGGAGCCTAGGCACCTGGAAGCTCATATCATCAGCTTTCCAGTGCTCAAGGAATCCTTGGGTTTTGACCAGTGGCAGTCTCAGGGAGCTGCCTAGAAGCTGGTGCTGGTAGCCGAAAAGGAAAACAGTGATGATATAACTCACGAGTCCTATCATGTACTGCCTGGCAGGGTTCCCAGGGATGGAACCCTTCGGTACGATCTTATACCCTCCATAGGTGCCCGTGTAACTCATTTCAAGCTTTCTTATAGCTGTATCCTTGATAGAAGCTCTACTTCTGCCATGGGTCCTTGCCACCAGGTATTTTGGCGAAGCCCCCCCTTTTGGGGGGCGGTAGCCCCCAGAGTCACCCGGTGTCCGTTTGTTTGCCGTGTTGTCCACACGTAACTCTGGCCCTAACTGGTCCCTGGCCCTGTCGTAAAGCCTGGCTACGATCCGCTGAACTCCATTCCAGTGCCGCGGGTCGCTCCGATAGCCAACACTCTCAGCCAATTTTCCGCATTGCTTGCAACGCACCTAGGGCTTGTCTTGAAGGTGTTACATGTCGCACAAGTTCCGTGATGTGTTTAGGTGCTATGTGAGAGTCTCTTGGGGATGCTTTGGATGGCTGCAAAGGCTTCAGCACCACAAAGCCCACTAAGAGCACCGTGGTGCTACATGAGAGCCTCTTCAGTTTTGGATGGCTACAAATGCTTAAGTACCACAAAGCCCTCTAAGAGCACCATGGTGCTACAGAAAGACACTGGTTCAATTCCTTATAAGTAAGCCTGCTTGACACAAGAACCAACAGCTCACCTGTTCCATTCCTTAGAAATAAGCCTGCTTGCTCAATACCTGTTCAAGGAGCTCTTTGGTACCACTGAACAGGCTTTTACTCAACACTGAGAGGGACGCCCCAACTTGCTTCGAGCCAAGGGCTGGGTCAGCCCCGGCACAGCATGCTACACCCTTCATGCCTGCTCTACTTCTGCTTTGGGGCCTTGACTCTAGATTCAACAGCACACCTGTTCGATTCCATAGAAAGAAGCCTGCTTGACACCAGATGCAACAGCACACCTTTTCAATTTCATAGAAAGAAGCCTGCTTGACACCAGATGCAACAGCACATCTTTTCAATTTCATAGAAAGAAGCCTGCTAAACACCAGATGCAACAGCACACCATTTCAATTTCATAGAAAGAAGCCTGCTTGACACCAGATGCAACAGCACACCTTTTCAATTTCATAGAAAGAAGCCTGCTTGACCCAACTAGCTACAAGTCAAGGGCTGGGTCAGCCCCGGCACAGCATGCCACACACTTCATGCTTGCTCTACTTCTGCTATGGGGCCTTGACACCAGATTCAAAAGCACACCTGTTCAAGGAGCTCTTTGGTACCACTGAACAGGCTTTTACTGAACACTGAAAGGGTCGCTCCAACTTTCTTCAAGTCCAGGGCTTGGTCAGCCTCCCCAGCAACACGCTCCTGTTGTTGGCCAGCTGACTGCTGCTCATTCATGCCCTCGGCGGCCAGGCCCTCGTAGCCGCCTGTGCCGGTGGCTCCACTCAATTGCATGCTCTCTGTGAAGTTCTTGCTCAGTGCCCCTGCCTGTGCGGTTGTGCAGACTGGTTGTATTGGTTGGTGTGTTGGCTGGTGTGTTGGTTGGTGTGTTGGCTGGTGTGTTGGTTGGTGTGTTGGTTGGTTGGTTGGCAAGACCCTTGTAGCCGCCTGTGCCGGTGGCTCCACTCACTTGCATGCTCAATGTTAAGTTCTTGCTCAGTGCCTCCGCCTGTGTGCTCGTGTAGGGAGGTTATGTTGGTTGGTTGGTTGGTTAGTTGGTTGGTTGCGTTGGTTGGTTTGTTGGTTGAATGTGCTGGTCGGTTGGTTGGCAAGACCCTCGTAGCCGCGTGTGCCGGTGGCCCCACTCACTTGCATGCTCTATGTGAGGTTCTTTCTCAGTGCTTTTGCCTGTATGGTTACACAGGTTGGTTGTATTGGTTGGTGTGTTGTCTGGTGTGTTGGTTGGTGTGTTGGTGTGTTGGTTAGCAAGACCCTCATAGCCGCGTGTGCCGGTGGCCCCACTCAATTGCATGCTCTCTGTTAAGTTCTTGCTCAGTGCCTCTGCCTGTGTTTTTGTGTGGATAAGTTGTGTTGGTTAGTTGATTGGGTTGGTTGGTGTGTTGGTGTGTTGGTTGGTGTGTTGGTTGGTGTGCTGAAATGTGCTAGTGAGTTGGCAAGACCCTCGTAGCCGGTGACCCCACCCACTTGCATGCTATGTGTGAAGTTCTTGCTTAGTGCCTCTGCCTGTGTGTTCACGTAGGCCGGTGGTTTTGGTCGGTTGATTGCGTTGATTGGTGTGTTAGTTGTTGGTTGGTGTGCTGAATGTGTTGGTGTGTTAGCAAGGCCCCCGTGGCCGGTGGCCTCACTCACTAGCATGCTCTCTGTTAAGTTCTTGCTCAGTGCCTCTGCCTGTGTGTTCGTGTAGGTTGGTTGTGTTGGTTGATTGCGTTGATTGGTGCGTTGGTGAGTTTTTTTGTATGTTGGTTGGTGTGTTGAATGTGTTGTTGTGTTGGTTGGCAAGACCCTTGAAGCCGCCTGTGTCGGTGGCCTCACTCACTTGCATGCTCTATGTGAAGTTCTTGCTCAGTGCTTATGCCTATGCGGTTATGCAGGTTGGTTGTATTGGTTGGTGTGTGTTGGTTGGTGCATTGGTTGGTTGGTTGGTTGGTTACGTTCGTTGGTTGGATGCGTTGGTTAGATGATTGCGTTGGTTGGTTGGTTACGTTTGTTGGTTGGATGCATGGTTTA
This sequence comes from Chlamydomonas sp. ICE-L, assembly GCA_013435795.1. Lineage (NCBI taxonomy): Eukaryota > Viridiplantae > Chlorophyta > Chlorophyceae > Chlamydomonadales > Chlamydomonadaceae > Chlamydomonas > Chlamydomonas sp. ICE-L. The sequence continues at coordinate 12,319,061 of JACBWV010000552.1, forward strand.
GATGATTGGGTCGGTTGGTTGGTTTGTTGGTTATGTTGGTTGGTTGTCTTGGTCGGTTGGTTGGTTGCTTGTCTTGCTTGATTGGTTGGTTGGTTGGTTGTCTTGGTTGGTTGGTTGGTTGTCTTGGTTGGTTGGTTGGTTGTCTTGGTTGGTTGCCTTGGTTGGTCAATAACTTGTCTTGATTGGTTGATTGTCCTGGTTGATTGGATGGCTGCTTGTCTTGGTTGGTTGGTTGGTTGTCTTGGTTGGTTGGTTGGTTGGTTGGTTGGTTGGTTGGTTGGTTGGTTGGTTGGTTGACTTGGTTGGTAGTTTTGGCTGGTCGGTTGTCTTGGTTAGTTGTATTGGTTGATTGATTGTCTTGGTGGGTTGCTTGTCTTGATTGGTTAGGCGGTTGTTTTGGTTGGTTGGTTGGTTGTTTGGTTGGTTGGTTGGTTGGTTGGTTGGTTGGTTGGTTGCTTGTCTTGGTTAGTTGTTGTCTAGATTGGTTGGTTGTCTTGGTCTGTTGCTTGCTTGTCTTGGTTGCTTGGTTGGTTGTCTTGGTTGGTTGGTTGTCTTCGTTGATTGGTTGGCTGCTTGTCTTGGTTGGTTGGTTGGTTGGTTGGTTGGTTGGCTGCTTGTCTTGGTTGGTTGGTTGGTTGGTTGGTTGGTTGGCTGTCTTGGTTGGTTGGTTTTCTAGGTTGGTTGCTTGTATTGGTTGCTTGCTTGCCCAGCATATGCCTGTGCGTGGGGGTACGTGGCGATGGAAGAAAAAGAGCATGGTTTGCCTTGGGTATTCAAATCCAATAGAAAACATGGAACTGAGATTTCGTATTTTTATCACGCCTGCCTGATTACCAGGATTAAACTTCATGCTCAAAAATTAGTTGGTAATGTACAGGGAACGGCAATATGACATCATATGATGCCGGCAGTCTGACTAGGCTAAAGTTGCAATTTATTTTGTATGATATCATATGACATCACACTTGCCTTTGGTCAGCGTCATATGATATGCTTGTTCCTAGTTCTATATGATGAAGCAGATATTTTTTCATTTTAGAAAGGGGTTCTACTTGGGCTGTTTGTTCGCCACCCCAGGAAGCTGCTTCACAACCTCCCCCGCCTTTCCCTTGTAACTCACCTACTTGGGCTGTTTGTTCACCACCCCAGGAAGCTGCTCCACAACCTCCCCCGCCTTTCCCTTGTCACTCACCTACTTGGGCTGTTTGTTCACCACCCCAGGAAGCTGCTCCACAACCTCCCCCGCCTTTCCCTTGTCACTCACCTACTTGGGCTGTTTGTTCACCACCCCAGGAAGCTGCTCCACAACCTCCCCCGCCTTTCCCTTGTCACTCACCTACTTGGGCTGTTTGTTCACCACCCCAGGAAGCTGCTCCACAACCTCCCCCGCCTTTCCCTTGTCACTCACCTACTTGGGCTGTTTGTTCACCACCCCAGGAAGCTGCTCCACAACCTCCCCCGCCTTTCCCTTGTCACTCACCTACTTGGGCTGTTTGTTCACCACCCCAGGAAGCTGCTCCACAACCTCCCCCGCCTTTCCCTTGTCACTCACCTACTTGGGCTGTTTGTTCACCACCCCAGGAAGCTGCTCTACAGCCTCCTCAGCCTTTCCTTTAAGACCCACCTGCTTGGGCAGTTCATTCACCACCCCAGGAAGCTGCTCCACAACCTGATCAGCTTTGTTCTTCACCATATCTGCTTCCCCCTTGACCTCCTTGCTGAAAGCCATTAGCTCATTCTTCCAGTCAGTGTCCTGAACACTTGCTAGGACACCCTCAGCCCTGGCCTTCATCGTGTTGGATAGTGAGGCGGCCACATTCCAGATGTCAAAAGGGACAACGGGTTTTGCTGTGGCACTGATGAGGTTAGAGGAGATGGGGGGTAAGGGGGGGGGGGGGGGGGGGGGGGGGGGGGGGGGGGGGGAGTTCAGAGAAATTTAGTAAGAATGGTCAGGGGTTACATGAGTACATTTTAGCACTGGTAAGGTTGGGAAAGAGAGGGGTAAGGAGGAGGACGGGGGTGGGGTGGGGGTGGGGTGGGGAGTATTTTAGCCCATTAAGCTCCTACTGCCTGCCAGTTCCAAGAAATCACAATAAAATTGCCCATAATCCTCAACTAAGGAGCAGTGGTATATCCAACATCTGATGTATAATCATTGGGTGAATAGTGGAGGAGGGTCCATGACTTGTTTGAAAGAATAGTCTGAGACTTGGGCTTGGCTAGGTCCCAACAAGGTTTCTTGCGCTATAAACTCGGCATACCTGGAGGAAGTAGAAGCATCGTTGGGTCCCACCTCGCCCTCCTTCTGCGTTTTAATTTACGGACACTAAGTAAGCGCGAATTCATATACAGGTGGACAGAAGCAGCGAACATATATACCGAGGCATGACAGCGCTGTATACCTGCTCCGCAGGCGCAGTGCCTGTGTTGAATAGTCCACCGAACATTTGACGAGTTTTCAACAGCCCTTCAAATGCTGGCAATGTGTTAGAAGCCTGGGGGTTTTGTCCTTGCACAGATCAACTAGGCTAGTAGCTTCGCATCATTTAATCCCTCGTGAAGAAACTCTCGATGAGCGCAGGCTTCTTGATGGATTGTCGAGCTCCCTCGGACTTTCGGATAGTACTACTAGTCGCAGTACGCTGCAGTACGCTGCTTGTCAGGCTGCGACCAGGGGCTGCGGCTGACCTCCTCTGAAATTACTTGTACTGTACCGGCCCGGCGGGAGGAGAAAAAATCAATCCCCCCACTCCCCCTACTCCAGACTTCCCCAACGCCTAAAAAACCTGAGGGCTGCCCCCCCCCCCCCCCCAACATAAAAATACCCCTTTTTTGACAAACTTTGAAACGAATTCTGGGGTTTTACACAATGGCGTCCCCGGAATTCCCATGTAGGGATTGTGTGAATGTGTGGTACCCAAATATCAGTTCTGCCCCCCCTAGGGTTGCCCGAGTACTGTAGTCACCCAGAACCCCCCCCCACACACACACACACACACACACACACACACACACACATACCCACACCCACACACCCACACCCACACGCACCCCACCCACCCACACCCACACGCACACACGCACTCACTGTGTCACACATATTCACCCATACCCCCACATGACCCACCCACCCATCCACCCACCCAAATTAACCACCCATTCACCCACTCATACTCACCCACCCATACCCACCCACATTATCCCCCCCCCCCCCCCCCCCCCTGGGTCATAATTGGTGCCAAGTAACTGCCCTTGGTGGTCTCGGAATGTCATTTGGAGGTCTGAGTAAAAAGATAGAAAAAAACCTGAGGAAGCCCCCCCCCCCCCCCCCCCCCCTTCTCCCCCCCCCCCCTAAATGAGGTGCTCAGAATGAACTGAAAAGCAACTCAAAATATCGACTTAATAAATGCCATTTGAACCCCATTCTCAGAAAAAAACGATCGGTCTGACTAAAAGTTGAGAGGCCTGAGCTTCTGAATGTACTGATCATCAGGCCGAGGGCACATTTGGAATCCAAAAGGGCACCAGGAAAAATGTCATCATCATCATTATTATTACCATACTGTATTGTTGTGCCTTGTCGTCCTGGGGTCCCCAGCTGCTATAAAGATTATATTCGCAAGGGAGTCGACAGAAATTTGTTAGGGGGGTTGTTTTCTTGTCATGAAAGTGAAAAACGCAGAACCGACCGATGTGCAGAACCCTGATCACCACCGCTGGGTCCATGGCAGCAATGCGGCAAAACTTTGAAGCTCTCCCCAAGGATATTTTCCTGGTCATTATATTACTGCCGAAGACAGCGAGCAGCCAAATTGCTGGCTGTAGCCATGTACGGTAACCAAGTTCAAGGGGTAGAGGAGGTGAAATGGATATCTTGATGACCCAACGTCATGACTTCTGACCCAGTGAGGTCAGAATGTAAGATATGATCCCCCAGACACACACGTGGAAAATGCAACAACACAAAACTAGAACATGATCATAAGGTATGTTCCAGAGTTTTAGCAACAGTTGCTACAGAAGTACAGAACAGGAGAGAAAAGAAAACCATATGTGACCGAGGAGTTACACTGTTAGAGGAACTTAAAAAGAATTCAATCACAACAACTCGGAATCCGGCCACAGTGATGGTGGTTCGAAGACGCATCCGGTCAAAAATATCCTATGAGAGGATCGAAGAGTTTGTGTTCCAAGTCCAAACACCACGACGAAAATAGCCTAGAAACGTGAAAAACAAAACGTCTTGCAGCTCTGCCTAAACCAGCCTCAACACTAAAAAGATTCCCAAGACGCGTCCCATCCGAAGTCCGAACTCCAAAACAGAAGCATAATATAAAAAATCACAGGTGGTCCGTGCCCACTAACCTGATCGAGAGCACAGAAGAGGAAGACACAGCCCTCCTGCGTACTACACATGTGTATGTGGACCTGTATATGTCTTCCAACTGCCTTTACCCATGTGATCGGATTCTTTACTAGCAGTGTCTGTTATCACTCCACCATGACAGCATCCTGAAGGCTTGAAGACCATGATTTCAGACCACTTCACAACCACCAGCACCACATTCACAATAGCACACTAGGCTAGGTCCGAAGAAATAACAGCATCCAAGGATCTCTTCACCTGCTCGAAATAGCCTTCAGATGTCTGCCTATAAGCTCTACCTAACAGCACAGCACAGGACCGGGCAGCGCGACGAGCAGCATGTGTATATGCACTCTTTAGTAGACGGTTAGCAGAGGACCCGAGGACCATGCAATTGAACCCCATCTCAGCAGAGCCACAAAGAAAAACGCAACAGCATGCTATGCTAAATCAGAAGGTATAAAAGGGTGCAAAAATCTGTTTTGCCCTCTTGCTCCTTCAAATGTCCGTGAATAAGATGCCCCTAACCTTCACCACCCACAAACTCCCAAGAGCCACATAGGAACGTGCATCTAGCAGAAAGTGCGATCGATGACTCAGTGCAACCCAACTGAATCAAATTTGACCCCACAAAGCATTTGTCAGCAGTATTAAGTAGATGAACAGCTCTCACACATGGGTGCTCATGCCAGCTTCTGCATGCAAGGCACCGTCTGCTGCCGAAAACGGCGAGCAGCCAAATTGCTGGCTGGAGCCTTGTACCCAAGTTGAAGCTCAAGTTTAACATGCAAGCCCTGATTGACCATGCAACTAATTGTGAAACAGCCAGAACAGACACTGTCTTTTTTGTGTGTGCTACCATTAGCAACTTCAAGGCAGCTCCCTTTGCTGGTCCTGGAGCCAACCCTAAAGCGACTTAGTGTGCCTGAAGGCTGACAAGGCCAGGTTTCCAGCACACTTGCTAGCTTTGGGTCTGACCCAGCAGGCGGCTCAGGGAGCTGCCTAGAAGCTGCTACGTGTAGCCGGAAAAAGAAACAGTGAGGACAGTGCACCCAGTGCACAACTGCGTTACTTCACCATTTGGCAACCCTAACCTTCATAAGAGGCTGTGCAAGGACACAACAATTGGCTGCCCTTTTTCCTACACATTAGTCACACTGCTGATAAAAATAACTTGGTGTAAGCACCCAGTTGACCAAGTCGAGCTGGCTAAATAGCATCACCAAAAACATTTGGCGGCCAATAAGTGTCCACACACACTAAATCCATGTCAGGCAAAGGGCCAGAACGAACGGAAATAACCTGATGGAACATTTGGGCTCGATGACTATTCTACCCTCTGTATCATTATAATATAATGTATTTTACCCTTTATTCTACCCTCTACATTTTTTTGAAGCTTGCGTTTCAATTAACTGACCGCCCATATGCTCTTTTCTGTCACAAGCACGAGCGTGACTATTCTACGCCCTGCATTGCGACACAGTGGCCGCAATTCAGGAAGTAGACAGAAATAAAGTGATGGAGCACTGGGACTCAATGACTAATCTACCCTCAGTACCATTATATTGTACTGTGTTTTACCCTCTATTCTACCCTCTGACTATTCTACCCCCTGCGTTGCGACACGGTGGCCACATATTTGATCTCACCCATGCAGGGTGATACAGAGCACAAACAACTGGAGGTGGCCCAATCGCCCAGTGGATAGGATTGCTTTATATTCGCAATCCTATTTGCAACTGGAGGTGGCCCATTCGTCCTGTGTCATCTTCATCCGATTCGCAACTAAGCAGTGAGCCAAAAATAAGCTCTTAATGATAAAAAAGTGGGACATTTAGCTAAAGGGCAACAAATCAAACCACGAGACCAGACCAGACTCATTCTGACATTTCATGCGCCGATGGTGGGATCTGACCAGATTGTTCAAAACACTGCATCTTGCGTCTCGGACGCAGATCCAAACATATATCTTGCGTAAACTGTGGGTGCACGGTACCAAGTTTATCTGGAGTAGGCCGGTTGTGTTCTTGGAGGGTCTATTGCGTCTCAGGTTGGTTGCGAAGTGGGTGCGTCCCACGATGCAGATATTGAAACTGTGTACGATACTGTATCTCATATCCTAGTATCAGTCCTGATACTGTATCTAATATCCAAATATCACCCCTGACACTGTATCTAATATCCTAATATCAGTCCCGATCTCAAAAATCAGAGCTACTGCCTCTTCAATTGAGTATGCACCAAGACATGCACAGACATATATATAAGGAGGTCATTTGAATGAGCATTTGGAGCTGAGGCACAACCATGAGAGAATCCCAGTTTATTTGAATCAAGATTGAAGTGAAATAAACAAGACCAGGAGAGAAATGAAACATTTGTTTTGGTGGTTGTCCCCCAGTGCAAGCAAACTGGCTGCGTCTCAAGATGCAGATCTTCCCAAAAACTTCCTTCAGAAGTTCCCCAGAACAACCCTGGATCTGACTTCCCTGCGTCATTCTGGTCAGTGGTCCGCATGTCCGCCTCCACAAGCTACTCCTCTTCAAGCTTGCACCTGCAAGTCAGATACAAGAGAATGTCAAGCCAGTGACATTTTTTTCAAACATGAAAGTGGGTTTTTTCTAGCTTCATGGTTTTAGGGCTCCTCTATGGACAGCGCTTAGGTGTTTTTCATAGCTTTTTGTACCTTTTGGGGGCCATTCAGGGCAAAGAAGGATTTTTTGTATAGCGATCCTTGTATAACTTTTGTATAGCGATAATTTCGCGAACAACGGGGTCAAAACTAGCGATTGCTATATATAGCAGGAAGAAAGCTTGCACCTGCAGGTCAGATACAAGAGAATGTCAGGCTTGTTCCAGGCTTACTATCCCCGTTTAACGAATGGCTCAACGGTAGAGCTCCTTGAACGACGTAGGTGCCAGGTTCGAATCCCCACGGGTGCGCTTAAGTGTTCGCGGTCGCTGTCAACCACCACGGTAGCTTTGTCCAGGTAAAGTAGCAGCCCGTTCCCTACCGCCGGAAGACGGGGCTCCCTTAATACCACGCCCCACCAGACGTTACCATTACTTTTTCTAGGCTTGCTGGCATGATGCCATTGGATGGGACAAGTTCTATGCAGCATCACAAGCGATGCTAAAAATTGGCGGAGACTGTTCGTAACGGAGCACAGGTGGCCACGGAAGCCAGTTAGTTGTGAGATTGTTGGCTGACGCGTCAGGCTTTGTCTCCGTCAGACAACGGACAAATGACTAAATGAGTATCCCTGGGGGCTATTGCCCCCTTGAAGAGGGGGCTCTGCCAAAAACTGATAGATGATACTCAGGATGATACTAATGATAACATTTCCCCTGGTGCCCTACTGGACTCCAAATGTGCCTGCAGCTTGAAAGAGTCTAGTTGCGCTTCCAGCTGAATCTTCAATGTTGACTCAGTCAAATTATCAGTCCAGATCAGTGGGGTTAAAAAATACCAAGCTAGTCATGGCGCATTCTCCGATTAGATAACATTTACTCGAAATGGATAAGATATGGAAAATGGTGGTTGATTGAGGAATGGGCACGGGTGAGTGGGGGCAGAGTGCATATTTAAGGGGGGGAGAGGTAAGGAGGTGAGGAAGTGCAAGGAAATGTGTGATGCGGTGCCAGGTGGAACGTGGTACAGACAGGCAGGGTGCTGGTGTAGGGAGGTGTGAGGGCTGTGCGGGACGTTTGTGTCTGTGGTTATGTGGTGCCTATTTATTTAATTGTGGTGTTTCATATGCTGCCACTCCAGCAGGCTGATCAAGGTACACTCAATGTTCCATGGCACCCACTGTTTTCCGTCGTCGCATCGCGACGCACGAACCACCCTTCGCGCTGCCACAGGCAATGGCTGCGCAACAATCGAGCAATCAAGCTTGAGTAGCCCAAGTAGCTACTCAACCTGGCCTACATAAATCTGAAATAAAAAACACGCAAGGCACCTTCACTGTCGTCAACACACAGGAATTTGCTCTCAATTGTCACCGGAGCGTTCGTCAGCAGTTCCTCCAGTTTCAGTTTATATATCCACCCACCTCCTTAGAACGACTCTGCTTGGCTCCCTCCATGTAGCTCTGACCGGGCAGAGTAACCCCCATCATCTTCTCCAGGGCCAGGGCTGAACCGAGTACAGGGTCGGTCATTCGTGATGTGTTAGCACTACTAGAGGCAGACATTCTCGCAAAATTGGAGAAGCTTTCAGGAAGCAGAGATACACCACTATTGAGAGGCGTAACTGCACTGGCAATACTGCCTAAGTATTCTTTGTCCCTTAGGAGCATAGGCTGCGTTGTTAGAAGGCACAAAGGTGCAAAGCTGGGAGGTGTGAGGTCAAGGGACGCACGCCTGTCTCGTGAAACAGGTAATAGGCCAGATCTAGCCGCCTCACACAAATCTGAGTGGTGACGAAGTTTCAGAGGCTGCTCTAGGTCCTCTTCATCCTGCTTTGCTGGATAGCCGGCATCAGCAGCCCGGCCCTCTCTAGCAGTCTCCTGACGAACATGACCAGTGGAATACTCAGGAGCAGGCTGGAAGCCTACACATTTGACAGCTTCCATCTCAGAAATTGGCTCCTCCTGGACATGACACTCAAAGCTTTGTTTTTGATTGCGACCAGCTCCAGCTGAGGGCACCCACGAGTCACTTGGGGTGGCCTCTGAGAGATCTCCAAACCTCGGAGACATTGACATTGAGAAGAGAAATGAGGGAGTCCCATTTATTGAGTTGGCCCCAGGAGGCAAGGGCCTGATAGGTAGAGCTGATGAGCCTCCCGACCCTCTGCTGCTGTCTACTTGCTGCTCCCACTTATTGGAAATGGGGTATTGGTCATCATAAAAACCTGTGACAGAAGCATAGGGAGGTGTATGATGTGGGCAACCTGGGAGTACTCAAGACCAGAGGACATAAGATGCAGAATTTCTCGATGTTACTGCCACAGACGGCGAGCTGCCTTATAGGCTGGAGCTATGTAACCCAGTCAGGATGCAGAAGAGAAATAGAGCTCTGTTACTGGGCTGTGCGAAACCTCGTAAACCAGCACATACAATCCAGTGGCTCAGGTTCACATCCTAGCATATAGGTTCGTTTGGACATGCAGGATGATCCGACAGCTGGTCAGCAAATGCATGACGAGCTCACCTCCCTTCCAAGACCAACTACCATCTCCCATCAAACACAATTTTCAGACGCAACGAAGAAGAAAACGGAGGAAGCCGACGGTGGTCGCAGCCTACCTGACCTTGTCTGATAATATTTCTCGAGCTGATAATCAACCTTCCCAACAGGCACCAATTATCAATTATTGATTGCGTGCATGGGCAGTAAGTAAGAAAGATCGACCTCACCACACCAACCTCACCTTGACCAGCTGTGCTAGCGTCAAAGCGGATTCCCCAGAACCTGCGCAACAAATAGCGCAAGAAAAGTTGTCAACACAGAGTAAGACCGGCGGTGTGGGAGACCCCCCATGCATGGATCCATGTGCATCAGGGAACATGAATGCCGACTACAGAGAAACGAGAGGCGTGGCGCCACGGGTGCAGAAACCTCTAAATTGTTTTATTCGCACTTCAGGCCCAGCGACATATGAAGGTTGAAAGCAAAAGGCTGTCGGTGCAATCAATGGCAATAAATGTGAGCCAAAAACCAAGACAGGATAAACACGAGGGGGGCGACTGCGGCCGACTCACCAAGCACACTCCAACATGGCGTCAACTGGCACAGCCATCTTCCTGGTTATAAGTAGATGGAGCTCGGCAAGAAGCAGAGCACTCTACTCGAAAGGTCCAGAGCTTGGCACTTGGGAAATGGTACGGGCCTTGCGCGACCAAGAATATGATATATCGTTGATAATTGGCCGGCCTATTTGAACTAAAACAACATTTACAACTTCGATGCTTGCGGCTTGCTATCCTTTGCAGAAATTCCATGTGCGCCCCACGTGCACAGTCTTGAGCACAGGGGGCACAGGGCCAATACATGTACTGCAGAGACCCGTGCGGCACGGACCCGAATTACCCGTATGAAAGCTCTGAAGGCTGCGTTCGCGAACGCGTTCGCCAGACTTAAGGTCATTCGTGACTAGACGCCAGATGACCCATAGAGTCTGACCACTGTAATACTAATTTTCTAATAAGGGGCACCCCTCCGCTTCCGCTGGGGCCTCCGCTGCTATACCACACTCGCTGCGGTACCACACTCAGGGGGTCACTCTGCCCTGTTTTACTCGACCGCTGTTTGGCCTGGGAACGCTCGTATACGAGTGGCTCCCGACTTGAGAAACGCAAAACACAGCCCCTCATAACTTTCTCCTCGCTGCACCATTCCCTCTCTCATTAACACCGCTCGATAGAGCTCGAATCTAGGTACTATGTGGGCACTCGTTTGAGGGGGCGTGATAGGTGCCACTTGGCTGGGCCTGCGAGGGCTGCTTCCGCCGGTACAGGTTGGACCAGTGATTTATGACGTCTGACCACGGATCTATGCCGAGGAATCGCAATCTAAATTCAGCTTCGTATTCTGAAGTTGATGGATGAGGGTAAGGGGATGTTGTAAAGCTTCCATGGGGGTGAGGGTGGGGGTGAGGTTCTACCATGGCTGCATGGGTGGGTGTGGAGCACTGCATGAGTGGGTGTAGAGCACTGCCATGTGGGTATGGGTGCGGTTGGGGCACTACCATGAATGCATGGGTGGGGGTGGGGCAATGCCATGGCTGTGTGGGGGTAGGGGTGGTGCATTGCCATAGCTGCAAGGGTGGGGTGGGCGTAATACCATGGCTATGTGGGTAGGGGTGGGGCGCTGCCATGGCTGTATGCATGCGCTCATCAATCATCACTCCCCCACCCCCCTTTAACCCCACTCGGAGCTGCTAATCGTAGGAACTGTGTGCGCTAAGGACTGAGGTATGGCATTGTAAACTTGAAGTATTAGGGTGGGGGGTTGAGTGCCAATTCACATCTGCAAATGTCTACACAACCGTGAAATTTCAGGTTAATTGGCCAAATTCCTTTTTCACTTCTCACTCCCCCATCCCGCTTTAACCCCACTCGGAGCCGCTCATCATAAGAACTGTGTGTGTGCCTAGGAAGAAGGTGTGGCACTGTAAAATTGAAGTTTGAGGGTGGGGATTTGAGTGCCATGTCACATCTGCAAATTCTTCACCCTCCAATTTCAGGTTAATTGGCCAACTTCACTTTTTCAGATCTCACTCCCTCCCACCTGTAACGGGAGAGCTCCGTGACCTAGGGAACTCTCTCCGTTCGAACGAGTAGCCATGACAGCTGGAGCAGTACTCTACCATGTACTGCTCCCATACCCTGACCTAATCGGTCTGCACACTAAGTTCTATCAACCCGCCAAAGTGCCATCTTGACTTACCACGGATAACACAAGCCGGCTGCTAACAACGTCCCATCTGGTAATACAACCTTCCGCATCTGTTATGTCTTGCTTAGCTTGCCTAGCTAGTTAACCTGCCTTGCTTAGTTACCTTCCTAGTCCTGTAATCCTTACATCGGTTTGCAGTCATCTCCTTCCTCGCTTGCCTCCGCCGATTGGCGTAACTAAGCTAACCTAGAAGCCTTCCTGTTACACCACCACCCTTTAACCCCACCATCTACACAGCCAAGGAAGTGCCCCTCCACCACATGCACTGCCATGGGAGTGCCCCCCCCCCCCCCCCCCAAACACACACACACACTACCTACATAGCCCTTGGAATGTATCAGCATCTGGTGTGTTACACCCGCTGTTTATGCCTTGCTGACTTCTTTTGTGTGTCCTTAGAACGATCTCTGATGGACAGTAACAGTTCTTCTGTTGTACTGTGTCACCTTCCATGACACAGTGACAGCTTCTCCGTAGAACTGTGCCACCTTCTGTGGCACAGTGACAGCTTCCCGGTGTACCTTTGACCGCGCTGTGTGGCCAGGACTCAACCCTGATTAGGTTTTACCGGCTCTGACTCTAATGTGTTTTCCTTAAGGTGTAAAACACACCAGCTGTAAATACTCTCATCATGCATTGAGATCTGTGCGCTGCCGCTGTTAATCGTCTCGCAACTCCTGAAGTGTTTAAGCTGATAGGTCATTGGGTTCATCGTGCTTCCTCTGCTTATAATGCAACTTCCTCGAGCTCCGCCGGCCAATTTTGAAAAGCTCACTTGGACCAATGGGCCTGAGTGGTCTACTCAGATTACTCACCTCATTGTTCTCCATGGTTGCGACATCGCGCTGGCTCCTGCGCGGACTCCTCTTGACAGCTGGCTTGATGTTAAAGCGCCGAGTGCCTTTTCTACTCTTGATGAGGTCGCTTCAGCACATGCGGAATCTACCCCCCTTCCTCCTTCCCTTTCCCCTGTTTCTCCCCCTCCTTTTGAACCTCCCCCCGCCTAACAAGTCTGGACGTCGGTGTAGCCACGGCTTCTGCTGCTTGAGTGTTTGCTGCTGCGCCGTCTGCTGAGACTTCTGCTGCTTCAGTGCTTGATGTAATTCTGCTGCGCCTTCTGCTGCGACCATCCAGGTCTTCGGCGGTGCGGCTACTGGCTACTGACTACTTTGGCGGTGCGGCTACTGGCTCCTTCGGCGGTGGGGCTGGCATAATGTCTTTGCGCTCTTCAGCGCCGCTCCTACCTCCACCGCCTTCTGAAGACTACGTTTGCTACGTTTGCTATATTTGGTACGTTTGGTACATTTGGAGGAGCTGGAATGGCAAGGCTGACTGTTGGTGGAGCTGTAGGCTAGGCTGTTAGTTAGACTGTTGGTGGAGCTGTAGGCTAGGCTGTTAGTTAGACCGTTGGTGAAGCTGTAGGCTAGGCTGTTAGTTAGACTGTTGGTGGAGCTTGAGTGGCTAGGCTTAGGAATAGAAATGGATTTGAATTAGACTGGTTGAAGAGTATTGGTGCAGTTCTTGAGTTGTCTTTTATGTATACTGCTCAGCAGAACTCCACAGTGGAGAGTTATCATAGGGTCCTTTAGAATGTGGCTAGGAGCATTCCCCTTAGGTCAAAGCTGCCTCAGTCCTTCTGGCCCTATGTCTTCATCTGTGTTTGTTATCTTAGCAACTGCCTGCCCAAACAGGTAAAGAAAACTCCTTATGAGTTATTCTATGGGGTGGCACCAGATGTTGCATTATTACTTGTGTTTGGTTGCCCTTGCTATGATATTAGTCAATGGTAAGAAACGTAATAAACTTGACGAACGGGCACTGCCTGGACGACTGGTTGGGATTCCCTTGGTGAGTAAGGGACTAAGGGTTATTATATTTGGGTTCCGAAGTTGCACGGGTCGTAGTGAGTAGTGACGTACTTGTCTATGCCCTGGGCTCTCCCCTTAGGATGGGTCCCCGTGCTTCGCCAGCATCCCTCTTGTCATCAACAGTGATATGTTAGGCGTAGCCGGTAATTCCCTACGCCCTCTTGCACCCCCGATTGTCGACATCTGTCCTGAGCATCGTATGACATTGCATCCGCGGCCTAGAGCTGATTGTGCTGTATCGGGTGTGGCGCGAAAGGGTGGGCGGGAGTCTGCAGTACTTTCAAATACCAATTTACCTGAATCCCAAGGGGTCACCAGTCCCTCCTCTCTGCCTCGTCTCGTATGTAAAGTTTTAGGTGGTAGCCCTTCTTCTCTCATGGTGGATTTTCATAATGTTCCACCGCTTAGTTCAGATTTCCACCCTTGCACCAGTTCAGATGACTTGCGGGTTTTACCGGCTCCATTGCCCCCTCTCGTCCCTGGTGAGACATACAGGTCCATGCAAAGCCGTGAGCAAGCCACCAGTGTAATTCTGAGTGATAATTTAGAAGAGTGGGCTACGGGTGATACTGGGTATGGCTGGGGTGTTCCAGTTGACCTAGGATTTGCTGATTTAGAGGCAAAGAATGCCGACCCTGCAAGCAACACTCAGTCTGTCTTGGGGGCTGTACTACCTACCGGTGCTAATGTTTCTCAAAGTGACGTTGACTGTCTCTATGTGAGTGCCTATATCTCAGCACCTACTGAACTGTCTTATAAGGCAGCCTAGATTGGTGGAGCGTTACAAAGCTCGTTTTGATGTCAAAGGATTTTTGCAGAGACCTGGGCTTGATTTTTCTGAGGTCTATGCTCCAGTCTCCTCTAAGGCTGGCCTTAGGATTCTCCTGTCTGCCATCCCTCTGCAAAATGTTTGTTAGGCAGCTAGATATTAAGCTGTCTTTCTTGATTTTAGTGGAAGGTGGTAATTTATTCAGACCACCGTTATAGCGTCTTGGTGATTGTCTGACACTTCGTTCCATAGGCAGATGGTTCATTCAGTGGAGCTCATCATAGATTAGCTATTTCTTTATGCTTCACACTGTTTTGAATTTCACTAGCCCCCTCAGGTGTTTAGTGCATTAGGTGGAGTGTAGTAGTTATTTCACTTCGGATTTTTCTGTAAATTGGTGGACTGGGTAATCTTGCAGTTGTACTTGCAGATGTACTTTCACACACCTATTTCTTGTCTTCCAGGTGTATTTCAGTCGTTTCATTCCACTTAGTTAGTGCCGTAGCTGGGGATTTCTGATAATTAACTTTTTTAAATCTTCTTACTTCACATCATTGAGTAAGAAACCAGTTCCTCATGTTTATTTCATCCCAGCCTCGTCATGGATACTATGCTACGAATAGTATTTAAGGCAGAGGATTTTTCCATCGAATTTACTCCAGTGGATGACTATTGTGTCCTCTTCAACACTACCACACATGCAACCATGGGAGTTCCTCCCCAGCTCCAATCAGTACCTTTGCTGAGTCATCTCTCTAACCACAGCCCACTATGACCAAGCTGTCCAGCATCGGGAAATGCGTGTCTAAGGAACGGAGTGCTATTCAGAATGGTATAAAAGAGAAGCGGAATTGTGTAGCGAAGATCAAGTTTTTTAAATCACAAAAGAACCATGGACTGCAATGGTGATAGGGCTGACGCGAGGGTCAGAGGAGGTCTATGTTGAAGGAGATGTCGGACGGAGGCGGTTGCAGAGCATGCCGGAACTGGTCGTAACGTAATGATGGTTATAAGAGGAAACAACCAAGCCTATTTATAGCCCAGCATCTTAGATACTACTACTGCTACTACTGTTTAGCATCTACTACTAATACTACTTCTCAGCATTTACTACTACGAGCTTGACGCTGGCACTGGCTTGGGTCTTGCGCGCCTCAGCATAGCTAGCGCCAACATGTGGCAAGAGACACGCCTATCAACAATCTAAAGCCGCCTATCAACAATATAAAGCAGAGCTAAATCTGGAGCGCCAAAGGAGGGTGGAACATAGGGGTGAATTCAATAACAAGTTCTGTGTGGGTGGCGGCAAGCGATGAAGCGAGTCCGCTGTGGGCGTGACCAAAATGGTGGCGACTGTCGAATCAACTGTTTGACCACCCCTTTCTTTGACCAACTATCACTCATATATCACGCACCCCCCATACAAACGAGTGCACTTAAATTCGAGCTCTATCGAGCGGTGTTAATGAGAAGGGGAATGTTGAAGCAAGGTGCAAGTTATGAGGGGCTCAGTGTTTTGTGATTCTTAGTTTGGGAGCCCCTCGTACACATCCGTTCCTAGGCCAAGCAAGGGGCCAATCTCACTTGTGTAAGGAGAGATTATTAGGGGTACAACCTATATAATGAAGGGCGCCTGGAGGCGCGTCCCGAATGAAATGAAATTAATTATGAATTCAATTGATTTTAATTGATTTTAATTTAATTTAATTTATTTAATGCTGTGTTATTTAATTCGATTTTATTCCATTAAATTAAATATAATATAATCAACGTGATTTGAATGCATTTAATTGCTTTCTTGTTTTATGAATTCGTATCGGATTTAATTTAGTTTGGTGTTTTTGAAATTCATTTAATCGATTGATGTGTTAGCATTGTTAACTATAAATTGACGAAAATGGGAGGGTTATTGATTTTTAAGCAGTATTGAAAGTTTCTGTAATGTAGTGCAATGCGTGTATGTAGATTGGCTCTATTTTAAAGAATTTGATGCAAGAAAAATGAGACCAATCAGGTGTCTAGTTGAATTTACGGAATTTGTACAATGTATCGCATGTTTCGGCCCAGCCCAGACGTGAACGGTTTGTCCCGTCCCACTGAACGTTTTTTTGCCAGCGGCATGTGGCGTGGCTTGCCCCTGCCCCCGGCCCCGGCCCCGGCCTCGCCCTCCCCCCCCCCGGTGGCCCCCGCCCCTGCCCCTCGCACGGCCCTGAGGTTGGGTTCGTGGGCTAATTTTAGCAAGTGCCTTAGGGGAATGTTTCGTCCATTGTGATGCTTACATGTTTCGCCTCGATTTTTTTACGACAAATCTGCTCCCAAACCCAGGTCCCAAACCGAATCTCGCCCAAACCTATGTATAAGCACATGTGTAAGTGGTTCAAATTTGAAATGTTAGCTCAAAACACCCTTAAATCAAATTGTTAACCGTTAATAGTAGCTATTTGGCCCAACCTGAACTCCTTTTATTGAATTGCGATGCTCATATGTGCTCTGGTGAGAATTTGTCCGGTATAAATAAGTCTTATAATTCATCAACTATATAATGTTCAACTTATAGGACGTTTTTCATGAAACCTGAAAAATTGGTTTGTGACACACACACACAAACTAACGGACATTTTTATTGGTCTAATCCCTTCTTCCATAAAGGGCGCCTGGAGGCGCGTCCCGAATGAAAATGTTTTAAATAATCTGTATTTAATTACAATTTTAATTGTATAATTTTATTATTGTATAATTGTATAATTGTTTAATTAAATAAATAAATTGTATGAATTAATGAATAACAAGATTTAAATGAATGAATCAAATTATATTAAATTGATTGATTAATTCTAAGGTATTAATTAATTAATTAATTAATTAATTACACAATTAATTGAATACTATTTAATTAATTATCAATTTCATTTAATTTTATTAATTAGTTAATTAATTAATTAATTAAAATTGATTTAATCAATTTGATTGAATCAAAATTGTGCTGTATTGACTTGAATTAAACGCATTTAATTGATTTGAATTGTATTCATTTGAATTCAATATATTTAGATTTAGTTGAATTGAATCGATGGATGTAGCTCCGTTTACTACGACAATTGATATTTTGTAGGGTTGTTAAATTTGAAGGAGAATTAAACGTGCGTGGACTGTCTTGTGGATGGACTTTATTTGCAAGAAGTTGATGCACAGGAAATGTAACCAATTAGAGGTATAGTTGAATTTTTTCGTTCAGCCGCATACAAGCTTGATGTGGCTTCATTCCCCACATTTATGGTAATTCATTCGGGATCCCCAGGACACAAGCCGCTTGTTGCCTAATACAATATCGTATTACGATTTCGCAGTGTGATATGCGGTCGGACACGTGTTTTGCCAATGAGGTTGTAGAGTCGGCTGGGCGTGTCCCTGGCGTGCGTAGGATTGAACACATAGTCTCGACAGCCTGGACATGTGGCATCTGAATCAACCGCTGGCATTCAAACCAATAAGCAACTAAACCCTGAACACATTAGACGTCACGGGCAGGACATGGGGCAAATAGTTGAGAAATTGTTGATATGCAGAAAGCGAGAAAGTGAGAGGAGGAAGGCTGGGAGTTTCAAAAGTAGTGGAGTAAGTAGGTACTAATAGCAGAATAAGCTACAAAACATTTGACAACTTAGGAGCACGCACATACACAGACATCTAGCTATCCATGCAATGCCACACAGCACTACGCAGGCACATTCACACACATAATGGGCGTTCCTCGCTCCCGGCCGATTTTGACTGGTCAAAAGTTCCGGTCTGTTGCATGGTCGCGATTCCGGGATGGTCGAAATCTCTGGCCGGCGATTCGTTCCGAAGGCTCTAGCTTCTGCGCAGCTTCTGAATCCACCACCGGCGATTTTCGACCGCGTTCGAGTTCAGAGTTTGAGGCCAACGAGTCCCGGAAAATTCAAAAATCGGCCGGGAGCCAGGAACGCCCATTACATCTGGCTATCCATGCGCTGCGACACAGCACTGTGCACGCACATACACACATAGCTGGCTATACATGCATTACCAAACAGCACTTTGCATGAACATACACATGTGGCTACCTGGCACTGCCACACAGCACTGCGCACGCACATACACACACATAGCTGGCTATCCATGCACTGCCACACAGCACTGTGCACGCACATACACACACATCTAGCTAACCATGCACTACATTACCACCTGAAAACACAAACACATTCAGCCACTCAAGCATGCACGCACAAAACAACTGGCTACACATACACTGTCGCACAGCCATGTGCTACTACATACAAACACATCTAGCTATCCATGCACTACACGACAACCCCATGCAAACACGAACACACTCAAATACATACGCATACACGCACAATACAAATTGCTATCCATGCACTGCCACACAGCACTGTGCACGCACATACACACACATCTGGCTATCCATGCACTTCAACACAGCACTGCGCAAGCACATACACACACATCCGGCTACCTAGGACTGCCACACAGCACTGCACACGCACATACAGACACATAGCTGGCTATACATGCACTTCCACACAGCACTGTCCAAGCACATACACACACATCTGGCTACCCTGCACTGCCACGCAGCACTGTGGACACACATACACACACATCTGGCTATCCATGCACTGCCACACAGCACTGTGCATGCACACACACACACATGAGGCTATCCATGCACTGCCACACAGCACTGCGCACGCACATACGCACACATATGGCTATCCATGCACTTCCACACAGCACTGTGCACGCACATGCACACACATCTGGCTATCCATGCACTGCAACACAGCACTGTGCACGCACATACGCACACATCTGGCTATTCTGGCACTGCCACACAGCACTGTGCACGCAAATACACGCACATATGGCTATCCATGCACTACAAGACAACCCCATGCAAACACAAACACACTCAAATACACACGCATGCACACACAAAACAATTGGCTATCCATGCACTGCCACACAGCACTGTGCACGCACATACGCAAACATTTGGCTATCCAAGCACTACAAGACAACCCCATACACACACAAACACACCTAGACACTCACGCATGCAAACACACAAATGAACAACTGGCTGCACATGCACTGCCACACAGCATTGTTCATACCATATACACACACCTGGCCATCCATGCACTATAAGACAACCCCAGGCACATGCACACACAAGTGGCTACACATGCACTGCCACAAAGATCTGTTTCCGTACATAGATGCAGATACCTGGCCATCCATGCACTACAAGACAATCCCATCGACACACACAACCCAATCAGACTCTCACCCTTACACACACCAGGCCATCCATGCACTACAAGACAACCCTATGCAAACATTCACACATACCCAAACACTTACACACGCACACACAAGGGGCTACCCATGCACTGCCACACGAAGCAGGGAACCCATCTGTCTTCCTTTCTATTTAGACCGCTATGCTGCAACATGCCATACTATACCAATATACCATGCATGTAGGTACACACCATACAATGCTATGTTACACCATTCCATACCACACCATTCTACCATCGTACAATGCATGTTGGTATAAACCATAACAAACCATGCTTTGTTGCACCATGCCATACCATACTAATATACCATGCATGTAGATACAAACCATACCATGCGATGCTACACCATGCCATACCACACCATACTACCATTGTACAATTCATGCATGCATGGCATGTATAAACCATTACAAGCCATGCTATGCTGCACCTTGCCATACTACACCAATAAACCATGTATGTAGGTACAAATCATACCATGCTGTGCTACACCATGACGGCTGGGGAGTGAGGAAGGGTGTGGGCAATGGGAGCAAAGCCCAGGCCAGGAAAATCTGGGGCGGGAGTGGGAGGAAAGGTTGACAGGTCCGGGGGTGGCGTGGGGTATAGGGGCGAGAGGATGGGAAAATGGGATTGGAGTGGGGGGGTGTAGAAGTGGGTAGAAGTGGGAAGGGAAGTGTCGAGAGGTCTGAACTCGGACGTGGACGTGATTGAGTTCAATGCGGCCTAACCCCCGTGCGATTGGGAGTGCATGTTAAGCATTGAACATGGTGTGTGGGTGTGGGTGGGATACCTGGTGGAGGCGGAAGGGGAGACAGGCGAACGCCGGGATTGTGAATTTAGCGGGATTGGGAGCTGATCTGGAAGGAGATTTTAACGGGAAGGAGAATTGTCGGAGGCGGCAGCAAGCAGGCAGAGTGAGGCGAAAATTCGTCGTGATCAGCAGCAAGCAAGCAGAGGCAGGCGAAGGGAAGACAGGCTAACGTCGGTATTGAGAATTGATCGGGATCGAGAATTGATCGGGATTGAGAATTGATCGGATTGAGATCGGCGACCAGGAGCAGGTGATGATGATTGCGGATGTAGTGCGGGGCCGGTGGGGGGGCCGGTCGACAGTCTGGCAGTGGCAGACTTGCAGTGTGGCAGCATCGCAGTGGCACGCCAGTGGGACCAAGGCGAATTGTTCAGGACACTGCGTCCTCCGTCGTCGAAGGAGCGTCGATGGGTCCGTTGCGTCGCAGACGCAGCTTCAGTAGGTTGGCTGCGTCTCACTTGAATGCCATGCGTCCCTCTGCGTCCGATTCCGTCCCATTGCTGGCGGCCTCGGAAGTGCCCATGCGAACGTTTGTACCTCCATGGTTTACAGCACGAAGGTCGCAAGTGCGTGAGAGGGATTTGTATTCGTTTCCCATGAGTTGTTCATTGTGCAAGTTGCAAGGCTGGAAACATGAACATGAAGAGAATTATGAGTACCTTAGTTAATTGGCGTGGCTTGATTTCCAACTTGGCCCACCCCACGCACCACCCACGCCCACGCACTGTGCCCCACGCACGGCCCTGGGGCTGAGTTGTGAAGTCCGTGCTAATAATAGCTCAAGTGGCCTAGGGGACTGTTTCGTCCATTGTGATGCTTACATGTTTCGCCTCGATTTTTTGACGACAATTCCATGCCCAAACCTATGTATGCTCACATGATTGGATGGTACGAATTTGAAATGATAACAAATGTTACCCAATATTTGTCGCTTTTGGCCCCAAAAGCACAAACCTTAGCTCCTTTTCTTGAATTGCGATGCTCATATGTGGTCTCGTGAGAATATTTCCGGTATCAATAAGTCTTATAATTTTTAAATCTTATGTATCGTTTTTTTGTGATTTGAAGTGAAACCTGAAAAAATAGTTTGTGACAAACAAACAAACAAACAAACAGTCTTGACGGGCTAATCCCTCAATCAAAATTTTTGTAATTTTTTTCATTCGGGTATTTTGTAATTTTTTTCATTCGGGTAAAAATCTGGAGATTTTTTTCATTCGGGTACCACACATATTATAACCGCACTTTTACATAAATGCACTTTTACGTAATCGTAGTGCCTGAGCCCTACCAGCATAGCCCACACAACTATGCGAGTACACCAAGAAGTCCAGGTCTCCAGGACGGCTGAGTAGGTGCACGAATGTCCGGATCTACAAAGGGGCCGGACTGTGGGACGCCGCCCCCCCATCGCGTCCGGACTCCTCCCTCCGGACTCCTGCTCCCCGGGGGGCGAGGGGCCTCCGCCCGCCCTGCGGTACAAGTCGACAGCACTCAGAAGCGCCGGTCGACGATAGAGTGAGAAACTGTGTATATTCCTTTCCCAACAAATGCTCCAGCAACTGAAAAAAGCGCATTAGGGTCACGGGAGTTTAAGGCGTCGGAGGGGGGGGGTTGGGGGCCTATTCTAGGGGAGAAGCTTTTACACTTTTTCACCCGTTTCTGCTTCTGGACATTTTGAACAAGGCAATGGCAAGTGCGCGATGCGGTCAATTCGTCAGGCCGTTAAGTGTCTTTGCGAGTTGTATTGTTGCATGCGAAGAAAGATGCGCTCTTTCCCGGCTATTTCCTGCTCATCGCGTTGCTTCTGAACCGTTCTCCCAATGTTCGTGCATGTAAAGACAAATGCGCCCTGGCGCTTTCCTCCTCATTACGCTGCCTCGCAGCCGTCCTATCAATACATGCATGCATGCATCTAACTTTCCTCCTCATTGCGCTGCCCCGTAGCCGTTCTGTCTATGCATGCATGCATCTAACTCGCGGCCCCCAATCAATCCCCCAAGCAATCCTGCAGGCATTATGGCTTTCCCCCTCGGCGATCTTGATGTAGACCATGATGCCCTCGCCGCTCAGAGGGCGGTGCTCCTGGCGCAACTTAGCGCACTCGAAGTACGCCCACAGTGCGGTAGCGTCTCAGGCGAATGCTTTTGCCACACGCATGCAGTGCGGGTGCTCAGGGCTGGAGCCCGCGTACCCCAAGCGCTATCAGTCGCCGGGGCCTCACATGCTGCCATGTGCCCAATTATATTAACTCCAACCTGGGCTAACTAACTATGCCATGAAGTGTTTCTAAAACCACCCAGAGACTCAGCCCATGCTTAGTCCCAAACTATATTGAGCATTCGATGCTTGCTATGTCCTTCTAGCCTTAGTTGGTAACCCTACCATATAGGATAAATGTTATCATATTTAATTATAACTGTGTACCATACATTGAAATTTCACGATGTAAATACGCCAGGCTTGCTTCGTCTCTCTTTCTAATCTCTGTCTCCTTTTGTCTCTGTCGTGTCCAAGTACTATATGACGAAAGGTTTAGCCGTTAAATACAGTTTGCATTCTGGTTTATTTATAGTCGGTCCTTGCTATTAACTAAATTGCAGAAGGGAGGTTGCATAGCTGATTTAAGTATACAGCTTGAACTTAACGTAGGTTGAATACATGTAGCCTTAAATCTTACTGTCGGACTTTCCCTCGGAGTTTCCCTCGAGAGGAAATAATCAAAAACCTGATTCCCAATCTGATAACAAAATGGTTCTTGTCGATCTCAACAGTATCTAATGTGAAATCCAGAAGTGGAAGGCCATGCGAAGTTACCCTTGTTTATCCTAGAATGTCAGAAAGGATTGGGCCTAGTCTCTTTCCAATGTTCCATTGTTTGGATACTTGTTGCAGTTTCCTGCCAGCTCCATTAGCCTGCCACATGGCTAACCCCGAAGGTTGCAGCTGTAGTGGAGTGCCTATCATGTCAACATTCAGACTCAATAGCTAGCTCCAGGCTACGGTTAAGGACTGGGAAAGGGAGCTGACTAGAAGCTGCTACATATAGCACAAGGGAATCTGTCTCCATCGATATGAATGCTACAAGTAATACCGGTAGATTAATTGTTTTGGTAACGTATTCATCTTTACCAACTTTTAAGTTTGTTTTTAATGCCGCTGACGGCGAGCAACCAAATTGCAGTCTGGAGCCATGTAAACAAGTGAAAGTTCAAGAATGATAATGCACAGACTTCTGGTCAAACAAGTCAAAAATCCAGAAGGTTCAAGTCTACTCCCCCGAACGTAGATATAATTGGTTTTGCTGGTAGTCAATGGACTGTAGTAGTTTCTAAGCTAGGTCAAACAAGTCATAAGCATGTCCCTTGCAAAATTGGAGGCCGATAATAGGTGAGTCAAACGGGGCGAGTATGAAGCATGGCTTTATTTCTAGGCTGTTATTGCAGCATTTATGCAGGTCCCCCTGAATCACAGCTGCCCCCCCCCCCCCCCCCCCCCCACACTAAGCCCACATGTGCACTGAACACAGCTGCCCCCCCCTCCCATCCCCCCCCAAACTGAACCACAGCGTCCCCCACCCCCACCCCCACCCCCCCACTGAACCACAGGTGCACTGAACCTCAGCTGCCCCCCCCCCCCCCACCCCCACTGAACCACAGGTGCACTGAAGCACAGCTGCCCCCCCACCCCCTCCCCCCCACCCCACTGAGCCTCAGCTGCCCCCCCCCTCCCCCCCCCCCCCCCCCCCCCCCCCACTGAACCACAGGTGGCACTGAAGCACAGCTGCCCCCCCACCCCACTGAACCACAGGTGCACTGAACTCAGCTGCCCCCACCCTCCCCACCCCACTGAACCACAGGTGCACTGAGCACAGCTGCACCCCCACCCCACTGAGCCACAGGTGCACTGAAGCACAGCTGCCCCCCCCCCCCCCCACCACCCACCCACTGAACCACAGGTGCACTGAACCTCAGCTGCCCCGCCCCCCCCCCCCCACAAACACACCCACCCACCTGACTGAACCACATGTGCACTGAACCTCACTGCCCCCCCCCCAACCCCCTGAACCACATGTGCACTGAACCTCAGCTGCCCCCCACCCACCCCACTGAACCACAGGTGCACTGAACCTCAGCTGCCCCCCCCATCCCTCCCACCCTACTGAACCACAGGTGCACTGAACCACAGCTGCCCCCCCCACCCCCACCCCACTGAACCACAGGTGCACTGAAGCACAGCTGCCCCCCCCATCCCCCCCACCCCACTGACCACAATGTGCACTGAACCTCAGCTGCCCCCCCCCACCCCCCCCTACTGACCACAGGGTCACTGAACCTCAGCTGCCCCCCCCACCCCCTCCCCCCACCCCACTGAACCACAGGTGCACTGAACCTCAGCTGCCCCCCCCCCCCCCTACACTGAACCACAGCTGGCCCCCCCCACCCCCTCCCCCAACCCCACTGAACCACAGTTGCCCCCCCCACCCCCACCCCACTGAACCTCAGCTGCCCCCCCCACCCCCTCCCCCAACCCCACTGAACCACAGGTGCACTGAAGCACAGCTGCCCCCCCCACCCCCCCACCCAACCCCACTGAACCACAGGTGCACTGAACCACAGCTGCCCCCCCCACCCCCTCCCCCCACCCCACTGAACCACAGGTGCACTGACCCAGCTGCCCCCCCCACCCCCTCCCCCCACCCACCCACTGAACCACAGCTGCCCCCCCCCCACCCCACTGAAGCACAGGTGCACTTACCACAGCTGCCCCCCCCCACCCCCCCCCCCCACCCCACTGAACCACAGGTGCACTGAACCTCAGCTGCCCCCCCCATCCCCCCCACCCCACTGAACCACAGCTGCCCCCCCCTTCCCCTCCCCCCCACCCCACTGGAGCCATCAGGCACTGAACCTCAAGCTCCCCCCCCACCCCCCCCACCCCACTGAACACAGGTGCACTTGAACACAGCTGCCCCCCCCGCACCCCGCCCACCCACTGGCCACAGGTTTTCACTTACCCTCACTGCCCCCCCCATCCGCCCCACCCCACTGAAACCACAGGTGCAAACTGAAGCACACTGCCGCCCCCCCCACCCCACTAACCACAGGCTGCACTGAACCTTCAGCCTTCCCCCTCCCATCCCCCCACCCCACTGACCACAGGTGCAGCTGAGCACAGAGCCCTCCCCCCCACGCCCCCCCCACCACCACTGAACCACAGGTGCACTGAACTCAGCACTGGCCCCCCCCCGCCCCCACCCACCCACTGAACCACAGTGCACTGAACCTCAGCGCACCCCCCCCCCCCACACAACACACCCCACCCCACTGAACTCAACAGGTGCACTGAGACGCTGCTGCCCCCACCCCCACCCCCTCCACCCCCCCCACCCCACTGACCACAGGTGCACTGAACCTCAGCTGCCCCCCCCCCTCCCCCCACACCCCACCCCCACCCACCCCACTGAACCACAGGTGCACTGAAGCACAGCTGCCCTCCCCACCCCACTGAACCACAGGTGCACTGAACCTCAGCTGCCCCCACCCTCCGCCCCACCCCACTGAACCACAGGTGCACTGAAGCACAGCTGCCCCCCCCCACCCCCCCCACCCCACTGAACCACAGGTGCACTGAAGCCCAGCTGCCCCCCCCCCCCCCCCACACACACCCCACTGAACCACAGGTGCACTGAACCTCAGCTGCCCCCCCCCCCACACAACCACCCCACCCACCTGAATGAACCACAGTTTGCACTGACCTCAGCTGCCCCCACCCACCCCACTGAACCACAGGTGCACTAACCTCAGCGGCCCCCCCATCCCCCCCACCTACTGACACAGGTGCACTGAACCACAGCTTGCCCCCCCCCCCACCCCCACCCCCCTGACCACATTTGCACTGAGCCAGCTGCCCCCCCCCATCCCCCCTCCACCCCACTGACACACATGTGCATCTGAACCTCAGCGGCCCCCCCCCACCCCCCCCTACTGAACCACAGGTGGCAGCAGTCAACTGCTGGGCTCGCCTTGCGCCGCCCACCCCCTCCCCCCACCCCACTGAACCACAGGTGCACTGAACCTCAGCTGCCCCCCCCCCCTACGCTGAACCCACTGCCCCCCCCACCCCCTCCCCCGGCCCCCCCCCAAAAAAACTGACCCACAGTTCCGTTTGCCGCCCCCCGACCCCAACCCAACTGAGACTTCAGCTGCCCCCCACCCCCTCCCCCAACCCCACTGAACCACAGGTGCACGAAGCAACAGCTGCCCCCCCCTCCACCACCCCTTTCCTCACCCCACTGATACCACAGCTGCCCCCCCACCCCCTCCCCCCACCCCACTGAAGCACAGGTGCACTGAACCACACTGCCCCCCCCAACCCCCTCCCCCCCACCCCACTTGAACGCATCAGCTGCCCCCCCAACCCCCACTGAAGCACAGGTGCACTGAACCACAGCTGCCCCCCCCACCCCTCCACCCACCCCACTGAACCAACAGGTTGCACTGAACTCTAGCATGCCCCCATCCCCCACTTCCCCCCCCCACCCCTGAACCTACAATCTTGCCCCCCCCCACCCCCTCCCCCCACCCCAACAATGACCACAGGTGCACTGAACCTCAGCTGCCCCCCCACCCCCCCACCCCACTGAACCACAGGTGTCACTGAAGCACAGCTGCCCCCCCCCCCCCCCCCCCCCACCCCACTGAGCCACAGGTGCACTGAACCTCAGCTGCCCCCCCATCCGCCCCACCCCACTGAACCACAGGTGCACTGAAGCACAGCTGCCCCCCCCCCCCACTGAACCACAGGTGCACTGAACCTCAGCTGCCCCCCCCATCCGCCCCACCCCACTGAACCACAGGTGCACTGAAGCACAGCTGCCCCCCCCACCCCCCCCACCCCACTGAACCACAGGTGCACTGAACCTCAGCTGCCCCCCCCACCCCCCCCACCCCACTGAACCACAGGTGCACTGAACCTCAGCTGCACCCCCCCCCCCCCCACCACACACACCCCACCCCACTGAAGCACAGGTTGCACTGAAGCACAGCTGCCCCCCCCCACCCCCCCCACCCCACTGAACCACAGGTGCACTGAACCTCAGCTGCACCCCCACCCCCCCCCACACACACCCCACCTCACTGAACCACAGGTGCACTGAAGCACAGCTGCCCCCCCCCACCCCCCCCCCCCCACTGAGCCACAGGTGCACTGAACCTCAGCTGCCCCCCCCATCCGCCCCACCCCAAAGCACCACAGGTGCACTGAAGCACAGCTGCCCCCCCCACCCCCCCACTCCACTGAGACACAGCTCCCACCCATCCTCTGAAACACAGATGCACTCCTAGTCCTTAACACAAGAACTATACTGGGTGATGCTTTGGCATGGCGCCGGCGGCGGTCTGCAATGCTTTCTGCAAAAGCAAAAACTCTTTGCCAGACAAAGCGGCCCACCCAGCCGTCACCTCTGGATGTGCCACCTGCATGATGGTGGTGTAATACATAAGTCTTCCATATCAACAATCGCAAAACTTACTCACTTAAACACATACATGCAGCCCCCCCCCCCCCCCCCCCCCCCCCCCCCAATCACCCACAAACACACAAAATCTTTCTCTCTCTCTTGGTATAACATGGACTCAGACTAGCGCCAGATGTGTATACAGGCGGGGCACTAGGGAGACGCAATCATCATCATTAAGCATGGGATCTTGATCATACTTACCTGCAGGCTCCTCAAATGAAAAAAAGTATCGAAACATTGTAAGTTTGAAGATTTATGTTACACGTACATGTTACTTTGTTTGATTTTTAGTTTTTAGCACAGCAGCACAACACAGCAGCACAGTTCAGAGCACAGCACAGTTCAGCACAACACAGCAGCACAGTTCAGCACAACACAGCAGCACAATTCAGCACAGCACAGCAGCCTTGTTCAGCACAACACAGCAGCACAGATCAGCACAACATAGCAGCACAGTTTGATCATTGTTACTTCCAGGGTGGGCTAATCGTGGGCTAACAATGACTTTAGGGCGGGCTAATTGTGACTCCACTACTCCAGGGTTGGCTATTTCTGGGGGGTAACGTTAACAACAGGTGGGAGAGTGGGGGGGGGTAGGCAAGACCAAGTTTACATGATAATGTAATACATGGATGTTAGTGTGTGAGTGGTTGGGTGGATGCGAGAGTGATGATGGTGCTGGAGCAGTCATAGTGTGTGTGTGTGTGTGTGTGTGTGTGTGTGTGTGTGTGTGTGTAAAAGAGAGAGTGTTGGTTCTGTCCTCCACCTCCTCCATGCACGTCCCTCCACCCGAGTACATGGCTGCATCCCCACCACATGCAGTCACGTCCCTTCGCACACATGCATGCCTCTTGACCTCCACATGCATGCACGTCCCTCCACCCAAGTACATGGCTGCATCCCCCAAATGCATGCACGTCCCTCCACCCACGCACATGGCTGCATGCCACCCACGTGCATGCACGTCCCTTCGCACACATGCATGCCTCCTGCCCTCCACTTGCATGCACGTCCCTCCACAAACGCCCATGCCTAATCACCCCCCCAAAGGCATGCATGCACCTCCACCCAAGTGCATTGCTGCATGCCCCCCACGTGTATGCACGTCCCTCTACAAACATGTATGCTTCCTGCCCCCTGCATGCAAGCACGTCCCTCCACCCAAGTTCATGATTGCATCCCCACCACCATGCACATGCATGCACGTCCCTTCACACACATGCATACCTCCTACCTACCACAAGCATGCATGTCCCTCCACAAACACCCATGCCTAATTATCTCCCAAATGCATGTACTTCCCTCCACTTCAGTGCTGCACGCCACCCACAGGCATGCAAGTTCCTTCGCACACATGCATGCCTCCTGCCCACGACATGCATGCGAGTCACTCCACAAACACCCATGCATAATCATCGCCCAAAAGCATGCTCGTCCAGATGACGTGGCCAGTGAGGTGTTGTTGTGAAGATTGTCGAGCAGAAACTTGAACTTAAAATTCGAACGACGAACATACCTTGATCTTCCTCAAGCAGGACTCGTAAGCAGCGACAGTGGAAGCCCGCTTAGTCTTCGCTTTTGCCTCGCCAAGCTCCTGAATCTCTTCCCAGCTCAAATCAGCATTCTTCACAGCTCCATCGTCGCGAACTAGCCCCGAACCCTCCATTACTTCGTCTGGCGAATTGATTGCTTAACCTGGGGATAATAGAGAAAAATAGAGAAATTACGAAAAATAGGGCTTCAGAGTCATATGGAAGTTTGGATGATGTCCGGACTGCCTTTCTGGGATTCTGGCCGTTTGACTAGTCCGCGGACAGTCCGGGCCGCCCCCCCTTCTACACCTATTTGGACGTACTGCCCTTGAAACTGGAACTTGGAACTGCACTTGCAACTGCACCGACTGTAAGGCTAGAACCGTTCGGACAGTGTCCGAGAAACAAGCAAGCAGCAGCTATGAATCACCTTCTAAAACTCACCAGGTGCTTCGGACGCATGGATGAGCCATTACCCAAGTCACAGCCATTCAGCGCTTCGGTGAGTAGCCCCGCTGCGAAACGGGGAATCGACCAGGTCTTGGATTGAGAATTGAGGACTGGATTTAGTATCATAGTATTGTGTAACGGACTAATAACGGGCACATCGAACGGGCATATTCGAGATGCAAAAAAACTGAATCTGAGGCCAGAGATTTAGACTTTTAAAATATTATTATCATAAGAGCAACAGGCTATCCTGCTATCGCTACATGTTGAGGATTGGATCGAGGGCGAGTTTTAAGCTCTTAGGTTGAGTACGGGACGCTCTCGTCCTATTCGCTCGCTTCACTGTTGCGCGTACCGAATAGGCGCCTCATGTAACGATTATTGAAGGCACGATTTAGTATCACGCATGCCCGATACTAAATGTTTCTCGCCGTTTTGGTCTATCGCGCTCCCACGTGTGGGGACACTGGGGAGCGTTTATGGGTTGCATATGCTTGGCTTGAGCATCGTGCAGGTCACCCCTACCTGGAGCGTCGTGCACGGGAGCAAAGCGACGGGAGCAAAATCTGGGGCCCGGCCGGGCCCGGCCCAAATCAGACACTCTCGGCGCGGCACGGGGGCGAGTGGGGAGGTACTCCGGAGAGGTACTCGCAACCTTGGAACTAGACAATTATTTGCACACTTCAGCGTATTGCTTTATTTCTTCCATTCTTACAAAATTCTGCTGTTCAAGCCTCGCATTCCGCGGAGTTGCAGGAGCCTCGTTCTCAGTCTCGTTTTAAACAGTGCAACCCCCACTTCTACGTCTCGAACTGGGTCACGGAGAGGCTCCGTTCTCAGCCTCGTCCAGAATGGGCAGCATGCTACATGCTGAGGGGTGTACATGCTGGGGTGGCATGTTTTCCCCCGTGAGGTGGGGTGGGGTGGCAGGGGAGATAATGCATAAGGAATTCTGCCCACTTGTGCAGGATGGCGTGAGCTCTGTGCATGACCAGTGGGTAAGGTTGGGGTACTACCATGGCTGCCTGGGTGGGGCTGGTGCAATGCCTAGGGGTGTTTACGCCTGCATGGTTGGGCCCTCTTAGACAAGTTTAACTCTTGGGGACCTCTTACAGTTGTTAACCACCTCATAGCGCAAGTCAAGCAGCCACACCGCTGGCCTCTAGTGATATTTAACTACTGGAAGTTGCAGTCTAGATCATCCGCAATATTGGTAAAAGCTTGTCTGCAGAATAAAAATTGCCCCCCCGTGGGTATTTGTCCCCCGGTGCTCCCTTCAAAGTGGCGTTAAAAAACAACTAACTAGACCACTAACTAAACAACTTACTCACGTACGATCCGACTACCTACTTCAAGCACTACATAACTTCCACCATGAAACCACCCCCCTTCAAGTCACACTCGGCACAATGCCTTCCCCCGGTGCCCCCTTTAAAGGGGTGGTCTTAAACAACTAAACAAATTAATAACTGACTACCTCCAATAATCACTAACTAACTAACTAACTAACTAACCAACTCCCATGCCATTCAACACCTCCGTCTTTCAACTCCTACAGATGGGCAAATGGTATGAGACCGTGCCCCTCCAGGTCACTATCTGCACAATGCCGAGCCCCGGTGTTCCTTTTAAAGTAGTGTTCCAAAACATGGCTAGCTCCGCGTATTTCGGCCCACTGGAGGACACCACCCCACTGCCTTCGGCCTTTAGCGAGGCCTTTCTCTGGGAACAATTCTTGGGCATTTCGGACAAAGAGAGGCGGGAAGAGCTGGTTGCTGAGATGATTCAAGAGGTGCAGACAGGAGAAGAGTGGAAGCAGGCCATCCCTATGGTCACACTTGTAACTCCATGCCCAAGAGGTTAGATTTTTCAATTTTGTAGGCTATACATGTATCTGGTCTTAGATTGGCACTGTTTCTTTCTTGGCGGAGCCCCCCCCTCTGGGGGGCGTGAGCCCCCAGTGTTACCCGTTTGTCCGTCCGACCATCCATCCATCCATCCATCCATCTGACCGTGATGAAGCCCGACACGTCAGCCAACGGCCTCGTAACTAACTCGCTTCCGTTGCCACCTGTCGCTCCCTCGCGATCACTCTCCGCCATTTTTAGCGTTGCAGGCGACGCTGCATATAACTTGTTGGGCTAGGCCCAGCAGCTTCTAGACAGCTCCCTTTTCCTTTTCTTCAGTCAACCCTGAAGCTTGCTGGTGCGTCTGAGAGGTTATATGACACACATTCCAATGCAGCTTCAGTCATTAGGGTTTGACCCAGTGGCAAGCTAATGGAGCTTGGTAGAAGCTGCTACGCGTAGCTGGAAAATGAAATAGTGATGCTCTTTTTCAGTTGTTCCTAGTATCTTGGGCATTCGTCGGCCATGCTGATAGACATCTTCTCAGCCCCCTGCTCAGATTGCCTATTACTGCCAATTACCGTCTTCTTGTCTGCTACTCTATGTAACATCAACACACACATGTACCGCCTTCTTGCCTGTTACTCTATGTGACATCAACACACACCTGCACCGCCTTCTTGCCTGTTACTCTATGTGACATCAACACACACCTGCACCGCCTTCTTGCCTGTTACTCTATGTGACATCAACACACACCTGCACCGCCTTCTTGCCTGTTACTCTGTGTTATTTACATCAACACACACATAACACCCATAAAATGAGTTCAGGCTTGGTTGGTACAGTAGTACCAGAATTGACTGACAGGTTGGGGGGTTGAACCTGTTGCTAGGCTCACAATTTTCGATCTGAAGCCTTGAAAGAGGCCGGAAAAATTTCCTCTGTGCTGTCGCGGGGTAATCCGGTGTTAGGCGCAGTAGCGGTATGTGAAAGGCAAAACCCTTTGTTACCTTCCCAAGTGAAAGTGAACAGGAAAGTCCCTTCATGCCCCGTGGCAAGACGTAACATTGTTGTACAACACCCCAAACGTGACATTTCCCCATCTTGCATCCTAGGATCTGCCGGTCAGACTGACGCCGCTGCACCAATTAATAGCTGCCAGCTATTTCTCCACACTACAGCCACTCCCCCCCCCCACCCACCCACCCACACCTAACATCTCCCCAGCTGCCAGCTATGACTCCAC
The DNA here is from genome assembly GCA_013435795.1 of Chlamydomonas sp. ICE-L. Classification (NCBI taxonomy): domain Eukaryota; kingdom Viridiplantae; phylum Chlorophyta; class Chlorophyceae; order Chlamydomonadales; family Chlamydomonadaceae; genus Chlamydomonas; species Chlamydomonas sp. ICE-L. Next base: position 12,352,239 of record JACBWV010000552.1, read on the forward strand.
ACTACAGCCACTCCCCCACCCCCACCCACCCACACCTAACATCTCCCCAGCTCACATCCCAGGATCTGCCATTCAGATTGTCTCCACTGTTCCAGTCAGCAGCTGCCAGTTACCAAAAATAATAATTTACATTATTTTGATTTCATGCAGCACCCCCCACCTAACATCTCCCCATCTCGTTTGCCAGGATCTGCCAATCAGCCTGACCTCCCTGCCATTTCAGTCAACCAGCTACGACTGCACACTATTTTGAAAGAGAGCAGCGCTGACTACTCGCCACATCCATCCGGCACAGACAGTAAGTACAGCAAACAACTGAACACTGTGAATTTGCAAGGTCTTCGGCCCTTTTATTTGGCTTGGAAGGGCGCATTTTGGGTGAGTGGGGTGCTGTAGGGGTGCAGTATGGATGGCTTGGCTTGGAGTGGTGCATTTTGGGTGAGAGGGGTGCTGTAGGGGTGCAGTATGGATGGCTTGGCTTGGAATGGTGCATTTGGGTGAGAGGGGTGCTGTAGGGGTGCAGTATGGATGGCTCGGCTTGGAATGGTGCATTTGGGTGAGAGGGGTGCTGTAGGGGTGCAGTATGGATGGCTTGGCTTGGAATGGTGCATTTTGGGTGAGAGGGGTGCTGCAGGGGTGCATAAAATGATGCCAAAGACCCCCCCAGAAGTGCAATCAGGCCTGTTTTTCAGTTACATGTAGGGTTGTCAATATAATAGCTTTTCTGCTGTGCGATTCAATTTAATACACGACACATCCATCCGGCAGCATGTAAGCACATAAATTAATTAATAAAACATAAATAAAATAATAAACATTTAAAACATATAATAAAACACAATTAAAATAAATATATAATAAAACACATTTAAAACATAAATTAAATAATACACAAACTAATTAGTAGTGCGCCTTGTTACGAGGTGTGAGGGTGAGGGGGGCATCCTGTTTGCTTGCACTGGGGCCAACCACTATTTGAGCGATTCATCTGAATACAGGCCTCATCCATCCGGTAGCAACAGTAGGTAAAGAAAACTTGACGAGTTCTATGCAGCGTCGCCTGCGACGCTAAAAAAATGGCGGGGAGTGATCGCGAGGGAGCGACAGGTGGCAGCGGAAGCGAGTTAGTTACGAGGCCGGTGGCTGACGTGTTGGGCTTCATCACGGTCAGATGGATGGTCGACGGGACAAGTGGGTAACACTGGGGGCTCCCGCCCCCCAGAAGGGGGGGCTCCGCCAAAAAATGGAATGTGTTACGCCTTGCCACGGGGAGAGAGGTTGAAGGAGCCTTCCCGTTTGCTTTCACTGGAGAAGGTTACTGTGGGTTTTGCTTTTGCAGACCACTTCTGTGCCTGAGCTCGGACTACCTTACGACAGCACGGAGGCAGTAAGTACTAGGGAACGGCTATGTTATATAATTAGTTTTTTTCCCACTAATATTAGTTGCCGATCCCTAGTAAGCACAGCTAACAGGCCTACTAAAGCAGGCCTTTGCTTCACTTTTTATTTTTGGGTCAAACACCATCGTCACACCTATTTTCATCAGGTGTACTGGAAACTTACTCGTCTGTACACAGGACACAGTTTTTTGGGGGGGCAGACACTATCATTGCACCTCTTTTCAGTTGGTGTACTGGAAACTTACACGTCTGTACACAGGACACAGTTTATTTGGGGGGGCAAACACTATCATCACACCTCTTTTCAGCAGGTGTACTTACACGTCAGGAAACTCAAACGTCTGGGACTTCTCCGGCAGTGTGTTCATTTGACAGGACCGTCACTGGAGACCGTGGGCAAGGCCATGCAAAAGACCATGCACAAGGCAAGGCGGATCACACGATGGACAACAGCACCACCAGGGAGTCACCTTTGTTGGGCAGCGATGGAGGGCAGGAACCATATTCTGTTCTGCAGTGCATCCGAGTGACTGCTAAGACTTTGCTGGATGAACGTAGTGGCCAGTGAGTTTGTCACACACTAACATTCTATGTGTGGCCAGTGAGTATGCCCCACACTAACATTCTGTCATCATATCATTCTATCATGTGAATTCAGACTAACCAAGCCAAACCAAGCCAAACCAAGCCAAACCAAACCCCATCACCAGAGAGTCTTTGAGGTTCGGCAGAGAGGGCAGGAAGAATATATGTATTCTCACTGGAAACCTGGGGGGATCTTTGGCGCCCTTGTATGCACCCCTGTAGTATCCCTCTCAAATATAATGCACCCTTTCAAGCCAAGCCAACAAATTCGGGGGATCTTCGGCACCCTTATCTGCACCCCTGCAGTGCCCCTCTCACCCACAATGCACCTTTTCAAGCCAAGCCAACAAACCTGGTGGATCTCCGGCACCCTTTTCTGCACCCCTGCGGTACACTCTTTGGGGGTCTTGGGTACTCTTGTATGCACCATCCCTGCAGTTGTAACCCTACGGGTGCTCTTTAGTGTTTGCGGTCACTGTCAACTGTCATGGTAGCTTTGTCCAGGTAAAGTAGCAGCCCGTTCCCTACCGCCGTAAGACAGGGCTCCCTTAAAACCACGCCCCACCAGGCGTTATCATTATTTTTCCCCTGCAGTACCCCTTTCGCCCGTAATGCACCTTTCAAAACCAATAAAAAGGATCCGAAGACCCTTTCAAAACCAATAAACGGGTTCCGCAGACCCCTTTTAAAGCAAATCAAAGGGGTCCTAAGACCCTTTCAAAACCAATAAAAGGGTTCCGCAGACCCCTTTTAAAGCAAATCAAAGGTTTCCAAAGACCCTTTCAAAACCAATAAAAAGGTTCTGAAGACCCTTTCAAAACAAATCAAAGGGTGCCAAAGCCCCCCCAAAGTAGCATCACAGCAGCTCATCCAAGTGAGTGCCAATACTTGGCTGGATGAAGCTAGTGGCTAGTGTATGCGTCAATGCATGTTTAAAGGGCCTACGGCGCCCTTGTATTGGGGTTGTGAGGGTGTATTCTGGGTGGGAAGCATGCCACAAGGGTGCATAAAACTGCATCACAATTCTGTGCTGCAGCTCATCCAAGTGAGTGCCAATACTTGGCTGGATGAAGCTAGTGGCCAGTGAGGGTCTATGGCACCATTTTATTTGTCTTGAGATAGTGCATTCTGGGTGGGAAGCATGCCATACAAAAGGGGCGTGGCATAAAAGGTTGACGAAGAACCTCCTAATCTGTAAATTTGAAGAGTCTACAGCAGGTCTACGACACTCTTTTTTTGCCCGTTACGGCCCCCTCACTCACTCTCTATCCCACACATACTCTCTTTCTGTCTGAGTCCAGACCAAGTAAGCCAAACCAAACAAAAAAAGAAAATCAAAAAGGCCTGGCCTAGCCAAGTCAAACCAAACTGAACACACAATTCGTTTTGTTATACAGGACTTGGTTGGTGATCACTCATCAAGACGTCACTAAGGCCGAAGTGACTTTCAATAGGCTTAAAAAGATTACTGAATCGCAGCTGTCAATATTGGCTGGGGTGAGTGGTTATGGTGATGATGGTGGTGATGGTTCTGGTGGGGGTGATGATGGTGGGGGTTATGGGGGTGATTATGATGGTGGTGATGCTGGTAGAAAGAATTACATAATCGCAGCTGTCAATATTGGCAGAGGTAGGTGGTGGTGATGATGGTGATGATGATGATGATGATGATCCTATACACACCAGAGCTTCCGATATTTCCCTGTACACACCCCCCGATCCCCCTACCCACACCCACCAGAGCTTCCCGTATTTCCCTGTACACACCACCCGACCCCCCTACCCCCACCCACCAGAGCTTCCCGTATTTCCCTGTACACACCACCCGACCCCCCTACCCCCATCCACCAGAGCTAACCAACTTTCCGTAAACACCCCACCCCACCCTACCCCTCTACATCCATCCACTAGAGCTACCAAAAAATCACTATTCACCCCACCCCAAACCACCCCTCTACATCCACCCACCAGAGCTTCCCAAAGCACGTGATCGACTTCATGTGTGGGGATGCGGAGGATCAAGGAAAGACATACGGATCGCTTGCCCGATCTCACGAGGGGGTCACTATTCTCTTCATGGACATAGTTGGTGAGTAGTTGACAATTGTGGCCACGGCACCTGACATTACTCAGGATGGTGACTCTTAAAAGGAGCTCGCCCCTGCAACTGGATTTTTGCCTACGTTGAGTTTAGCGTCTATGAATTGTTACAGGGTTATATATGTGCGACTTAAGGCGCCTAACTGTCTATATAATACAATATGTCCCTTGGTGCAAAGATTGACATGCTGGCTGTTTCTCTTCCACGTCAGGATTCACAGCCATGAGCAAGAGTGTGGCATCTGCTGACGTGCTCAACTTCCTCAACCAACTCTTCACACTCTACGACGGCCTGTGTGACAACCACAAGGTGTGTGGGGTGGACATGGTTGGAAGGGGGGGAAGGAGGGGGGGGGGAAGAGGAAGGGGGGGAAGAGGAAGGGGGGGAAGAGGGAGGGGGGGTGAAAGGGGAAGGAAGGGAAGAGTGTGGCATCTGCTTATGTAATCATCTACCATACCCACCATACATCCACTCTTATACAACCCACTGTGCACACACCCCTACCCTATTGATAGGTGCACAAGGTGGAGACAGTCGGGACTGCTGCATTGTATGTTGTGGTATCATAGAAGGGGCGAGAATGAACCAACCACCTAACCACCATGTTGTTGCATCATGGAGAGAGACGAAAACCACCCAACCACCAAACTGTCATCTTGTGGCATTTCATGGTGAAGGACAACCAACCAACCACTCAACCGCCATCTCGTGGCATCATGGAGAAGGACAACAGCCCAACCACCCAACCGACCAACCACCCAACCACCCAACTGTCATCTTGTGGCATCATGGAGAAGGACAACCAACCAATCACCCAACCGCCATCTTGCGGCGTCATGGAGAAGGACAACAGCCCAACCACCCAACCGACCAACCACGTAACCACCCAATCACCCAACCGCCATCTTGTGGCATCATGGAGAAGGACAACAGCCCAACCACCCAACAGATCACCATGGAGAAGGACAATAACCCACTATACACCCGCTCTCATACAACCCACCGAACACCCACCCCCATACAACCCACCGCACACCTACCCCCATACAACCCACCGCACACCCACCCCCATACAACCCACCGCACACCCACCCCCATACAACCCACCGCACACCCACCCCCATACAACACACCATACACCCACCCACATACAACCCACCGCACACCCACCCCCATACAACACACCATACACCCACCCACATACAACCCATCATTCACCCACCATACACCCGCTCAACATACACCCACTCACCATACAACCTCCATACACCCACCATACTCCTACCATACACCCATCAACATACAACCCACCATACACCCACCATATACCCACCACCCACCCACCCACATACAACTCACGGTACAGCCACAAATACCATATTGATAGGTGCACAAGGTGGAGACAGCCGGAGACTGCTACATCATATCTTGTGGCATCTTGGAGAGGGACGAAAATGATGGTTTTGTCAAGGTTAGTCACACTTTTTTCTGACAACGCGTCGCCATTCCATGCATGGGTCTGGCTAAACTAGTCAATAATGCCCACCAGAACCTTGCGGTTTTTTGGGGCTTCAGGTAGCAGCGCATCGCGCTGAGTCGCTCGATTTGCGACGGGTAAATTAAATGGTGTAAATTAAATGGTGTAAATTAAATGGTGAAAATTAAATGGGCAGAAAAAATAAATTATATGGTGTAAATTAAATGGGCAGAGTCGAACTGTATTTCTGCATTACTGTATAACTGCTGCCTGATGCTCCCCATTGCAAAATATACGTTTACTTCCCAACCCTATGTATAACTGTATTAATGATGCCTGATGCTGCCCATTTGAAGAAACTAGTCTCTGCTTTTTGTATTTCTTTTTGTAAAATCATTCGCCGCTATCTCTTGTCTCTTCTTGTTGATTTCTCTCACACACCCACACACCCCACACACACACACCTGCCCTACCCCCCCCCCACCCACCCACCCACACCAGCCCCCCCCCCCCACCACCACCACCACCACCACCCACCCACACACACAACACACACACCTGCTCCTCTCCCCCCCCCCCTCCCCACACCCCCACCCCCACCCCCCCCACCTGCTCCTCTCCCCCCACCCCCACACACACCCCCACCTGCCCCAAGGTGTCCACTGAACACGATCCTTCAGAGAGCGCAGCAAAAGTTCTGGGCTTTGCCAAGGATATGCTGAGGATCTCGAAACTGGTGAATATGCCGCACAACAACGAGTCCGTGACCATTCGGATCGGCATGCACACTGGCTCTGTCGTTTCTGGAGTCATTGGCACCAAGCTGCCCAAGTTCTCTGTGTTTGGAGACACTATGAACACGGCATCGAGGTGTGTAGCAGTGTGGTTGGTATGTGTGCGGGTAGGTGTGTAACAGTGTGGGTGATATGTGGGTGTGGGTGGGGGGTGTGTAGCAGTGTGGGTGGGTGTGTAGCAGTGTGGGTGGTATGTGGGTGGGGTGTATGTAGCAGTGTGGGTGGTATGTGGGTGGGGGGTGTGTAGCAGTGTGGGTGGGGGGTGTGCAGGTGTGTGTGTAGCAGTGTGGGCGGTATGTGGGTGGGGGTGGGGGTGGGGTGTAGCAGTGTGGGTGGTTTATGTGCGTGTGTGTGTAGCAGTGTGGGTGGTATGTGGGTGGGGGCGGGGGTGGGGTGTAGCAGTGTGGGTGGTTAGTGTGCATTTGTGTGTGTGTAGCGGTGTGGGTGGTTTGTGGGTGGGTGGGTGGGTGGGGTGGGGTGTGTGTGGGGGGGGGGGTAGCAGTGTGGGTGGTTAGTGTGCGTGTGTGTGCGTGTGTAGCAGTGTGGGTGGGGGTGCGTGTGTGTGTGTGTGTAGCAGTGTGGGTGGTATGTGTGTGTGTGTGTGTGTGTGTGTGGTGGTGGTGGGGGTGGGGGGGGGGGGGGGAAGCAGTGTGGGTGGTTTGTGTGCGTGTGTGTGTGTGTGTGTGTAGCAGTGTGTGTGTGGGGGGGGTGTGTGGGGGGGTGTAGCAGTGTGGGTGGTTTGTGTGTGTGTGGGTGGGTCGGTGCATCGCGCCGCTTCCACGCCTCCTGGCGTTCTCTCTTTCTTCCTTTTTTCCTTCCTTCCTTTCTTTCTTTTAATTTGCTGTACTTGCTATTTGCGAATTGAAGCCAGCGCTTGCCAGCAGGGAAATCCTAGTCCCTCTAGCTTTCTGCTTGGCTGCTCACTGATGCTGATGCTCCACGGATTTCAATTTAGCGGGTATGTGAGTTGAAGCCAGCGATTTACTGCATGCGCATGCAAGATGAGTCGGGATGAGCCGGGATGATGAGTCTCTAGTCTGCAGACTGCGATTCTGATGGGGAAAGCCTAGCTAGGCTGCTGCTTTCCCTTGTGACCCTGCATCGCCGAATGACGCTGACGGGGAAAGCCTAGCTAGGCTGCTGCTTTCCCTTGTGACCCTGCATAGGAATGTCGCGTTGTGGCCTGTAGCGATCCAAGACGCCACATAATGTAAGATAACTTGTTTTTACTTGTGTTAACTTGTGTTAACTTGTATTAACTTGTGTTAATGCTTATCGAGGGGTGGGGTCGAGGGGTTTGGCCCGTTTGAGGTGTCGTGGAGGAAGAATAACGTTCGATAACTTAAGCTAACTTGCTTTAACTCCCTTTAATGTCATATAACGTCGCTCAACGTCGTTTAACGTCCAAACTTGTTTCCATGGTTTAACGTCCAAACCTGTTTCCATATCATCACCCCTTGCCAACCATCCACCAATGTCCATGGACATCCATGCGGATGTGTTTGGAATCATTGGCACCCATTGGTAAAATAAACACGAAAATCGACCCTTGTTTTGGCTAGAAATGTGTTCGCCCCGTAGGAGAAATATCACCAACAAAGGGTTACGATAAGCATCGACCGACCCTTATTTTACGTCCACTACGGGTAATTGTGGGTGGTTGGGTGGGTGGTTTGGTGGTTGCGGCCACTACGGGTAATTGTGGGTGGTTGGGTGGTTGGGTGGGTGGTTTGGTGGTTGCGGCCACTACGGGTAATTGTGGCCCACAAACAGTTAAATAAATACACGACTTAGACGGTACTGAGCTGGCCAAGTACTGCGTGTTTGGAGACACTATGCATACAGCATACAGGTGTGTGTGTGTGCATCATAATACATAAACCTTATACCATAAACCATAAACCGCCCCCCTGATGAGGGGGCTCCGCCAAAATGTAAGAAGATGTAGGCTGACCAAAGAAGCATATGAAAGCATAACATACTCAAACGTGTATATGAATGCAGGTGCAAAACCTTATGACACAACCCTGGCATCATCATCCACCGTTCACCATCCACCACTGTCCGCTGTCCACCCACCCACCATGGAGGCAACCACCCACCCACGCACCCACCAGGGAGGCACCCACCCACCCACCCACCCACCCACCATGGAGGCACCCACCCACCCACCCACCCACCCACCCACCCACCATGAGGCAACCACCCACCCACCCACCACCCACCATGGAAGCAACCACCACCCACCCTCCATGGAGGCACCCACCCCCCACCCACCACCCACCATGGAGCACCCACCCACCCCCACCCACCCACCATTGAGGCAAACCCACCCAGCCCCACCCTCCAATGAGGCACCACCCACCACACCACCCACCCACCCACCCACCCACCATGGAGGCAACCACCCACCCACCCTCCATGGAGGCACCACCCACCCACCCTTCCATGATGCACCCACCCACCCACCCACCCCACCATGGAGGCAACCACCCACCCACCCACCCACGCCACCCACCGTGGGCAAACCCAACCCACCCACCCACCCACCATGGAGGCACCCCCACCCCTCCACCCACCCACATGAGCAACCACTCCCCACACCCTCCATGGATGCACCCACCCCCCACCCACCCACCATGGAGGCACCCACCCACCCACCCACCCACCCACCCACAGGCGGCAACCACCCCACCCACCTTCACACCATGGAGGCCTCACCCACCCCCCCCCACGTAGGCCACCCATCCACCCACCCCCCACATGAGGCACCCCCCACCCACCCACCCCCAGGGAGGCAACCACCCACCCACCCACCCACCAGTGAGACACCCCCCACTCCCCAGGGAGGCACCCAACCATCCACTCACCCACCCACCATGGAGGCAACCACCCACCCCCCTCCCACCATTGGAGGCCGTCACCGCCCACCCACCCACCACAAGCACCCACCCACCCACCCACCCACCAGGGAGACACCCACCCACCCACCCACCCACCAGGGAGCACCCACGCACCCCCCACTCAACACCCCAGGGGAGGGCACCCCTAAAACCCGCCCACCCACCCACCCACCCACGCACCCACCCACCCCCCCACCAGGGAGGCACCCGCCCACCACCCCCCCCCACCCACCAGGGAGGCACCCACCACCCCCCCACCCACCCTGTGATGCCCCCACCCCCCCACCACACACAGCCACCCACACACCATGATGCACCAACCACCCCCAACACCCACCCAACCACCCAACCACCCAACCACCCCCAGGATGGCACCCACCCACCCACCCACCCACCCAACCACCACCCACCAGGATGGCACCCACCCACCCACCCGACCACCCAACACCCAACCACCCACCAGATGGCACCCGCACCCACCCCTCCACCAACACCCCAGGGAGCACCCACCCACCCACACCCACCCACACCCAACCACCCACCCACCAGGATGGCACCCACCCACCCATACCCAACCACCCACAAGGGAAGGCAAACCCCACCCACCCACCCACTCACCCCCCCACCAGGTAGGCACCACCCACCCACCCACCACCCACCCCCCAACCCACCCAAACCACCAGTATGGCACCACCCACCACCCCCCCCCCCCCCCCCCCCCCCCCCCCCCCCCCCACCCCAAAAAACCCCCCCCACCCCCCCCCCTTGCCCCCCCCCCCCCCTACCCCCCCCCCACCCCCCCCCCCCCCCCCCGCCCCCCCGACCCCACCCCCCCCCCCGGTCCCCCCCCTTCCCCCCCCGCCCCCCCCCCCCCCCCCCACCCCCCCCCCACCCCCCCCCCCGACCCACCCCCCCCCCCCCCCACCCCCCCCCACCCCCCCCCCCACCCCCCCCCCCCCCCCCCCCCCCCCCCCCCCCCCCCCCCCACCCCCCCCCCCCCCCCCCCCCCCCCCCCCCCCCCCCCACCCCCCCCCCCCCCCCCCCCCCCCCCCCACCCCCCCCCCCCCCCCCCCCCCCCCCCCCCCCCCCCCCCCCCCCCCCACCCCCCATCCCCCCCCCCCCCCCCCCCCCCCCCCCCCCCCCCCCCCCCCCCCCCCCCCCCTACCCCCCCCCCCCCCCCCCCAACAAGTGGTGGGGGGTTTTGTGGGGGTGTGGGGGGTGGTTTTTGGTTTGGTAGTGGTGTTGGTGTGTGTTGTTTTTGTTTTTTTTAGTTGTTTTTTTTTTTTGTTTTGTTTTTTTTGTTCTGTTTTGCGGATTTTTTTTTGTTTTGTTTTTTTTTTTTTTGGTTTTTCTTTTTTTTTTTTCTTTTTTTGTTTGATTGTTGTTTTTTTTGTGTTTTTTTTTTTTGTTTTTTTTTTTTTTTTTTTCTTGTTGTTCTTTGGTTTTTTTTTTTTTTTGCTGTTTTTTTTGGGTTTTTTCTGTTTTCGGGTTTTGTTTTTTTTTGTTTTTTTTTTTTGTTCTGTGTGTTTTGTTTTTTTTGGTTGTTTTTGTTGTTGTTTTTTTTCGTTGTTTGTTTGTTTTTGTTTTTCTGTTTTTTGTCGTGTTGTGTTTTTTTGTTTTTTTTGTTTTTTTTTTTTCCCCCCCCCCCCCCCCCCTCCCCCCCCCCCCCCCCCCCCCCCCCCCCCCCCCCCCCCCCCCCCCCACCCCCCCTTTTTTTTTTTTTCTTTCGTGGGCGGGTTTTGTTGGGTGGGGTTTTTGTGGGTGGGGTTGGTTGTTTTTTTTTTTTTTTTTATTTTTTTTTTTTTTGTTTTTTTCTTTTTTGTGTTGTTTTTTTTTTTTTTTTTTTTGTTTTTATTTTTATTTGTATTTTTTTGTTTTTTTTTTTTTTTTTTTTTTTTTTGTCTTTTTTTTTTATTTTTTGTTTTTCCTGTTTTTTTTTTTTTTTTTGTTTTTGTTTTTTCTTTTTTTTTTGTTTTTTTTTGTTGTTTTGTTCTGTTGCTTTTGTGTTTTTTTATGGTGTGTGTGTTTTTTATTTTTTCTTGTTTTTATTCTGTGTCTTTTTTTTTCTGTGTTTTTTTTTGTTTTTTTCTTTTTTAGTTTTTTTTTTTTTTTTTTTTTGTGTTCGTTTTTTTTGCTTTTTCTTTTTTTTTTACCCCCCCCCCCCCCCCCCCCCCCCCCCCCCCCCCCCCCCCCCCCCCCCCCCCCCCCCACCCCCCCCCCCCCCCCCCCCCCCCCCCCCCCCCCGCCCCCCCCCCCCCCCCCCCCCCCACCCCCCCCCCCCCCCCCCCCCCCCCCCCCCCCCCCCCCCCCCCACCCCCCCCCCCCCCCCCCCCCCCCCCCCCCCCCCCCCCCCCCCCCGACTCCCCCCCCACCCCCCCCCCCCCCCCCCCCCCCCCTCCCCCCCCCACCAGGGAGGCACCCACCCACCCACCCACCCAACCAACCAAAACCCACCAACAACCAACCACCATGGAGGCAACCACCCAACCACCCAACCACCATGGAGGCAACCACTCAACCACCCACCATGGAGGCAACCATCCAACCACCCAACCACCATGGAGGCAACCCCCCAACCACCCAACCACCCAACCACCCAACCATGCAAAATAGAGAGGACTGCCACCCACCCACCCACCATGGAGGCAACCACCCCACCCACCCACCAACCAACCAACCAACCAACCAAAACCACCACCATGGAGGCATACCCACCCACCACACCAACCCAACCAAACCAAACACCACGGAGGCACCAGCCCCCCCAACCACCCAAACCACCCCCCCAACCAACCAACCAACCACCCAACCAACCAACAACCATGGAGGCAACCACCCACCATGGAGGCAACCACCCAACCAACCAACCAACCAACCAACCAACCAACCAACATGGAGGCAACCACCCAACCACCCAACCACCCAACCACCCACCATGGAGGCAACCACCCACCCACCAACCAACCAACCAACCACCCACACAACCACCCACCATGGAGGCACCCACCCACCCACCCACCCACCCCCACCCAACCACCCACCCACCATGGAGGCAACCACCCAACCACCCACCCACCCACCCACCCACCCTCCATGCCAGTATCCATTACAGTGCCCTCATGTACTACCCCCATGCATTGCCCCCATTTCTGGCCCCATGTACTGCCCCAATGTACTGGTGGCATCGAGGTAAGTGCTTCCATGCCAGTATCCATTACAGTGCCCCTCCAGGTAACGTCCACCCATGCATTGCCCCCATGTCTGGCACCATGTCCTGCCCCCTGTAACTGGGGGCAATCGAGGTACGTGCCCCCCATGCATTTCCCCCATTCTTCCTGGCCCCATGTACTCCCCCCTGTACTGGCTGCATCGAGGTAATGCCCTCCTGCCATTCCATTACAGTGCCCTCATGTACTAATACTACCACCCCATTGCATTGCCCCCATTTCTTCCCTGTACTGGCCCCCCTGTACTGGGGGCATCGAGGTAAGTGCCTCCATGCCAGTATCCATTACAGTGCCCTCATGTACTGCCCCCATGCATTGCCCCCATTTCTGGCCCCATGTACTGGGGGCATCGAGGTAAGTGCCTCCATGCCAGTATCCATTACAGTGCCCTCATGTACTGCCCCATGCATTGCCCCCATTTCTAGCCCCATGTACTGCCCCCCTGTACTGGCAGCATCGAGGTAAGTGCCTCCATGCCGGCATCCATTACAGTGCCCTCATGTACGTACTGCCCCATTCTCCTGGCGGCATCGACTTGAGCTCCCCCATGTTCTATTTTAGACGTATGGAAATGTTTGAATCGGCATATTTTTGATCCCAAAGAAAGGCCAAAAAGAATAGCCGACATTCAGCTGTTTGTATTACATTACATTACATTACATTACATGTTAAAGTCTACTTGACACCGCGAGGGTGTATGAGACTCTGTGCTTTAAACAAAAAGAAAAAGCACCCACAAAGCAAAAAACCCCATTACATCTGGGGTGTGTCGAGGACAAACAAACCAAACTCCCAACCACCGTTGTATGTAATGGTGAAACATGCTCAGGCTTGGTTGGTGCCGAAGTACCAGCTTTGACAGACAGGCTTAGTTGGTGCCGAAGTACCAGCTTTGACAGACAGGCTTGGTTGGTGCAGAAGTACCAGCTTTGACAGAACAAGGCTTGTTGGTGCCGAAGTACCATCTTGACATAAGACAGTGCTTGGTGGTGCCGTAGTACCAGCTTTGACAGACAGGCTTGGTTGGTTGCCTGGATACCAGCTTGACAAGACAAGGCTTGGTTGTGCCGAAGTACCAGCTTTGACAGACAGTCTTGGTTGGTGGCCGAAGTACCGAGCTTTGACAGACAGGCTTGGTTGGTGCAGAAGTACCAGCTTTGACAGACAGGCTTGGTTGGTGCCGAAGTACCAGCTTTGACAGACAGGCTTGGTTGGTGACGAAGAGTACAGATTTTGACCGACAGCTGGTTGGTGGCATACAGTAACCAGCTTTGACAGACAGGCTTGGTTGGTGCCAAAGTACCAGCTTTGACAGACAGGCTTGGTTGGTGCCGAAGTACCAGCTTTGACAGACAGGCTTGGTTGGTGCCGAAGTACCAGCTTTGACAGACAGGCTTGGTTGGTGCCGAAGTACCAGCTTTGACAGACAGGCTTGGTTGGTGCCGAAGTACCAGCTTTGACAGACAGGCTTGGTTGGTGCAGAAGTACCAGCTTTGACAGACAGGCTTGGTTGGTGCAGAAGTACCAGCTTTGACGGACAAACAGGTAGGGGTCGAACCTGTTGCTGGGTTCACGATTCAGCTACGAGCAACAGCTTCTAGGTAGCTCCCCTGAATGTAGCCAAACTAAATGTGACCTAGTGCACCTTGAAGCAGACACAATTAGCTACCCAGAACTGCTGACATATTGGGTTTTAGCTCAGTAGCTGGCTCAAGGAGCTGCCTAGAAGCTACTGCTCATAGCCAAAAAGAAAATCTATACCCTGCCTTCCCCCTCTTTTAAACGCTAAACCCTAAACTGCCAGGTGAAGGGCAAGGGCATCATGGAGACCTTCCACATTGAGAAGGATGAAGAAGACTTGGACGCAATCAAGTTACTCTACAAGGATGAACTTGAAAAGGCTGCCTCCTCGCAGAGCTTAAAGTAAGCATTATGGATGGATGGACGGATGGAAAGGAGGGATGGTTGCCTGGGGCACAGGAATTGAGAGGTGTAGACAAAATAGGGACCGGCAACTAATATTAGTGTCTGAAAAACTAATATTAACTAATATTATTATAGCGTCACAATAATATTAGTTTTTCAAATATATTCAAATCCTGGTGAGACGGCTCGCCAGTATAATATTAGCTAACATTCACTTATATTATGAATTCAATTATATTAACGAACTTAGCCTTTCCCTAAGAATAAGTGGGAGCTTTACGGTGACAGTGAAATAGCTTTATTACTTTTAGGCTCACTCGTTCACTCTTCCCTCGTTCCAGACCACCCCTTGGGGATATGGTAGAATCTGTGCGTTAGATCTGTCCATGCATGCCTAAACCTGCTAATACCTGGCTGACACCTCTTTTAGTAGCTAATACCGCCATTCAGCTACTCAAGCGTTAGCTTTTGTACACCTCGTACACGTGTTTTATGTTCAAGGACCTCCCTTTCAAGATCTTCTACAGTGGTCGCCTGGAGTCCTTGGTTGGTCCTGTTTGCATTTGCATGTGCATCGGCATTTTCATGATGCTTTGGAATCAACCCGAGGATTCGTGGGGCGTTATCTTAAAGGCCGTTTTCTGCTGGTGAACCGGTACCCTACGACTGTAGACAACACTTCCAGACCTTGCTGATACGAGCACCTTGGGCGCAGACCTGCTTTGTTCATTCTGCTTGTTGCACTGCCTTACTTTGCTAGCAACCTGTCACCTATATGTATGTTCCATTGCTTTGTTCATTCTGCTTGTTGCACTGCCTTGCCTTGCTTGCAAGCCGCCAACTAAACAAATGTTGGTTAGTTGTTTGTTAACAACAAACAACTGACCAACTTAGCTTGGTTAAGCTCACGTTGCACTGCTCACCGTGTTCTGTTCTGCCAAGAATGGTTAGCATGATGGGAAATTGAAATTCAAAATTTGAAACGTGGTGAAATCTGTCTGAGAGCTGGCATCATTTAGCCTTTCTCTTGTACAGACTCATCTAGACTCATGAAGGAGTGTTCTGGCCCATGACAAGCATAATGGAACATTCAACTTCAAAATTATACTTTTGTCTGAAAGCTGACATCACTCTGCTTGTATATCGTACATAGGCATCCATTCGTGCTACAGAGGCATCCATCTCAGGTGTTCTGATTCCATGACAAGCATGATGATGAAGGAAATTTCAAAATGATAACTTTGTCTGAAAGCTTGACATCACTCTGAGTCGGATATCGTACATGGAATCCATCTCAGGTGTGTCTGATCATGAAAAGACATGATGGGAAAATTCAAAATTATAACTTTGTCTGAAAGCTGACATCCACTCTGTTGTATATCGTTACTAGGCATCCATTCTCAGGTGTTTGATCATGACACGCATGATGGGACAGGAATTCAATGATAGACTGTATGAAAGCTGACATCACTCTGCTTGTATATCGTACATAGGCATCCATTCTCAGGTTGTTTCTGCTCCATGAACAAAGCCTGATGGGGAAATTTCAAAAATGTAACTTGTCTGAAAGCTGACTCACTCTGCTTGTATATCGTTTTCTAGGCATCCATTCTCAGGTGTTCTGATCCGAGACAAGCATGATGGGAAAATTCAAAATGGATTAACTTGGTCTGAAAGCTGAACATGCACTCTGCTGGATATCTTAACAGCATCCATTTCTCAGGTTTGTTCTGATCCATGACAAGCATGATGGGAAATTCAAAATGATAACTTTGTCTGAAAGCTGACATCACTCTGCTTGTATATCGTACATAGGCATCCATTCTCAGGTGTTCTGATCCATGACAAGCATGATGGGAAATTCAAAATGATAACTTTGTCTGAAAGCTGACATCACTCTGCTTGTATATCGTACATAGGCATCCATTCTCAGGTGTTCTGATCCATGACAAGCATGATGGGAAATTGTCCCAAAATGATAACTTATTGTCTGGGAAAGCGACTCACTTGCTGTATATCGTAAACCCAAAAAAAATAGGCATCCATTCTCAGGTTGTTCTGAATCCATGACAAGCTATGATGGGAAATCCAAATGATAACTTGTATGAAAGCGACATCACTCAATGCCGTATATCGTACAGGGCATCCTTCTCGGGTGTTCTGATCCATGACAAGCCTGATTGATGGGAAATCAAACTGATAACTTTGTCTGAAAGCTGACATCACTCTGCTTGTATATCGTACATAGGCATCCCATTCTCAGGTGTCTATGATCCATGACAAGCATGATGGAATTCAAAATGATAACTTTGTCTGAAAGCTGACATCCACTCTGCTTGTATATCGTACATAGGCATCCATTCTCAGGTGTTCTGATCCATGACAAGCATGATGGGAAATTCAAAATGATAACTTTGTCTGAAAGCTGACATCCACTCTGCTTGTATATCGTACATAGGCATCCATTCTCAGGTGTTCTGATCCATGACAAGCATGATGGGAAATTCAAAATGATAACTTTGTCTGAAAGCTGACATCACTCTGCTTGTATATCGTACATAGGCATCCATTCTCAGGTGTTCTGATCCATGACAAGCATGATGGGAATTCAAAATGATAACTTTGTCTGAAAGCTGACATCACTCTGCTTGTAATCGTAATAGGCATCCATTTCAGGTGTTTACTGATCCATGACCGCATGATGGGGAAATTTCAAAAATGATAACTTTGTTCTGAAAGCTGAACACTCTGCTGTGTTATATCGTGACATAGGATGCCATTCTCAGGTGTTATGATCCATGCAAAGCATGAGGGAAAGTTCAAAATGATAACTTTGTTTGAAAGCTTTGACCTCACGTATGATTGTATATCAGTACATAGGGCATCCATTCTCAGGTGTCTGATCCATGACAAGCATGATGGGAAAGTCAAAATGATAACTTTGTCTGAAAAAGCTGACATCCACTCTGTTGTTATATCGTACATAAGGCATCCATTATCAGGTGTTCTGATCTGACAAGCATGATGGGAAATTCAAAATGATAACTTTGTCTGAAAGCTGACATCACTCTGCTTGTATATCGTACATAGGCATCCATTCTCAGGTGTTCTGATCCATGACAAGCATGATGGGAAATTCAAAATGATAACTTTGTCTGAAAGCTGACATCACTCTGCTTGTATATCGTACATAGGCATCCATTCTCAGGTGTTCTGATCCATGACAAGCATGATGGGAAATTCAAAATGATAACTTTGTCTGAAAGCTGACGTCACTCTGCTTGTATATCGTACATAGGCATCCATTCTCAGGTGTTCTGATCCATGACAAGCATGGTGGGAAATTCAAAATTATACTTTTTTCTGAAAGCTGACATCACTCTGCTTGTATTTCGTTCAGAAGCTCCCTTTCTCAGGCGTTCAGGTCCGTGATGTGCACCAGAAAAGATTATCCTGGCAGCTCAATGGAATGCAGCTCGAAGAGGTGAGTAGTCGCTCCTGCACCAGTTGTTTTCTTTTCTGTTTTCCTGTGTCTTTTTTCTTGTGTGTTTCTGTTTATCTGTGTTTGTCTGTATTTCTCATGATGTTCATAAGTCCCTCTTGACTCCGTCATTTGGAGTCCGGTAGGGCACCAGGAAAAATGTCGCCATCATCATTTTGTTAGATATATTAATAAATGTGGCAAGGAACGTTATGTTAAATTATTTGCATAGCACGAACTCAGCCCCCCCGTTGTTTCGATTCGTTGTGGTTCAGTTCACCGGCGCTTGTTTTCCAAACTGCCTTTCCTGTTTTTGAGGTCGGGCAAGTTCTTTAAGCCTATTTGGCTACCCCTGAAAAATACATACATCATCAGCATCGCCACCATCATCAGCATCATCACAACGCACAGCATAGGAGGACGAGCAGCCAAATTGCTACTTCCATGTAACCAAGTTCAAGATCAAGTAGCACAACTGCACAAGTGCCATCTAAAATTAAGGGCGTCTAGAGGCGCGTCCCGAATAAGATTTTATAATTAATAATGAATTTTATTTGATTTAATTGGATTTAATCGGGATGAAGTTAAAGATCAAGTAGCACAAGTGCCATTTAAAATACCTGTGTGTTGTGGGGGTGCTGAGTTAGAGTCCTTCGGGTTTGCTTTGGGGGGCCAACAAAGCTGCTAGTAGCACCCCAAAGGCTACTTGGAGCACCATGGTGCTATGTACACATAGAAATATACGGTGCGCTTTATGATGAGGCATGGGGTGAAGAGGGGCCAGCCTGTTTGCTGGCGTTAGGTCTAACCACCAATGATGCTACGTAAAGATAATGGTTCCTTTCCTTGACAACAAATAAACAATACGATGACCTGCACTGTTTCTGTTTCTGGCCATGGCTGAAATTCCAGCCTTAAACCCTAAACCCTAAACCTTCACCACCTTCAGATTGCCCGAAACCAGTCCAGCCTCTCGTTTTCTTGCGCTTGCGATAGGCAGGGGCAGGGAGGCAACCGTCAACATGGACCAATTGCTGTTCATTGGCATTCCCTCTGATAAGACCGACTTCCCAGCTGCCACCAGGAATGTTTCCCACCTGCCACGCTCATCCAACGGGACCTCCGCTGTCGTAGTGCAGCTCCCATGAACTACTTGCAGATCCTTGGCCTTATCCCTTCTGAGTAGGGCTTCCCAGCTGCCAGGCCCATGAAATAAATGCTCTTCTCCACGGCAGCCCCGGAGCCCCGGATCTCAATTTGCAATGCGTCCCACACAAAAGCAGTGATTGTGTCAATGTGTCATACATGTGCCATTTGGTTTCTGATGGGTTGACCACGACCTGCATGAGGGTTACCATCGCAATTGACAACGACCTGCAACGTCAAGGGCGACCGAAGGGGGGATGGAACCCCCGACTCTTCATCCTCAGTGTGATTTAGTCTACCACTAGTCCAATGTGTATCACTGAAAGGGGCTTTCTGTGTAGTTTCTAGCTGCCAGGCCCATGGAATGCTCTTCCCGTCGGCAGGGTTGTGCCGCATGGTCCGTACGCACCTTCAAAACGTACGGCGTACGGTTTCTGGGCCTGACCATATGCGTCCGGTGAGTACGATTGTCTCTACCTAACTGCCTGCTGTACAGGTACTGCACACCCGTAGTGCACCTGAAGTATGGTTGCCAGGAACCTGCCATGGACCTGGCAGTACAGTAGTCATTCCTAGCGGAGGAAAGGCATGTTGGCAGCAAGGCGTCCAAGGCAGCTGCCTTACCCTTGCTGTGAAGGACATCCCAGGTCCATGGCATGCTCTCCCCGGATGAATTACGGATTTGTTACATGTTTTTAGGTTGAAGCAGCCTTAACACTGCTCACTGTCCGTAGACAGGTATTTGTTACCCATTATAAACAGCGGAGGGGACACCCCCAAAGGAGACAAAAATAAGTAGTGAATTACACAGGGGGCATTTAGGAAGTTGCCCGCGTACCGCACGTTGATACCGGTGCCTATAAGGGTACCACACGTTGGGTCCAGCTGGTTTCGTAAATTTCCTCTGCTAAAGTTGAAACTTCCTCACCAGTCCGATTCTAAGAAAGTGAAACATGACCCATGACACCGGCTCAACAACACCTTTCCGATAGTTTCCGAATGTTTCCGCTTGTTGGCAATACTTATTCTTGCCAGTTATGCCAATATTCATGCTTGCCAATTCCGCGCGTACTAGGTATTTCTGCCGTATTCCCATCGTTCCTAGATTTTAGAACATTCACGTCTCAAAACGTAGATTTGGGAGTTCCGTTGAACAACCCTCTCATGGGCTCAGTGTCATCATCGTCTGACTGAGCGACACAACCACTGTGGCTTTAGACGAATACGGGGTATTTCTGCCGCATTCCCATCGTACGATATCGAAATATAATTCGTACCGAGGCGAACACAATAGTATCGTGTTTCCTGTTTGTTGGCAAACCATGGCCTACAGTTGGATGCTGCTCTGCATCAAACAAGCGTTTCGCCTACATTTCGCAAAATGCCAGTTCCCCAGTACCTGAGTTGAATTCTTCTGAATTGAAGTTTTTAGGTTATTACCCTTGTGAGAATACCCCCTAGGAGTCACACCAAGAAACGTGTGTGGGGGTGGGAGGGGGGGGGCATGGAGGGGATGGGATGTGTGTTTGGGGGGGGGGGGGGGGGGGGGGGGGGGGGGGGGCTACTGACTGACTGACTGATTACTGACTTCTGTATCGGAGTTGTAAGGTTGTCACCTGGGATGTCCCATTGGATACATCATCTTGGTGTAGTATCTGTGGTGCAGCTGGCCTGTGTTTGCTAGCCTGAAGCCTGCTGAGTCTCAGAGGGAGACAGTGGGGCTGCCCATAGGTGGCAGTAGAGGGGAGGAGACCCCTGCTCAACTCCGGGATGGGTCTCCTGCCCAACCGCCTGCAGAGAATGCCAGAGTGGTTGAGGCTGAGCCTCCCGATGATCCCGTTACAATAGCTGTTACTATGGCAGAGTATTGTAGCACCGGCGATGTTGCTGATGGATCAGATGCCCACCAGGCAGCCGCGCTTGCTGACCTGGCGGTAGCTGAGTCCCAGAGTGAGACAGGAGGGGGGAATGCTACCTGCCCACCTGGCGGTAGCTGAGTCCCAGAGTGAGACAGGAGGGGGGAATGCTACCTGCCCACCTGGCGGTAGCTGAGTCCCAGAGTGAGACAGGAGGGGGGAATGCTACCTGCCCACCTGGCATGTCCACATAGGCAGATGTCAGTAGAGGGGAAGAGATCCCTAATAACCATCTCTCCCACCAGGCAGTATGGATGCTGGCCCAGTGGAGGTATCAGAGCTGATACCTCTGGGCAATGACCTATCAAGGGTGATGCCTGCCTACCCCTGAGCCAGGGTTGTTCAGGAAGCTGCGTCGCAATACGCAACGTGGGGGGGATCCGCTGACCAGAAGGAAGGGTCCGTTGCATCGGAGGACACAGGCTATACAGTTGGTTGTGTCTCAGGTAGCAGAGCTGGGGGTCCTCCTGACACTCCCTGCCCTGAGCCCCACTGGAGACGACAGTAAGATAGCTGCAGATTGGCCTGCTGAGGCCATCATTAATTTGGGAATAGGATAAACTGTGTGTCCTTGTTTCTACTGCAGAGTATGAGGCTACGAAAGGCCACCTGAGGGAGCTGGTCGTGTGTCCGGTGGTTTGGCACTTTGGCTATCGAGAGTCCACTGGAGGACTTCTGGTCCTGTGTCTGGTGGCTTGGCTATTGAAAGCCCACTGAAGGACCTGTGTTTTGCGTGCCTTGCTGAAGCTGGAATTCTCTTTAGATTTTCAGCTTGTCCTCTTATGTTTTTGCTCAGATTTTTTTTTCTTTGCAGTTCTGGTCTCATTTTCTGATGTCTAGTTTCCTTTCTAGATGATCACTGTAGCACGAACTCAGGGCCCCCGTCAGTAAAATGATTGTCAGTGAAAATGATTGTCGGTTAAACGATTTGTTTTTAAGCATCAATGTTAATCTTTTTAAGCATCAATGTTAATCTTCTTAAGCATCAATGTTAATTTTCTTAAGCATCAATTGTTAATCTTCTTAAGCATCAATTGTTAATCTTCTTAAGCATACATGTTAATCTTCTGAAGCATACATGTTAATCTTCTTAAGCATACATGTTAATCTTCTTAAGCATCAATGTTTATGTTTGTAAGCATCAATGCTTAAAAAAAAAGGTAACGCCTGGAAGGGCGTGGTGTTAAGGGGACCCTCCCGTACGCCGCAGCTGGGGAATGTTACCATGGCAGACATAGTAAGTGTCACCCTCCAGGCGGGAGGGACTCCTTCATGCAACCTGTGGCAAGAATGCTGGTACAGGAGGCGATAGATTCTATGTGCAGCTTGTCTTGAGATGAGTTTGTCTATGTGTTCGCGACTGATCCCTAAGGTGGAGAGATTGGTAATAGTTGTGATTGGTATGTATGGTGCCAGTGTTATGGTGAAGACTAGGTAGTGGACAAGTATCCATTTACATGGGGAGAGCCCCCATTGCTCCTTTGGCTACTGCCTTTTGGATGAGTTGGACCGCCTTATTATATCTGTTCATATGCATCCCTTTGAAGACAGGGTGGCTGCACCCAGCAAGAATATGGCCAGCTCTGTCCTGTGCTTTGCAACAAAGAGGGCACTTATCATCAGGCAGAGGGGGGGCTGGGGCTGGTACCATAGGGGCGTTTGTATATGTACGCCAGTTTCCTAGTCCATAAGCGTCCCCACCTAGCCTTGTGGATTTGTATCTTTTGCCACCATTTGTTGTTGGTGGATTGCCAGAAGCGATTACTAGCCTGAGGGAGGAGGAAGGGGTTGGCTTCCAACCACATGGAGGAGTATATGCCCGTGGTGTTGGCCCGCCCGGTGTGCAGGGGGGTGGGGAGGTTAGCCTTGATACCCTTGGTGAGATTGTTGGCCGGGTGCCGGGGGGACTGGTCCCCATTGATAGATTTGGGGGGCTGGACAGACGGCCAATGCATGTTGAGATGCACATGTTCCCCCGTTTTCACTGGTCCTATTACATTGCATCCTGTCGTCGCTTCTTTCGCGAGCGTGTCTGCCTCGTCATTCCCTACGATTCCTGAGTGAGATCGGACCTTAAGCAGGCGTGTGGTAGCAGCAGCGTTGTGTCTGTTGATAATGTGGATGGCGATGTCTTGCAGGAGGTCGCGGTGTTTGTTTTCCCGGGTCCTGCTGGGATGGTAAATGTGCAGGTTAATAAGCTGCAAGGAGCATAAGCTGTCGGAGTAGATGGTGAGTTCTTCATCTATTTCGGAGCGTATGAGTGCTTGTTGGATTGCCACGAGTTCGGCGCGATTGATGTCGGCAGTGAAGCCCTGTCCGCCAGGGTCTATGCGGAGGCAACGTGCAGCGGCCCTGGAGGAGTATACGCCTGCCCCCAGGCGTAGGACGCCGTCTTTGTCTATGATGGCGCTTCCATCTGTGTATAGAGCGAGGCCTGGTGCTTGTAGGATAGCATGTGTGCACGGGAGCACGGGGGGTGTTATGGGTGTGGGGTCTATCTGCATGGGGGTGGGTTGTTGTGCCTAGGTCTTCAGGAGGGAGCTAAGTGCTTTGGGCAGGTGGGTGGTAGGAAGGCCCAGTTGGGAGGGGGGGGGGGCTTGGTCGGGGGATGGAAGTGGCCCCCATGCCCCTCATGGTTTGGGCCCATGTGGTGGGTGGGTTGTGGAGGTACTTGGCATGGCCAGCTGGGTTTGAGATGGCAATGAGTTTGTAGGTTCCCCTGGGTCTCTTGGCAGGGGTGATTTTGCCCCCCGTCCAGATTAGGGAGGGTGTGAGGGGTTTGGCCTTGGGAGGTAGAGTGGGTAGTTCCATAGCCCATGGGTGATTTGAGGGCGTTATGGGCATATATATGTGGGTTTGTGTGGGACCAAGAGGATGGTGTACGCGGTAATATCAAGGGTGTGAGCATGTACGGCACTGCCTGGTGCCCATCTAACATCCTTGTGGGCCTCTTCAGGGCTCTGGCTGGTGAGGTGTGTGTTTCCCCCGTACCAAGGTTGGGTGTAGCAGTGGGGTCCTAAGCCAAACATTTGGCCAATGGGGGTGGGGGTGTTGCCCATGGGGAGGTGGGGACTCATTAGGAGGGGTGATGTGTCTAGGTCCGTTGTCATCCCCAGGGTGGACATAGATTTGTGTATGGCAGGGGAGACATTGGAGATGGTAGTGTCTTTGTGCTGTTATAGGAGGGTGGCTACGTCTCCAGCTAAGGTTCCTGTGCTGTGGAGGGTCCAAAGGTGGGGAGAGTGTGCCTTGGTGGTATGGTATCTGTGGTGGAGGAGGTAGAGTTGGGAGAGGGGTGTATGACCGACACATTGGCCTGTTGGTGAGTAGATGTGGGTGGTGTCTCCGTTGTTGAGTTGGGGGGGGAGGTGGTGGTACGTGTCATTCAGGGTACCAGCCCGGGGTGATGGATATCCCAGTCTGGGTGGTGGTCTGCCGTGTTAATGATGTTGGCTGTACCATTTGCCATCAAACCCTCCTCCCTCCGCCCACTGTCCTTGTTGTTGGAGGTTAGTGAGGTGGAGGTTTTGTCTGGGTGGATTGGAGGGGGGGGGGGGGGGGGGGGGTAGTTTTAGTTTTGTAGGCCTTGAGGAGTTCCTGAAATCTGGTGGGACCAACCAGCAGGGTGATTTGTTCCTCTGTGAGATGGATGGGGGACCAAGTGACCACAATGGAGGTGGCAGAGTAGTAGGTGTGGGAGTGCACGGGGAGGCCAGCAGACATGTAAGAAGGGAGATGATGGCAGAGAATGGTGCATGGGGCTTTCTGGACCCTCCAATATCTGTGATGGAGGGTTTCTCGAGGGTCGTAAGCCTTCCTCTTTTGAGCTCTGAAGCCAAGGAGGTGGGTCAGGCTGTGTTGGTTGCCATATAGGAGGTGGAGGAGCTTGGCTGGGGTTGGGGGAGCAAGAAGGTCTGGGGTAGGGGCAGCATGCGCCAGGTCGCTGGGTGAGCTGTTATTACCGATGGTGTGGTGTTTGTAGTAGGAGGCGTCTGTACATTTGTGGGTGTCATTGCTGATGATTTGCATTCTGGAGTCCAAGCAATCTTGGGGTAAGTGCTCCAGGCTTGAGCATACTTGGTGGGGTGAAGATAGGACTCTCGGGCCCACCACATGTGCATCTATGCTTATCTTTATAAGCATCAATGCTTATGTGTGTAAGCATCAATGCTTACACACTACACACACAACACACAACACACCCCTCAGCGCTCATGGCTGAGATGTACTGAGTGCTTGCGGTAAGGGGGCACACGCACACACACACCATATTTGTAAGCATCTGTGCTTATCCTTAGAAGCATCAATGTTTATGTTTGTAAGCATCACTGCTTATATTTTTAATCATTAAAGCTTATTTTAAAGCATCAATGCTTATATTTGTAAGCTTCGATACTTTCTCTTTTTCAGGCCTGCCTATTACGGTTGGGCAAGTCCCTTGAGTCTATTTAATTAGCCTACCCCTGGACCGTAACATAAATGCATCTATTGAGTTGTACGTACTGACTTGTGCATATCAGAGATCTATGATCCAAGAGATTAGGGGGGATGTTCTCGTCTCCGTGGTGCATGTCTCCTGTACCGATGTGTACTGCCTAGTGCAGTACGGGTGGCAGGGCTTTAGTCCCTCCCCGCCCACCTTGGATTGTGCTTATTATAGTGCGCTTTAAGCATGAGCTCTCCTTTGTAACAGTCTCCGCTACTCCGTCGTTAATACCGATGTGCAAAGAAAAATTGTACCACGATATCTTTCAATAAATCTGGGAATCAGCACGAGATTCCCAACCCTAGTTATAATGTTTGCGTGAATTCCGAATACCGGTGCGTGATCAAGGACGCTGTTAGACTACTGCAAATGCTAACTTAGGTATCTTGAAGAGTGCTAGACTGCAGACACGGAGAGATAGTAGCAACTGATAGATTACAGTATATAATTGATTTCTAGATGCCGCAGATGCAGGCATGATATACTAGCCGGTGGCAGTACAGTAGTACTGCACGGCGGTGCACGTGATCAAACTGATCATACAGTCACGTGCACAGTGCAGAGCAAGGCAGTGCCTATACGCTGAATAATGATAACGCATGGTGGGGCATGGTGTTAAGGGAGCCCGTCGTACGTGGGTGGAAAGCGGTCTCCTACCTCAACTGGACAAGCTACCAACGCGGTTGACGACGACCTGCAACGCCAAGAGCGACCGAAGGGGGAGTCTAACCCCCGACTCTTCGTCCTCCAGCAATCTGGTCTACCACTAGACCATTGTATGTCACTGAGAGGGGCTTACACACTGACTTCTCTGAGCAACTCAGTAGCCACTCTATATGAGTTGTGGGGCCTTCCACCTTGATTTTTGCTGAGTATGTAACAATATCCTCCCCTTCCACCTCCTCAGGTGCCAGCTGTTCGCCCCCTCTCGGAGCGGGCTGGAGCACTTGCTGTGGCTGATTTATGGGCTCGCATAGTCGCATTGCTGATTTTGTTGTTACTGAAGAGCCCCCTCCTGAGTGGGAGTACACGGTGGGAGATGATCACCCCTTCAGCCATGGTGAGTCCCGTGTTAACATGGGAGTTCCCAACCCTCCACATATGTCAGTGGCGGATCCTCCAATGGCCCAGGACCATTCCCCTGACCATTTTCTTCTCTCCCAGAATGAGCTTCTTCCCCTGATCCTCCCTGACAGCCTGGATGACTAGCTTAGATTAGTTCTTGTCCCTTTGTAGCAACCTTCTTGTTTGTGGCGGTGTAGGGGTTTGCTTCTGTTTTCAGTTTTTCACTTCTCGAGTCTCCGTTTGACTCTTGACCTGTTTGGTTGCTCTCCTGTGCCCTCTCTCCGTCCTTCAGCTTGATGGTTTCTTGACAGATAGGCTATGGACTCACTTAGCTTTTCTCCGCTGGTCTTGATCTTTCGCTTTTCCACACTCTTTCATAGTGCTAGTAGTTCTGCTTACGGTAGATTGTTAAGTGTCTTCTTAGCTGTGCTTTTCCTTGTGGCGTTTCGGCTGACGGCTTGGTCTTGTGTTTGCCTTTAGATAGGGCTGGAGTGTTAAGGCCGCCTTTTTAGAGCTCTATGCCTCTCTCCTTGTTTGTATGGTGAATTTCCTGTGCCTTTCGTCCTATTACGTCGTCTTGTAGAATCTCGCTTATTAGGCCTCGGCAACTCTCAGCCCTTCTACAATGTACACTTAATTCGCTAGTTTCACTATGCCTTGGTAGTTCGCTTTGCTTGTTGTCAAGCCTTTTTATTTGCTCTTTCGTACGCTTTTTGGAGGTTACCTCCTAGACCAGGTTCTGAGGGGTATATATGTTGCCCAAACCCTCACAGTTATAAAACTGTCCAGCTGCCCCGGCGCTGTTCAGTCTCGGCATTAAATTTTTGCTGAGTATGTAACAATATCCTCCATCCTCCCAGAAGCCGGTATATAATTCGGTCTACAACACTAACTGGCCTATAACTCTGTTAGCGATGAGTGCTCACCGTAAAACTTTTCGCATGTTCTGGTTGTTCAATTCGTAACAACAACTTCTAACCACCTTTCGAGGCGTGAAACGAATCGCCGGCTACTGATTATTTATTTTTCGAGGCATCTTCTAAACTTTGGCAGTCGGCAGACTGTGCTGTCCATCCAAGCCCTGTCTATCATCTCAATAATCGAGGCATCCATTCCAATATCCTTTCCAGAGTAGGTGAGCGTATTGCCCTTCCGTCAATTCATGTTATGCTATGGCATATAGCCTTAGTACAAGCGTGTTACACAGGGCACGTGTGAGCCGCGTGACCAGGTATGGCAAATTCCTCATCAACTGGATTCTGGGTGTCGATGGTTCGTATCGGGACTTTGGAAGACCGAACTCCTGGGGTGAAATACCTTTCACAGGTAAAAATAGGATGGTAATCATCTCATCAGAGGCCTACGTCACAAAGTGGTTCGTAATATGTCTAGATTCAGAACTTCCTCCTACCCCCCACTAGATGAAGGTGGAAACTGATGAGGTTTTAATGTACGGTACTGACGAAGCCTTACTGACTGCGAGAAAAAATAGTAGGGTGCCCTGGAGGTCGGCCCCGGGGGTGGGGTTTGGTACCCGATGGCTTCTGGGTTTGTTGTTTAGCTGTCTAAAATTGTTTCATTTCTTGTTGAATGTTAAAAAATATGACGAAGTTGTCGACGTGGGTCGACTTGGGACGTGGGATAGATGTGCTAATTGCAATTGCCAACAACTTGATTGTTTGAAAGATTTAACGTAGATTGTCATGTTATGGTTTATGTCTGGGCTTGGCATTCAATGGTATGCTTGTACTCGTAAAACTTGGAGAGCTGTGGGAGAGGCGTCATGTGGCACCACCATTCAAACTGAATTATCTGTGTCGCTGGTTTGTGTCGGGAGACCCACCTCCTGGGGTGAAAGTCCTTTCACAACTATTAAAAAAAAATGTATTTATCATTTATTGTTGCAGGTGTGTGAATGCAGTTAAGGCGGATGCCTACTTTCTTGGGCTGTTTCTGATGGTCGTGGAACATGGTTTCCGTGTGTCTACGATGAGAGCTTGTTAGTCAGCTGTTGTGTTGGACATGCTCCAGGTCCGTAGATTGAGTCCACAGGACAGGAGGGAAACGACAAATGAAAACACCGCGATTTCGGAAGTACCGCATAGGTCTGTTCCCCATAGGGGGGCCGGCCAATAAGTATCGCATAGGTCTGTCCCCCATAGGGGGGCCGAACAACCGGTACCAGAACCTGATTTCCCTAACTGAGAGGTAAATGATTATCTTTTGCGCATAAATAAGTGAACCGTGCGAAGTCACCTCACCGATGATATTGCAGAGGTCAATAGGAAACAATTGCTCTCGTTTACATTTTTATGGTACATTTCTTAACTGCCATAGACTTTGAGCAGCCAAATTGCTAGCTGGAGCTATGTAATCATGTAAGTTCAAGTTTAACTGCCAAAGACGTCGAGCAGCCACATTTCTGGCTGTAGCTACTTAACCAAGTTTAAGTAGAAGCCGGTGTTGGAGAGGCTCCTGAAACCGGAGTATCCATGGTAGTACGAAGAAATTCCATCAAGTATTTTCTCTGCTGAACCTGAAGAAGACCTGGATTCCTGGTGAATCCAAGGTGCAGCCAAATTGTTGGCTAGAGCAATATTGTATTCAAATTTAGGACTTGTCAACTTCTGGTGCATGTGACTATTTAGCGAATGTGCGTGATAATTATGGTGACTAGCGGGCTGCACGAAGACCGACCTTCCAAGGTAGACGGTACAGGTAATACGTACCTGACGCAGGTTATGCGACTTCCCAAACCCAAATCCTGTGCAAGGTACCCTCCATCCTTCACCTGCCAGGGGGCAGGTCACTACCGAGTTCCCCAAATGCTCTGCAGCTACCACGGGTTCAGGGATTGGAAGAGACTTTACTAGCACAACTTAAGAGCAGTTTGACAAACTCAAAAGTGCAGCCAGGGTGGGGACCAACGAGGGGACTGGGTGGGACATCAAGGTATGTACTTATGTTACAGTGCGACAAAAAAACAGCTATTTACACCCCGGTACGGCTGAAGGAGGACCGCGTCCAAGGCGTCGCACTGAGCCCTAGACACAGACAAGCTTCCACTTCAAAGCCATAGAAAATTTACTGGGGGGTGAACTTGGTGGCGAAGGCAAAGGCGTTGTTGACTGAAGGATCAGCCAAGTGAGTGTTCAGGTTCTCAATGGGGCCCTTTCCGGTGACAATGGCCTGCACGTAGAATCCGAACATGGAGAACATAGCCAAACGGCCGTTCTTGATTTCCTTGATCTTCAGCTCAGCAAAGGTGTCAGGGTCATCAGCCAGACCAAGGGGGTCAAAGGCTCCTCCGGGGTAGAGCTCATCCAGGCCCTCACCGGCGGGACCACCGTTGACACGGTAACCCTCCACGAATCCCATGAGGATAACCTAAAACAAGAGGCAAGTAAGAACTTACACAATCAGGATGTATTGTATTGGTTGACTGTGCGGTTTATACAAATGAATGTGGTTTCGTGAACATACGGTATTGAGTAAAGACAGCCCAAGATAGCTAGTTAATTAAATCACACCCTTCCCATTCCTTGGTTGGCCAGCGTACCCAGTCAGCGGCTGTGGCAGACAACACGGTTGTTGCATCCATCGGAATGCTGCCCCAGTCAGGATATATGTACCAACGACACAATTACTTGCTCATGGCTGACTTTGAACTCCACCCACCACCGCATCCATTCAACCCATACAAGGGCATACATCTTTCAACTGACCTGAGAGGCGAGGATGGCAATAATGCTCTGGGCATGGATCAGAGAAGGGTTGCCCAGGTAGTTCAGGCCATCGGAGCCGAAGATTTGGGATCCGGCCTTGAACCACACTGGCTCCGCAATGTCGCCCTTGATGAGCTCGGGGGTGACACATCCCAGGGTTCCCAGAAGGGCCCAGCGGGCATGGATCAGCTCAGCCTCCCTGAACCTCTTGAAAGTCTCGGGGTCAGCGGACAGACCGGCGGTGTCCCATCCGTAGTCACCGGGGAACTCACCAGTAAGGTAAGATGGGGAGTCGGTGAAGGGGCCTGCAAGCAAATTGGGCTGAGTCAGCAAGTGGAATAGTCACGGGAGGAGGAACTCGCTTCTGTCGGAACAGAGACGCTGAGACAAGAACAAGCTCATGATTACAGACCATGAGCAACTTTTAGCAACAAGACAACAACGTACAAAAATCAGCAACCAGCCATTCGACAGATGCAGCGTCGACAGCAAACCCAGCCCACCGATGCCGAATCCCAAGTGTCACTTCTGACTCCCAAAGTGCCATATCCCATGAAGAAGTGGGGTGCCTCAAAAATATTCCCATATTAATTCGCGTCGGAAAAGCGGACAGGTAACAGTCTACGAACATGATGGAGGTTTCTTACACTAGTGCGTTACCCCACTGTGGGGAATGATGCGGAAACGGATGCCTCCGAATGTGTCGGAACAGCCACGCCCACTGCACACATACGCATTCACGCATCGCATCGTCCCATCGATGGCACATCGCTCACCACCCGTGCTCGTACTGAACGGAAGACGCCAACTGTCACACAAGAACTCACCCAGGAATCCAACCCTGTCGGGTCCGTAGAACTCGGGTCCGCTAGAAGCAGGCTTGGAGACCTGCAATTGAAAGGACAGCAGACGTTAGTTAACAGTTATAATACGTGCCTCGACCCACATCATCACCCCACACAATGGCGTCAAGAGCCCAGCAAATACCCCTCAATGACCTTAACAAGAATGCGAAGTACGCTGTAACATCTACGGCCAATTCGACGGTCAGATGGAGTGAGAGCGAGTTTTCAAGAACAGTGCGCAGGTCAGATATCGACCGATGATGACATACAACCGTGAGGCATGTCTGGGTGTGCACACACCTGCTTCTTGGCGGTGACCTTCTTGGCCTTGGCGCTGCAAGCAACGGAGCGAGAGGCGGACTGTGTAAGGGCGAACATTTTTGATAAGTTTGAAGGTACCCCGATCACGATGGATCCCTCTTTGTAGCGTTCGGAAAGGGAGATGGGGTCAGGGTTTTGAGTCCTACGTGTCTCTCCATATTCTCATGTTGATCATAGCTGGGGGTCAGACGGGGTCAGAGGTCCCTCTGCTGGGTGTGATGACCTGGACCCGCTCGTTCCAAATCCCGCTCGTTCGAGGGTTGCCTGCGGGTTTCCCTGCGCGTTCCAGCACAATCTGAAGGAGCAGAGCGGGTCCAATGGCTGTGTAGGTTCATTTGAAGGATCACTGCCTGGAATCCCGCACATTTTGAAAGAGGCTCGGGGATGCCCATTCTCAAAGGGCCTTGTGATAATGTGATAATGTGAGGGTTGCATGATGACCTGTGCCCGGTCGTTAAGATCTCACCGGTGACGAAGGCAACAAACTGGGCAGTATCAGGCTGGTCGTCCTCATGGTCGATCTGGATGCTCCTGCACCTCGCCCAATCGCTGCCGCAGGGGCGACGTTCACCTGTGCCATTCCATATATAATATTCAGACAGCCATGCATTGCTCTTTTTCTTTCGCACACACTTTCCAGCAGTCCACCTCGCTACATCATTTCGTTTGCCCCCAATTCACCATTTGCTTTGGCAGCGAATGCGCATATTCCTTAGGCCACGCCAATCATCTCGCCATTTCACACTCTTTCTTATGACGCGGTTTCATGTTCTGCCCATGTGCGCGTGCCTCCCGCATGGTGCAAGTCAGAGAAGATAAGTCTCTGGTGCAAGTGCACAACGGGTGCACCCTCGGGTGCACCTGATCTGAACCAAGGGCCCGCCAGGGCTAATTTTCCTGTTCCACCGGGTTAGTTGCCTTGCTTGCGTTAGTTGCGATCTGACGAGGGGAGCCTGCCAACCTCGTATGCATGGATTCCCTTGGACTCGCTAGCTATGGGAGCGACGAAGAAGAAGGAGCAGAAGGTAACACTTCTGGATGCAGAAGCACTTCTGGCAGTAGCAGTAGCATTTCTGGATGCTCAAGCCATGCACAAGAAGCCCACCTTGCTTGCGGAAGTGCCACTTCGCATCAACCAATGCCAACACACGTACATGCATGCTCCTATGCACAGCCTGTCAAAATAAGAGCAAATGTGATGTGCTGCTCTCATAGGGGATGGAACTGGACCACTGCATGCACTCATTCCTAGGGAACAGCAATATGATATCATTTGATATCATGCCATCATGTGTCTGACTAGGCCAAAGTTACCGGTTGTATACAAAATGATATGATGCAATTTGAATGATAACATATGATATCATACCCGCCTTAGGTCAATGTTTGAATGATATCATATGATACACGCATGCTTATCGGCGCAACCATCACCCCTAGCCTCCATGCACCCATGAAGAATGCGCCCACACCCGTACCAGTTTCCACACCTGCCCCTCCCACCCCAACCCTACCCAATGTGCACACACGCACACGCACACCGAATTCATCTAACCCCCAGGCACACCCGACGCAGCGTGCACTTCACCCTCATGTAGATGCTTTACCTGGGGGCATCATCGTCACAGACCACACATCAGAAGGCGAAAATCCTGCTCCTGCTTTGTTGGGACTGGTTGGGGGTGCCAGCACAAACATTGAGGACGATGAGGGAACCACTTCAGTTGAAGGTGAGGGACACCTGTCACAACAGCTAGGCTACGGGAGCTCTTAGGACATCTAGATCTCTATCAGGGACACCTTGCCACATGCGTGGATACTCTTTGTCTAGCTTGTGTAGCTTTCAGGGCTGTTTAATGCCATATATTTGGGTTCCTTACAGTGGGAATCTGGGCCAAAACGGGGTGAAAAGTAACCAGCACTTTATGTAGCGTGAAAAACAATCCCAGCTCCCTCAGTATTTTTTTCCTTGGTCACCAAGGGCTAGGTTTCATCAGATGCTCACCCTTCCTGGTTCACCCCTTGCAAAAAAGAAGTGCTTTCCCCACGGAAACCAGGGAGCATGCTAAGCGTATGTATGCATGTATGTATGTATGTATATATGTATGTATGTTTGTTTGTTTGTATTCTATTATGAGATTATGTGAGGCCAGACAGTCACAATGTGGTAAATATCTTGTTGTGATATTCGGTTGGGTCATAGAGATTGTTCTGAGATTCTGTGAGGTCAGATGTTCTCCTTAAACTGAAGATATGATTTGTAGAATGTCTTACATTGAGCTGCGATGAGCATAGTTTTTATTTTCAGCTACGAGCAGCAGCTTAGGAGGAAAAGTCATCCCACCACGCACACCAAAACCCACAAAATTCGGACTCAAGAAAAGCAGCAGTACAATGAATGAAAAACGGAACGAATAAAAAAGAGGAGGGACGAGCAGCAACACCACTCACATAAGTACCTAACCAACGACACACAAAGAAGAGTAAAAAACAAAAAGACAATCCAAACCGGAGCCCACAGCGTGAAGGAGGCGAAAATCAACGCAACAACGCCCCACCCCAACACCCAAGCAAAAAACAAACACAAAGAAGCTAAACAAGTACTGCGATGGGTGGGGTCAAACGCCGCAACGTCTGCAAGAACAAGGGGGATCGACCACTTGAGGGCAAATTCCCGTGGCTACAAAAGCAAGAAAACAGCAAGCGGAGGACGAGAAACGGAAGCAAAGAAAAAGGATCAAAAGAGGATGACCATCCAAGGGTAAGCCGCAAAAAGAGCGAAAAACACCTAAACGGAAATGGGGCGACCCGAACGCATAACCGCCCAGGCCACTTGGCTAAGCCCCAAGATTTTGAAAGTTCTGGACAGTGGATTCGGTCAGCTTCCAGACTCATTAGGCTGCGTCAGCTTTGGCTGAATAGCCAGTCAGGGGATCTGCCTAGAAGCTGCTGCTTATAGCTGAAAATAAAAAAAACTGAGATGGACATGACGATTCCATGCCCCCAATAATGCGCATGTACCCTCTATCATGAAAACAATAAATAAAATATAAAAACGATAATGGTTAACATGTTTTCGTTTATAATGGTTATTAACCATTATAAACTACAATGGTTAACAACAATAACAACAACAACAACAACAACAACAACAACAGCAACAACAACAACAGCAACAACAACAACAACAGCAACAACAACAACAACAGCAACAACAACAACAACAACAGCAGCAGCAGCAGCAACAAAAACAAAATGAACACAAACGATAATGGTACACCTTAATACGATACGCGAGGTTGAGGGGGCCAGCCTGTTTGCTTGCACTGGGGCCAACCACCAATACTCAATCTAACCTGGTTCATGTGTATCACTTTACAGCTATTTGGTGTGAGGAGAAGGATTGCTCCTCACATTGGCCAGCGTCTTGTCTAATTCCACAGCTGGTCACTCCTGTCACAGCTACACAGTCGTCCCACCATCTACCTCCTCACACTGCCATGTATTTCTTACTTCCAATTGCGACACTTGTCAGCGTCTACTCTAATTCCACAGCTGGTCCCTCCTGTCACAGCTACACAGTCCTTTCATCGTCTGCCTCCTCACACTGCCAAATATCACTCCAGTCATCTACGTCCTTACTGTCATATCATTGCATCTCGTTACTCATATCATATAATTCCTCTGCCTTTCTTTCTGAATCCTCGGTGGCGCTGGTTTGTGCAATGGATCACACCTTCTGGGGTGAAATCCTTTCAATACAAATACTACATGTCGTTATACTGTCATTGACAGACCAGAGTCGGCCCAGGACAAGCCCACACCACAACTTCCAGGGGGTGTTCCGAATATCCTTTCAAAAACAAAATATTGTAACATTGCCCGGACATCGCCTTACATTCCTCCCATCACCGACCCACTTTTCCCAGAAGACAAACTGCCTGCTGCGTCCCCCTCAAACTCAATGGGGCCGTTCAGCCGGCTTCCCATAGATATTGCCACCCCTCCAGCAGGGGAGGCGGATACTGCCATAGTGGTGAGTGGATTTTTTTTTGTGACGAAGCCCCCTCTTCAAGGGAGCTCCCAGGGTCACCCCGTTGTCCGTGCGTGTGAACGGATGACCGTCTGACCGAGACGAAGCCTGACACGTCAGCCAACGGTCTCGTTTCTAACTCGCTTCTGTTGCCACCTGTCGCTCCGTTGCGAACTCTCTCCGCCATTGTTTAGCGTCGCTTGCGACGCTGCATAGAACTAGTCAATTTTGCAGTCACGCTAGGATAAAATCCCTGCTCAGTTGGGTCTTCCAGTGGTGTATTATTCCTGGAATATCTGTCATTGGTTTTCTTACGAACAGCAGCTTCTAGGTAGCTACTTGAGCCAGCCACTGGCCTACACCCTAAGATATCAGCAGTGCAGAAGAGCTGGTGATGTCAGCTTCAAGTAGCACTGTGTTGCATTTAGTTCGGCTGGGTAGCAGGCCAGGGGAGCTGCCTAGAAGCTGCTAGATGTAGCCCAAAATAAAAAAACTATGGAATCAGTCCTGATTCTGTGTCTAATACCCTAATATCAGTTCTGATACTGTATCTAATATTATAATACCAGTCCCGATACTGTCTCTTATATCCTAATATTCTACTATCAGTCCTGAAACTATGTCTCATGTCACAGCTACTCTGCACTTGAGCATGCACCAGGACATGCACAAACACAAACACACACATATATATAGGTGGGTATATATATAGGAGGTGGTCATTCAAATGTGCATTTGGAGCTGAGGAAAGACCATGACAGAACCCCACTTTAGTTGAATCTGGCTTGCAGTGAGATATACATAGGCAAATATTACGGTTTGAGAACCTTTTGGTCAGAGTTGTAAGGAGATGAGAAGAAGAAAAAGAAGAAGAAGAAGAAGAAGAAGAAGAAGAAAACTCATAATTTTGTACAATAGAAAAAGAGTTCCCCGTGATATACACAGGCAAATAAAAGGGGTATACACTTGACCAGAAAAGAGAGGATACAAAATCAGAACGCCTGCAGTTGCACTTGACCAGTGTTTTTCTTTTCAGCTAAAAGCAGCAGCTTTTAGGCAGCTCCCCTGCCTGGCTATGCAGCCAAAGCTAATGCAACCTATTGTGTCTGGAAGCTGACAGAATCTGCTGTCCAGAACTGCCAAAATCTTGGGGCTTAACCCAGTGGCTGGCTCAGGGAGCTGCCTAGAAGCTGCTGCTTGTAGCTGGAAAAACAACGATGCTCGTGACCATGTGTCTCTGATTGCAGTCTGAGTCATCATTAGAGAACAGGGGGTTCTTGTAGCACAAGTGCTACATTATGTGCCTTGGTGTTTTGAGGGTGCTACATTAGAGCCTTTTGTGGTCACTTTGGGGGGCGGGGGGGCCCGGCGGGAGGGGGGGGGGGGGGGGGGGGGGGGGGGGGGGGGGGGGGACACTACAGGGCCAGGGGCCAGTAAGGCCCAGGGTTGGAAAGTTTGGACAAGCAGACAATCGGACAACGGGGTGACTCTGAGGTCTCCCTCCACTCAGAAGGGGGAGCTCCACCAAAAACTTTGAAATGTCGATCACAGTCATCACAGCCGTTACCGTATTTGATGACTTGAGCTGTAAATCTGTCATTTCACGAGGTGTGAGGTGGCTTGCACGTAAGACTGCAAGTGCAGCTTTACAGCTCCGCCCAGACCACCATGTTGGATAATCATCTCAGAAATAGCAAGCGTGCTCTTGCACCTCCCACCTTCCCTTGGCGACCATCGTGCGTGTTTTGCAGTCTAACCGGTTAAGGCATAGCCAAATAGGCTAAAATACTTTCCAAGCCTCAATATTGAGAAGGGCTGTACACAAAGCAAGCACTCGTGAAC
Source organism: Chlamydomonas sp. ICE-L (assembly GCA_013435795.1). Lineage (NCBI taxonomy): Eukaryota > Viridiplantae > Chlorophyta > Chlorophyceae > Chlamydomonadales > Chlamydomonadaceae > Chlamydomonas > Chlamydomonas sp. ICE-L. The sequence goes on from JACBWV010000552.1 coordinate 12,389,512, forward strand.
TGAACCCCATCAAATCGTAGACGATGGGGGACCAGAGCTCGTGCTATGGAGATAATTTAACTTCAATTGAAGCAACTATACGTACAACATAGTCACTGTTTATTTTGCGGGGCTATGCGTAGCAGCTTCTAGGCAGCTCCCTTTCCTTGTCTTCCGAGCCAGACCTGAAGCTAGCTAGTACGTCTGGAGGCTGATATGACAAGCATTCCAATTCAGCTTAAAGTATTGAGTTTGACGCAGTGGCTGGCTATCAAATCTGGTGGGAAGCTGCCATGAGTAACATAGTACACCCTAACCTGAGCTCACATCTTTACTTCCAACATAGTACCTGACAACTTACCACACAATCTGCTCTAACGCGAACTCATTTGTGTGTGTGTGTGTGGGGGGGGGGGGGGGGGGGGGGGGGGGGGGGGGTCCCTGGGGGGGGTCCTCATGCTCAGCCCATCTATTGTTGTGCATACAAGGATGGACAACCAGGTGTAGGCGTTTAAATCGTGCGTTCATGTCCCATACAAACTCTAACCCGGAACGCCTCCCTTGGTCTCAGGCTAGGTTTACGAAGTTTATGCAGACCATGGAAAATACTGGGCGCTGTTTGAATGACGAATTCAGTCGGCATAAGGTGAGATACTACTAGTAGAACTCTGGGACGTTTGTTGGGATTTATGGGAATTGTTCATATCTTTAAATGACGAATTCGGTTGAACTCTGGGACGTTTGTTGGGATTTAAGGTAATTGTTTATATCTTTAAATGACGAATTTAGTTGGCTCAAGGTGACATACTACTCGTAGAACTCTGGGACTTATGTTGCGATTGTAGGCCATTGTTTATATATTTTAATGACTGATTCAGATGGTACAAGGTGAGATACTACTAGTCGTAGAAGTCTGGGACTTATGTTGTGATTGTAGGCCATTGTTTATATATTTTAATGACTACTTCAGACGGCACAAAGTGAGCTGCCACTCTAAGAAGTCTGCGACAGATGTCAGGATTGTAGACTATTGTTTATATATTGACTACTTCAGACGGCACAAAGTGAGCTACCACCCGTGCTTGTCAGTGATGTATCTTGGCCGTTGTTTATATCTTTATATGAATTAAAAAGGCAAAAGGTGAAATAGAACCCAAATTACATATGCTACCATCAAAGATGTAGCATATGTTCCCCCATCCCCTACCCTGCCCTAAACTCTGCTCCCTACCCTACCCTAGCCCTACCTTCAAAGATGTTGCACATGTTCTCCCATCCCCTGCCCTGCCCTAAACTCTGCTCCCTACCCTATCCTAGCGCTACCCCCGGTTGCGAAGATAGAGCATATGGTTCCCCCATCCCACTACCCTGCCCCAAAACTCTGCTCCCTACCCTACCCTAGCCCTATCTAGGAGTTGCTTAGCATATGTTCCCCCATCCCCTCCCCTGACACTAAAATCTGCTCCCTACCCTACCCTAATCCCTACCTTACGAAGATTGTCGCATCTGTTCCTCCATCCCTCTACCCTGCCCTGAACTCTGCTCACTTACCCTACCCCTAGCTCCTACCTTCGAAGATGTAGCATATGTTCCCCATCCCCTACCCTGCCCTAAACTCTGCTCCCTACCCTACCGTAGGCCATACCTTCGAAGATTCAGCATATGTTCCCCCATCCCTACCCTGCCCTAAACTCTGCTCCCTACCCTACCATAGCCCTACCTTCGAAGATGTAGCATATGTTCCTCCATCCCCTACCCTGCCTACACTCTGCTCCCTACCCTACCGTAGCCCTACCTTCGAAGATGTAGCACATGTTCCCCCATCCCCTACCCTGCCCAAAACTCTGCTCCCTACCCTACCCTAGCCCTACCTTAGAAGATGTAGCATATGTTCCCCCATCCCCTACCCTGCCCTAAACTCTGCTCCCTACCCTACCGTAGCCCTACCTTCGAAGATGTAGCATATGTTCCCTTATCCCCTACCCTGCCCTAAACTCTGCTCCCTACCCTACTGTAGCCCTGCCTTAGAAGATGTAGCATATGTTCCCCCATCCCCTACCCTGCCCTAAACTCTGCTCCCTACCCTACCCTAGCCCTACCTTCAAAGATGTTGCACATGTTTCCCCATCCCCTACCCTGCCCTAAACTCTGCACCTTACCCTACCCTAGCCCTACCTTCGAAGATGTAGCATATGTTCCTCATCCCCTACCCTGCCCTAAACTCTGCTCCCTACCCTACCCTAGCCCTACCTTCGAAGATGTAGCATATGTTCCCCCATTCCCTACCCTGCCCTAAACTCTGCTCCCTACCCTGCCCTAGCCCTACCTTAGAAGATGTAGCATATGTTCCTCCATCCCCTACCCTGCCCTAAAATCTGCTCCTTACCCTACCCTAGCCCTACCTTCGAAGATGTAGCATATGTTCCCCATCCCCTACCCTGCCCTAAACTCTGCTCCCTACCCTACCCTAGCCCTACCTTCAAAGATGTTGCACATGTTCCCCCATCCCCTACCCTGCCCTAAACTCTGCTCCCTACCCTACCCTAGCCCTACCTTCAAAGATGTAGCATATGTTCCTCCATCCCCTACCCTGCCCTAAACTCGGCTCCCTACCCTACCCTAGCCCTACCTTCAAAGATGTTGCACATGTTCCCCCATCCCCTACCCTGCCCTAAACTCTGCTCCCTACCCTACCCTAGCCCTACCTTAGAAGATGTAGCATATGTTCCCCCATCCCCTACCCTGCCTTAAACTCTGCTCCCTACCCTACCCTAGCCCTACCTTAGAAGATGTCGCATATGTTCCCCCATCCCCTACCCTGCCCTAAACTCTGCTCCCTACCCTACCCTAGCCCTACCTTAGATGTAGCACATGTTCCCCCATCCCCAACCCTGCCCTAAACTCTGCTCCCTACCCTACCCTAGCCCTACCTTCGAAGATGTAGCATATGTTCCCCATCCCCTACCCCGCTCTAAACTCTGCCCCATACCCTACCCTAGCCCTACCTTCAAGGATGTTGCACATGTTCCTCCGTCTCCAGTATTGCTGTTGCCAATTCCCATACCTACGCCCACTGCAGGGTTACCGCAATCCAAACCTTCTAACCAAGTTGGTTGAGCACTCGGGGATTCAAGAGACTGGAAGTGCGTTCTCCATAGATGTGTTTCACCCAGATGCTCTTCCCAAAGACAACTACATAGGTGAGTCAGCAACAGGAGAGGGGGGGGGGGGGGGGGGGGGGGGGCACTGTTATCAACTATTCACAAGCTAAGAGGACTCAGCATTGCTGTGACCCAGTCACCCAGATGCTCTTCCCAAAGACAACTATGTAGGTGAGTCAGCAACAAGGTGGGAGGGGGGGGGGGGGGGGGGGGGGGCACTGGTTTTAGCTATTCACAAGCTAAGAGCACTAATTGTTGTCTGGGTTGGTGCACTGGTATTGTATGTTCGCAAGCTATGAGGACTCATGACTGCAGTGACCTAGACGCTCTTCCCACAGCCAACTACCTTGGTGTGGCAGAAAGAAGGGGGAGTGGTTGGGGTGAACTGGTTTCAAATATTCACAAGCTACAAGGACTCGTCACTGCAGTAACCCAGATGACCCAGACGCTCTTCCCACAGCCAACTACTTAGGCGTGTCAGCAAGAAGGGGGAGTGGTTGGGGTGGTGCACTGGTTTCAGATGTCCACAAACTAAGAGGACTCATCACTTCTTTCACCCAGATGAGCTAGCTTAAACAGAAGTAGCTGATTGGTGAGTCAGTCAACTGCATAGGTGAGTCAGCGACAAGGGGAAGTGTCTGGGGTGGAGCACTGGTTTCAGATGTCCACAAGCTAAGAGGACTCATCACTTCTTTGACCCAGATGACCTGGCCAAAACAAAAGTAGCTGATTGGTGTGTCAGTCAACTGCATAGGTGAGTCAGCAAGAAGGGGAAGTGTTTGGGTTGGTGCAACAGGGCCAGATGTTCACAACCTAAGAGGACTAGGTCAGGGTGGGGGTTGCGGGGTGTAGGTTGCGTTTTGTTGGTTGTGGGCAAATTGTCGTCTAGGAGTGCTTGTGGAAAGACCTCGAGCATGAAGAGTATGCACCTGTTGGGTTGAGGGTTGCGGGGTGTAGGTTGTGTGTTGTCGGTTGAGTGAAACATGTCATCTGGGAGTGCTCGTGGAATGACCTCGAGCATGATGAGTATGCACCTGTTGGGTTGAGGGTTGCGGGGTGTAGGTTGTGTGTTGTCGGTTGTGGGAAACATGTCATCTAGGAGTGCTTGTGGAATGACCTCGAGCATGATGAGTATGCACCTGTCGGGTTGGGTTGTAGGGTACGGGGTGTAGGTCGTGTGTGTTGTTGGCTGTGGGCAGCATTGTGGGTGATGAGTTCGGATGTAAAAAACAAATGGACGTACATGTAACTCTCCATCATTAAGTTTGACATACAAGCTAGACATGTATATAAGCGACATCGTCTGGTTGTAAAATGAGTTGGAAGGAAGGGGAAACTCTGGTAATTGTAGGATTTTTTTACTACAATGCATGTCAACGTAACCTTCCAGCAGTCAGTGAAAAGTACAACCAGGGTGTGCTAATGACACAATAAATTTAAACGGTCTTCGCCACCTTTTCTGCACCCCCTTTCTGACACACAATGATGCACAATTCACCCTTTCAAGCCTAATAATAGACACGAAGACCCCCAAATAATTAGTGTCAAACTAACCTTCTAGCAGTTGGTTCAAAGTATAACGAATGTTACTCACATGGATCCAATTAAATTTAATTAAATTAATGAATTAATAAAATGGAATACAATTAAATTAATGCATGCAAGTCTAATGGATGGTATTCATGTGGATCCAAATTTTCAGTAGTTGTTTTTGTATACTTTAAGCCTTGACGCCAGTTTGGCCCTAGGACAGAGGATAGGAGCTGCCTAGAAGCTGCTACGTGTAGCCCAACAAAGAAACAGTGTTTTGGTATACTTGAAGCCTTGAGGCAGCTGCAAGTGAAGGCATCAGCGTGGACACACGTCCATGACATGCAACGTTGCACGCTTAATTTATGTCCATTTCTCAGCTACACAATGGTTAGATGACCATTGATGATGGATGTGTGGAGTGGGCTTGCCTTGGGTCAACAATGGCCTGCCTATCCTGCCTCAAATGTGTTTTCATTTCTTTGGGGGAATGATGTTCATAATTCCCCCTTGACCCTGTCAAGCCACGGGCACATTTGGATTCCAGTATGGCACCAGGAAAAATGTCGTCGTCGTCGTCGTCACATGACAATGTAATGTAATTTTGAACCCCATGCATGCTTAATTCCATACCCCATCCGGCCCATCCATGCCCCATTCATTTCACATGTCTGTCCATTTGTCAACCATGTGTTCCTTGTTTATTTTATCACACTAGCATAGTCCCTAGTGAATAAAAGTTAATGTGAAGCCCCTATACCTGTCCGTGGCTCCTGCAGATGCACTTATCGGCCAATTAGAAGCTGAACAAGAGTTTAGGAGGAAGCAGCGAGAGAGGGTGAGTCATAAATCATAAGTGGAGGGAGGGCAACCCATAAAGCGAAGTGAATAAAAAAACTTTTAGGTTTGAAAATAAAATCACTGGTGGGGGGGGGGGGGGGGGGGGGGGGGGGAGGAAGGGAGAATTAGGGGAGTATTCGTGTGTTTGTGTTAGTGGCAAGGGAGGAAGAGATGTAGGGTGGGGGGGGAGGAGGAAGGGAGAAATAGGCAAAGCAACGAGAAGAGGAAGCAACGAGAGAGGTTGGGTCATAAGTAGGGAATGTCAACTAATATTAGTGTTTGAAAAACCAATATTATCTAATATTATTGTAGTGTCATAATAATGTAAGTTTTTCAAATAAATTCAAAATTCTGGTGAGACGGCTTGTCAGTCTAATGTTAAGTAACATTCACTAATATTAACTAACTTACCCTTTCCCTAGTCATAAGTGGGGGGAGGTGTGTGGGGGGGGGGGGGGGGGGAGAGGGAGAATTAGGGTAGTATTCGTGTGTTTGTGGCGAGGGAGGGAGGGAGAGATGTAGGGTGGGGGGAAGGAGGAAGGGAGAATTAGGGTAGTATTCTTGTGTGTGTGTTTGTGGCGAGGGAGGTAGAGATGTAGGGTGGGGGAAGGGGAGGGAGGAAGAATAAGGAGAGTATTCGTGTGTTTGTTTGTGGCGAGGGAGGGAGAGATGCAGGGTGGGGGAAGGGAAGGGAGGGAGAATAAGGAGAGTATTCGTGTGTTTGTGTTGTGGCGAAGAGGGAGGGAGATATGTAGGGTTAGGTGGGGGGGGGGGGTGGGGAAGTGGGGAAGTGGAGGGTGGGAGGGAGGGGATAGGAAAGGAAGGGAAGGAAGGGAGGGAGAATTATAGGAGTATTTGCCTGTTTGTATTTGTGGCGAGGGAGGGAGTTGCGATATCGCGAGGTGTAGTCACCAAGGGAAATTGTGCGAAGGGAGGGTGGGTGCATCAGTGTTTTCAGTACCAGAGGGTGAACATCCTGAATGTGTGTGTGTCTGAACGGGAGAAGCCAAATTTGCAAACGTGTGGAACTGTGGCCAACGGGCAGAGAACTAGTAGCATGTAACTTATATCACGGAATATCATATTATCTGCCTTTTCTCGGGTCATATTTCTACAAATTGTTCTTGATGCTTGAGGTTGGGCAATTCTCTTTAGCTTAGTAGGCTTCCCCTGGACTGTGACACACACACATATATATATATATATATATATATATATATATACTATACTGTAGCGCCGTGTGGCGGGGGCCACCCCCCACCACCCCCCCCCCCACCCAGCCATGGGTCCTAAGTCTGGGTTTGGGTTACATTAACGGGTAACGCCTTGTATGTCCCCCCCATGCCCCCCCCCCCCCCCCCCCCCCCCCACCCCCCCCCCTCCCAATTACACACAGTCAGAAATGCAGCCATCTCAGTCAGCCCTTGCTCGACGCTCCCTGCCTCTCTCCCCCCTCTGCTCTCCCCCCCCCCCCCCCCCCCCCCCCCCCGCACACACAGCTTCTTCTCCCTAACTATTCCCAGTCTGCTTCAGGTGTGGCCTCCCACCCTGTCATACACACATAACCATCCCCCTCCCCCCCATTCTGACCTCTCCCTACCCCCTCACCCACCCCATCCACACGCACTCTCTTTCTCTCACCTTACCCCCCACCACCCTCCCTTCCCCCAACCACCAACACGCACACACACAAGCTTCTTCTCCCTACCTCGTACCCTTCACTTCACCCTGTGGGATTCAATCGTGCAGAAAGAGGGAACCGCTGTGCTTCGAACCTACCAACATTGCGAGCGCTCAGTCGCTCAGATTCCGATCGCCTCGAGAACACCGGACCGGTGCAATTGCATGGCTACAAACCTGCAGCTTCGCCTTTTCGTACAGTGCCCCAGTCGAGACTCGATCAACTCAGAACAGCAAAAATCGCAGCAACGTACTTCATATTCTATACAACGAAAAGAGCTTGCAAAGATGGGATGATCGTGGCAAGCGCGAGAGTGTCCAGGGGGACGGAATGGCCATGGCGATCTGAACAAAGGTAATTAATCGCAACTGGATGCCAATCACTATGAATGTGATGCGATGGCATGGCAAAATTGCGCATGGGTGAGATGAATGGTGGCAACGCTCGCAGACGGAGAAAAAAAGCATCACGATATGAAGGTCTGGCTTGATTATGATCCTGGCATAATTCCTCAGGCTGGGCAGCATCGTCTTAGCGCCTGGATTGGTTACCAGCTTCGTGTTCCTCCTCAGGCACGGTAGCTCGTTCCTGGCTCCTTGCGAGATTACCAGCATGACGTAGCTCCTCGGATCGGGCAGCGCGGGCATCACGTCGACGCTTGTTGGCTATTTCCCTGTCTTCCTTGCTCTGGCAAGCTCGCTTTGAGCGCTGGCTGGCGTTTTTGCGGGCCCTCCTGTCCATTATGACCGTTGCCATGCATCATGGTCGTATTATCCGTGAAGAACTGAAAGCTATTATTCCGAGCGCCATGCCAAGCCATATGAGGGTCGGCTGGTGACCTCCGAGGAGAGGATCTTCTGATTCTAAATGTCTTGCCGTCATAGAATCAGAGGCAATTGTGGACTTGCTATGAGCGCGCGCGCTTAGCTTAGCGAATCTGCAGTTTTCGTTTTTGAAAATTCCGCTAGGCGGGGAGTTGCTAATTGGGTGAACGAAAAGTCGGTTGCAAGTCGGTTACACTTCGCACGTGGGCACGCGATGATGACACCACCACGACCACCACGACCACCGCGACCACCACGACCATGATTTCTTTATATATATATATATACGTACATTCGGATACCTCAAAACCTACTGGGCAGAGGAATTTAGTTACATCCACCGTCGGGTCTCGCACTTAACCTGCCTCCTCCTCATCTCTCAATACATGCATAAATATATATAATAAATGGCATGCCTCATTACGAGGCGTGAGGTTGAGGGGGCCAGTCTGTTTGTTTGCGCTGGGGCCAACCACCAATCCTTATCTCTCACTCCTCACTAAGTCTTATTTCCGGCCATGTTCAGATACCTCCAAACCAACCAGGGGGAGGGATCGAATTCCACCGAGGGACAGGTGCTCTTGGTGTGGTCCAGCCATCGCTACCAGCTGGCTTGAGTGTCAACGTTGCCGCCCTGCGTAGGCAGGCAGCGCTGAATGCAGCATCCATTAATGCATCTGCAAGTAACAAACGATCAAAATGGGACACATCCAGAGAATGAGACGGCTCCACTTGCAGTTGTATTTGCATTGCAAGTGGGGAAAGGGTGTGGTTCAGCAATCGCTGCCAGGTGGCTTGAGTGTCAATGTAACCGCCCTGCGTAGGCAGGCAGCGCTTTATGCAGGGGCCATCTGTGCAGCCGCAAGTAACAAAAGTTCGAAATGGGACACATCCGGAAAATGAGATGGCTCCACTTGCAGTTGTATTTGCATTGCAAGTGGGGAAAGGGTGTGGTTCAGCAATCGCTGCCAAGTGGCTTGAGTGTCAATGTAACCGCCCTGCGTCAGCAGGCAGCGCTGAATGCAGCATCCATCAGTGCAGCCGCAAGTTACAAAAGATCAAAAAAATCAAAATAGGACACATCCAGAAAATTAGTCGGCTTCATTTGCAGTTGTATTTGCATTCCAAGTGGAGAAATCCCACTTGCGATGCAAATACATGGTGTATGTGTATCTAGGTTACGTGAGTGGTTGAGATCTGGGTCCTGCTCTAAGGGGTTTAATACCTACGCCACCAAAACGGTGGTTGGGAGTTTGGTTTGTTTGTCCTCGACACACCCCTGATGTAATGGGGTTTTTTGCTTTGTGGGTGCTTTTTCTTTTTGTTTAAAGCACAGAGTCTCATACACCCTCGCGGTGTCAAGTAGACTTTAACATGTAATGTAATGTAATGTAATGTGAGTATGTTACAGTCCAAGGGAAGCCTATTAAGCTGTAGGGATTTTCCCAACATCACACCGTATGAAAGAATATACCCGTGTCTCTCATTCAAGAAGGCGATGATGCAGCTCCTTGCCCCCACCCGTGGGCCAAACCTGTAGGTAGCTAGTGTGTCTTAAAGCTGTCATGATGGGCATTCTAATGCAGCTGACAGCTTTGGGCTTGACCCAGTGGATGGCAAATGGAGCCTGGTGGAAGCTACCATGACCCAGTGGATGGCAAATGGAGCCGGGTGGAAGCTACCATGACCCAGTGGATGGCAAATGGAGCCGGGTGGAAGCTACCATGACCCAGTGGATGGCAAATGGAGCCGGGTGGAAGCTACCATGACCCAATGGATGGCAACTGGAGCCGGGTGGAAGCTACCATGACCCAGTGGATGGCAACTGGAGCCGGGTGGAAGCTACCATGACCCAGTGGATGGCAAATGGAGCCGGGTGGAAGCTACCATGACCCAATGGATAGCAAATGGAGCCGGGTGGAAGCTACCATGACCTAGTGGATGGCAAAAATAGCCGGGTGGAAGCAACCATGACCCAGTGGATGGCAAATGGAGCCGGTTGGAAGCTACCATGACCCAGTGGATGGCAACTGGAGCCGGTTGGAAGCTACCATGACCCAGTGGATGGTAAATGGAGCCGGGTGGAAGCTACCATGACCCAGTGGATGGCAAATGGAGCCGGGTAGAAGCTACCATGCGGAGCCCCAAAAAGAAACAGGCATCCCTCATTTGCATCCCTGACTAGCCACTGAATTACCCTTCCTTTATGGCTGACCTGGCCTGTACGGACTCCCCTACCCTGCCTGGCATAGTCAATCCCCCCACCGGTGTTCAAAAGGTTCAGGCTTTTGGACACAGGTGGATATGAAGCTAAATCATCTACATAGATGAACTCCGGGCACCCATCATTTACGATTTGTTGTGTTTCAGTTCACCAGTATTTGTTTTGTTTACAGCCTTCCAATATTGAGGCTGGGCAAGTCTATTTAGCCTATTTGGCTATGCCTTTACCGGCTAGGCTGTAAAAACACACAGGTCGGGGGGTCAACTCCGCAAGGCGAAGTAGGGAGGGCCACACAGGCCAGGTGAGCCTAACCGTGTACTTCAAGGGCAAGGATTGGATTATATTGGATTGTTACATGGTTTTTCAGCCAACTCTGGGATGCTCACCATCTTCCAATTCCAAGTCTCTCCGTGCGATACCCATGGAAAGCAGGGAGCATAAATAAATAAATAAATTGTACGCATTATTATGAGGCGTGAGGTTGAGGGGGCCAGCCCGTTTGCGTGCACAGGGGCCAACCACAGAAACCAAGCCAGGGATGTTAAGCTTTAGGGGCAAGACTGGTATGGTGAGTCAGTTGACACATCTTCTTATACCGTAGTGGTTGCTTGACTAACTCATTGAGCGTGTACTGGCAGTAAAGTAGCGGATGTTCTAAGGGAGCAAAGCCAGCTGTTCTAAAACTCAGAGCCTTCAAATGAGACATATACAGTTGCTTGTAGCTGAGTAGCCGGCTTGTGGAACTGTGATATCCCACGCATGTCTGGTCTTGTCAGTCAGGTGACGCATCTTCTGTCTACGTCTTTGATACAGAGTATGGCTCGGCTCATTATTAGCAAAAAAAAGTCTGCTCACCGTCTGCCAATTCAAATTCCCCCCGTGTGATACCCCTCACGGAAACCAGGGAGCACACTTAGCGGATTAGATACTTTAAAGACTTTTCCATGCCCAGGAATTTAGAGGGGTTGCCTTTGCCTTTGCCTTTGATTCAGCTACCGGCAGTGCGTAATGCTAGTTATTGGCTGAATATGTGACAAGCCGGTGTGGCCTTATTCTGCACAATTTCATATTGCATTATTCCTTGTTGGAGCATTGGGCAATGCCGCGTATTCTTTTTATATTTACCACAAGGGCTTGATTGGATTGGGTTGGATTGTTACATGGGTTTTCAGCCAACTCTCGGCTGCTCACCGTCTTCCAATGCCACGTCCAACTAAGCGGATTATACAGTTTAAAGACTTGTGTATGCTCACAAGGGCTTGTATTGGGTCAACTATGGCCTGTTGATGAAAACGCGATGCATTGTTTTGGGTTAACAATGGTCTGGTCACAACGTAATGTCCTGTAAAACAAAATAAATCCTTGTTTCTCGTGTGTGTGTTGCATGTAGGCTCACTTATTATCGCTGACATAGTGATATGGTAGTGCTATTTTGGTTATACTCGAGCCATAATTTTATATGTAAACCGTGGTGGTCGATTACTTGATTCACTCCTTCAACGTTAACCTACACATGGCAACCCACGCACATGAGTTAGAATCACAAGACGGAGAAGGTTGGAATGTTGGATAGCGTGACTTAAAAAACCGAGTTGGTAGGATGTACAATATATGAGAGAAAGTAACTCCACCCTCCACAATAGAAAATGCTATGTGATGCAAAGGTGATTCCCTAACTACCGGTAGACGTTTTTTTGCGAGCGACTTTCTGTACCGGTATTTGATGGTTGCAAGATGGATGTAAACATAATGCAAGTTAGTTTCTGGCTGGCTGTCTCTGTCAGCAATACGAGGGCTACAAAGTTACTGTGACGAGTTCCCATGGGAGCCTGGGAACGAAATCCACCAAGATTCTTGGTTCTGAATTTTGACGTTTATGTTTAGTGGATGGACGAGGGACAATGCGGGAGGGATGGACGAGGGTCGAGTCAACAAAGTTTGGTCAATAATACAAGGCGCAAACAGCCGCACACGACGCGGAAGTGGACGCCTAATCAGCAAGCGCTATCGGTGGCTTCTTTGAAACATTTGCCCCATTGTCGGCCTCAGACTACCAGGACAGTATGCGACAGGGGGCCCTCACCTGGTGTGCGAAGTCGGATGCGAAGTGCGAACCAAGTGAAGGATGAAGGCTTCCAACAGAATCCGGTACTGAAGTACACTGATCTGGGAAACAAGTCCAGAGCCTGCCGCACGGAACTCCTTTCCCAGCAGCTAATTAAGCAGCTTAAGTACTATACGGTAAGTCGCGAGAATGTCTCGAATTGTCGCGGGTGTAATTTGCTTTGCTAGCAATGGCTACCTCGGCCGCCAGCATTTGTCTTCTAGGCTTGCTCTACTGCCTCCTGATATATCCCAACTCCTTCGCTCCATGTCTTCGTTTGTTTTTTAAAGTTACCGGGTATTGTGCCCTGTACAACATTCAGAGATGAGCGAGCAGCCTACACGAGGAGGATTCCAGCGCGGTTTTGGCCGTGGTGATGGAGACCGCGGCCGTGGACGTGGTGGTGACCGCGGACGCGGCGGAAGGGGCAGGGGCAGGGGCAGGTGAGAAAGGAAGACAGACTTAATGACAGAAGACCCTGGGGGCAGGCTTAGTGGACAGGGCAAGGTGGAGGATGGTGGTGGTGTGAGTGGGTGGGTGGGGCCTCATGTCTGGGGTTAGCAGTGGCTTGTCTTTGGCATTGTCATATTAATGTGTGTTCATATGTCTGGGTTGACATTTGTCATGACATGCTGCAGCAGAACACAGATCTCTGAAACGTTCCCATCCACCCTCACCCTCTCCGCTACTCCTAAACCCTTCCCCACCTCCCCCCCACACACACCACCCCCCATCCCCCCATGCATTCCTTCACACCAAATCCCGCCCCCCCCCCCCCCACCACCACCACACACACACACACACACACATAGCCTCCCTGACCCCCCCGCCACCACCACCACACGCGCACACAAACCCACCCACCCACACCCTCCCTGATCTTAACGCCTGTTACATAGACATGGGCTTGCAGGAAGGACAGGAGGAGGAGTGGGTCCCCGCCACCTAGCTTGGCCCCTTGTTTCAGCCAGGGCAAGATCAACTCCCTGGAGCAGATTCATACCGAGTAGCACAAACACAGCTAGCACCAAACACTGACACCTGACCCATGAAGGATGAGGAGGAGAAGTGGGTCCCCGCCACCAAGCTTGGAACAGACACACCTCTTCTCCATGCCAGTACATGAGCAACACCAGCAACACAGCATTAATGCACACCACCAATACCTGCTACATGGATAACCGCCCACCCACCCACCTACTTGCGGTTTGCAGGAAGGACGAGGAGGAGAAGTGGGTCCCCGCCACCAAGCTTGGCCGCTTGGTACAGCAGGGTAAGATCAAGTCCCTGGAGCAGATCTACCTCTTCTCCATGCCCGTGAAGGAGTACCAGATCATCGACTACTTTCTGGGTGCCACTCTGAAGGACGAGGTGATGCAGATCATGTCTGTTCAGAAGCAGACCCGTGCTGGAGCCATCAATCGCTTCAAGGTACTTGCCCGGCTATCGAGTCCTATGTGACAGAGATATCGATTTGCACTGGTTCCTAAGATTATCAGGCGGTACATCATATGATATCGTCCGATATATCATATGATATCGCTGGTATACCGTACGATTCACGTGTATGTAATCATAATTGACAACCCTACATCAATTTTGTTTTTCAAATCTGAAAGTGGTTCTTATAGCTTCATGGTTTCAGGCCTCCTCCAGGGACAGTGTTTTCATAGCTTTTGTGTGTTTTGTTTTATAATGCAGCAATTTGGGCCAAAACGGGACAAAAGTAGAGAAAACAAATACCTGCCCTGTATATAAGCTATATGAGAAGCCTGGAGTGAACGTCACAGGCCTAGCTTCTGGGCCATAGAATATCCTGGAAAATATACTTAGGGTTTTGCTTTCTCTTGTACACGCGCGTAATTTTATTTTCTGTCAGCCCTGGACAACCAGATTGTTTTTGTTTCAGAAAGAGGGTCTTCTGGTAGAGTACAGGAGTAAGGTGTCTTTCAAAGTTGGGCTCCTGGTAGCAATTTGGGTAGACGGCCCGGGGTGGTTTCGGGGGGCGGGGACGAGATTCGAGTCTCATGGCAGCGGAAGGTTTGGCCAAGGCAGTGCCCCAGGTAGCGATCGCTACTGGTTGCGGAGAAAATCTCTGTTGTTAATAGTATGTCTGCTAGAGGCTTAGAGTTTGGGTAGGGGTCAGTTGTGGGCCTCATGGGTCGATCCCTCTTGTCCCAGGGCTACGTAGGCGATGATAAGCATGCAGGACTAAGATAAAATTAAGATGGTGGTTGGCCCCAGTGAAAGCAAACAGGCTGGCCCCCTCAACTTCACGCCTCGTATATTTATTGAAAATGAAGATGGTGAAGGATTGCAGCACGTTGCCCTGCCTTTGCCCTGTAGCATGGATATCTCTGAACATGCTGTCCTTCTCTCAATCTAGGCTTTTGTTATTGTGGGAGACCTCAACGGACACTGTGGCCTGGGCGTCAAGTGCTCTAAGGAGGTTGCTACTGCCATCCGTGGTTCCATCATTCTCGCCAAGATGGCTTGCATCCCTGTCCGCCGTGGATACTGGGGTAACAAGATCGGAAAGGTCCACACCGTCCCTACCAAGATCACTGGCAAGTGTGGGTCTGTCGTTGTGCGCCTGGTCCCTGCCCCCAGGGGTGCCGGTATCGTGGCTGCTCGTGTGCCCAAGAAGGTGCTGCAGATGGCTGGCATTGATGACTGCTACACCGCTTCTCGTGGACACCGCAGGACTCTGGGTAACTTCGTGAAGGTAGGTGTTCCGCAGTGCCTTAATCCTAGCAGGAAAGCAAGAAACGCGTTCAAAAAATATGCAAATTTCTATGATAGCTTTATTGCTCTTACTTATGTGGATCATTGTGCGTGGTACTTGCTTATTACTGCTCATCAAGCATCCTATTCCTATCATTATGCTCAACTTATGTCTCCTTGCAACTCCTTGCGGTACGGGCTACCTTAGCAGCCCTGAGGAACCCCAACCAACCAACCTCTGACTACCTTGGCTGCCCTGAAGAACACCAACCCAACCCCAACCAACCAACCAACCATCCATCGCAGGCTACCTTCGCTGCCCTGAGGAACACGTATGGTTTCCTGTCCCCTGACCTGTGGCGCCCTACCAAGTACTCCATGGCTCCTGTCCAGGTAATTATTTGTTGTTTATGTACGTTAATATATACATAAATAAACATACATATTTGTTTTCCGCTGTGAACCCTGGCTGGGGGTCGAGGGCAGGACGTGGACACGTACAATTGCTTGCAATACTGGACTGCCGAGGTAGAACTGAAATGTACAGGTACTAGTTTAGCCCTTCCCCCGCGAGCTTCCCCACGATTCAGTGCTTTATATTCGCAATCTCGCCCTGCATTCGACTGACGACTGCGCGGAACATTTCAATTACTGGCTGACTGCCTGAGGTGAACATTTTGGATTTGCAGCTTCTACGCCCTGCCTGACATGTCCTGCGCTCCCTTTCTAACCTGCCCCGCCCTTCAACCGTACATGGTCAATCGGTCCCCAGCAAACTGCAGCCTGGCGGGGGAGGGGCGAGTGTGTGGTGGGGGTGGGGGTGGGGGGGCACGGGCTACCCTACTAGTTATGATATAATATAATATACATAGCGGTATACAGTATTATATTGTGGGGTGCCTCGGACCAAAGGGCATTTATCTTGTTGGGTTGCGTTAGTTTGTGTGGAAGTGTTGATGTTTGATCATATTTGTGAAAATGCGATCTTGTTGTGCGACATGGCGCCTTGTCTCCCATTTAGTCCATGAGTCCCCCTTGACTCCACCAGTCCACGGGCACATTTGGAGTCCTGTAGGGAACCAGGAAAATGTGATCATCATCATCTGTTCAAGACACTCTTCCATCGCCTGCTGCTGATATCCCCTTTCTTGTGCATTTCAGGAGTTTACTGATTTCTTGGCCAAGCCTACTTATGGAGCTCCCAAGCCCGCCCCCACCGCTGATGATTTCCCCACTTACTAAATGATCATAACGGATGAGTTCACGTCCTGCGTGTTTAAAATATATTGTAACATGTTTGTTTTGAAGACAATTTTTTCTGCGTCGTCCCCCATTCCCGTCCTGTGGGTATTTGGTGAAGTCTCGCTGGCAAGGTTTAAGAGGGCAGCAAAACTACAAATTAGCATACGTCCTTGGGGATATTTACGAGTAGGCAATGATGTCGGTGTGAAGGAGACATAGCACTGTAGGATGCTTAAACGTGGGAATGCGTTACATGAGTGAACCGGTCTCAATGCTTGGCTTGGGGAGCTGGCGAGGAGGTACACACTTATTAGCTTTTATTTTTATACTTAAAGAAGAGAAGATTTTACAAGATTCAGTAAGCAAGCAATTCGATGTCTGACCATCTGCAGGATACACCCCACCCACCCCCCACCCCCGTGTGATAGCCACGGAAACCAGGGTTTTTTCGGTATGGGTAGCACAGCAGACTAGGTCGAAAAATGATCTATGGGCTTGGGAGCTGGTGGCGCAGTATGCGTTGAAGTCTTCCACACACGCATTAGAGAAGCTGCAGCCTTTCTTGAAGGACTCCACTCCACCCCCCTATCCTCCCTACGTATCAGGAGTGCGAGCCCGTCTGAGTGGCTGGCTCGGGTAGCTGCGTAGAACTTGAACTTGGTTACATGGCTCCAGCCAGCAATTTGGCAGCTCGCCGTCTCCGGTGAGCTGCCTAGAAGCTGCTGCTGCACATAGCCCCAATTAACGGTAACAATTTCTCCCTAATCTAACACCCAACGCCTGGAGCTAGCCCATGCAATCGTGCCATGCATGCAGCCATGCAAATCCCCCCCCCCCACCACCACCACACACATACACACACACGCTCCTTTCTCTCACTCATGGTACATGTATTCAGCTTTCATGCCGGCGAAGATGATTACATGGTTGCCACTTCCCAACCATCGCAATGCTGGCTTGGCTCGAGTACCGGTATCTAATATTATCAAGTACCGTAGATATAGGTTTTTTTTAATTGTGAAAGGATTTTTATTTGTGAAAGGATCAAGTACCAAAGAGGCATATACATGCGTATTAAGGATCAAATATGCATATTAAGTACCATATATAAACCGGTATGTGGATCACACATATGTAGATCAATGATCCAGAGTGTGGGTCGGCCCATGATTAGCCAAAAATGATTGGTGGTTGTATATAAGTGTGTTACTGTTCAAGTGGTAGCCAATTAGGCTGAAGGAATTTGCTCAACCTCATATATTATAAAATAACATATCCATCTCTCCCTCATCCATAAAGGCGGTGATGCTTACCTCGTCGACACAAGGGATGCTGGAGAGGGTTGCATCATCACCTTCATGGATGAAGGAGCGAGGGATATGATGAGTCAGTTGACAGATTGATCAGATGACAATTGACTACATTGGCGAAGTAAAGCTTGGCATACATAACATAAGGGACCTTCATTCTAGGCCACAGATTGATTGGTGGCCTGTCTGTGCTGATTGACCTTGGATCGAACCCCCCCGTTTTCCTCCCGAGTCAGGCATTATTGTCAGCGTATACTACTAGAACACGAGTGCCATACAGGCATCTGATCAGATGCCATTAAGGCACTCGTGTCCTAGTAGTACAGCTGACAATAATGTGGTGCTTATCCAGGCTATGGAAAAGGCTGGCTGGGAGGTCAAAGAGATGGGTGTTCCGGTTCAGTTCCTCTCTTTGGACATGCATGTTACACTTGATTCTGAAGGCAGGTGTGTTCAGATCAACATCTCTCAGCACACCCACATTGTTGATCTGGTGGAGCAGTTTGGTCTTACTGATGCTGCCCCACCCAGGTTTGCTGCCCCCATGGCCAAGTCCACCGTTTCTGACGCCCCTGGAGAACCCCTGCCGTCTAATAGCCAGTACCTCTCTCTTGTGGGTGCTTTGCTATACCTGGCTACTTGCACCAGGCCTGATATTTCTTTTGCTGTGAGCTACCTGTCCAGGTTTTCTGCTCACCCTACCGTCCCTCTTTGGGGGGCTGCCAAGCGGTTGCTCTTGTATTTGAGAACACATTCCCACCTGGGTCTCACTTACACCCACAACCCTGAGTTCTCTTTTACTGTCTTTAGTGACTCATCCTTTGCTGATGATGGGTCTGACAGGCGGTCTCAGACTGGCTTTGCTGTGCTAGCTGGGGGGTGCATAGTGAACTGGATGAGCAAGAGGCAGCCTACTGTTGCCATTAGCTCTAGTGAGGCTGAGTATCAGGCCCTGTCCCAGGCTGCCAGGGAGGTACAATGGTTGAAGAAATTGAGGGTGGATCTGGGTCTGCCTTGTGCTTTGGTTACCATTCAGGGTGACAACTTAGGGTCTCTAAGTTGGGCCAAAAACTGGCAGCTCCTGCCTCGCAGCAAGCACATTGATGTTATTCATCACTACATCAAGGAGCTGGTGGAGGATGGTTCACTGGATGTTGCCTATGTTAACACCGTGGATAACTGTGCTGACCCCTTCACCAAGCCCCTTGATCCTGCTGTGTTCTGGAGGTTTGTCCGCATGTTAGGTATGACCGCTTCTTCTTAGGGTCATCCTTGCATTTGGTCATATTAGTTTCTTTTCGTTATCAAAGTTTGGCATTAGGTTCCTATTCCCGGATCGGGTTTTCTATACCGCTGTTACCCATTTTTGATATTAGTTTTTCCTCTCTTTCTAGCTTGGCAAATTGTTTTAGAATTTTTTGCCTTGTTTCATTTCTTCCTATAACCCTTTGGGTTCCATTTGAAGTTCTCTCGATTTTTTCGGAGTTCTTTGATTTTTTTTTTTTTTATATATGTTACATATAGTTCTATGTCCCCAGTGCCATAGGTGGAGAGGTAGTATTGTATGTCACCTGTGTCATAGGTGGAGTGTCAGCATGAATTGCGGTGCTCTCACGCGTTTTATGACTTGGTGACTACTTATGTACTTCCTTAGAACTATCGGCCCAGACAGTGTTTCTGTCTGTACTGTGTCAGCTTCCCGTAGACTGTGTCATCCTTCATGACACGGTGACAGCTTCCTGTTGACTGCGTCATCGGTCTCTCACTGACACACTCTGTATAGCCGGTGCCTGGCTTAAGTTTCCTGACTTAGGGTCTAGTCAGGTTACAGGCATCCGCCTCTCCCACCGCTGGTGTTCTTTGGCGTCCGCCTGTCCTTGTAACGCTATTCTTGTCTCCGTGTATAGATTGGCGCGTCTGTCTCCGCTGCATACATCTCTCTCCACTCTTCGAAGTGCTTTCTAGCTGATAGTCGGGAAGTACTGTGGGAGTCAATCAAAAATGTGAGATATATCGTCTTGTGCAACATCTAGTGAGTAAATCTAATCCTGAAGTAGCTGCCCTACGAAAATGTACAACTTTACAAAATCCACTGTGTCTTTCGCGAGTGTGCGGAGGTCAGGAGACCCATCCCTGCTGTTTTTTGCAAAGTTCATTACTGTACTGAAGAATATACCGCGGTTATACCGTACCATACTACCATATATTTTGTAAGATATTCACAGCCTTTTCTGAAATGGGGCCACTAGTCCACTACCGTACAGTCAAGCTATGGCAAACCAGAGAATAAAATGCAGCAACTCTCCTACATCTCTCCTACATTGCTAAAACCGTGGTCAACACGTTTGTGGGAGGGTTGTTCATGAGGACCCCCAGCTCTGCGTCCTGAGACGCAACCATTAAAAAAAGCCTGCGTCCTGAGACGCAACCGACCCATAGCCCGCGTTGTGCGACGCAACCAACCAGGGGCCGCCAGGGCCCCCTCCAACAAACCCACTGAAGCCGCTTCTGTGACGCTACGGACCCTCTCCAAGACCGACGTTGCATCTGCAACGCAGGACGCATCGTCCTGAACAACCCTGGTTTGTAGCAACTGCATCGCATTCCTATAAAATCCTAGGATCAGTGCACTGCATTCTCAACCTCAGTCGCCCAGCCGTGCAGATGCTCGGTACTTCGGTAGGTGCTTCGACGCGCGCTCTCCCTGGTCGAGTTGTTCACTCTATACAATTATTCCGTTTTGATTTTTGAAATATTTTTCAAATTTAGGTTATGTATTCAAGTCAGCTCCAGTTGAGGCTTCCGGGCGCTTCTGGGTGTCGACGCGACGTGTGCGTGTGGGTCGACGTGCAGTACGGGCTATCGCACGGGGCCTGGGTCCGACCCTGGGCCTGGATCCGACCTCGTTTCCTCTTCCCCAACCCCATCATCCGCACAGCTCAGCACAACCGATGGCTGCAGCGCGCTTTCCAGCCAACTTGGATTGGATCGTTACATGCTTTTTTAGCCAACGCTGGGTTGCTCGCCGTCTTCCGCTATCAATGCCCCCCCGTGCGCGCCCGTGGCGTGCGATACAATCAGGGCATATGGCATACTCGGGCATACTAAGCGGATGAGACAACTTGGCAGGCCCACTAAATCCCGCCAATGGACAACTGCCACCCAGAGAAGACTTTGGACCTTACTCGACCTTACCCATCAACCAATGTTGAATTCAACCTCACGTTCCCATACCCTCTGCTGTTTCTAGCGTTTCAGCCTCCGAGGCTCTTCCAATGATGCTTTCTTGTTCGCAGCGCATGGCTAGTCTGCCTCGTGCGTCCAGAAGCGCGGTTGTGGGACCTCACAGAGATGGCCGCAGTCCGATGGTACGTTCAACTGTTCCTGACCTTAGAAACCCTACTCGCCCGAGTCGTCGATTTTCCTGCTCAGCAGCAGCGACGGAGCCCATCATCGCGCAAACGCCAGCGGCAGAGATGCTGATGCAGGAGCTAGCAGCATGCGCCGCAGCATCGAAAACGGGGGGGCTGCACCAGCAGAGTCGGGTCCCTGTGGTGGTCATGTTCACAGCATCATGGTGCGTTCAGGCCAGCTTCAATTTCATTATTTATTGCCTGTTATAAATAGGCATGCCTCGGATTTGGGGGACCGGATTATAACCCAACCGCGTGCTCTGTTGATGTGGTGTCACCAAGCCCTTGATGCGAGCGCGATCGAATAATTTTGCTAGTCGCGCTGAGCATTGCGTTCGAGAAGCATGCTCCCATTGGAGCTCTTACCTATGCCTAACTGTCGCCTCAGGATTTGGATCCTTCCCGGGCTGTCGGAATGATAGTCTACCTCGCTGTAGCCGTCGATAAGCCCACACCTATGTGGCCGCATTCTGTATTCAAGAGTGTGGTGCAGAAGCTAGTGTTTATACTACCTCTAGGGTTTGTATATTGACTGTGGGCAGCCTGAATACTCAACCATACTGTATACTGTATGCTCAACCGATCCAATCCAACCCAACAAGGTTACTGTGAGCAGCTTGAAGGCTGATAGACCATGTACTCAAACTAAACCAAACAAAACGTTAACAAACAATCAATAAGGTTGCAAAGTGCCCAGGTCCTAAACAGTCTATCTGGCTGACCCCTACAGGGTTGCTTGGTACCCAGTTGCAATACAGTCTAACTGGCTGACCTCACGTGATTGACACGTACCCTTGTTAGAAACACTTGAACTGGTCGATGCATGTGCTGATCAGGTGCTGTTTTTTTGCTATGTGTAGCAGCTTCAAGTTAGCTCCCTTGCTCTGTCCTCGGGCCAAACCAGAAGCTATCTAGTTCGTCTGAAAGCTGACATGACAAGTATTCCAACGCAGCTTCAAGCATTGGGGTTGAACCAGTGGCTGGCTTTTGGAGCTACCTAGAAGCTTCTACGCGGAACCCACAGAAGAAACACTGTGATTAGGTGCAGCTAGGTTGACACACTTGCCAATGTGGTCGCTGATTTGTGTTGGTGCCTTTGCGATCTTACAAATATCATATTGTTGAAAGCTCCCCCCCCCACCCCCCACCTCCCCCATACACTCCCCTTGCCAACTTACCAACCCACGCCATCCCACGCCACCCTCAACCCCACCCCACCCTCATACCCCCCACATTTCTCTTTGCCTTGATCACCACACCTCGGAATATGAGAAGCCTTGTACAACAATGTTCCATTCCTCACTTTTGTGTCACTCAGGTGCGGCCCTTGCCAAATGATGGCAAAAGAGTTGAATCGCCTTAAAGAAGAGAGGGGAGACGAGGTGGGTAGCTACAACTACTTTCTGTCGACATTTACATGATTGCATTACATCAGGAGTGTGATGCATTGGTGTTCATGCTATCCAGGTTAAGTCCACGCGCAGATGGTGAGCAGTCTGAAAGCTGAGACACTGTGTTGTCAAACCAATCCAAACCACACGCTCCAATCACGCCCCCGACTCTTGCTACTGGGAAGCTTCTACTTGTGGTCACTGTTTCATTGTTTAAAAAAATGAAACAGTGAACAGTGATAGTGGCTACACGTAGCAGCTTCTGGGCAGCTCCCTTAACCAGTCCATGGACGGAACATGAAGCTAGCTAGTGCGTCTGAAAGCTAGCACGACTAGCAGTCAAATGCAACTGACAGCTTTGGGCTTGACCCAGTGTCTGGCTGACAGAGCTAGATGGAAGCTGCTATTAGTAGTCAAAAAATGAAACAGTGTAGCTGCTACTGATTGTAGTGCCTTGCCATCAGTAAAGCTTGTAGTACTTCAGTGTGAGTGTCTTTGTGTTGCAGGGAGTAGTGAATTAGGGTTTAGGGATTGTGCTCGCTTAGCAGGGAGTAGTGGATTAGGGTTTAGGAATAATGCTTGTATAGCAGGAGGTGGATTAGGTTTTAGGGATATTGCTTGTATGGCAGGAGGTGGATTAGGTTTTAGGGATATTGCTTGTATGGCAGGAAGTGGATTAGGTTTTAGGGATATTGCTTGTATAGCAGGAGGTGGATTAGGTTTTAGGGATATTGCTTGTATGGCAGGGATTTGTGGATTAGGGTTAAGGGGTGTTGCTTGTATAGCAGGGAGTAGTGGATTAGGGTTCAGGGATATTGCTTGTATTGCAGAAGATAGTAAATTAGGGTTTAGGGATAGTGTTTGTATTGCACTGGGTAGTGGATTAGGGTTAAGGGATAGTGCTTGTATTGCAGGAGGTAGTGGATTAGGGTTTAGGGATAGTGCTTGTATTGCACTGGGTAGTGGATTAGGGTCAAGGGTTGAAGGATATTGCTTGTATAGCAGGGAATTGTGGATTAGGGTTTGGGGATATTGCTTGTACAGCAGGGAATTGTGGATTAGGGTTTAGGGATAGTGCTTGTATTGTAGGAGGTAGTGGATTAGGGTTTAGGGATAATGATTGTATTGCAGTAGATAGTGGACAAGGGCTTTGGGATGGTGCTTGTATTTCAGTAGGTTGTGGATTAGGGTTCTCGGATAGTGCTTGTATTGCAGGTGGCAGCACTAAGGCTGCAGGAACCCGCCCACCTTGAGCCAACAGACAGTAACCCCCAGCCTTTCGTTTGCGATGTTTTAAATCTCATTTGTCAAGGCTCCCATGCACAATCATTCCCAACATTGGGTCAACAAACAATAACTGCCCTCTTTTGTTGGCGATGTAACAATGCCCGTTTGCCAACGCTCCAATGCACGAACAGTCTTTCCCAAACCTTATGTCAATGAAAGAGAGCCCACCCACTTTCGTTAGTGTAACAGGATACCTGTTTGCCGAGAGTCCTGTGCGGATTCATTCCCAACTTTCTGGCAAGAAACAAGAACCCACCCTCTTTTCTTGGTGATGTCGTAATGCCCGTTTGCCAACGCTTTCATGCACAAACAACCAATCCCAAACCTGATATCAAAGAACAAGAACTCACCCTCTTCTGTTTGCATGATCATAATGTCTGTTTGCCAATGCTTTCATGCACGGACAAACATTCCCAAAATTCCTTTTTTCAACGAACAATAACCCAAAGCTTTTCTTTTCAGATGTTTTAAAGCTCCTTGCTATGGTTCCCATGCACAATCATTCCCCAACATTATGTCAATGAACACAAGCTCACAGCCTTTTGTTTTGCCAACGCTTGTTTGCCTACGTTAATTTGCCAACGCCTGTTCACCAACCATCCTCCGCCAACGACCCCATGCAGGTAAAGATTTTGTTCATTGATGTGGATGAGAACAAGGAGCTGGCAGGCGCGCTCAATGTGTCCACGCTTCCTACAACCATGTTCATCGGTGAGGCTGAACGTTTCATGAGCAAAACATATGTTGGGAACCCTGCATGGGTGTGTGTGGGGCGGGTTGGTCTTTCAAAGAATATATAGAAGTATAATGCACAAATATAATAATATATAAGAAACTCCATCTCTATCTAAATCTTTTGGTGCAATTTCCGACGGTTACTGGTTCTGAATTTCCGACGCACCTACCATCCTGAAACAGTACAGCACACTGTTATAGACGAGTGCGCACGAGTGCAGACGGGCCATATGTGACCCAGGACAAGGTAGGAGGAAGGTAGCACGGGGTTTGCCAGCCCTGGGGTGACCAGTTATTCGTAACCCCTTTACCCCCTGACCCACCACCCCCGGGCTGGCTAATCCTGGGCTAGCATCCCCCTACCCCAAGACCAGCCTGCTCCACAGCACCTGGGTTGGCGAGGCTGAGACTGCTCTCTGGCTTCCATTTCGTCGTTGCATGGTGACGCATGAACCCCCTGGGCTCTGCGCTCCGCCATGTGATGGCTACGCAACCTGAAATCTGGCTTAAGTAGCCCAAGTAGCTGCTCAACATGGCCTACAGAAATCTGAAATGAATAACACTGGGTACTGGGTAGCCTTGTCCAGGCTTTGATCCATGTGCATGTGATTGTGACCTGTACTTGGGAGTGGTGTGTGTGTTTTCGCGTGTACGCAAATATGCCTGAATGTGGTAGTGGTGGTATGTTTACATTCGTGTGTGTGTGTGTGTGTGTGTACATAAATATGTCTGAATGTGGTAGTGGTGGTATGTTTAGGGTTCGTGTGTGGTGTGTGTGTGGTGGTGGTGGTGGTGTGTGTGTGGGGGGGGGAGGTCCTCATGCTCAGCCCATCTATTGTTGTGCATACAAGGATGGACAAGCAGACGTAGGCGTTTAAATTGTGAGTTTCATGTCCCATACAAACTGTGGAACTGCACAAGGCTTTGCTTCAAGCAAGTAAATCCATGTATGGAAAGCTCGCATGTGTGTAGTGCTGCTCTTGTACTTGTGCGCATCCAATATGAGCATTCGCAGCTGTACACAGCCTCAACAATTGTGAGATTCATGTCCTGTACAAACTGTGCAACTGCACAAGGCAGTGCTTAGAGCAAGTAGATCCACATGCTGCAAGCCCACACAAGCGCAGTGTTGGACACACCCATGTATGTCAGTGCATTCTACATGTACTTCAGTGCATCCAACATGTACTTCAGTGAATCCAACATGTACTTTAGTGCATCCAACAAGATCCAACATCCACAACCTTGATGTTTGCCTCCTCAATGACTGCAGGGAGGGCCAACTGCTCAAGACCTGCAATTTCCGTGGTGGTAAGTGCAGAGTGTGCGTTCTTGACGTGGTGCCTGCCTTGCTGTGTTTTTATTTTCAGCCAAAAGCAGCAGCTTCTAGGCAGTTCCCCTGACTGGCTATTCAGCCAAAGCTCATGCAACCTATTGCGTCTGGAAGCTGACAGAATCCGCTGTCCGGAACTGTCAAAATCTTGGGGCTTAGCCTAGTTGTTGGCTTGGGGAACTGCCTACAAGCTGCTGCTCGTAAGTGAAAAGGAAAACTTTGCTGCCTTGGTATGTATGGGGATGAAAGTCTGCATGAGACTGCACAAACACATTTTTATTTGAACCATGATGACGGATAGGGGATATGTATTTATCGATGAGGCTGTCGTTTGTTTGATTTGATAGAGCTTTTGCAGAGGAGAACGGTGGCACCAGAAACCCCGGTGACCGCGACGGAGAGCCCCATGTGATGGTGCCCATGTGATAGGTTTTAGGGCTTAGAGAGCCCCATGTGATGGTGCCCATCTGACAGAGCCCCTGTGGATCTTGAACTTGAAGTTGGTTACATAGCTCCAGCCAGCAATTTGGCTGCTCGCCATCTTTGGCAGTAAAAATAAATTTACTAGGAAAGTTAGGAGGTGTCAAGGCCTCCAATTTTTTACTTCTCCTGATCGATTTTTTCTGATAATGGGGCTGTAATGGCATGGCATGTAACATGGCGATTATGAGACATTTTCAGGTCATTCTCAGCACCTCATTTAGGGTGAGGGGGGGGAAGGGGGGGGGGGGAGGTCGGCCCTCCTCAGGTTTTTTCTAACTTATTACTCAGACCTCCAAATGACATTCTGATACCACCCATGAGTAGGCCTTGGCAAGGGCAGACCATTGGCACCACTTTGGAACTCGTGCAATAGGTATCTACCCCTTGGGTGGGTGGAAGGCTGGAAGAATTAATGGGTGGATAAATGGGTGAGTATGGGTGGTATGGCCCCAGCCCCGTGTGGGAATTCCGAGGATGCCATTATGTGCGCCATATTGTTACCCCCAGAATCCACATCTAAGTTTTTCAAACCAAGGTATTTCTATTTAAGGGGTGGGGTGGGGGGGGGTCAGCCCTCCTCAGTTTGCCGACTGCCTGAGGAAACCGACAGCCTGAGGAAAATTGTGAAAACATAATGGTGACCATGTGACCCACCTGACCCATGCTTATGCTCCTCATCCTCATGTGTGGTTGGGGGAAGCTAGTCAGCACTTATCTGGTCTGCACTTCTTTTCCTAAACCACCTAAATTTGATCCACCTGAACCCTTACCCACCTAAACCCAAGTGCTGACCAGCTCCCCCCTACCATTCTGTGTAGGGTGTGACCAAGCTCCGAAAACTAGAGGACCTTCTGGACAGCAAGATGCACGTGGCAGGCTCCCGCCTTGAAACAGCCATTCGTATGGTTTGATCACTCTATGAGGAAATGACTGATTAAGTGGTGATCACTCGTCACGCTCCAGACTTGCAACGGCGACTGCGGCATGGTTGGATTGTCTCAGAAAGGTTGAGGCTGAGAGTGGTGATCATGGAAGGCTCCCGCCTTAAAACGGCCTTACACATGGTTTGATCACTGTCCAAGGAAATGACTGACTAAGTGGTGATCACTTGTCACGCTTCTGCCTTGCAACGGCGACTTACATGGTTGGATTGTCTCAGTAAGGTAGAGGCTGGCAGTGGTGATCATGGCAGACTCCCACCTTGAAACGGCCATTCGTATGGTGAAATCACTCTGCGGGGAAATGACTGACAAAGTGGTGATCACTCGTCACGCTCCAGCCTTGCAACGGCGACTCACATGGTTGGATTGTCTCAGTAAGGTTGAGACTGACAGTGGTGATCACTCAGGTGGCATGCTTCTGCCTTGCAATGGCCATTCGTTTGGTTTGATCACTCAACGACGAAGTAACTGGCAGAAGTGATCGCTCACGTGGCATGCACCCGCCCTACAATGGCTGTTCATAAAGTTAGATCGTCTTAGAGAGGAAATGACTGACAACGTGGTGATCACTCGTCTGTCACGCTGTAGCCTTGCTGCGGCTTTTTGTATGGTATGATCCTAGGAATGGTGATGATAAGGAGGAGGGGGAGGATTACATTGTTTTGATGCTAATTTGGGGGGGTCATCTGCACCCTTTTATTTGGCTTGAAAGGGTGCATTAGGCGAGAAAGGGTTGTCAAAAGTGTGTACGGGTTGCAAAAAGGGTGCTGAAGATCCCACATATTTGCTGTGGAACTGCACTCCACAAGGATCAATAGGATCAATTGGAAGAAGACGCTCCCTGAAGCCTTGGTGTGTTCAGTTAGTTTTGTGATGAATTGAATTTATTGAGAGATTAGAGACATGAATGGACTAGTGTGCAGGGTGCTACATTTTGTCATTTGGGTTGCTTCAAAAGCGCAACTGCCTCCTTTTACGTTGCGATTTTTACTCAACTGAAAACGAAAAATCTGTGCGCTGCGCCCATAGGGGGTTAACAAAATTGTTTCCATCGCGCAGTTTGGCTCCAAAACCTTGTAGTGCCCTGCTAGGGTGGCCCAACCAAGATGTGAACAAGATACGGGCACTGATTTTCTTTTCAGATGCTCGTAGCAGGTTCCAGGCAGCTCCCGTGGCCTGCTATTGAGCTAGACCTAAAGCAAGCTTGTGTGTATGGAAGCTGACATACTCAGCTGTCCATCACTGTTGAATATTTGGGCTGAGCTCTATGCCTTGCGCAAGGAGGTGCCTAGAAGCTGCTGCTCGTATTCAGGAAGGAAAACATTGGATAGGAGCGGACGGATAACAGATGGCACACATATGTAGGGAACGGTAACTAGTATGAGTGTTTTGAAAACTATTATTACTGTCACACAGCTGTCACAATAGTATTAGTTTTTCAAATAAATTCAAATTCAGTTGAGTCGGCTCGTCCGTCTAATATTAACTAACATTCACTAATATTACTAATTCACTAATATTTACGAACTTAGCCTTTCCTTACATATGATCACTGAGACCACTCTGCCCATGCCAAAGACCAAGGTTGTTCTGGGCCAAATACACATCATGAGACGCAACCGGTTCGAAAATCTGTGTTTGCGACGCGACGGACACTCAAAAAGCTGTGTCTTCCTTACAACACGCAGCGTGTTGAACCCTACCAAAGACCCTACAATGTAAGATGTTCGGCGCTTACACAAAATCCAAGGCTGGCACGAGGGAGTTTGGCACCTCTCACATCTGTTCTGAACACATGGCTTGGCTTGGTTGAGCTGGCCAAGTGGCCATTTTACTTCAATACATTGTTGAGTATTGCCACTCATGCAGTGCTTCATGTGCTGGATGTGTGTGCCTGTCATTGCATTTCTTTGTGTTCAGCTACAGGCGGAAAATAAACAGTGATGGATCGAGTTGGGATTTTACATGCTTATTCAGCCGACTGTGGACTGCTCGCCGTCTTCCATTTCCAAGTCCCCCCAGTGCGATGCCCACAGAAAGCATTCAGCACGCTAGGAGGATTGGACAGGACAAGGTTTGGGCTGCTGACCATGATCACGGAACACCTGCATAATGAAGCGGTGCCGAGAACGCCTAATGGGGCGTGGGATAAAGGGAGCCTGTCGTTCAGAGGTAGGGTACGGGCGGCTACCTGAAATGGGCGTAGCTGCCATGGCAGTTGACAGCGACTGCGAGCGCTCAGGCGCAACCAGGGGGATTTGAACCCCACACCTGCGTCGAAGAGACGATTGGTCAACCAGTCAACCATTCATCGAAACGGGATTGACCATGATGAGAGAGGATACGTTACACAACCTTAGCACCTCACTGCCGAGACAGGACAGCAGCACAGCCTGCCGACCATCCAATTTTATAACAGGAAGCACGAGGGGGTTTAAGGCACCCCCACAAACCTGAAAAACAAACTAGGTAAAGTCCAAAAGAGGATACAAACTAGAGGCGGAAAGGGGAGGGATGCCAAGGTATGCAATCCAGAGCACCAAGCCCACTAACCACAAGAGAAAAAGGCCGAACTAAAATAACTAAATACTACCCAAGGGCATGCGCTATGAGCACCTTAATATGCAGCGATAATGCCCTCAAAGGAAAAAGCACAAGTCAGCTCAACACAACCATCTTGCAGAAAAGGACCGGAGTGGTGAAGATGATAACCA
Source organism: Chlamydomonas sp. ICE-L (assembly GCA_013435795.1). Classification (NCBI taxonomy): domain Eukaryota; kingdom Viridiplantae; phylum Chlorophyta; class Chlorophyceae; order Chlamydomonadales; family Chlamydomonadaceae; genus Chlamydomonas; species Chlamydomonas sp. ICE-L. The sequence goes on from JACBWV010000552.1 coordinate 12,419,428, forward strand.
TAGACGCCCCATGAAAAGAAAGACTACAAGGGGCTCATTTCCTAGCAGTGAAACAACATCGCCCTAAAGTCGGACTCGAGAAGGTCAAGTTCAAGTTCAAGAAGCCCTTGAAAAGGAACCAAATATGTTCAACAATAGTATGCTTGGGTGGGCACATTGAGACGGATCCACTCAAGGCGTGGGCTTCGGAAACATGATTCGCGTCTCGCTTTACCTTCATACCGCGAAAATGATGGGTATGATGGGGGTAAATGATGGGGACTTGGGTATGGGGGTAAATGGGGGTATGGGGGTAAATGATGGGTTCGTGGGTATGATGGGGGTAAATGATGGGGACTTGGGTATGGGGGTAAATGGGGGTATGGGGGTAAATGATGGGTACGTGGGCATGATGGGGACTTGGGTATGGGGGTAAATGATGGGTACGTGGGTATGATGGGGGTAAATGATGAAAAACCTTTGAAATCATATTTCTGACGGGATTGATCGGGACATCGACCACAAATAGTGTCCCGTTTTTTCAAGCCCGTTACGATAACGGGCTTTGAACTAAAATCGGCTGAGTCAGATCACCACGCCCCCGAGCTGTGGACAAATTGCCATGCGACTAAAAGATGCAACGTGACCCACGCCTCGAATACATGTTAGGTTCGAACCTGCAAATTCGCCGAAGGCTGTAAAGACTAGCATTAACTGCCCGCGGAAATTCTCGATGTTCCAGCCGAGCGCTGACTTCGGGAGGCGGAGGTCGAATGCGTAAGTGAGCCCCGTAACCGCACTCTTGCATCCTGCATGAGCTTACCTTCGTTCGTTTTACATGCTTGTCTTGCAGGGAGCTGCTCCAAGAGCATGAGGAAGCCGATAGCTTCCTCATGCTCTTGGAAGCTATCGACTCAGGATTTCAGAAGATGGAACAGAGCGATGAAACGTTTATCACCAGCTCGGGTGATCGCAAGGTAAAGCCCCCCAGGAAGAAAAAAACGCTAGCCCTTTCTGGACTTGGCAGCGCTCATGTTTTCACATCGACAATTCCTCTTTCGCGTCACAGACTGCTGATGACTTCCCGTGTGTACCGATCGCCGATCTACTTCCCATTCGAGTTGCAACCCTAGAGCCGGGTACCACTCATAGGTAATGCAAATAGGATTAAGGGCGCCTGGATGCGCGGCCCGAATGAAAGCAATTAATTCTGAATTCAGTCAATTTTAATTGATTTTAATTTACTTGTATTGAATGTTGTGTTATTTTAATTCGATACTATTCCTTTCAATTTAATTTAATCAACGTGATTTGAATGCATTTAATTGCTTTAAATTTAGTACATTCGAATCTGTTTACATTAAATTTAATTTGATGTAATTGAATTTTATTGAATCGATGGATGTTGCAGCTTTGTTGACTATTAAGTCACGAAAATATAGTTTTTGAAGGGTTGTTGAATTTTAAGCAGTATTGAGCGTTCCTGTAATGTAATGCAATGCATATATGTAGATTGGCTTTATTTTTAAGAATTTGATGCAAGAAAAATGAGGTGATTTCCGTGGGCTAATTATAGCACAAGTGACCTATGTGAATGTTTCGTCCATTGTGATGCTTACATGTTTCGCCTCGATTTTTTGACGACACTTCTGCTCCCAAATCTATGCATGCGCACATGTTTGGATGGTACACATTTGACATGTTAAAAAATGTTACCCGTTAATTGTAGCTTTTGGCCCGAAAAATACTAACCTTAGCTCTATTTCTTGAATTGCGATGCTCATATGTGATCTGGTGAGAATTTGTTAGGTATAAATAACCAAGTCTTAAAATTCTTATAAAATCTAAAAATAAAAATATACATATTTTTGATGTTTTTCATGAAACCTGAAGATGTTGTTTGTAGGACTAACACACTAACTAACTAACGGACATTTTAATTGGTGTAATCCCTTCTTCCAAAACTCTGGTGATTTTTTTCATTGGGGTATCATATTATTTGTATAGGGCACACAGATTCCTGCTCCCTTGCACGACTGAAATACTCAGTTGTTTTATAAAAGGAATTTCAACCCAGGAGTTGGGTCTCCCTGCACAACAGTTAACAATCCCCCCCCCCCAACCAACCAACCAACTAACCAACCAACCCGGACCCACACACCAAAATGTGTTCAGACAACGAGTCCTGCGAGGCACTATCGCCGTCAAGAAGCCCACTGTTGCGGCAGCCGCCGGCACACTGTTGCAAGATGAGGATGGTAACCTGGTGATGTTATTGACTGATTTATATATCAGTCTCTGAGTCGGCATAATGCACACCGGTACCTTTCCCTCCTGGTACCGCGTTGCCTGCCGCTAGGCCACAGGCTAGCTGTGGCCTGCACGTGACTGCAGTACCCTGCAGTACACATCTCTATTCTATATGATTGCGCCTGTTGCCCTTAATAGCATCTTCTCCTCTATCGAGCCTATGCCGGTGTAACAATCTTACATTCACAGGTTATGTGCGCCATCTTTAGACGCTAACGAAGAACAGCCGCTGCTTTCCGCGTTCGGAATCAGTTCCCCTCTGACTTGTCGAAGGCCCGAGTTTTAACTAAGCACCTGGACTCCCTGTGCGGATCCTACTTCCCGCTGCTCCGCCTGCCGCTTCCTACCAAGAATCCTTGGATCTGCCACTGCGTCCTACGACTAGAGCAAGCAAGAGCGACCACAAGTCACCGAAATCTATGAAGGGAGTATAGGACGACGCCCTCACCGAGACCCACACAGTGCTGTATTGATCTCAGACGATCAATTTGTCTACGACCCCAGCTTAAGAGAAGCTTCTGTCGTCGAACATTGCCGCTTGGCAACGTTCAACCCCCGGTAATCCGCTGGATCCCTTTGGATCGCCGATTCCCAGACACACTCCATCCCCTCTTCCCCTGCCCCGCCCTCGTAACTCCCCCTATCCCAACACTCCGACTTACAACGCCAAGACTCCTACACAGAAGACCTCACCATGCAACCTCCACGTATATTCACCGGTAACAACCTCTACAACTGGCGCTGCGCCAGGCAGAATATACTCCTCGCCCTCAAATCAGATAGGGATACCATTGCCATTGCTTTCGACTGCCAACAGGCGGTGGTCGCTGGCGAGCCTGCCGACTCTGATGGTTACCCTGCTGATGACATTACTTCCCCTGTTGTTGCGGGTGCTGATCTAGCTGTTCCGGCTCGTGGTATCCCCACCAGGATCTCCACCTGGAAGAACAACAAGGCCTTCAAGATCATCATAGATCATGTATCAGATGCGATCCAGCAGGCCATCCATGCTAACACAGATATGGCCACTAGAGCTTTCAGGTTTCTGGATGCCCTGTACTCTGAGGAAGGCAGCAGGCTAGAACACACCACCCTGACTGCCCTACTTGGAATCCGTATGACTTCCACTGAATCCCTGCAGACATACCTCTCTAGGGCAGCTGATATGTATTATCAGATTCCCAAGATTGCAAACCTCCACATCGTCTCTACCAGCACCTTTCTCAACCTTATTGTCAAGGGACTGAACTCCCGCCCTGAATATGATGGATATATCAATCAATTCAACCCCACAGCTATCACCACCTTTGCTATGCTCCAAAGTGCCCTCTTCAACTGGTGCTTAGTGAAGCAAGTTGACCCTGCACCATCTCCTGAAGAGGCTGAGATGGTAGCTGCAGCTTACAGGGCCAGGAAGCCATTCAACAGCAAGCACCTCCCATTCAGAGACAGGACTATCTCCTACAAGAAGATGATCTGCTGGAACTGTGGGGGAATAGGCCATAGTTCCAGAGACTGCACCAGTGAGGACACTGACCTGGCTTTCAGGCCAGCTGACTCAGATGAAGCTGACCATGGATCTAAGTCACCTCCCAAGAACAGATCAGGAGATGACAAGGACCCTGACGACAAGAAGACTCCCAAGAAGACCAGTGACAGGAGGCGTCTAAGAAGATGCCCAAGCAGGGGACGCCATGCCCACGTTGCTGATGGTGATCAGTCCACCTCCAACTCTGACAGTGAGGGTGAAGAACACAACTTCCTGTCCCTGGCACTGGATGAAGACAGCCTCCAGCCCATGAGATTTGCTACACCAACCAGAGGCAAGTCTGTTTCATTTGCCTTGCCACCTGACCTCCTGGCTAATACAGCATTCTTTGGACAAATAATTGCTGATGATGAATGCACTATAGAAGATGATGGAAAAGTTTTCCAGGCAGCACTGCAGACAGAATGGATCATAGATACTGCAGCACACTCTCATGCAACCAGTAACATCTCCCATCTGCATGACATTCAGGACCTCCCACAGCCTATTAGGCTGCAGCTGGCAGATCAAGACTCTCCACCTATCTTCTGCAAGCAGATAGGGAAGGCCAAGATCAAGGGCCATGGCAGGACTCTGATCATCCTGAACAATGTACTTCTTGCTGACTGCAACATGCCCAACATCATTAGCATTCATGCAGCCACCAGTTTGTGCCCAGACCTCCAAAGTCACCTGTCCAAGACCCAAGCCATACTCTCCATCCCAAGACCATCTGGTACCAAACTGCTTCTCTCATGCCCCAAAAGGCATGGACTCTACCTCACCCAAACTTTACCAGTCACAACCAGTAATCCTTCTACCCCTGTGGGTCCCCCCATTGCCTACATCATGATGGTTACCAAGACTCCATCAACTCACACTGGCTCTGAGACAGGGCAGTACCCACCCACTCATGAGACCTCCCCCAGTAGAGCTGATCAAGACTGCCAGGATCCCCCCTCTACCTCTACAACGTCTGTACCCCACACTGATCTTGAGATAGGGCAGTACCCACCCACTCATGTGGAGGCAGACCAAGACCTCCATGACTTCCCCTCTACTTCTGCTCCATCTGCTCCCCACACTGATCTTGAGATAGGGCAGTACCCACCCACTCATGTGGAGGCAGACCAAGACCTCCATGACTTCCCCTCTACTTCTGCACCCCACACTGCTTCTGAGATAGGGCAGTACCCACCCACTCATGTGGAGGCAGACCAAGACCTCCAGGACCATCCCCCTCCTATCTGCTAGTACCATCCCCATTCCACTGCAGGCAATCTGGAAGACTCTGCTGATGATACTGACAGTGATGACATGCCAGAGCTCATCCATCCGGAGGTACACAAGCCCCAGGATGACCCTGGACTAGGAGTAGATGACCCTCCAGAAACCACTCCAGCCCTCCAACAACAGCTGGATAACCTGAGCCTACAACGAGCCAGAGCAGAGATGGAACTCCTCAGTGACCACATCAGGATCAACTATGAGGAATATGATGGCCCCATAGATGGGGACGGGCCACTCAAGCCATCTGATCTGGACACAGCAACTACCTGGGACCAATGGATACTGGTCAACAGGTCACCAGACATTGGACTACCACTGGGAGAAGTTAATCAGAATGTCAACCACATCCACTTCTCCAACAACTCCAGCCTTAGTCTCACACGATTTGGATGCACCTTACACCATCTGAACAGCAGGCCTACTTCACCAGCTTTCAACATCAAGCCAAGGCCTCCACTGTCCAAACTCATCACAGCATTCACCAGCAGGTTCCCTACCCTGCTGACTCCTGAAAAGGAACAGTTCCCACACAGGTCGATGCACAAGGAGCCATCTGATGCCTACAGCCCTATCATCAAGCACAACAGCAGACTCCAGCAAATGGTGCAAGCCTACCCCACTGTTTCTACCACAGCCAGACCCACTCTACAGTGGGCCATTTGCCTTCAAGCTGCCATGGTCAATGCACATGCTCACACACTCTCATTCAGACCTAAGATGATCATGGACCCCAGGAGCTGTGCCCATCCTAGAGGCAAAGTGCTATGTGTCAACCACCTCAGCATGAACTGGAGCCCCATGGACTTCACCTTTATCAACATCCTTACCCCCCCCAGCCTAGCTCCCAAGTCATTTGACCAGTTCTTTGCCCAGATCTGCCAGCAACTTGACCTTGATGGTTTCCCCAGCAAGCCAGGCACTTAATTCCAGTTACAAACATTGCTCTTCATCTGTTGGAATAGACTTGAACACTCTAGAATTTGTTAAGACTACCTGCCTACTGTACTGCCCCATGTACTTCCACAGGCAGCACCCCTTCTTAATCTAGGATCATTCTAATCTCTCCATGATGTCTTTGCTTTAATTTAGGATCAACCTAATGTAGCTCACCCAAATTATGGGGGGACTAGTCCAGACATCATGTCAAAAAAAAAGACAAATCCTCTAGTCTCGAATCATGCCACTTCTCGTAACCAAGGACATCTTCACATGCCCTAACCAAGCCTGGACTTTCCTGCCCCAGCTTCCCAGCAGTCTCCCTGCAGCCTATCTGCAGCCCTCTGCAGCACTTAGTCCAGTCCCATGGCAGCCTATCTGCTCTAGCCTGCAGCCTATCTGCAGTTTCCTTACAACTTCCCAGCAGCCTCTCTGCCACCTGGCCTGCAGCTTACCTGCAGTTTCCTTGCACCTTCTCAGCAGCCTTTCTGCTACTTAGCCTGCAGCCTACCTGCAGTGTTCCTTACCTAGCCAGCTACCCCAGAAGACTGACATTTCTTTGAAGACCCCTGCTAAAGTGATTCCTCCCTTTCAGCTACTAGAAATTCCCAAAGTCTCCCTAGCTCTTATATTTTTAATTTTCTTATGCCCCTCAGTTAATTCCAGGAATTCTTGAGCTCAAGAATACCTTGAATTGGGGGGGATGTTATTGACTGATTTATATATCAGTCTCTGAGTCGGCATAATGCACACCGGTACCTTTCCCTCCTGCTACCGCGTTGCCTGCCGCCAGGCCACAGGCTAGCTGTGGCCTGCACGTGACTGCAGTACCCTGCAGTACACATCTCTATTCTATATGATTGCGCCTGTTGCGCTTAATAGCATCTTCTCCTCTATCGAGCCTATGCCGTTGTAACAATCTTACAGCCAAGAATACTAGACAACTGCTACTATCTACTATAAAATGCTTGCTTGCTGCAACCTTGCTTGCTTGCTGGAATATTGGGAATCTAATTTTGAGGATAAGTTGGAAAACCCGGATCTTGTGTGCAGCAGGCTTGTCTTGGGTCAACAATGGCCTGTTGATGACAACGTAATGTAGTGTATCAAAGCTGCACCTGGCCCAACTCCCCTCCTACATTGTTGAAGGAAATCATCTAGATAGCCACACAGCCAATCAGCCAACCAGCAATCTTCCTTGCACCTCCTCCTGCCCCAGCTCTGGCTCTACAACCTGGTTCCCATGAGCCATTCTGGGAACATGGCAGCAAGACGCCAAAATATGGAGGCTGCACTGAGGATGCTGCCACAGGGCCAGGCCCTGGCCATCATTGAACCTTTCTACAAGGTGATGAGTGACGGCAGCCTCGGAATACATGGTGGGTGACAACCCAAGCAGAAGGGGAGGCAGAACGACCAATGTGATCCTCTGTGGGGAACCAAGCAGCCAGCAGCAGCAGCGCCACAGCCACCACCACTCACCACCACCACCAGAAGCAACCAAAGGAGCAGGAGCAGCCAGCAGCAGCAGGAGCAGCAGCAGCAGGAGGAGCAGCAGCAACAGCAGCAGCACAGTGCAGCAGAGCAGAAGCAGCAGGCGCGCAGGAGCAGCAGGCAGCAGCAGCAGCAGCAGCAGAAGGACGGCCCCACGAACTCAAGGACAAATCGGACAAAAAAGTTGAGAGCCAACACAGTAAAAAGACAAAAAGGCCACAAGCAAAAGCAAAAAGACACAGAAAAAGAAACAAGCCCCAGGCCACAGAAAAAGACAAAGCAACAGAACACAGAACAAAGAACCCATCCCCATCCCCCTTGAACAATCCCCATCCACATCCCCCATCCCCGTCCTCCATCCCATCCCCATCCCCATTCCCACCATCCCCATCCCCATCTATTTATATTGCGTCCTGCTTACTTGGGCATCACGCTGCAGGTGATCTTCCTTGATTCACTCAACCGCCAGGATGCCGCTACCTGGCGTGATCAGGGCACTACACTGTTCAGGGCCCAGCACTAAGATGATGCATTATGGGCATACAGCAAGGCCTTGCAGCATCAGGTGAGCGGAGCAGGAGCGGCAGGAGATGGAGCAGCTGGTGGAGGCGGCGCTGGTTGTGGTGGTGGTGGTGGTGCGCTGCTGACTAGCTTGCTGCTCAACTCCTCCGCATGCCTCCTAGCGCTGGGAAGGTCTCATGATGCTCTGGCTGCAGCAGCTGCAGCTATATGCCTGGAGCCTCATCTGGCAAAAGGCTACTACCGCGCTGCTCTGGCAACAGATGCACTCCTACAGCATGGAGCCGCATACAAGCTAATGGGGGCTGCTGCAGATGCTCAAGTTGAGGCACAATCAAGAGGGGGTCAGAAGGAGGGCGGCAGGCCCAGCCACAAGCCTAGATAGGGACAAGATTCAGGGTCAAGTGTTGGGTGGCCTGCTGACCCAACTCAGCCAGGCTGCGCGGTCCCAAGGTCCAAGGCAGTCAAAGAAGCAGCAGCAGACCCGCCACCGAGGGTCATCTGACTTTGATGAGGCCTCCCCCTGATCAGCACCCTTGTGTGTGACAGTGTGATGCGAGTGCTGGTGGGGCAGCCAGGAGCTCATATTTGGGAGGTTGTTGATGTGGGCAATCCAATGACAAGGAGCTGGGCGGTGTAGAGGTGGCGACTGAGCTGAAGGAGGCAGGCAACATTTTGTTCCGAGGGGCAAAGCATGAAGAGGCTCTATCTGCTTACCAGGCGGCCCTAGGTGCTCTGAAAGCTCAACGCCAAGCCATCACCACCCTCCTGTGCAACCAGTCCATCTGTCACCTTCGACTGGGCGGTGCTTTGTTGTTACGCTCAGCCTGTGCGTGTCTATGCATGTATGCGCTGCCCTCACTCTGGACGGGTCAAATCTTAAAGCTCACCACCGGCACACCAACGCACTGCTACAGCTGAGCTGGCTGCTGGAGGCTGCTGCAGAGGCAGCCCAGGCAGGTGTGGCACGCCTTACTGGGGATGCTGCTGCTGCACAGGAGGTAGCAGAGCTAGGGAAACGCATTCAGGCTGCCCTGGATGCAAGAGCAGACGCAGCTGTCAGGTCGAAGCCCAAGGACGGAAAGAGTCCAGATGCCCTTGCCTCTGCCTCACACACTTCAGCTACCCCTTCAGCTACCTCCTCTGGAAGTGGCTCCTATGCTGCAAGTGGTCAATCAGCTAGTCAGAAACAGCGACAGAGACAGAGAAAGAGAGGCGGGGCCAGTAAGGAACCGGCTACTGAACGGGAGCGAGGAGGCTGAAATCTTGCAACGTGGCATGGCGGAGGTGGAGGAGGTGGCTGCCTTGAATAATATGATGACCGCCTTGCAGTCTATGACAGCCCATGGAAGCAACAAAGTAAACACTATGGTTGACAACACCGTTGTGCCCTTCCATACTGAGTTTGCCAAGGCTGGCAGGTGAGACGTGCATAGGTTTTATTTTCGGCTATGAGCAGCAGCTTCTTGGCAGCTCCCTGACTCACCCACCGGGCTATGCGTAAGGATTGCAACAGGTGTGGAGGACTGGTGCCATAAACGCCCTGGTGCATTAGACTGCATTAGGATCGGCATGGGAGCTACCTAGAAGCTGCTGCTTGTAGCCAAAAATAAAAAACTATGGAGACGTGTGCTGTTGTATGGCAGTATTCCAAACGAAGAGTGGGTTAAAATTGCAGTCATGATAAATATACTAAAAGTGTTATATGAAATAGCCATAAGGGGTGGTGGTGAGCTTGTGGAGGGAAGGGTATGCCCGTCAGGGTGTCCATGTTGAGGGTAGTATCGTGGGTATGCCCCTCCCCCCCCCCCCCCCCCCCCATCGCCTGCAGCATCCCAAACTTCTGACAACTCAATGCATTTGGCTTACAGGTATCCGCCCCAGGTTGATGTCAAACAGGCCCAGCGCCTGCTGCAGACTGCATATGAGAACAGGCGGGGTCTCCCGGTGCGAACCGAATTCATGCTAAATTGGAGCGCTGAAAGGATTCTGGAATCAGAACCTCACCAGCTTATGAAGAGGCTAGGTGGCAATGACAAAGAGAGTTTGGAGTGGTACTTCACGGCACAGATGGTAATCACGTGGGTGGGATCAGGGGGTGGGGGGAGGGGGGAGGGGGGGGGGGGGCAGGAGGGGAGGGAGGCTGAACACTCTGACATCGCCTGAAGTAACCCCAACTTCTGATGACACTATGCATTTTGCTTACAGATAGGTAGGAAGAGGTAGGCACCATCACTGCAAAGTGGGGGGGTCTTTGGCACCCGTTTATTTGCCCTTAACGGGTGTATTCTGGGTGTATAAGGGTGCCTTAGGGTGCAGAAAGGGTGCCAAAGACCCAAAATGTGCAGTGCAGGGTTGTATAGGAAGCCTTCAAAGTCTACATCCAGAGACGCAACCACTTTCAAAATCGTAGGTGACGCAACGGACCCTTCAAACTATGTGTCTGTGGTGCATGACGCAGTGTCTAGAACAGCCCGGGTAGTCACATCGGCAACAAGAAACAAGAGGAGCCAACAGTTTGATGCATGTCACTTGGCTGACCAAATACCTTTTTGATCATTGGGACCTCTAGTACCCAATTCTACTACTGGTATGCATGCATAAAATACCCAGGACAAACACTCTTTATTCATCATTGGGGACTATTTTCAGATTAAAATGCAAACATGTGGATGCACCACTATAGCTTATTGGACACTATATATGTGCTCTACTACTCTAAAAGTTGAAGCTGTAAAAATCCCCGTGCAATTAGAGAAAGGAATGACCCTTTTATTCAACTTTCCCCTAATCATTTTTTTGTATTACCGGTAATATACGGCCACCCAGGACAAGCACTAGTAGTTAATTCTACACTGAAAAAGGTTATGCTGCATAAACGAATTGCAAGGACATCATAGACTATTTGGATAGCCCCACACTCTAAACAAAATAAAACGTGTGTATTCTCTGTATTACAGGGCCTGCCCGCAATCGGAGCTGCACCCCTGAGATGGGTTGGCTATGATGCATCAGCCTACGCTGTGGCCAAAGCTCTGGTGGTAGAACAGATGATGCTGGATGGATCACCAACAGATGCTGTCCTGCAGGTATTTTGATGATGATGGTTGATGATTGTTACATTCTCCTGTTGCCCTATTGGACTACAACTGTGCCGCACAGATTAACGGAGTCAAGGGGGACATATGAGTATTATACATACAAAAACAAACAAAACACGTTTTTGAAGTGGTTGGCGTTGCAGATGGATCAAATAGTATGCACATGGGTTGCTGGGCATATACACATACTGTTCACACTCAGAAACGTTTTACACCGGATAGCAGGCTACCTTTATTACTGGCTGTATGCCTTTCCTGGTATAAGGGAATCAGGCAGAATGCATCTTGCCTACATCTACTGGTGCTTATTGTTGGCATCAATGGAATGGAATCGGGCGGCATGCATCTTGCCCACAGCTACTGGTTCTTATTGTTGGCGTCATCGTAATGGAATCGGGCAGCATGCATCTTGCCTACAGATTTGCCGCCTTGGATGAGTGGGGTAAATGTTATACTGATTTCCTGCTGCAGCCTTCAAGCAGTGTTGTGATATATGGCTTGGGGCGTGGTCTGTGAGATCTTATGTGGCGTGAACAGCATGCCTGACCGCAACGTGTAAGCCCTAGTTATAACTCAGGATAAGAGGGTGTTGGTTGTCCCACACGGCTCTCTTGAAGCACAGACACATGTAAAGTTATCCTCGTGTCTTTCCCTGAATCCCCTTGAATCCATATCGTTCTCTTACAGGTGTGCTACTCCTCAGCCTGGAAGGCATCCACTCGAACTACCTTCCGTACTGCACTGTCCTCTTTCACAAATCAAGCCAGCACTAGCAAAAGCAGAGGCAGCAAGGGACAAGCTGGGAGGGTCCCGCCGCAGGTCCTCCCACTGCTGCAGCACTGGCAAGCACAAGACGTCTCTCTCGCCGAGGTCTGTCTGTCACTCTGTCTATCTGTCTGTCTGTCTGTCTGTCTGTCTGTCTGTCTGTCTGTGTTGTCTGTGTTGTCTGTGTTGTCTGTTTCTGTCTGTCTGTCTGTCTGTCTGTCTGTCTGTCTGTCTGTCTGTCTGTCTGTCTGTCTGTCTGTCAGTCTGTCTGTCAGTCTGTCTGTCTGTCTGTCTGTCTGTCTGTCTGTCTGCCCGCCCGCCTGAACTGTACTGTACTGTACTGAATGTATGTATCAGTCCAGGGGTAGGCCAAATAGGCTAATGGGACATGCCCAACCATGACAGGAATGGCTAAAAGTAAAAAACATTCATGAACTGAGCCCCAAACAGCCGAGGTCTGTCGTAGACAGTCTTTTCCTCCAACGCATTTGTTGGTACTGTCCACGGGGTAGCCAAATATGCTAAAACGAATTGCCCGAACATGATATCAGGAGGGGGTAAGAAGAAAAAACACTGATGAACTGAACCCCAAATTTGGGTGTTGGGGCCAAACTACCCTTGGTAACACACAACCCACCACCCCTCGTGCCTTGTGTGTTGGGGTGGGTGGGTGGGTGTGGGTAAGGCACAAGGGGTGTTCCGATGTGTGTGTGCATGTTGGGGTTAAGCTACCCTCGGTAACCTCACTATCTTCCAATCACCCGCAGTCTCGGCGCATGTGGATGGAATCAGTCAATGCGGGGTACATCGGCTCTGTTGCCAACTTCAAGAGGCACAGCTACCGGCTCCACAGCTAGCTACTGGCAGCACCGCAGGCCCCACAGCTAGCTACCGGCAACTCCGCAGCCCCTACAGCTACCGGCACAGCATGGCCCTGCCAGCATGCAAACCTCCGTCCTTGCTCCGTGCTACTCGTCGCCAGGCCCGTGTACTCCGCACGCGTCCGCACGCTCCTCCGTCCCCGACACGGCATGACGCCGACAAGTCAATATCCAAATTGACAGCCGGACGGTCTGCTCCTTGGGTCGACAGCCTGCAAGCGAATTTCGACGCCGAATTGCTGGCTAACAGAACCTTGCAACAATTATTATATTATTTCTGTATTATTCTAAAAAAAAACATTTGGCCGATTTTTCAGAAAGATCCTTCAGAAATATCCTTCTTAAACCGTTCCCCCCGCAGTACTTCACCAGATAGTGCTGGAATATGCAGTGACTATAGCTGACTGGCCCAGGTTCATAATCAGGTGACATGGGACAAAGGCTTCGGTCGATTGGTGTGGGACGAAGGCCTCGGTCAACGTCGAACCCTTAGGTACAATCAGCACCTCCGTCCCCAGTAGTACGAGTGTTTTACCGAGGTTGAGCCCTCATGGGAGTGTGTGTGGGGTGGGGTGGGGTAGAGGGGCTGGCCAGAAGTACGCCAGGCGTACGGATGCTGTACCAAGGTTGAGCCCTCATTGGGGTGTGTGTGGGGGGGGTGGGATGGGGTGGGGTGGGGGGCTGGCCAGAAGTACGCCAGAAGTATGGGTGCTGTACCATGGTCGAGCCCTCATTGGAGTGTGTGGGGGGGGGGGGGAGGGGGGGGAGGGGGGGGGGGCTGGCCAGAAGTACGCCAGAAGTGCGGGTGTTGTACCAACTTTGAGCCCTCATTGGGGCCAGAAAAATGCAGTCACTCCTCTAAAGAAAGTGGGACTTTGGTTCATGCCTCAGTTATAGACTCGTCTGCTCGAACCCTTAGATACAATCGGCACCTCTGCCCCAGTAGTACTGGTGTTATACCAGTTATACCGAGGTTGAGCCCTCATTGGGGTGTGTGTCGGGGGTGGGGGGTGGGGTGGTGGTGTGTGTGTGGGGGTCACTTTGGTTCATGCCTCAGTTAGAGAATCGTCTGCTCGAACCAATTCTGACGGCGTTACATTTCTCAGGCTTTTTGATGTTGCAATCCAACTCTCCCTCAACTCTGTACGGTTACCCTGAGCAGCAAGCATATTCATTATTGGACAAGTCTTGTAACTAGGGACCGGCAAATCATATGTTTTTGACCGGTATATCATATGCTATCATGCAAACTGCATCATATGCCATCATATATAAATTGTGACTTTAGCCTGGTCAGACTGCCAGCATCGTATGATATCATATAGCCATTCCCTACTTGTAACTGTCTCACCCGCTTAGTATGCTCCCTGTTTTCTGTGGCTATCGCATGGGGGGGACATGGAATTGGAAGACGGTGGGCAGCCCAGAGTTGGCTGAAAAACCATGGAACTATTCAGTCCAAGCACAATCATTCAACGGCGTCACCCCACATTTCCGATCTGCATGCCCCACATCATTCCATATTTGATATTTCTTCATATCATTCTGCATTCAACGATGTCATCTCACATTATTTTCCACATGTCATACTGCATTCACCGATGTCATCTCACAGTTCCACATGTCATCCCGCATTCAACGATGCCATCTCACATTTCCACATGTCATCCCGCATTCAACGATGCCATCTCACAGTTCCACATGTCATCCCGCATTCAACGATGCCATCTCACATTTCCACATGTCTTTGCGCATTCAACCACCTCATCCCAGAATTCAGCGATCTTAATTTCTTGCTTCTGGGTGAACCAAGTGCTGGCCATAGCTGTACGAAGGAGAGTCATCAGATCAGATTTCTCTTCTGGCTGCCATCTGTAATCATAAGCTTTGTGAATGCCTTCGATGCGCTGGAAGATCCTATGTGTTGGTGTGCGTGGGTGGGTGGGGTTGGATGGTGTGCAGGTGGGTGGGTGGGGTGGGGGTGGGGTGGATGGTGTGCGGGTGGGGGGATGGGTGGGGTTGGATGGTGTGCGGTTGGGGTGGGGTGGGTGGGGTTGGATGGTGTGCGGGTGGGGTGGGGTGGGATGGGTGGGGTTGGATGGTGTGCGGGTGGGGTGGGGTGGGGTGGGGTGGGATGGGTGGGGTTGGATGGTGTGCGGGTGGGGTGGGATGGGTGGGGTTGGATGGTGTGCGGGTGGGGTGGGGTGGGGTGGGGTGGGGTGGGATGGGTGGGGTTGGATGGTGTGCGGTTGGGGTGGGGTGGGGTGGGTGGGGTTGGATGGTGTGGGTTGGTGGGGTGGGGTGGGATGGTGCGGGGGCATGTTTGTTGGGCTACCCTTAATGAGCAGGTACTTCTCGTCCTGGTCTGGGGGATCCGCCAGAGAGACATCCGGCACCTCAGATTCATCCTGAAAAGGATAGGAGTGTGTGTGTGTGTGTTGGTGGGTGGGGTGTGTGTCGGGGGGGTTAGGGGGGGGTTAGGGGGGGGTCAGGGGGGGGCATGTATGGGCTACCTATGCAACAAAGGGCAGGGTAGAGATACTGGTAATGGTTAGGGTTGGGTAGAGAACCAAGTGTGCCATAGCTGAACAAAGGAGTGTCATCAGATTAATTTCATCTTCTGGCTCCTTACTGCAATTATAAGCTTTGTGAATGCCTTGGATGCGCTGGAAGATCCTATGCAACAAAGGGTAGGGTAGAGATACTGATAAGGGTTAGGGTTGGGTAGAGAACCAAGTGTGCCATAGCTGAACAAAGGAGTGTCATCAGATTAATTTCATCTTCTGGCTCCCTACTGCAATTATAAGCTTTGTGAATGCCTTGGATGCGCTGGAAGATCCTATGCAACAAAGGGTAGGGTAGAGATACTGATAAGGGTTAGGGTTGGGTAGAGAACCAAGTGTGCCATAGCTGAACAAAGGAGTGCCATCCGTTCAATTTCATCTTCTGGCTCCCAACGGGCTCCCAACAACAATCAGAGGCTCTATAATTCCTTTTAATGCGCTGGAAGATCCTGCGCAACCAAGGGTAGGGTGGAAATCCCAGCAGCTGTTAGGGTTGGGTAGAGATACTGGTATGGGTTAGGGTTGGGTAGAGAACCAAGTGTGCCATAGCTGTATGAAGGAGTGCCATCCGATTAATTTGATATTCTGACTCCCAACGGGCTCCCAACAATAATCAGAGGCTCTATGCATCTATGATTGCTGTGGATGCTGTGGATGCTGTGGATGCTGTGGAAGATCCTGCGCAACCAAGGGTAGGGTGGAGATTCCGGCAGCGGTTAGGGTTGGGTAGAGATACTGGTAAGGGTTAGGCTTAGGGTTGGGCAGAGATACTGGTAAGGGTTATAGTTGGGTAGAGATACTAAGCAGGGTTTGGGCATCTCCTGCCGACCTAAGGGTGCCTACTACTACTAGTTCTGTCGGAGTTACTCTACCGATCACATCGACAAAATCCTTGAGTCTAGGGCTAGCGCACGGAGACCCACCCTTAGGCCGGCGAAATCCTTTTTATAAAAATATAAGGGCAGGGTTGGGTAGAGATTCTGCGTAATAAAGTTATGTCGTAGTACTGGATGACAAGAATACGTTTTTACCAATTTTTAGACAAAGGTTTAATTGAGGATTAAAAAAAAGTAAAACATCTAAAACAGGCACTGAACAAGGTTCTACTATTTATCCGGGAGTATAAAAAAACAAATGGGGGACACCCATCCCTAAAAAACCTGAGGAGGGCTGACCCCCCCCCCCCCCCCCCCCCACATTAAATACAAATACCCCTTTTTTGAAAAACTTAGATATGGATTCTGAGGGTTAAGAATATGGCGCACATAATGGCATCCTTGGAATTCCCCCACAGGGCTGGGGCCATACCACCCACACTCACCCATTTACCCACCCACTCACCAATTAATTCACCCAGCCTCCCACCCATTCACCCACCCACCCAACCAAGGGGGAAGATACTTATTGCACGAATTCCAAAGTGGTGCCAATGGACTGCCCTTGCCAAGGCCTACTCATAGGTGGTCTCAGAATGTCATTTGGAGGTCTGAGTAAAAAGTTAGAAAAAAACCTGACGAGGGCCGACCCTCCCCCCACCCCCCCCACCCCCACCCCCCCCACCCCCACACACATCCCTAAATGAGGTGCTCAGAATGACCTGAAAAATGTCTCATAATATTGCCATGTTACATGCCATTACAGCCCCATCATCAGAAAAGATCGACCGGGAGAAGGAAACATTTGGAGGCCTTGAAACCTCCTGATTTATCTATTAAATCACGTTTTGCTGTTCGATTGGGGCAAAGCCCCCCTTACAGAATGAAGCCGCAGAAAAAATCAACTGAATGTTATGAATCAAATTCTTCAAGATACTGTGTAATCAAATGATGTCGCAGTACTGGATCACATGTCGTAGTACTGGATCACATGTCCACTGTTTCTTTAGGGGGCTATGTGTAGCAGCTTCTAGGCAGCTCCTTTGGGTCATTCTTGGAGCAAACCTGAAGCTAGGTAGTGCGTCAGAAAGCATGAAATGACAAAGATTCTAATGCAGTTGAAAACATAAGGCCTGACCCAGTGGCTGGCAAATGGAGCTGCCTGGAAGCTGCCATACGTAGCATAAAACAAAAGTGCTCAGGTCGTCTTTCGTGTCCTTGAGTGTAGGTGGGTGTTGGTGCCATGTGTGTGTGTAGGTGTGTGGTAGGTGGGTGTTGGTGCCAGTGGGTGTGTAGGTGTGTTAGGTGGGTTTTTGGTGCCAGGTGTGTGTGTAGGTGGGGTGTTGGGTGCCATGTGTGTGTGTAGGTGGTGGTAGGTGGGTGTTGTGCCATGTGGTGTGTGTAGGTGTGTGTGGTGGGTGTTGGGGTGCCATGTGGTGTGTGTGTAGTTGGGGTGGTTGGTGCCATGTGTGTGTGTAGGTGTGTGTAGGTGGGTGTTGGTGCCATGTGTGTGTGTTAGTGTTGGAGTGGGTGTTGGTGCCAGGTGTGGTGTGTAGGTGTGTGTAGGTGGGTGTGTGGTGCCATGTGTGTGGTGGTGTGTTAAGGTGGTGTGTCCATGTGTGTGTGTGTGTGTGTAGGTGGGTGTTGGTGCCATGTGTGTGTGTGTAGGTGGGTGTTGGTGCCATGTGTGTGTGCAGGTTGTGTGTAGTGGGTGTTGGTCATTGGTGTGTGAGGTGTGGTAGTGGGTGTTGGTGCCATGGGTGTGTGAGGTGTGTGTAGTGGGGTTGGTTGCCATGTGTGGGGCGTAGGTGTTTAGGTGGGTGTTGGTGTCCATGTGGTTGTGTGTAGGTGGTGTGGTGCCAATGTGTTGTGTCTGGGGTGGGTGTTGGTGCCAGGTTTGGTGTGGTGTAGTGGGGTGTTGTGCCAATGTGTGTGTGTAGGTGGGTGTTGGTGCCATGTGTGTGTGTGTGTAGGTGGGTGTTGGTGCCATGTGTGTGTGTAGGTGTGTGTAGGTGGGTGGTGGTGCCATGTTTTGTGTAGGTTGGTGGTAGGTGGGTGTTTGGTGCATGTGTGTGGTGTAGGGTGTTAGTGGGTGTTGTAGGCCATGTGTGTGTTGTAGGTGTGTGGATGGTGGGGGTTTTTGTGCCAGTGTGTGTGTGTAGGTGGGTGTTGGTGCCATGTGTGTGTGTGTGTAGGTGGGTGTTGGTGCCATGTGTGTGTGTAGGTGTGGTGTAGGTGGGTGTTGGTGCCATGTGTGTGTGTAGGTGTGTGTAGGTGGGTGTTGGTGCCATGTGTGTGTGTGTAGGTGGGTGTTGGTGCCATGTGTGTGTGTGTAGGTGTGTGTAGGTGGGTGTTGGTGCCATGTGTGTGTGTGTAGGTGGGTGTTGGTGCCATGTGTGTGTGTATTGTGTGGAGGGGGTGTGGTCCATGTGTGTGTGAGGTGGTGGTAAGATGGTGTTGGTGCCATGTGTGTGGTGAGGTGTGTGTAGATGGTGTGGTGCCATGTGGTTGCGTAGGTGTGTTGTTGTGGGTGTTGGTGCCATGTTTGTGTGTAGGTGGGTGTTGGGTGCCATGTGTGTGTGTAGTGTGTGTAGGTTGGTGGTTTTGGTGCCATGTAGTGTGTGTCGTGTGTTTCAGGTGGGTGTTGGTGCCATGTGTGTGTGTAGGTGGGTGTTGGTGCCATGTGTGTGTGTAGGTGTGTGTAGGTGGGGGGTTTGGTGCCCGTGTGTGTGTAGGTGTGGTAGGTGGGTGTTGGTGCCATGTGTGTGTGTAGGTGGGTGTTGGTGCCATGTGTGTGTGTAGGTGTGTGTAGGTGGGTGTTGGTGCCATGTGTGTGTGTAGGTGGGTGTTGGGGCATGTGTGTGTGTGTAGGTGGGTGTTGGTGCCATGTGTGTGTGTGTAGGTGGGTGTTGGGTGCCATGTGTGTGTGTAGGTGTGTAGGTGGGTGTTGGTGCCATGTGTGTGTGTGTAGGTGGGTGTTGGTGCCATGTGTGTGTGTGTAGGTGGGTGTTGGTGCCATGTGTGTGTGTAGGTGGTGTGTAGGTGGGTGTTGGTGCCATGTGTGGTGTGTGTAGGTGGGTGTTGGTGCCAATGNTTGAGTGGGTGGTTGAGTGAATCTTTGAGTGAGTGGTTAGGTGGGAAGTTGAGTGAATGTTTGAGTGAATGGTTAATTGAGCAGTATAGTGAGTGGTCAATTTACTGGTTGAGTGAGTGTCTAAGTGAGTGGTTACGTGGTCAAGTGAGTAGTTGGTTGGGAGAGTGGTTTAGAAAGAATATGAATAAATGGTTAGGTAAGTGGTGGAGTGAGTGGCTAAGTGAATCGGTGTGTGAGTGAGTGGTAGAGTGAGTTGTTGAGTGCTTGAGTTAGCGGCTGATTGAGGGGTTTGCATGGTAGGAGGGCGGTTGTGTAGGTGTTTGATTGTGTGATTGAGTCAAAGGTTGAACGGATTGTTATGTGAGTGGTAGAGTGAGGGGTTGAGAGAGTGGTCAAGCAAGTGTTTGGGTGAGTGGTTGATTGGGCGGTTCAGTGAGAGGTTGAGTGGGTGTTTAAGTGAGTTGTTGAGTAAGTGGTTGAGTGAGTGGTTGATTGAATGGTCGACTTAGCTTTATAGTGAGTGGTTGAGTGAGTGGGGGAGTGGGTTCATAAGTAAGTGGTTGAGTTCGTTGTTTACTAAGTGGTTAAGTGAGTGGCTGATTGAATGGTCGACTGAGCTGTATAGTGAGTGGTTGAGTGGGTTATTGAGTAAGTGGTTGAGTGGGTTGTTGAGTTAGTGGTTGAGTGGGTTGCTGGGTAAGTGGTTGAGTGAGTGGCTGATTGAATGGTTGACTGAGCTATATAGTGAGTGGTTGAGTGAGTGGTTGAGTGAGTGGTGGAGTGAGTTTTTGAGTGTGGTTGAGTTAGTCGTTGAGTAAGAGGTCGAGTAAATTGTTTGAGTAAGTGGTAAATTGAGTGGCTAGGTGAAAAGTTATGGGAGTTGCTGAGTGAGTGACTGAGTGGGTTGTTGAGTGCTTGAGTGGTTGTCTGTGTGATTGGTTGAGTGAGTGGTCAAGTGGGCAGTTGAATCAGTGGTTGTGTGAATGGCTGAATGAATGGTTGACCAAGCAGTAGAGTGAGTACTTGAGTTTGTCGTTGAGTAAGTGACTGAGTGGATGCTTGACTGAGGCTTAGAGTAGGTGGTTGTGTGACTGGTTGTAAGTTAACTTGTTGAATGAGTGGTTGAGTGGATACCTGGATGATTGTTTGAGTGGGGGTGAGTAGAAAACCCTTAAATCCGCATATGTAATGATTTTGCCAACCCCAGTAATGATCACATTGTGCAGCCTTAAGTGTGGAGCTTAAATCATGCCGTGCATGCACAATGATGATGATTGCATGGAAATGTATGTGTGTGTGTGTGTGTGTGTGTGTGCGTGTGTGTGTGTGGGGGGGGGGGGGGGGGGGCATTGCGGTATTTGGTGCATGCGAGGAGATGGGGGTGCAAGGCATTGGGGGTGCATGTATTGAGATAAAGGATGATGATTCAGTGCATGCGAGGTGGTCAGCATATACATGATGGTATACCTGGGCAGCCTTGTGTGTTGCACACCATTGTTTGTTGAATGCTTGGGCAGACAATTCTCATATATGCATTACTCGTTCCATAGCCAATCCGAGACAGGGTTCCTCCTCCACAGGTCTTACTGCAGATGCTATACTCAGACCAGGTATAGACCTCACAGTCACCTGTGGCAAAGGAAGGGGGGGGGGGGGGGGGGTATTGTTTGCAGGGGGGGTGATATGGATGATGATGAAGTCCATGCAAGGGAATAAGGAATATGTGTGTGTTGGGGGAAGGGGGGGGGGGGGGGGGGGGGATATGCATAGCGATGGTGGTTGCATCAAGGCGATTGTGTGTTTGTGGGGGGTTATGGGGTGGTGTGTGTGTGGGGGGGGGGGGGGGGGGGGTGTGGGGGGGTGTGTGGGGGGGGGGGGGGGGGGCATGCCGTTGCTTGGCGCATCAAGGTGATTGTTTGGGTGGGTATGTTTTTTGTGGGGAAGTGTTAGCCCTTGCACGTGCAAGTTAGTTCAGGCACTCACAGCACACAAATGTTCATATAGGGATGCATAGCCACTTAAAGCAAACTTGGATACAAACATGAAAGTTGGGGAGTGCAAATGCAACACTATTGTTTGGTGGACCCCCCCCCCCCCCCCCCCCCCCCCCCCCCCCCCCCTTCTCGGGGGCGGGAGCCTCCAGGTTCAACCCGTTGTCCAACCTTCCGACCACACAAAACCTTGACCTGGCTGGCCTCTGGCCCTGTTGTAAATCAGAGGTTCGTTGTGCTGCACTGGATTCCAATACCACCTATCGCTCCAATAGCTAACATTCTCCGCCAATTTTCTGTGTCGCTTGCGACGCGCCTAGGACTTGTTTGTTGATCGACTGGGGCTCATTTATTTTGCCTCCCTGCAGTTACTCTTCAACTGATTTTGACCGAACCAAAACAGGCCTCTAGGTTAAGTCCCAATCTGCAATGGAGCTGGGCATGGGAGGGGGGGGCTGTCCACAGTGTTGTGTATTACGCCATGTAATCAGCACAACTTTGTTCGCGTTTTGTTTCCCTGATCCTTGATTACGGTTATTACAGATGATTCAATTGATTTTTAAAGTAAACCAAATAATTAAATTCCTCAGAGCTGGTTTGAACAGATGGGTATTCACGGCAACTACCTGAATACCCTGAGAAGCATGTGTAAACAAGTCTGTATGAGAGTACGTGCAATTGTATTAGCTATGCCTTCTTAGAAAAGGCAGGTGTTAAACAAGGAGATAATCTCTCCCCGCTGTTAGTTTGTTTATTTATTGACAAATTGGAGAAGGTCTTTACTGATAAATGTGGTGAAGAGGAATGTATCAGAATTGCTGATAACATTTGCAGAGTAACGTTGTATGCCGATGATCTAGCTATCATGAGCAAATCACCGTCAGGCTTACAGGGTTACAAGGTTATGCTCAAAAGTCTGGAAGAATGATCTAGCTATCATGAGCAAGTCACCGTAAGGCTTACAGGGTTATGCTCAAAAGTCTGGAAGAATTCTGTACAAGATACAGAATTCTTGCAGACTTTTGAGCATAACCAGTTTACAAGATGGAAGTAAACATATTAAAATCTGAAGTTGCAGTTTATAATAGCGATCTTATACATGGGAAATGGCAGTTTAAAGGCCAAGACGTTTCCATTAAGGAGGAGTTTGTTAATAAAGGAACTCCTTAAACCCTTAAGGGAATCAGACAAGGCAGGAATTATGACACACACGATGCCAGTGAGAGACAATGTGCTGCCGCTAACTGGGCTACTCATGCAGTCTGGAAACGGTGCAAGGAGATAGATCTCGCAAATGCCAATATCCTAAGTTACCTTTACGGCACACGTATACAACCTATCCTTAACTAAGGGTGTGAAGTGCGGGCTCTAGACCTTCTGAGTAATATTAATGCTTATAACGGTCTTGAAGGAAAATGTGAAACTATTCAGATAAGTTTATGAAAAGGGCTCTTAGCATTAGAGATAACACCTCTACCGACTTGGTCCTCAATGAACTTGATAGATCACCTACTTGGGCTCAATGGTTGTGACAATGTATTAGCTTTGGGTCTAAAATCGTTGACTGTAAGGACAATGATTTCGTGAAAAGAGCCTTGCTAGAGAATATTATAATGGAAACCAGAGAAAGCAACAAACAATGCTGGTATCATGGATTACTAAGATGCATTCAGAAATTGGGTGTTGTAGAACATTTCTCTAATTTTATTCAAGATAACCAGACTTCAAAGAAATTGATGAAGGCAACTCCCTAAATAACAGGTATTGACTGGCAATCCCTGAGTTCAGTGAACCCCAGGAATCTTGGAGATAACCGATGAATCGGTATTGAAACTATATTGCATGCAAATTGGATGATGTCAGAGGATATAAACCACTTACTTATTAAATAAAAGGGACAATATTAAATGCGTAGGGAGACTAAGTCTTCCAACTCATAACTTCCAATTTTGAACCAGAAAGGAGTACCTCTTGTTCTAGCAGAGTTTTCAGGTGCTGTGATATGGTGATTGTCAGTAAAAGAGTGGTCGCAGATAAAATGCATTTCATATTAGAATGTCAGTTATACGCTGAGGTTACTTTTTTTATGAAAATTGAAGCTGGTCATAAATCCTTATTCCTTTCAAGGATGTTAAGACTTTACAATTTACTAATAAATGCCATAGGAATCGCACAATTAAATTATCATTCCAGATGAGATGATGATTGAATATATTGTAGAATTAAATGATCATTGTAGCACGATCTCAGGGCCCCCATCGGTTAAATGATTGTTTCGGGTTAAGTTCATCAATTCGTTGTCTTTTGAAGCCCTTCCTATCACGGTTGAGAAAGCAACATGCATACAGCATACATTAAATAAAGGTAATTGGATACAAAATTAAAACATTAAATTACAATACATCTTTGATTTTATTTGATATAGGAACGCACCATATGTCCATAGGTAAACCACATATGGTACCATACTATACTATATTAGGGTACCATGCCCCACAAAAAACAAGATATAGTTGATGCCTGCTCCACATGAATTCTAGTGTGAATATAATATTACAAATTGATAATTGCAAAAGTAATAGATAATGATTTGAGATTTTCTGCTGCTGCTCATGAAGTATTTTGCCACTGGCCTTGGTATCTGGCTCCCGTATGCATGTTGGTGCCCGGTAACCTCCGTTGTAACATTAACAGTGAAGCCACGCTCAGGGTTGTGGCGTACTGTTTTGCGTACGCGTACGCGTACGGTTGCGTACGGGTTTTGATTGCGTACGGTTTTGCTGTAACTCTCCAGCCATTGAGCTTTTGAAGAATTTTTCTATGAGGCGATTGATGTTTGTAACCAATCAAGGCTAAGTCTGCTATAAAAAGAGACCAGGTAAGCACAGGGCCTGGGGGGCTGTGTCTTTTAGTGGTCGCAGGTTCGATGCGTGTCGGTTCCCGGGTTGGATTATAGTTTGGTCTAGTGGCATGATTACCTAGGAACAGCCAACCGTACGCACCGTACGGCGTACGGATTCCCCTTAAACCGTACGGCGTACGGGTTTTAGGTGCGTACGGCCCGTACGCCACAACCCTGGCCACGCTTCACCAACGGGTTAAGGAACCAGCCACCTTCCCAGGGTGGGCACCCAAATAACCCCCAGGTAACTGGGGCAGCCCCTGGCTAAGACCCAACTTGTGCTTCCGGGAGCACCTTCTCCTGTTCTGCCTACGTGTGGGCTTTTGAGGGCGTTTAAACGGACTACCGAATTTCATCTTCTCTTGGTATGCAGAAGAACTAAAAATATCACTAATGGTCCCGTCAATCTTTGAAAGGTTGGTTCTGCATACGCATGCGGTTTTATATTTAGTCTGCCTACGGTTTTATATATTTTTTCTGTGTATTAGTAACCATACAGGTTTTGAAGCAATTCTCCAATGACACAGTTGTCCCCCAATCACGGAAATAGATGCCGTATAGCAAACAAATATATATATATATATATATATATGTATCGTTTCATATTGTGTGGTGATAAACACAATTCATGGACATGGTGGTGGTGACATTTGGGGTGATGGTAGTTGTGGAGGCAATGGAGATGGTTGTTCTCTTTCTCTTTTTCCCTCTTTCTCTCCCTCTCCATGAATGATAACAGTCATTACCTGATGGTGGTGGCGGCAATGGCGGAGGGGGTAAAGGTGGCGGTGGTAAAGGTGGCGACGGTGATGGTGGCGGCGATGGAGGTGGGGGTGAAGGTGGCGGTGGTGACGGTGGAGGAGATGGTGGTGGTGGTGGGGGCGGAGGCGGTGGGGGTGAAGGTGGCGGCGGTGATGGTGGAGGAGATGGTGGTTGGGGTGGGGGCGGAGGCGGTGGGGGTGAAGGTGATGGCGGTGGGGGTGAAGGTGGCGGTGGTAAAGGTGGTGGCGAGGGCGGCTGCGGTAGTGGTGGTGGGGACGGAGGCGGTGGGGGTCATGGTTGTAGCGGCGATGGCGGTGGGGCTGGTGCAGGTGGCGGCGGTGGTAGCTTAGGGGATGACGGTGATGGTGGTGGCGCTGATGGCAGTGGGGGTGAAGGTGGCGGTGGTGAAGGTAGCAATGTTGAAATTGGCGGCGATGGCGTTGGGGGTGGGCGCAATGGCGGGGCATTGGGGGCTGCAGTCAGCACATGAAGTGAGGGTTTAGGAGAAACAAGCATAATTTAGCAAAATCAGTGCGGTTTAGTTTAAAAACAAAAAGCATAATAACAAACCACAAATTTGTGTTGTTATCCAGATGGAGTTGGAGCTCCCCAGATACCTGATGGATACAGATGATAATAATATGTTAATGCCACGACCACCTGCCTGCCCCCTCCAAGCCTTTTTGGGGGGGGCTCCACTATAACTCAGCTAAACTTTCATCTCTGGATATGTGTCAGGCATAGAGAAAAGACAGGCAGCATTCTGTTTTTATTTTATTGTGCACCCAATTCAGCATTCAGCAAAATGAATGTAACAAAAGCAAAGGAGTGCTCAGATAGGCTACAGGATAGTTCAACACACAGATTCCAAGTGCATGTACAATATTGAGGTTGATGCATCTGCGCCTATTTAGCCTCAAGTAAGCAGGACACCAATTATCGACGCCCCCCCACTGCCCCCTGTTGGATCACCCTGAACGGCACATGGTCTGCAACCAACGATCCCCTCTTTTTAAGATTGTGGGACGTGTTATCCGTCTGCGGCTTTGTCTCCCGTGCTATATGTCTACACCGTCTCGCGTAATTGTGGCCGAACCAATTGCCCCTAGCCAGTGTCTGCTAGTCGCGCGGCCATCTGTACATACGATGCTGTGGGGTGTGTGGCGACCAAGAGGTGGAAGGCAGGCTACCCTAAGCGGGGGGGGATCAGTCCACACTGCCACGACGTCCGCACTGAGCTAGCCCGCCAACTACCCACTGGGTAGTTAGTGGCGTACTAGTCCGTTACGATCTATATCTGGGAGTGGTTCCGAGCAATGGCAGATATGTTGGACCATATGTTGACGGAAAGTGCTGGCTAGTATAATAAGTCTTTACACATGTCACAATTCATTGCTGTTTCTAGGGCCCGTGTGTACAGTCTAGGGGGGAACAGTGTTGCCAGCTCGGGACCAGTGCTGTGTACAGTCTAGGGAACAGCAGTGTTGTACAGTCTGTGTAACCGGTGTGTGGGACAGTTAGGGGAACCTGTGTGTACGTCGTAGGGGCACAGTGTTGTCGCAGTCTAGGAAAACAGGTTTCGTACCGTTATAGGAGAACCCTGTTGTGGGTTGGGTTGGGAACAGGGTGTGTACAGTTCTAGGGAACAGTGGTGTACAGTCAGGGAAACAGGTTGTAACAGTCTAGGGATAACAGGTGTTGTACAGCTAGGAACAGCGTTTACAGTCTAGGGACAACAGTGTTGTTACAGTCTAGGGAAACAGTGTTGTACAGTCTAGGGATACAGTGTGGTACAGTCTAGGGAACGTGTTGTACAGCTAGGGAACAGGTTGTAAGGTCTAGGAACAGGGTGTGCACAGCTCCAGGAAACAGTTGTGTACGTCTCGGGACAGTGTTGTACAGTTAGGCGAACAAGTGTTGTACAGTGCTAGGGAACAGTGTTGTTACAGTCTAGGGAAACAGGGTTGTACAGTCTCGGGAACAGTGTTGGACAGTCTAGGGAACAGTGTTGTACAGTTTAGGGAACATGTGTTGTACAGTTCTAGGAACAGTGTGTACAGTAGGGCAACAGTGTTGTACAGTCTAGGACAGGGTTGTACAGTCCAGGGAACAGTGTTGTACCGTCAGGGAACAGTGTTGACAGTATAGGGAACGTGTTGTCCAGTTAGGGAACGTGTTGTACAGTCTAGGGAAACAGTGTGTTACAGTCTAGGTAACAGTGTATGTACAGTCTAGGGAACCGTGTTGTACAGTCTAGGGAACTGTTGTTGTTACAGTCTAGAGGAACCGTGTGTACAGTCTAGGGAACACGTGTTGTACCGTTAGGGAACAGTGTTTGTACAGTCTCAGGGAAACAGTGTGTACGTTAGGGAACAGTGTGTACAGTCTAGGAACAGTGTTGTACCAGTTAGGGACAGCTAGCTGCCGCGTGCACAGTCTAGGGAACACGGGTTGTACAGTCTAGGGAACAGTGTTGTACAGTCTCAGGGAACGTGTTGTACCGTGCTAGGGAAACAGTGTGTACCAGTTAGGAACAGTGTTGTACAGTTAGAGAACAGTGTTGTACAGTCTAGCAGCAAACAGTGTGTACCGTATAGGGACCAGTG
Organism: Chlamydomonas sp. ICE-L; assembly: GCA_013435795.1. NCBI lineage: Eukaryota > Viridiplantae > Chlorophyta > Chlorophyceae > Chlamydomonadales > Chlamydomonadaceae > Chlamydomonas > Chlamydomonas sp. ICE-L. Next base: position 12,447,025 of record JACBWV010000552.1, read on the forward strand.
TTGTAGCAGTCTAGGGGAACCAGTGTTGTACATTTAGGGAACAGGTTGTCCAGTCTAGGGAACAGTGTTGTACAGTCATAGGGACAAAACAGTTGTTGTACGTCTAGGGAACAGGTGGTACAGTCTAGGGAAACCGAGGGGTACAGTCTATGGGAACAGGTTGTACAGTCTAGGGAACAGTGTTGCACAGTCTAGGGAACAGTGTTGGTACCAGTTAGGGAACGTGTGTTACAGTCTAGAGAACAGTGTTGTTACAGTCTAGGGAACAGTGTTGTACGTAGGAACAGTGTTGTACCGTTAGGGAAAACAGTGTTGACAAGTCTAGGGGAACAGTGTTTACAGTCTAGGGACCAGTGTTGTACAGTCCTAGGGAAAACATGTTGTAGCCAGTCTTAGGGAAAACAGTGTGTACAGCTAGGGAACAGTGTGTACAGGCTAGGGAACAGTGTGTACAGCCCTTAGGGAACGTGTGTACATGTTAGGGAACAGTGTTGTAAGTCTAGGAGCGGCAGTGTTGTTCAAGTTAGGGAAACAGGTAGTAAGTCTAGGGAACAGTGTTGTACAGTCTAGGGAACAGTGTTGTACAGTCTAGGGAACAGTGTTGTACAGTCTAGGGAACAGTGTTGTACAGTCTAGGGAACAGTGTTGTACAGTCTAGGGAACAGTGTTGTACAGTCTAGGGAACAGTGTTTGTACAGGAGTCAGGGAACAGTGTGTGTACAGTCTAGGAACCGTGTTGTTCCCGTCCCGGGAACGTGTGTAACAGTCTAGGGAACAGTGTGTACAGTCTAGGGAACAGTGTGTACACTGGAACAGTGTTGTAACGTCTAGGGAACAGTGTTGTACAGTTAGGGACAGTGTTGCTTACAGGTCTCAGGGACCAGTGTTTGTTAAAGTCTAGGGAAAGTGTTGTACAGTCTAGGGAACAGGTGTAAGAGTCTAGGGAACACTAGGGAAAACCGTGTTGTACAGTCTAGGGAATCAGTGTTTGTACAGTATAGGGAACAATGTTTGGACAGTCTGGGAACAGTGTTGTACAGTTAGGGAACAGTGTGGGACAGTATCGGGAACAGTGTTTGTACAGTCTAGGGGAACAGTTTGTTGTACAGTTAGGGACAGTGTTGTACAGTTAGGGAACAGTGTTGTACAGTCTGGGAACAGTTGTTGTACAGCTAGGGACAAACAGTGTTGTCGTACAGCTAGGGAAAGTGTGTACAGTCTAGGGAACAGTGTTGTACAGTCAGGGAACAGGTTGTACAGTTAGGAACAGGTTGTACAGTCTAGGGAACCCAGTGTTGTTACAGTATAGGGAACAGGTTGTACAGTCTAGGGAAAACACGTGTTGTAAGTCTAGGGAACAGTGGACAGTCTAGGGAAACAGGTGTTGGACAGTCTATGGGAACAGTGTCTGTACAGTCTAGGGAACAGTGCTGTACAGTCTAGGAAACAGTGTTGTTACAGTTAGGGAAAACAGTGTTGTACAGTCTAGGGAACAGTGTTGTCGTCTAGGGACAGTGTGTACAGTCTAGGGGAACAGTGTTGTTACAGTCTAGGGAACAGAACAGTGTTGTACAGTATAGGGACAGTGTTGTACAGTCTAGGGAAAAGTGTTGTACAGTCCTAGGAACAGTGTTGTACAGTTCTAGGGAACAGTGTGTTTGTACGTCAGGGAAAACGTGTTTGTACAGTCTAGGGAAACAGTGTTGTTACAGTCTACGGGAACAGTGTGTAAGTCTAGGGAACAGAGTGTACCAGTCTGGGAACAGGTTGTACAGTCTAGGAACAGTGTTGTACAGTCTAGAGAACACTGTTTGTACAGTCTAGGAAACAGTGTGTACAGGTCTAGGGCACAGTGTGTACAGTTAGGGAACAGTGTTGTACAAGTCTAGGCGCGGAACAGTGTTTGTACAGTCTAGGGGGGGAACAGTGTTGTCAGTCTCGGGAACAGTGTTGTACAGTCTAGGGAACAGTGTTGGACAGTAGGGAACAGTGTTGACAGTCTAGGGAACAGTGTGTTACAGTCTGGGAAACAGAGTGGTACAGTCTAGGGAACAGTGGTTGTACAGTCTAGGGAACACTGTTGTTAAGTCTAGGGAACAGTGTTGTACAGGTCTAGGGACAGTGTTGTAAGTTGAGGGAACAGTGTTGTAACAGTCTAGGGAACAGTGTGTACAGTCTAGGGAACGGTTGTACAGTCTAGGGAACAGTGTTGACCGTATAGGGCAGTGTTGTACAGGTCTAGGGACAGGGGTGTACAGTCTAGGGAACAGTGTAGTACATCAGGGAACAGTGTTTGCTACAGTCTATTTGCGGAACGTGTTTTACCGTCTAGGAGAACAGTTTGTACATTCTGAGGGAACAGATGTTGTACAGTCTAGGAACAGTGTTGGTACAGTCTAGGGACAGTGTGTACAGTCTGGGAACCGTGTGTACAGTCTAGGGAACAGTGTTGTACAGTCTAGGGAACACTGTTTTTGTACAGTCTAGGGAACAGGTTGTACAGTCTACGGGAAACATGTGTACATCTAGGGAAAACAGTGTTGTACAGTCTATGGGAAACAGGGTTGACCAGTCTAGGGAACAGTGTCTGGACAGTTCTAGGGACAGGTGGTAAAGTCCAGGAACAGTTGTTGTACAGTCCAGTGAACAGTGTTGTACAGTCTCGGGAACAGTGTGTACAGTTCTAGGGAACAGTGTTTGTACAGTCTAGGGAACAGGTCGTACAGTCTAGGGAACAGTGTTGTACGTCTAGGGAACAGTGTTGATACAGCTAAGGGACAGTGTTGTACAGTCTAGGGAACAGGTTGCACCAGTCTAGGGAACAGTGTTGTACATGTTAGGGAACAGTGTGTACAGTCTAGGAACCGTGTTGTACAGTTAGGAACAGTGTTTGTACAGTCTAGGGAACAGTGTTGTACAGTCTAGGAACAGTGTTGACAGTCTAGGGAACACAGTTGTACAGTTAGGGAAACAGTGTTGTACAGTCTTAGGGAACAGTGTTGTACGTCTCTACGGGAACGTGTTGACAGTCTAGGGAACAGTGTTGTACAGTCTAGGGAACAGTGTTACAGGTCTAGGGAACAGTGTGTACAGCTAGGGAACAGTGTTGTACCAGTATTTAGGGAACAGTGTGGTACAGTCTAGGGACGTGTTGGACAGTGTCGGGAACACTGTGTACAGTATAGGGGGGAACAGTGTTGTACAGGTTGGGAAACAGGTGTTGTACCGTCTAGGGAACAGTGTTGTACAGTTTAGGAAAGTGTTGTACAGTCTTAGGGAAACGTGTTGTACGTCTAGGGAACCGTGGTACAGGTCAGGGAACAGGTGTACAGTCTAGGGACACAGTGTTGTACAGCTAGGGAACAGTGTGTACAGTCTAGGGAACAGTGTTGCTACAGGATAGGGACAGATGTTGTACAGTATAGGGGAACACTGTGTACAGTCTAGGGAAACAGTGATTTGTACAGTATAGGAAAACACGTGTTGTACAGTCTAGGGAACCGTGTTGTACAGTTCTAGGGAACAGTGTTTGACAGCCTATGGAAAAACAGTGGTTGTACAGGTCTAGGGAACAGGTTGTACAGTCTAGAGAACAGTGTTGACAGTTCTAGGGAACAGTGTTGTACAGGTCTAGGGAACAGTGTGTACAGTCTAGGGAACCGGTTGTACCAGTCTAGGAACAGTGTTGAACAGTTAGGGACAGGTGTACAGTCTAGGGAACATGTTGTACAGTTAGGGAAAAAGTGTTTACAGTCCAGGGAACAGTGTTGTACAGTCTAGGGAACAGTGTTTACAGTCTAGGGAACCGGTTGTACAGTCTAGGGAAAACATGTTGTACAGTCTAGGGACCACTGTTGTCAGTCTAGGGAACAAAAGGAACAGTGTTGTACGTCTAGGGAACAGTGTTGTACAGTTTTTTTTTTTTTTCTAGGGAACAGCTGTTTGTACAGTCAGGGAACCGTGTCGGTACAGTTAGGGAAACAGTGTTGTACAGTCGAGGGAACATGTTGACAGTCTAGGGAACAGTGTTGTACAGTCTAGGGAACCGGGTGTGACAGTCTAGGGAACAGTGTGTACAGCTTCTGAGGGAACAGTGTTGTACAGTTATAGGGAACAGTGTTGTACAGTCTGGGACAGTGTTGTACAGTCAGGGAACAGTGTTGTACAGTCAGGGCACAGTGTTGTTACAGTCTAGGGACAGTGGTGTACAGTTAGGGAACAGTGGTTGTTACAGTCTAGGGAACAGTGTTGTACAGTCTAGGGAACAGTGTTGTACAGTCTAGGGAACAGTGTTGTACAGTCTAGGGAACAGTGTTGTACAGTCTAGGGAACAGTGTTGTACAGTCTAGGGAACAGTGTTGTACAGTCTAGGGAACAGTGTTGTACAGTCTAGGAACAGTGTTGTACAGTCTAGGGAACAGTGTTGTACAGTCTGGGAACAGTGTTGTACAGTCTAGGGAACAGTGTTGTACAGTCTAGGGAACAGTGTTGTACAGTCTAGGGAACAGTGTTGTACAGTCTAGGGAACAGTGTTGTACAGTCTAGGGAACAGTGTTGTACAGTCTAGGGAACAGTGTTGTACAGTCTAGGGAACAGTGTTGTACAGTCTAGGGTGTGACAGTTTAGTGGGAACAGTGTGGTGTACAAGTCATAGGGGGAGACAGTGTTGTACAGTATAGGGAAAGCAGGTGTTGTTGTACGTCTAGGGGAAAACAGTGTGTGTACAGTCTAGGGAACAGTGTTGTACAGTCTAGGGAACAGGGTGGTAAGAGTTAGGGAACATGTTTGTACAGTCTAGGGAACAGTGTTGATACAGTCTAGGGAAAAGGAACAGAGTGTTGTACGTCTAGGGACACAGTGGGTGTACAGGTCTAGGGAACAGTTGTACAGTCTAGGGAACAGTGTTGTACAGTTAGGGAAGCAGTGTTGTACAGTCTAGGGAAAACAGTGTTGTTACAGTCTAGTGACAGTGTTGTACGTCTAGGAACACTGTTTGTACAGTAGGAACAGTGTCTGATCACATTCTAGGGAAACAGTGTTGTACAGTCTAGGAACAGGATGGAGTGTTCAGTCTAGGCCAGTGTTGTACAGTCTAGTAACAGGTTGTAACAGTCTAGGGAACAGGGTTGTACAGTCTAGGGAACAGGTTGTACAGTGACGCGGAACAGTGTTGTACAGTCGAGGAACAGGTGTTGTACGGTCTAGGGAACCAGTGTTGTTACAGTCTCGGGAACAGTGTTGTCTGACAGTAGTAGGTAACGAGTGTTGCTTACAGTCTAGGGGGAAAAAACAGGGGTGTGATAAACAGGCTAGGAACAGTGTTGTACAGTCTAGGGAAACAGTGTTGTTACAGTCTAGGGACAGTGTTGACCAGACTGGAACAGCGGTGTACAGTTAGGGACAGTGTTGTACAGTCTAGGAACGTGTTGACAGTCTAGGGAAACAGTGTTGGACAGTCTAGGGAAAAGTGTTGTCAGTCTAGGAACGTGTGTACAGTCTAGGGAACAGTGTTGTACAGTCTAGGGAAAGTGTGTAGCAGTCTAGGGAACAGTTGGTTGTACAGGTCTAGGGAGACAGAGTGGTTGTACATTCTAGGGAACAGTGTTGTTACAGTTAGGACAGTGTTGTACAGTCTAGGGAACAGTGTTGTACAGTCTAGGGAAAACAGTGTGTCAGTTAGGGAACAGTGTTGACAGGTCATAGGGAACCCAGTGTTGTACAGTCTAGGGAACACTGTTGTACAGTCTAGGGAACACTGTTTCACCGGATAGGATAGTCAAGTATGCATGGGCAGGATGTCCCAATAATCAAGCCAATCAATTATGGTTAAAAAAAAGGTTTAAAACAAAAATGGGTGCGGCAGCATGTATCTCACTTGGGTCGCAAGGTAGGTGAAGGATTGTAGTTTTGTCAACCCTGGCATTGTCCTCCAAACCTTTCCCGGGGTTGAGACTAATCAATCGGATCTCCCAATACGCCTGTAGTTGCAGCCTCCCTAGAGCATCGCCAATGTTCTGTCCCACCTCCATGTAGTAATGGCATTCATTACATCGCAGAACCTGAGGGGAGATCCGACTTAACGATGGAAAGCATTGATTGGCGTTGGGAAACACACGCTCTGCGTTGGGTACAGTCAAGGGAAAAGCTTTGTGGGATCGTGTTGGTGTGGGTGTTGGTGGTGAGCTGTGAGTTATTGCGGAGAGAGGTTGATGGTTGCGTTGATTGTCACTTGGCACATTTGTTGATGGCAGACTTCAAACTGGAACACAGTGAGCAGACCAGAGTTGGCTGACAGACCATGTAATCGATCAAATCCAATCCAATCACGAAGATGCATATATACATGCCCTTCACTAATTGCCATAATGAATCAAAGCGTTTGTAAATGCGTTTTTTTTTATGGGCAAACAAAAATGGCCAGTCGAACCAGAGTCGAACGTAAGATTTTACCTATGTTAATCATGGGGATATTTTTTAAGTCAAGACAACACTGCAAACCAAGGCTTGAGGCAAGTTGTACTGGGTGGGGCAGGGTAGGGCCCTCTTGGTGAGGGGAATTTTCTAGGAGCATGAAGTTGGTGAGTTTGGCAGCCATGTAAAAGAGGCAGCTATGGGTACCAGCCCTAGGTTGTTCCCACACAAACACACCAGTGCAAGTAAATGTATTGCCTGCATAACCGACGTTGCAAGTACACCGTTGACGCATGTCGCAAGAGCACTGCAGGGACGGGTGGCAGCCATGCATTTGTCCACATCTGTGAGAGCCAAAACACACGAGAAAGGACATGGCTCAATAGCGTTTATGAATCATGGATGAAGTGTGTTTCTTAATGGTTCCATGTGGCTTAATTATAAAATACCTGCATTGCGTAGGACCCTAGTACACATGATCACATTGAAAGGCATAGACATACAATTCATGTGCGCACTACAAGAATCTATACAACAACTGAAGAGGTCCCCGAGTGCCCACGTCTAGGGATTCAGAGCTATGGCTTTGAATAAGTGACTTGGGTGCATACTAAGTATTACCACGTAGATCTTACAACATGAGGGCTAGTATAACATTGGGCACATGAAGTGTGACATGAAGTTGGAGAGTTTGGCAGCCATGTCAAAAGAGGCAGCGATGGGTACCAGACTACCAGAACTAGGTTGCTCCTGCACACAAACCTGAGCAATTAACTCCATTGCCAGTGAAACCCATGTTGCAAGCGCAAGTGAAGCTGCCTTCAGTGTTGGTGCACGTTGCTTCATCAGCGCAGTTATCACTTTCATCCGCACATTCGTCCACGTCTGCAAAATCAGAAACACGTGGGAAAATCAGAAACACGTGGGTTTGGGGTAAGGGGACCTTGGCAATGGTAAAATACAGAAGCGGGGGGGGAAAGCAATGGATGGTCGGCCATATATACGGTGGGTGGGTGGGGGGTGGGGGGGGGCAAGCAGTGGAGGGTAGGCTACATAAGCGAGGTAGACCACAATGCACAAGGAGATGGAAAGACACTGATAGACTCACCTGGGGAGATGAATGGTTCTTCCGGTATATCCGGAGGAGCATCCACATCTGCAATATGCATGGACAAAATGTTGAAGGAAAGATGCTTGGGATAATATATTGTACCATTGCCAAGGTTCACTGTTGCACAGTATGGAGGAATGAGCTGTACGGTATAGGGGGGAACTGTTGCAAGGTATGGGTTAAACTGCTGAACAGTAAACACTTCCATACACAATAGACACAGACATGTACGCACACAAAGCCAAGAAACACACACAAAGACACACTACTTAAATTAATTGGATACGAGGGCAGGCATAATGGGTCAAACTGTGCCAACCATAGCCAAAAGAGAAACTGAGTTCGAAGCCATACCTCACCATGAAGAACTGACATGCAAACAAAGACAGTCACATGTAAACAAAGACAGTCACATGCACACACGGACAGTCACATGCATACAAAGAGACTGACATGCACACACAGACAGTCACATGCACACAAAGACACTGACATGCACACACAGACAGTCACATGCAAACAAAGACATTGACATGCACACACAGACAGTCACATGCACACAAAGACACTGACATGCACACACAGACAGTCACATGCATACAAAGACACTGACATGCACACACAGACAGTCACATGCATACAAAGACACTGATATGCACACACAGACAGTCACATGCATACAAAGACACTGATATGCACACACAGACAGTCACATGCATACAAAGACACTGATATGCACACACAATTGCCACCCACAGCAGTCCCTGCATACAAGACACTGACACACACACAGACAGTCACTGTATACAAAGACACTGACATGCACACACAGACAGTCACATGCATACAAAGACACTGATATGCACACACAGACAGTCACATGCATACAAAGACACTGATATGCACACACAGACAGTCACATGCATACAAAGACACTGATATGCACACACAGACAGTCACATGCATACAAAGACACTGATATGCACACACAGACAGTAACATGTATACAAAGACACTGACATGCACACACAGACAGTCACATGCACACAACGACAAGGAAGATTCCAATGTTAGGGGGCTATAGGGCCGTTATAGGGTATACATGGTGGGTCAAAACGAGCCAGTCATGGACAGCAAAGAGAGCAAACATTAGGCACCAGCCACGCAACAAGCAACTTCACTCTTAATCTCAAGAGGTGCAGGATTCAGTTCGCCCACACTGCCAGCAGGGTTGTTTTGGGGAGAAAGGAACCGGTGTCATTGTGTAGCACCATGCTGCTCCTAGTAGCCTTTTTTATGATGCCTCTATCAGCTTTCTTGGGGCAAAAAAGGAGCCACAAATGCTATAACGAGCACCCTCAAAACATCAAGGTATGCAATGCATGTAGTGGTTGACTGTCAAGGAAAACCCTGACTATCAACCAGCCACGCAAGCCATTATGAAGCAAGTAGTGGAGGAGACACTGATACTGTTACTGAATGATTTCACTCTTTCCTGGTACAAGTTTTTTACTGCCGGAGAGGGCGAGCAGCCAAAGAGGGCGAGCCAAATTGCTGGCTGGAGCCATGGAACCAAGTTCAAGAGGCACTGATAGACTCACCAGGGTACTCAGGGATGAATGGTGCTTCCGGTATATTCGGAGGGGCCTGCTTTCCTGCATAGGCAGGATGTTCAAAGAGTGAGTGTTTTATTGCCACCTACGAGCAGCTGCTTCTAGGCACCTCCCCAGACTAGATGTTCATTCAAACCTAACACAACCTAGAGCACCTTGACGCTGTCACAATCAGCTGCCCAGAACTTTTGAAATATCTAGGCTTAGCATGTGGGCTTTATTAATCAAATGTGTCAAGAACGTAACATTACACTTTCTGCATAGCACGGACTCTGGGCACCCGCTGTTTACGATTTGTTGGGGTTCAGTTATCTAGTGCTGTTTTTTAACTATCTTTCCTGTTTATAAGGTTTGGCAAGTTCATTTAGCCATAATAGCTATGCCTGGACTTTGACAATGTACAACATACATACAAAGGATTCATATACTCACTTGCGTTGCATGGCAATGTAAGAATTCTCGTCTCCTTGTATCCTGCTCCCTTGTTCAAAGAATCGATGGTTTCTTCCACATCCCACCTGACATCTCTTGGTGCACCAGACAAAAGCTTGTCCATGGCGTGTTGAATGCCCTCACCAGCCTCAAGGTAGTATTGGCATTCATTGCATCTTGATATCTTTTTAAAAATGACAGAATCATCGCGCCAACACTCGGTAGCACTAGGAAGCACCCTTCCTATGAAGGTTCCAATCAGAGGAGCATGGAGGAAGTTGGTGGTTGGTGGGTGGTTGGTGGGTGGTGGGTAGTTCCAGTAACAGAAGAGGAGCATGTTGGAAGTTGGTGGGTGGTGGGCGGTTGGTATGTTCAATATCAGAAGAGGAACATGGTGGAAGTTGATGGTTGACGAGTGGTTAGTGGATGGGTGGTGGATTGGTTGGTGGTTGGTAGGTTAAAAATCAGAGGACAAGCATGGTGGAAGTTGGTGGTTGGTTGGTGGTTGGTTGGTAGTAACATGGCAGCTGGTACTACTGCACCAACCAAGCCCAAGCTCGTACCCGAATGAAACAAATCTCCAGATACCCGAATTAAAAAAATCAAATGTGTTTATTGAGGGATTAGCCTGTCAAAAATGTGTGTCTGTCCGTGTGTGTGTCACAACCTACTTTTCAGGTTTAACTTCAAATAACAAAAAACGAAACATTATATAAGATGTACCAATTATAAGACTTCTTGATACCGGACATATTCTCACGAGACCACATATGAGTAGGGTTGGGAAGCAAACGCATATTTTCATTTTTATATGCCGTATAAATGTATGAACGTATAAATGTATGCATATAAACGTATAAAAACGTATGAGTAATTATTGCACTTCTTGGTAAAAGATTCATACATGGGTTTAAAGGTATTGACGCGTTGCTAATTTCATTGGCTTCACACATCAAATCTCAAAAAAAAGATTCTAACAATTTCAGGTTGTTCAAATCTCAGAAAAAGAAATCACGGCCAGAAAGCGCGTCGATCAAGAAGCGCGGTGCCAATCAAAGGGATCCAATGATCCGTTCAATGCCAATAATATATTAATATTGTTCATGTTCACATAAATATGTATACGTGGCTCCCTAAGTCAGGTACTGGTTTCAGACAAAATAGGCTGCAGCTTCTAGGCAGCTCTATGAGTCAGCTACAGGTTTCAGACCAAGTGTGCAGCAGCTTCTAGGCAGCTCTGTGAGTCAGCTACAGGTTATCATAATATAATTATATAACTATATTGCAATATTATCCATCTTCACATTGCACTAGGCTTGCACCATCAATCCTGCAAGCTTACATAGGAGCACAGCTTGTGGAGTGGAAGGCTGGGTGGCGCTTTGATAAGTGTCCCATCCTGGCTATCTAACTGCAGACCGCATTTAAACAAAATTGCACGTGTGGAAGATTAATTTTATTGCATCTTGTGATAGAGGAGGTCAACAGCTTTCCGATGAGCTATCTAAATGATAAATTGAATGAAAACCAAGAAAGTCATGTGCCGGGAACTTTTCGAAGTACAACTCATACGTTTTTATACGTTTATACTCATACGTTTTGAGAAAAAATATACGGCGTATATATACGTATGAGCTTATAAACGTGTACGTCGGCCCAACCCTACATATGAGCATCGCAATTCAAGAAAAGGAGCTAAGGTTTGTGCTTTTGGGGCCAAAAGCGACAAATATTGGGTAACATTTGTTATCATTTCAAATTCGTACAATCCAATCATGTGCGCATACACAGGTTTGGGAATGGAATTGTCGTCAAAAAATCGAGGCGAAACATGTAAGCATCACAATGGACGAAACATTCCCCTAGGGCACTCGAGCTATTATTAGCACGGACTTGACCCACAACGCACCCGCAGGGCCGTGCGTGGGGTGGGACGGGTGCGTGGGGTGGGCCTACGGATATGTACTGTGTACTTCTAATTCACAATGAACAATTCCATGGGAAACGATTACATATCCATCTCACACACTTGCGGAGCTTGGAATTAAGCACCAGCGACTTCCGAGTTGCAAATTCACGGAGGTACAAACGTTTGCATGGGCAGATCCTAGGCCACCAGCCAGGGTGGGGTAACGTAAGGTACATTTCGCCTCGCAGCAATACAAATAAGGCGGCTTGGCCCGTCCCTGCTCGCCAGGGACCCGCTCTTCGCTCCTTTTCCCTATTTGCCCGTTCTCGCAGGCTTATTCAGTTGAAGTTTCTCAATTATTAGCTTTCGACACGCGCCTAGGACTTGTCTTTGAACCAATTCTTCGCGATTCTTGATGCCCCCTCAGTTCAACTATAAAAATCGCCCATCGCCTCATTAAGGGCGCGCAGTTCCCTGGTTCGCATGCAGCTGAGACAACATGGGAAGGTTCCATGCTGCCACCCCTTGCTCTACTTCCATGGAATATTGGTATGTATGGCCTGGTGCAGCATAAAATAACATTGAATGGTTTATACCAACATGCATGGTACAATGGTATAATAGTGGGGCATGGCATGCAGTAGCATAGCATTGTATGATGTGTACCTACATGCATGGTATATTGGTAAGTATGGAGTGATGGTTGTGAAATAGATGATACTAAACGTAGGAGTGATGATGATGGTCATGGTAAAATTAGTAGTACTGATGGTGTTAATGAGAAGATGATTGCGATCATGTTATGTGGTGTTGTAGTGTGTGGCTTGTGCTACAGTTGGATAGCCAGTTATGCGTGTGTTCAAGGTGAGTCTGAGTGTGTTTGTGTGTGTGCATGGGGTAGTGCATGGATAGCCAGTGCATGTGTGCATGGTGAAGTGCATGGATTGCCAGTGTGTGTCTGGGTGAGTGCCTGAGTGTGTTGTTTGTGTCGATGGGATTGTCTTGTTGGCACATGGGGTGGCCCGGTGTTGTGTGTTTGTATTTATGTATGATCGTACGGGCGTGTGGGCCACAAGGGTCAGACTGAAACAATGATGTAGAAGTTCTTTGGACC
>JACBWV010000552.1:12460114-12462614 GCA_013435795.1 Chlamydomonas sp. ICE-L
GCATGAAGCAGGATGTGCTCTTGAATCTAGTTTTTGGCCATGCTGGCAACCAGGGCAAGGTGGCGTCTGCAGGTGCCATACCCCCCATGGTGGCCTTGTTGTCCGCCAGCACCCCAGCAGCTTTGCTCACATGGCAACAATTTCCTTGGAAACATTGCTATGAGTAACCCGGCAATCCAGGGCCAGGTGGCAGCTGCAGGTGCCATCACCCCCTTAATGGCATTGTTGTCCTCCGGCACTACAAGTATGCAGGAGACACAGCAGGTGCTCTCCAGCTCCTGATCTTGCACAACCCTGATACCCAGGGCAAGGTGGCATCTGCAGGAGCCATTCCCCGCGCAGTGGAACTGTTGTTGTCCAAAAGCACCCCAGGGGAGGTGCTTGAGCAGGTTGTATATCTTCTTTCACATCTGACACACAAGAACCCTGCCACCCAAGAGGAGGTAGCATCTGCAGGTGCCTATCCCCCGCTTGGTGGACTTGATGTCTCCCCCTTTTGCAGAAAAAATGCAGAAGTTGGCAGTGGAAGCTGTTTCGCACATAGCTTCCTGCAGTTCTCACACCAGGGAAATGGTGGTTGCTGCGGGTGCCTCCACTCCCTTGGTACGATTGATGGCCGATCCTGGGACGGCGCTAGATGCATTGTCCAGTGCGTCTTCAGCTGCAGTTAGCTCTAATCTCTGATCCTCCTCTCGCTCATATGTTTACTTCTGCAAGCGCATTTCTGCCCCTCGTGGCCTTGCTGTGCACCGATGTGTCGGAAGCGCAATGCTCCATGGCAGCTGATATTTTAACCCGTCTCGCCTCTTTAAGTCCTAGCATCCGGAGAGAGCTGCTTGCTGCTGGTCTACTCCGTTCCTTATTTCTATTCAAAGCTGCTAGACGCCCTTTTCTCAAGGCGAAGAAATTCATGAGAGATCTGCATGCAGTGTTGTGGGATGTATGCTCCTGCCAGGAGTGTGTATCCAAGCAGAAGCGAATGAATGGACACACTTCGCTTGCGAGCTGCTCTACATCTGTACTTGATGATGCCGGAGCCACCACCTCTGTTGCGAAGCCTGTGGACTCAGACAAGCTTATACAGGTGAGAGTTCGTGGTATTATTACGTACCATTATATTGTCTTAGAGAGGCCTTAGTTGACGCAAGATAAAGGCTACTCCACAACATCCAGGGGGTATTTCATCCATCCATATTGGATCGTATTAGATTGTTAAATGCTTTGCAGCCAACTCTGGGCTGCTCACCGTCTTCCAATTCAACGCCCTTCCGTGCGATACCCACGGAAATCAGGGAGCATACTATGTAAATTAGACAGTTTACAGATGTGTCCATGTCTCTGTTGGAAGCCTGTGGACTCAAGACAAGTTTTTGCGGGTATGGCACCTTGGGAGTCCAGTAGGGCACCAGGAAACATGTGATAATGATAAGCATCACCATCATCATCATTAGCATCACCATCACCATCATCATCGTCACCACCACCACCACCATCATCATCATCATCATGATCATCACCATCATCATCATCATCATCATCATCATCATCATCATCATCATCATCATCATCATCATCATCATCAATCACCATCATCACCACTATCACCATCATCAACATCATCATCAGCATCAGCATCATCGTCGTCGTCGTCATCGTCGTCGTCGTCGTCGTCATCATCGTCATCATCATCATCATCATCATCATCATCATCATCATCATCATCACCACCATCACCACCACCAGCATCATCGCCGGCGTCATCATCTCCACCACCAGCATCATCAGCACCACCACCACCAGCACCACCAGCATTTGCATGAACATCATCAGCAGCAGTATCATCATCACCATCATCATCATCATCATCATCATCATCAGCAGCAGCAGCAGCAGCAGCTTTATCATCATCTTTATCATTATCATCATCATCATCATCATCATCATCATCATCATCATCATCATCATCATCATCGTCATCATCGTCATCACCAATTACCATCATCACCACTATCACCATCATCAACATCATCGTCGTCATCATCATCATCATACAGTCATCATCATCATCATCATCATCATCATCATCGTCGTCGTAGTCGTCATAATATCAGCATATCGTCAGGCATAATCAGCATCATAAGTATATAATAATCATCATCTCCATAATCATAACCAATATTATCCAAGAATAAACCACCCCCATACCCACCACCGCAGTGTCATCGCCGGAGGCATAAATAGAACCTAACAGAGATAAGAAGAAAGAAAAAATAAAAAAAAAAGAAGGGGCACTAACCCCAAAACCGGAAACAGAGCATTCCCCACAGTAGTGCAGGAAGAACCCATGAACATCAGGCAGCAGAAGTATTCATCATCACCACCATTAATACATCATCAATCATCATCATTCGCACATCATCATCGGTGCATCATTCATCATCATCATCATTCATCTTTATCATCATCTATAATCAGAAGAATAAGAAGAAGAAGAAGACAG
>JACBWV010000552.1:12467614-12552614 GCA_013435795.1 Chlamydomonas sp. ICE-L
CCACCACCAGCATCGCCACCACCACCAGCACCACCAGCAGCAGCAGCATCATTATTAGTATCAAAAACACACGTCCACCCCCAGGATGTTAATCAAGAGGAAGAGATTGAGAAAGCTGCAGAGGAGGCCAAGATAGCTATTTGTATTTTTGCTACAAGCTCGTCGCTCTCACTCCCACCGCTTGCGCACTTTGCACTCCCTTGCTCACTGTGCTCACTGTTTAACCTCAGGAGTTGTTGCAAGAGGAAGATAGAGAGAAAGCTGTGAGGGAGGCCAAGGCTAAAGCCAAGAAAGGGAAGAAGCAGAGGCAGAAGGAGAGGATGCGGAGGAATGAGGTGACGAAGGAGAGCAAAGATGGACATCTGCCAGCTGATCAAATGTCGGTGAAGGGGGACAAGGATGCAGAGAAGCATCTGCTGCAGCAGCAGCCTACATGGGGTGGTGGTGTGGGTAGTAGTGGTGGCGGCGGCGGGAGTGACGGGAGTGATGGTTTAGAGACATGTGTTGTGTGTATGGAGAGGGAGCGGGATGTGGTATTGCAACCCTGTGGCCATGTTATCCTGTGCTCCCCCTGCTGTGAAGAGGTGCTGGCGAAGTCATCTTTATGCCCTGTGTGTCGAGCTCAGGTGTTGGAGCATGCAATAATAGAGTTTTAAGGAGCTTGTCTGTCCTGGGCAACACAGTTTCCCGGGAGAGTCACTGGTCAGTGTAGGGCTAGTGTTGCAGGTGTTGGAGCATCCAGTAATAGAGTGGTTGGGAGTGAGTGAGGAGGCTAAGTAGTATGGATTTAGTGAGGGAGGCTACCATGCATTTTGCATCTGGCCTGCCAGGGTTGTTCAAATGGTCTAGGTTCTTAACCATGTTATTAGTAAATCAACCTGGACCAATGCCTCCTGACCCCCACCACCCTGGCCTCCCAGGCCCCCCCCCCCCCCCCCCCCCCCCCCCCCCCCCTCCCAAAACAAAAAACTTGATGGAGCCTTGCAAGTGGTCCAAGGCCCAGCAAATATACTCACACCCATTCTACTAATACAGCTTTCACTGCATACCTCGAGCTATTGCTCCTAATTGTTTCGATGCATACACTGTCTCTGATCCAGCAGATCTGTTACATTTCATGCCCTGTGTGTCGACCCCAGGTGTTTATGCATACAGTACTAGAGTGGTGGTGGTGGAGCGGTCTGGCGTGCCCCTCCTTTCCAATGGATGCCTACGTTTGTAGGGATTTCTCCGCCTTTCTTTCCGAATCCTTCTTGGGTCTGCTTGGTGTAAGCGGTCCAACTTTCTGGGGGGGAAAAAGGGCAGTTGGCTTGGCACCAAACTGGCCAGGCCTGGGTCGCTGCTTTGTGTAAGGGGTCCAACTTTCTGAGGTGAAAAACAAGGGCAGTTGGCTTGGCACCAAACTGGCCAGGCCTGGGTCGCTGCTTTGTTTCAGGGGTCCAGCTTTCTAAGGTGAAAAACAAGGGCAATTGGCTTGGCACCAAACTGATCAGGCCTGGGTCGCTGCTTTGTGTAAGAGGTCCCATGCAAAACTAGAGTCGTGAGGAGTGAGTGAGGCATAGCTTTTCTCTTCGGCTACGATCAGCAGCTTCTAGGCAGCTCCCTGAGCTAGCCACTGGGCTAAGCCTGCACCAAGAATTCAACTGTAGGGGAGAGCTGACTCGGTCCAGGTTTTTCTTATGAGCCTTTACTTAAAACCCATCGCTACCGAGATTAACATAGCGATGTAAGCAAACTAAGCTATGCAGCTAGATCTAGAACTGGATTCCCAACTGGCCTGGCCCAGGCTGCCTAGAAGCTGACCTGGCCCCCGGACCAGGGTACTTCAGGAGGGCCTCCAGCTCTTCTGCCTGAGATGCAACCAATTGCATAGCCTGCGTCCTGCAATGCTATGGACCCTTCCCACATTGCGTCGTGTGACGCAAAGGACCCTTCGACGTTGTATCTGTGATGGAGGACGCAGTGTCCTGAACAACCCTGCGCCGGACCTGGCCTCAAATTTCTGGCCAGGCTTCCCCCCGCAAAACCCTGTCTCTGTCAGCTTTCTGATGCATTAGGTTGCTTTAGGTTAGGCCTGCGATTAGTTTGTAGCGGGGTTGCGATCCAACTGCACTTGTATCATGCTGACCGACATCATTCACGACCGGGCTGCTCAGTCTCACACAAATGGTGTACTACGGCGCAATTGTCTGATACATCGAACCGATTGACAATTTGACAAACAGTACAACAATCAAAATCAAGGCGTGGAAACTCATCACATATAGTCTAGCTAGGTTTTAAAGGTAGGCTATTGCTTTGTCTGTTATTTATCAAATGATCGAATCGAAATGGGGGGCTAGCACACCAACTCGAACTCGGATGTGACGTACTTCTTTATTTATTTCTTTCCTACCGCTCCTTGACCCTTGCACCGCCTGTATGGACACCTGCACTGTTTAACATAGATTTCTCATTACCATTCTAGATACGACAAGCTCTATCTAGATAGTCTACACGCTCAGGCTTTTTGTTTTTGCGGCAAGGCTTCGAAACCAGTTTAGAGGGACTCGGCTGTGAAATGATTTAGCCCGTCCCTTCTTAAACCGATGCTCCCTTCAACGCATCCAAACTCCGTCTTGCTTAATTATGATGATGATGATGATGATGATGCACTGACGTGTGCTTCTATGAAGAAAGATAAGGAATCTGTGAGCTGGATTGCGAGGCTACTACACGCTTTCTTGCTGTTTGTGTTGTGAGCACTGTTTCGGTTTTGGGCTACATGTCGCAGCTTCTCGTCAGCTCCTTTCACCCTTCCTTCGGCCTGACATGTGTTCCATTGAAGCTGCTATCCTTGGGCTTGACTCAGTTGCTGGTTAATGGAGCTGGGTGGAAGCTGGTACTCGTAGCCCCAAAGCACACAGTGGTTGTGAGTCCTAGGTTCCTCGACCGACTGAGCATCCAAATTATTCCGTTGCAGAGTAGTGGAGGAACCTGGATCCAATATTAGATAGAAGACATGGTCTCAGGTTGCTCCACCTACCTTCAAGCCAGCTTCTTAAACATGCCCTAGGAGGAACCTGCACCCAACAATATTAAGAAGATGTTGTCCCAGCCCCCCCCCCCCCCCCCCCCAGTCCCCTTCGACTGAGCTCCCCAAACATTCTCTTTGGAGCGTAGTGGAGGAACCTGGATCCAATATTAGATAGAAGGCATGGTCCAAGGTTGCTCCACGCCTCCACCTGAGCCCCAGCTTCCAAAAATGAACTTGAACTTGGTTACATAGCTTCAGCCAGCAATTTGGCTGCTCGCCTTCTTCGACAGTAAAAGAGAAAATGTAAACGCGAACAAATAATTTTTCTTCTTCTTCTTTTCAAATTTTTCTTGTTTGATTGTTCCGAAACATGTCCTTGGCGGAACCTGGGATAAGCACAATTTAGAAGACGTGGTCTTAGGTTCCTCCAATTTCCACTAGGCTTCCAAAACATTGCCCTTAGAGAGTAGAAGTGGAGGAACGTTGGTCCAATATTATACGATAAGGTCCTGGACTTCCATGTTGCTCCAGCTTCGACCCAGCTTCCAACTTGATCCACCTTCGACCCAGCTTCCAATTTGTTCCACCTTCGACCCGACAACCCCCCCCCCCCCCCCCCCCCCCCCAAAAAAACCGCTTCCAAAACATGCCCTTGGAGGACACTGAGCCAACTTATTTTGAAGACGTGGTTGCCCAACCTTAGACCCAGCTGACATCCCAGGGAGTAGTAAGCAGGGTAATTCAAAGCGCGCGCTTTTGCGCTTTTGAGCGCTGACTTTTAGACCCCCTCTGCGCTTTAAGCGCAGTTTTTTGCAACCACCTGTGGGCGCAGCAAGCAATTTTTGCGCTTTTTGCACTAAAAAGCGCAGTTTGTTTTGTTTTCAAGTGTGCTGAAGCGCTGGCCAATTTGGCCATTTGAAGTACCCTGGTAGTAAGGAACCTTGGGCCGATATCCTTGCGCAGGCTGTAACTAGACCTCGAATAAGCATGCAAGCACTCACGTGCTACCTGGCATTTTCAGATGAACGCTGTATCAATATCGTAATGTATGTATGTTACAGTCCAGGGGTATGCCAAATAGGCTAAAGGGACTTGCCCAACCGTATAGGAAGGTAATCGTAAGCGAAATGATGAGATATCTCCTGATAAATGCATGTTTGCTCCACTTAGCCGATTCTGATTTTAATTTATTACCTCAACGGAGCAAGGATACTGTCGTGTTGCATTGTTTTCCAAGCAAGTTCCACTCTATCACGCGCCAGCACCCCCCCAAGTCCCACGCACAAGGGCCGGTGAGTTCGATGAGTTCCGGGACAGCGCAGATACACGGGACAGCATGTTGCATGGCATTTATGGTTCCAAGTGTACTAGCGTGTCGGAACCTTGGCATCGAACACGATACCCGAATCTTAGGCCGACGTTAAGCCGACGTAGGCCGACGTTAAGCCGTACATTTCTATCAATCGTTGATACCAGAGATCTCTAGTCTGGTTGATACCAGGCTGGTAACACTTTTCGGGGTATCGTACACCCTCATGGAAACCCTGTTTGTTTCGACGATCTGCTTATTCCCTCCCCGTTTCCCCTCCCTCCCTCATAAGCATCATCGTCCGAAGGTCCCCACCATTTAAAGCTGTAACACACGCAAACATACATTCAGGTGTCATGTTACAAGCAAGGTAAGGTAGTGCAACAAGCAGATACGCTAACATGCATACACACCTACCTTTTCGGCTTTCGACCTTGCTCTCGACCTGCATTCCCTGCTGCGAGCGTGCTGAAGCATTCGATTCGCTGACGTGCATCCCCCGTCTTTGCTCTCGCGTCCAGAGCAATATCCTGAAAAATGCCGTTTCCCATGAGGAAGCTAGGTTCTTCTGGCTTAGAAGTGCCAGTCGTCTGCCTGGGCACTATGACTTTTGGAGAGCAGAACACACAAGAGGAGGGATTTGCCCTCATGGACCTGGCCCTGAAGAGGGGGGCCTTCTTCTGGGACACTGCTGAGTTGTACCCAGCACCTGGCCCTAGAGAGAAGTGTGGGCTCACAGAAGAGATCATCGGAAACTACTTCAAGGCCCGTGGCTGCAGGGAGAAGGTTGTTATTGCAACCAAGGTAGCTGGTAGCAACTGGCCCCCTGGCCCGCCCCACATCTCTGCCAATAGGACTGTACCCAAGACCACTCTGGTGGAGGCCAAACCGCATAAGTTGGATGCAGCGAATATCAAGCAGGCATGTGCTGCCAGCTTGCGACGACTCCAGACAGATTACATTGATCTCTATCAACTCCATTGGCCTGACCGGTACGTTCCCAAATTTGGAGATCGGCAGTACAGGAAGGAGGAGCAGGAGAGGGATGACTTCGCCTCCTTCGAGGAGCAGGTGCAGTCCATGGGTGACCTTATCAAGGAGGGTAAAGTCAGGCACTGGGGTCTGTCTAATGAGACTGCCTTCGGCGTGTGCAAGATGGTTGAGACAGCCAAGAAATTGGGTGTCCCCCCCCCTATCACCATCCAAAACGACTTCAGTCTCTTGCACCGCTGCTTTGAGGAGGAGACTGCAGCAGCATGTGCTCCTCGCTGGGGCAACGTTTCCCTGTTGGCATGGGGTCCTCTGGCTGGTGAGGTTCTCACTGGAAAGTACTTGGGGGGCCAGAAGCCAGCTATGGCGCGACACACCAAATGGCCTAACGCATGCAGACATAGCCTATACCACTGCTCGGTAGCTATGGAGGCTTGTACGGAGTACGCTGACCTTGCCAAGAGGAAAGGGCTTACTCTTACTCAGATGTCGCTGCAGTGGTGTGCAAGCCGCTGGTTCATGGGATCGACCATTATGGGTGCCACTTCCTTGGAGCAGTTGAAAGAGAACCTGGATGCGTTTGAGGGGCCTCAGTTGGATGATGAGACCCTGATGGCCATCGACGCGATCGACCTAATGAGGCGCAGCCCCACGTTGAATGATTGAGTCTCCTCAAACTCTGCTGATTCTCTGCTGATTTTGCATGAGAACAAGAAGTGGTTGCATTATATACTAGAGTAAGGAATCTGCGAGTGGTGCTCTGTTGCTAGTGAGCTATGAATACTACTAGTAGAGCCTAGAGGCCATCAACGCGATCTACCAGAGGACGCGCAACCCCACGTTGAATGATTGAGCTTACTCAAGCTCTGCTGGTCCTCTGCTGATTCTCTGCTGATATTAAATGAGAACCAGAATTGGTTGCATCACACATTTGAGTTAGGAATCTGTGACTGGTGCACTGGTGCTAGTGAGCCATGAGAAGAGCTTGGAGCCATTATCGCAATCCACCTGAAGAGGTGCAACCCCATGCTGGATTATTTAGTCTAATCAAGCTCTGCCGGTGCTCTGCTGATTCTCTGCTGATATTACACGAGAACAAGAATTGGTTGAATTATACGTTTTAGTATGGAATATGTGAGAGGTGCTAGTGAGCCATGAAGAGACCCCTTAGGCCATCGGCGCAATCCTCATGGAGAGGCGCAACCCCACGTTTAATGATTGGGCCTATTCAAGCTCTACCGATTCTCTGCTGATTTCATATGAGAACAAGAAGTGGTTGCGTCACGCACTGGAGTAATGTATCTGTTACTGGTGCTTTGGTGCTAGTGAGCCATGAGTACTACTAGTAGATCCTGGAGGCCATCGACGCAATCCACCTTGGGAGGCGCAACCCCACGTTGAATGATTGAGCCTAGTCAATGAAAGCGTATCTGCTGATTTCACTTGATATCAAGAAGTGGTTGCATCACACACTGGAGTAACTTGAACTTGAACTAGGCTACATAGTTTCAGCCAGCAATTTGGCTGCTCGCCGTCTTTGGCAGAAAAAATAAAATGACCAAGAAAAAACACTGGAGTAATGAATCTGTGAGCGATGCTAGTGTGATGTGAATAGGGACCAGCATATCATACAATGTTGACCAAAGGCGAGTATGATATCATATGATATCGTACAAACTGCATCATATGATATTGTATATAAATTGTAACTTTAGCCTAGACAAACTGCCGGCATCATATAATATCATGTTGCCGTTCGGTAGATATGAATAGAGCCTTAAGGCCGTCATTTGCAGGAGTGGCAACGCCATTCGAACTGAATCATCGTTGTTGCTATTTGTCGGGAGACCCACCTTCTGGGGTGAAAATCCTTTCATAACCAGTCACGACCACGGTACTTCCATTGACCAAATTGGCCAAAAAGCGCAAAAAATGCTTGCTGCGCCCACAGGGGGTTGCAAAAAACTGCGCGAAACGCGCAGTGGGGCTCAAAAAGGCAGCGCGCCAACGCGCCAACGCGCGCTTGGAAGTACCCTGGTCACAACTAAAACGAAGGCGGTCCATATGAGGAGGCGCACAACCACGTCCAAGGATTGAGCAATCGTTGGGTGCTGCTACTGCTGCTACTTCTGCCACTGCTGCTACTGCGTGTTGCGACTGCTGCTATTGCGCCACTGCACTGGACCAGAATTGTTCGGGAGGGTCCGTTGCGTCGCAGACGCAGCTTCAGTGGGTGCTCAGGACGCAGGCTATGCTGGTTTGGTTGCGTCTCAGGACCCAGGCTATGAAATTGGTTGCGTCTCAGGACGCAAAGCTGGAGGTCCTCCTGAACAACTTTGGACTGGACTACTTGAGTCCGATCTGCTTGCACGTCTTAGTTTTTTATTAGCTCGGACATCAGCTATGTCACAGCCAGGGTACTACAAAGCGCGTGCGGCAGCGCAATTACGCGCATGCGTTTTGAGCCCCACTGCGCGTTTCACGCAGTTTTTTAAACCTCCTGTGGGCGCAGCGGGCAGTTTTTGCGCTTTTTGCACTACAAAGCGCTGACCAATTTGACGTCTGTGCGCTTTCAGCGCTGACCAATTCGACAAAATGTAGTACCCTGGTCACAGCTGTTATATTTTTCTACGATGAAAAATGTTCATTTTAAAGTCGCAGCCCAGTGGCTGGCTCATATAGTGATATAGCTGCCTAGAAGCTGCCGCTCGCAGCAGAAAAATATAAGCTATGGTCTAACTGTCTACCCTGTATGTATGTATGTTACAGTCCAGGGGTAGACCAAATAGGCTAAAGGGACTTGCCCAACCGTTAGGAAGAGCTTAAAAAGAAAAGGCACTGATGAACTGAACCCCAAACAATCGTTTAATCGACGTGGGCCCTGAGTTCGTGCTACAGTGACAGTGACAGTGCTACCCTGCGTGCCCTGTAAAGGTTATCCACATAAATAAATTGTGTTTATTATCTACGTATATAAATTGTGATGACGATAGGATAGTTTGAGGACCTCCCTGGCAGTTTTGGGGTGGGCTTGTCTTGGGTCAACATTGGCCTGACTGTGACAGCGTAATGTAATTAGCTAATTCGAGAGGAAAATACCAGAACCTGATTTCTCAATCCCCGAGTAAAAATATTCCTCTAAATTATCTGATGTATAATTCAACGGTGAAAGGTAGAGCGAATCTTACTATTTGATCCATGAATGTATGAAGATATAGGATTCTTTTATTAGCCTTTTTTTAGGAATGATTTGTCTGTTATTGATTTTTGTATCGCTCCGAAGGAAAAATTAAATAAAGAAAAAATTGAAAATGGAAGGGGAAACAATTTGTTCGCGGTTACATTTCCCAGACAATTATTTTTACTACGCAAGACGACGAGCAGCCAAATTGCTACCTGAAGCTATGCTACCATCTTCAAGTTCAATAATTGGCGACATGGCATTTAGCCAGATTGGCAAACCCTGTTTTTCCTTAGTACCACATCATACTCGCCACACTACCGTCCGCGCCTAAAGTATTGGCAAGATTAAGTATTGGTAAATGTCATTTTCACCCTAAGAGTGGGTCTAAAAAAAGCATGGCATAACTAACTTGGCAAAGGGATCTATGGCTTTGACTGTCTCAAGCTCATACTTGAAATTCAGTTGGCAAAGTGTCTTATGTTATTGTTACATTTCCTTGTTACATGTTCACCAAGAAGTCTGCCCAAGCTTCCTGTAAAACCATGTAACAATTCAAATCAGGAGCATTAAACTCGCTAGGGCTTAGTAGCCAGACCGATACATGGCTCCAGCCATCTAAATTGCCGGCTGGAGTCATGTAACCAAGTTCAAGGTCAAGTACATGTTTACAAAGTAGTCTGCCCAGGCTTGCTGAAAATATAACCATGTAGCAATTCAAATCAGGAACATTTAACTTGCTAGGGCTTAGTAGACAGAGTACCAAGGTAATCGTAATTTGGCAAAGGCCAACCACTTGGAGTGGCCTCAAGCTGGATCCCTAATCCGGTTTGGCAAAAGGTCGTTTGCCAAACCGTTTGCCAATATTTAAGGCGCATACGGTATTCCAGAATGCAGTACAAGAGCACGAACTCAGGGCCCCCGTCGGTTAAACGATTGTTTGGGGTTCAGTTCATCAGTGCTATTTCTTTTTAAGGCCTTCCTATACGGTTGGGTAAGTCCCTTTAGCCTATTTGGCATACCCCTGGACTGTAACATACATACATGCATACATACATACACAAGAGTCGGGAGTCATTATCACGAAAACGTTTTAATCCGCCAGACAATGCTTGAAATCCTCTACCCAAAACCTGTGCGGAAGGATTTGGGGGCATGGTAAGCATTAGCTAGGCATTAGCATGATAATAATTGCATGAGGAGACATCAGTACAACTTTGGATAAACGCACAACTAAACTATCACCGTAGCACCAACCCAGGGCCCCCGTCGACGACGATTGTTAGGGGATTCGTTCATCAGTTTCCCCCCTAGGACCCCCCAGGATCTCAGGGCTGAAGCCTACAGTTCCACCCGTGTCTGTCTGTCTGCATCTCTGTATGCCTGTCTGTCACTGTATTACCGATTCCGGCCACCGTCGCAAACAAACATGTGGCTCATAGTTGGCGTGCGCCGATGACTTTATCAGTATCGCAGCAGCCAAGATCCTTCGCAACAGTTGAATGTTTTGTAGCTATTCCGCTACGGGATGCTTGTGGGGGTTGCTACTAGCTACATACTTCGCCCCTCTTTCAACCTCTCACCCCCCCTTGCCCTTTCGCCCCTTGCCCTGCCCGTGTCAGCTAAAGCTTTTATTGAGTCACTTACGATCCGCGCTTTTTTTCGTTTTAGCCCCTCATGATATCATGGTTGGGCAAGACCCCTTAGCCTATTTGGCCTGCCCCTGGACTGTAACAACAAACCTAGTAAAAAAATGGCATGAGACGAGCTCTGCTTTGAGGGAGCTGTTGTTCTCCTTTCTCTCTTTAGCCCTTCCTGTCACGGTTGGGCAAGTCCCTTTAGCCTATTTGGCCTACCCCTGGACTGGAACATACACACACAGACATACATGGAGCTTCCTGTGCTAGGTACTACTACACATAGTAGAGGAATCCTGTCAGCTTGCTTCATGATCTCACACTGCAGCATCACCGTCCCCTAGCCGTACTCTCCTCCTGTTTCTCCTCCTTTGCCTGGCACCAAGATATAGACCAATGTAATCGCAGACAGTACAACTGCAGGAATAACAGCAGTACTGTTGTAGCTGCACTTGCATTGTAGCAATAACCTCAGCATCACTGACCGCTATCCTCACTCTTCTCCTGCTTCTCCTCTGATGCCTGGCACCAAGTTTTTGGCCACTGAGATTGTTGAAGGTACGCCAGTAAGAATAATTTGAGGTAAGAATACCTGAATACCCGCCACTGACCCCTATCCTCCCGCGCACTCTCCTTCTGCTTCTCCTTCTCTGATGCTTCGCACCAAGATATAGACCACTGTAATCGTAGACTGTACAACTGCAGTACCCTTGCAGCTGCACTTGCACTGTAGCAACAACCTCAGCATCATTGACCCTTATCCTCCTGCTTCCCCTCGGATGCCTCGCTCCAAGGTATAGACCACTGTGATCGTTGACTGTACAACTGCAGTAACGTTGTAGCTGCACTTGCACTGTAGCAATAAGCTCAATATCACTGACTCCTATTCTCTTGCATCTCCTCCTGCTTCCCCTCCGATGCCTGATGCCTAATGAGGCGGGCAATGCTTTGTGGCAGCTGCTTCAAGATCTCACACTGCAGCATCATTGACGGCTCTCCTCCTGCTTACCCTCCGATGCCTTATCCATGATGAGGCAGGCAATGCTTTGTGGCAGCTGCTTCAAGATCTCACGCTGCAGCATCATTGACGGCTCTCCTTCTGCTTACCCTCCAATGCCTTATCCATGATGAGGCAGGCAATGCTTTGTGGCAGCTGCGTCAAGATCTCACGCTGCAGCATCATTGACGGCTCTCCTCCTGCTTACTCTCCTCCTGCTTCCCGTCCGATGCCTCGCACCAAGGTATAGACCACTGTAATCGTGGACTGTACAACTGCAGTACCCTTGTAGCTGCACTTGCACTGTAGCAACAACCTCAGCATCATTGACTCCTCTCCTCCTGCTTCCCCTCCGATGCCTGATCCATGATGAGGCGGGCAATGCTTTGTGGCAGTTGCTTCAACATCTCACGCTGCAGCATCACCTCATCTCTCAGGGATTGCATCTGTAGCTCAAAGCTATCCTTCATCTTTGCCAGCTCATCAGACAGCGTGTCACTATCCTGGGTCCCGAACCGCGCCTGCATACAAAAGAGAGGAGTTACTACTACACGTGCATATGTATTTCTTATTCTTCGGGGGAAAAAACACAAGCCTTATACATGCTTTGGAGCTCATTAGATAGCGTGTCACTATCCTGGGTCCCGAACCGCGCCTGCATACACAAGAGAGGAGGTTTATTCAGTTATTTGTAGGGACCAGCATATCATATGATGTTGACCCAAGGCAAGTATGATAGCATACAAATTGCATCATATCATATTGTATATAATTGGCAACTTTAGTCTAGTCAGACTGCCGGCATCATATGATGGCATTATATCATATGGTATCATATTGCCGTTGCCTAGTTATTTGTGGCAAGGTTGGGCACTGGATACACTACGCATATATATGTATATCCTATTTCATCCCTACAGGAGCTTTATTGTACGAATAAAAATCATCAGTTATTGTATCAAGCAGGTCTCACCTCCGATGGTTCGCTGAGCATGATGGATTGATAGTACGCGAAGCTATCGACTGATGCAGACTCAGGAAGTGTCTCTGGAATGGGCGGTAGCCCCTTGGTGGAGCCGCCAATGTTAGGCAAGGTCACAAGCCCCCCGGCTGCACTAACCAGCGCAGCCTCCATTGCATAGTGGGAAGGACTGGTGCTCGTTATTGTGTCGCTAGTGGCTGAAATGCGTTCCCCTTCCTCTTCAGGGAGGTCTGCCAAGCGAGTGAGGGTCTGGACCACACGCGGGGCTGACTTGCGGTTTGTCAGCTTTTGGAGCTTGGACTGGCGGGCCTTGTCGAGGCGGCGGATGTCGTGAGCGAGGCGCTGAGGAGGGTGAGGTTGGAGGGTGTGTGTGTGTGTGCGGGGAGGAAGTGTGTGGATGTGTGGGGGTGGGTTAGAGTGGGTGAGGGTGCTAGCATGAAGGGAGGAGGCAAAGGTTGGGGCATGACTAGTGATTACCAGCTTTCGGATCTTGGACTGGCGGGCCTTGTCTGGTCGACGGATGCCATGAAAGGCTCTGATGAGGGTGGGGTTGGAGGGTGTCAGTGGATGTGTGGGTGTGGGTTGGGGTTGGTGAGGGTGGTATCGTGACAGGGGGCAGGGGCGCAGGTTAGGGGATGACTTGCGGTTGGTCAGCTTTGGGATCCTGGACTGGCGGGCCTTGTCGAGTCAATGGGTTATGTGAGAGAGGCTCTGATGATGGCTTGGGTAAGGTTGAGGACGAGGGTGTTGCGGGTGTTGGTGTTGGGGGTGTTGTGGTTGGTGCGGGAGAGGCTCTGATGAGGGTGGAATGAGGTTGAGGGTGTGGGTTGTGTGTGTTGTGGGTATGGGTGTTGTGAGTATGGGCGGTGTGGGTGTGGGTGGTGTGGGTGGTGCGGGAGAGGCTCTGAGGAGGGTGCATGCGTGAAGGGCATGGTCAAAGGTTGGGACAAGGTAGCACCGTGTGGCATGTTTCTATACATTTATATGTTACATATACGATGCCATCTTGTGGTGGGCGGCAGCATATTTTGATTAAATATAGCCCTGTTGTTAGTTTTGGTTATGGTAGCCAGCTGGCTACCCAGTAGCCATGTGTCTACCCCAAATGTATATGGAATGGCAATATGATATCATGTCATCGTATGATGCCGGCAGTCTGACTAGGTGAAAGTTATAATTTATACACATCATATGATGCAATTTGTATGATATCATACGATATCATTCTTGCCTTTGGTCAACATCATATGATATGGGTTCCTACAAATGCATAATGCGCACGGCAGCACTATTTTCTTGAATCCTCACCTCATTGGTCTCACAGAGGTACATCAGGTCACCAGCATGGAGGTACACACCAGCACTACACACCAGCATGGAGGTACACACCAGCATGAAGGTACACACCAGCACTGCTTGATTAGGGTAGAAGTGTGTTCATAGCAGCATGATTTGGTTTGACATTATCAGAGTTATTAGACAGCTTTGATCATATCCAACATAACACTTGCCTCGTTGATCTCACAGAGGTACATCAGGTCGTCAGCTGAGAGGTACAACATGTCACACTCCGAGTGGCAGAACACATTCTCTTTCCTTGTCGCCTTCACCTCTCCCTGCACGTCAGTGACCAACAAGTGAATGTGTGTTAGTGAATGTGTGTCTGTTTGTATATTTGTGAATGTGTGTTTGTGAAGGTGTATTAGTGAAAGTGTTTCTGTTCGTATATTTTTAAATGCACGTCGCAAGTGAATGTGTGTTAGTGAATGAGTGTTTGTTTGTGTATTTGTGACTGTGTGTTTGTGAATGTGTGTCTGTTTGTATATTTGTGAATGTGTGTTTGTGAAGGTGTGTTAGTGAAAGTGTTTCTGTTCAGTTATTTGTAAATGCACGTCGCAAGTGAATGTGTGTTAGTGAATGAGTGTTTGTTTGTGTATTTGTGATCTAGTGTATTTGTGGACGTGGATGTTTGTAGAATGGTGTGTCGTGTTTGTAATATTGTAGAATGTGTGTGTTGTAAGTGAAAGTGTGTGGAGTATAGTTAATGGTGTTTTCTGGTTTGGTATCTGTTGTAAATGCAGCGTCCGCAGTGAAGGGGAGGGTGTGTGTTTGTGAAGTGAGTGTGTTGTTTGGTATTTTGTGAATGTTTGTTTTGTGTGTTAATGTGTGGGCATTTGTGAATGGTTTGTTAGTGAATGTGTGTGTAGTCTGGTCGTGAGTACTTGTGAATGCCGACGTCGTCAGTGAGGAATGTGGTTGGTGAAGTGTGTGTTTTGTTTTGTAATTTTATTGTGAGTGGGGTGTCTTGAGTTGAGAGATGGGTGATGGTCGTGTCGTGGAATGTGGTTTGTGGTGTGTGTTTGTTGTAGAATGATATGTAGTGGCTAGTTTGGTAGTTAGTTAAAAATAATCTGTTTGGTGAATGTGTGTTTGTGTGTGTGTTTATTTGTGTTTTTTGTGTGATTATGTTTGTGTTGTGTGTTGTGTTTGTTGCAAATGTATAACAGCTTGCTGTACAGTCGGTAGACTCGGAAAAATCGAAAAAACAGCATTCATGAAAGTCAAATGCCCCAAATAACAATCAAATCACAAATAAGCATGGAAATCACAAGTCGCATTAATACAAAATAAGCATTACAACCAGTAATGCCAGACGGCACACACAAAAGAGAGGCATAACGTAGAAGGTAAAAATAATGGCATTCGAAACCAAGTCATTTACTGCGGGCTAACCCGTGTTAGCGTTTGGAGGCCACCTCAACCACTGATATGGGTAGAGTTTTGCCTTATTTTGTACCCTTTTTTCTTCTTCTTTTCTATGAGCTATTCTCGATACTAGACTCCGACGATGCCTCATCAATCACAGCACTCAGACAACAACTGTTATCTGGTCCGGTGCGGAACTGCAGAAAGAAAGAGAAGCGTGAACAGCGGAAGAAATCCCTGCATCATCTCATCTTCGAATACGCCGTTACAAGCCGACGATGCAAACCAACGATTACTCTACTAACCTTAAGAAACCACATCATGCACAAAGCGTGAACGAAGTCGCCTATGCTCAACTCTAGTCCCTCGCTCCGCCATCCCGCATCACCAACATACTATCGTACTACTCCACCTTGCTTTGGTACACGTGCCTGGCATTCTCTGACGCATACAGCGGGCGCCGCACAATACACATCCGCAATACATCATACATCAACCAAACAAAGTACTAGAGTCGACTGCACGTCAAGTTTGCTATGATCCCAACAGGGCTCTTAACTATCCCCCTCCGCCTACCTCCTCAGCAGCACAGCACCACAGGGTCTAAAGGGTACTAGCTACATCACACGAGGCGTGCGAAGCCAATTCTCAACTAGCCCCCTCCGCCGCCCTCCTGCTCAGCGCATCACCAAGATGACGAGGAGCACGCACGGCAAGCGGCGTTTGCCCACCTTCCTCTAACTATCACCCCTCCGCCCGCCTCATCCTGCATCAGCAGCCCACCAACTACGACGGAACTAGGGGTACACTCAACGGCAGAGCTTGCTAATCCCACATCGCAACTAGCGCCCCCGCCTCCGCCGCCTGCTCATCTGCAGCAACCACAGTAGAGGATACGACTCACTCAAGCGGGGCGAGTGCCCACAGTCTCTCGACGATCCCCCGCGCCGCCGCCGCCTCATCAATCAGCAGCACCACAGTCTAGGGGAGACCACGTCACTTGCGAATCCCACATGCCAAACGAGCCCCCGCCGCCGCCGCCGGCGTCAGCACAAATCAACCACAGGACGTACGAGGAGACACTCACAGCAAGCTGGGCGAGGTCCCCACATTCTCTAGTACCCCGCCTCCTCCGCCGCAGCAGCTCACACAGTACGCGGGTACGACTCTCACGGCAAGCGCGAGTGGCCACAGTCTCTACGAGCCCCCGCGCTCCCCTCCGGCTCATCAGCCATCACCAACAGGACGAGGGACGACGCACGGCAAGGGTGCGTTCCCAACTGCGCTCGATCCCCCTCGCCTCACGCCTCACAGCAACCAACCGTACAGGGTACGTTACGCAGGGCACGTGGGCGAAGCCCACAGGCTCCACTAGCCCCCGCCTCCTCATCCTCCTCATCAGCATCACCACATGACGAGTACTACTCACGTAACTCACGCCAGCTGCGAATTCCCACTCTCTCCTTCCTCCTATCAGCATTACCGACAGTTTTCGTCGTGCTGCTCACGCCAATCGGCGAATATACTGCTTCCTCTTTCTCCCTACCCTCATCATCATTACCCAACATACAATGGTTACACTCACATCAAGCATACACATTCCCACATTCTTTACCATCCTCCTCCCCCTCCTCCTCCTCCATCCTCTCATGTCTTTAACCATAACCTCCTCCCCCTCCTCCTCCTCCTCCTCCTCATCACCAACATTACTACGGCACTACTCGCGCCAAACTTACAAACTCCTGCATTCTGTATTACCCTATGCCTCATCATCACCAACATTACAATCATGCAACTCACGTCAAGCTTGCGAATCACCACATTCTCTCCAAACACAGTCCCCTCAGGAACTTTGAGACAACACTGCTTCTGATCAGCGAAGAGCGCCGCAGATGGTTACATATCCGCCTGATGTCCAAATGTACAGCTCACTGCTGCTTTCACCTACGAGTGGAAAAGATAATCGTGTTATCACACATTTGTACATTCCTATTTGTGGACCCTAAACCCCCTCTTGTGTATCTTCCTGACTGATCCGGTCTGTATGGAGGCTTCTCCTCTGTTCCTGAAAACCCAACCGCACCCCACGCCCACCCAGAAGCCCACCCTGACTGCTCCGGTCATATGGAAGGCTCCGCCTCCTCTTTGGCCATGTAACGGAAAAACCAACCACCCCCCCCCACCCAAGCCACCCTGAGACATGATTAGGGGTCGGCATGAGGCTTCTTCTCCTCTGTATCCTAACCTCGCCGCCAGGGCACCCCACCCAAGACCAGCCCCGTAAAATACCCACTCAAACCTCGCCCAACCTGACCCAACCCAACCTGACTGATCCGATCAGTACGGAGGCTTCTCCTCTGAAACTCCATGAACACGAAAAACAAGACTACATATGAAACATACACAAAGATGAAACACAAAACGAAATGAACACAAAAGCAGAGACGCAACAAAAATAACATGAAAACTAAGATATAAAAAACACAAATTCCCCCTGACAAGAGTCCGAAAAGTAAAATCGAAATGGTTTCGGTCAAAGCAATGTAGGTTGAGTAGAAGAGGTGGATGGTGTGAAGTGGTGGGGAAGGGGGTGTGGAAAAAGACGCTGAAAGCCCCATGAAAAAGTCACTAATTAAGCTGTCGCCGGCAAAATGACCAATATCTTCTCTTTCCACAATTACATAAATAGTAAAAAAGCCCATAAACCATTAGTGGAAAAACCAGAGAACAACATAAACATTATACAAAATATCAGCGTCCCAGAAGGGCCACACCCATGATGGAGCCACCACAGACACAATTTAGTTGTAGTCTCAGTAATGGAAAAAGTGCTTAAAAAACAAAAATAAAAAAATCGATCAAGCGCATAGGAGCGAGATAGCTCAAAAGTCCACTATGCATAAGTTGAAAATAATCTATTACAAAAGGAAGGTGGCTTGGTAGACAAGAAAAGAGTCGAAGTAAAAAAGAATCGAGACAAAAAAAGAAGAACGAAAAAAACCTGAGATAGCCTTCTGAGCTCTGTTGTGAAGCCATAACCATGCTAACAGAGAAGAGAAAAAGAATCGTGCCGACCTTGTCGGCAGAACTCCGAGAAAAAGGAAGAGAACATCCGCGAAACCCGATACATGGTCCCAACCGCCGAAAAGAAACCGAGAACCCCCAATGAATCTTCCAAAAGAAGATAGCTCACGACCGCGATACGTGCCAAGGAATCTACTCAAGAAGAAAAGAACGAAAAGAAGCTTCTGATCTGTCTAATTCTGAAAATTGGAAACTACTTTTTCGCAGTTAAATATTAAAATTAGAAAACCCTAAAAAATGTTGAAAAGGGTCTAGAGGAGGGGGGGGGTGGGAGGACACAACCAGTAAAGGGTCCGCCAGAATTGTCACACAGATATAACGGAGGGATCAAAGGAAAAAAAAGAGGACCAGCAAGAGAAAATTACACGGAAGAAAAAAAGAAAAACGCGGGTTTCTGGCGTAAAAAGCTTTCTCGTCAGACTCGAAGAGGTGCAATAGACCAAACCTTGGTCAGGGAGTTTCCGACCGTAAACCCAACAAAAGAGGGCCGGCCAGAAGGATTTATTTATGGGCATAAATTGTGACCTCGGGCGGATCCTCCTGGGAACACGTTAAAAACTCACATTCGATGTACATGTGACAATAAACCAACCTTTGAGGTACACGTAGGTATCTGCGGAGCAGTGATATAGCTGCAGGCGCGTGCACATGTCAGTCAGGAACACCTCATCCTCTGAAAATAAAACCAACCTTTGAGGTACACGTAGGTGTCTGCAGAGCAGTGATACAACTGCAGGCGCGTGCACATGTCAGTCAGGAACACCTCGTCCTCTGAAAAATAAACCAACCTTTGAGGTACACGTAGGTGTCTGCAGAGCAGTGATACAGCTGCAGGCGCGTGCACATGTCAGTTAGGAACACCTCATCATCAGCATGCTTCTGCAAGATGGGAATCCTCTGCAGGGGAGGTGGCAAGGGGGACCAGGGGTTTAGGGTATGTGTGACTGTTTTATTTCGTTTGTACAGGGGTTTACGGTACGTGTGACTGTTTAATTTTATTTATGCAGGGGTTCAGGGTATGTGTGACCGTCTCATTATTATTTGTGCAGGGGTTCAGCGGATGTCTGACCGTCTCATTGTTATTTGTGCAGGGGTTCAACGGATGTGTGACTTTCTCATTATTATTTGTGCAGGGGCTCGGGGTATTTGTCACAGTTGTTTATTTGATTGTGCAGGGGTTCAGGGTATGTGCGACTTTTGTATATTTGTGCAGGGGTTCAAGGTATGTGCGACTTTTGTATATTTGTGCAGGGGTTCAGGGTACGTGTCACTGTGTTTACCTATGCAGGGGTTCAGGATATGTGTGACTGTTTTATTTGGTTTGTTCAGGGGTTCAGGGTATGTGTCACTGTTTATCTTATTTATTTGTGCTGGGGTTCAGGGTATGTGTCACTGTTTATCTTATTTATTTGTGCAGGGGTTCAGGGTATGTGTCACTGTTTAGCTTATTTATTGTGCAGGGGTCAGGGTATGTGTCCTGTTATCTTATTTATTTGTGCAGGGGTTCAGGGTATGTGTCACTGTTTATCTTATTTATTTGTGCAGGGGTTCAGGGTATGTGTCACTGTTTATCTTATTTATTTGTGCAGGGGTTCAGGGTATGTGTCACTGTTTATCTTATTTATTTGTGCAGGGGTTCAGGGTATGTGTCACTGTTTATCTTATTTATTTGTGCAGGGGTTCAGGGTATGTGTCACCGTTGTATTTTATTTGTTCAGGGGTTTAGGGTACGTCTCACTATTTTATTTGTTCAGGGGTTTAGGGTACGTCTCATTATTTTAAGTGTTCAGGGGTTTAGGGTACGTCTCACTATTTTATTTGTTCAGGGGTTTAGGGTACGTCTCACTATTTTATTTGTTCAGGGGTTTAGGGTACGTCTCACTATTTTATTTGTTTGTTCAGGGGTTCAGGGTACGTGTCACTATTGTATCACCTTCAAGTCTTCACCTGCACCTCAATACTCACCTTGATTGTGGTTCCCCCCCCCCCCCCCTCCCCCCCCCCACACACCCACACCCACACCCAGGCCTCTCTCTTGTCCCCTCTCACCTTGATTGTGGCGAAGTATAGATGATGCATGATTTTGGTGCACAGGTCAAAAGGCAGTCGAGGAAGCACAGCTGCCCCCCCCCCCCCCCCCCCCCCCCACACACACACCACACCCAGGCCTCTCTCTTGCCCCCTCTCACCTTGATTGTGGCCAAGTATAGATGATGCATGATTTTGGTGCACAGGTCAAAAGGGCAGTCGAGGAAGCACAGCTGCCCCCCCCCCCCCCCCCCCACGCCCCCCCCCCCACACAGGCCTCTCTCTTGTCCCTCTCACTTGATTGTGGCCAAGTATAGATGATGCATGATTTTGGTGCACAGGTCAAAAGGCAGTCGAGGAAGCACAGCTGCCCCCCCCCCCCCACACCCACCCACAGGCCTCTTCTCTTGTCCCTCTCACCTTCATTGTGGCCAAGTATAGATGATGCATGATTATGGTGGCACAGGTCAAAAGGCAGTCGAGGAAGCACAGCTGCCCCCCCCCCCCCCCCCCACACACACACACACACACACACACACACACACACAGGCCTCTCTCTTGTCCCCTCTCACCTTGATTGTGGCCAAGTATAGATGATGCATGATTTTGGTGCACAGGTCAAAAGGCAGTCGAGGAAGCACAGCTGCCCCCCCCCCCCCCACCCACCCACCCACACCCACACACACAGGCCTCTCTCTTGTCCCCTCTCACCTTGATTGTGGCCAAGTATAGATGATTCATGATTTTTGGTGCACATGTCAAAGGCAAGTCGAGGAAGCGGCAGCCCCCCCGCCACACCCACCCACCACACCACCACCAACACCCACCCACACAACCAGGCCTCTCTCTGGTCCCCCTCTCACCTTCATTGTGGCCATACATATATGAGCATTATTTTGGTGCAACAGGTCAAAATGCAGTCGAGGAGCACGGCCCCCCCCCCCCCCCCTCCCCCCCAGCCCCCCCCCCCCCCCCCCCCCCCCCCCCCCCCCCCCCCCCCCCACACACACAACACCACCACACACACACACACGCCGTCTCTCCTTGTCCCCTCTCACCTTGATTGTGGCCAATTATAGATGATGCATATTTTGGTGCGAAGGGTCAAAAGGCATCGAGAAGCACAGCTGCCCCCCCCCCCCCCCCCCCATCCCCCCCCCCCCCCCCCCCCCCCCCCCCCCCCCCCCCCCCCCACACACACACACACACAGGCCCTCTGTCCCCTCTCACCTTTAGTGTGGCCAAGTAATAGATGATGCATTTTTTGGTGCACATGTCAAAAAAGGCATCCCGGAAGCTGAGCTGACCCCCCCCCCCTCCCCTCCCCCCCCCCCCCCCCTCCCCCCCCCCCCCCCCCCCCCCCCCCCAACCACAACCCACACCAGGCCCTCTCTTTCCCCTACTCACCCCTTTTTTGATTTTGGCCAAGTATAGATTATCATGATTTTGGTGCACAGGTCAAAAGCATCGAGGAAGCACAGCTGCCCCCCCCCCACCCCCCACCCCCCCCCCCCCCCCCCCCCCCCACACACACACACACCACACACACACGACACAGGCATCCTCTTTGTCCCCTCTCACCGAAGAGAAAAAAGAGAGTGACGAAAATAAGTTGAATCGTGGCCAGTTATCAGATGATCCCTTAAATTTTGTGCACATGTCAAAAGGCAGTCGAAGAGCAAGCTCCGCGCCCCCCCCCCCCCCACGCCCACCCACCCACACCCAGCACACCAGGCCTCTCTCTTGTCCCCTCATCAGCTTGATTTGTGGCCAATATAATAATGATTGCCAGATTTTATGGTGGCACAGTTCCAAAGGCAGTCGAGTACGCAACAGCTGCCCCCCCCCCCCCCCCCCCCCCCCCCCGTCCCCCCCCCCCCCCCCCCCCCCCCCCCCACCCAACCCACACAGGCTCTCTCGTTGTCCCTCTCACCTGATTTGGCCCAAGTATAGACATGATGCATGATTTTGGTTCCAATTCAAAAGGCAGTCGAGGAAGCACCAGCTGCCCCCCCCCCCCCCCACCCATTCCCACCCCCACACACACCCACACACACACCCAGGCCGCTCTTTGTCCCTCTCACACCTTGATTGTGGCCAAGTATAATATGATGCATGATTTTGTGCACATAGGTCAAAGGCAGTCTAGGAAGCACAGCTTCGCTCCCCCCCCCCCCCCCCCCCCCCCCCCCCCCCCCCCTCAACACACAAACATCCTCTCTCTTGTCCCCTTCATCACTTGATAGTGGCCAAGTTAGATGATGCATGATTCGGTGCAACAGGGTCAAAAGGCAGTCGAGGAAGCACAGCTGGCCCCCCCCCCCCCCCCCCCCCCCCCCCCCCACACACACACCCACATTCAAACGCAGCACACAGGCCTCTCTCTTGTCCCCTCTCACCTTGATTGTGGCCAAGTATAGATGATGCATGATTTTGGTGCACAGGTCAAAAGGCTTCGAGGAGCCACTCCCCCCTCCCCCCCCCCCCCCCCCCCCCCCCCCCCCCCCCCCCCCCCCCCCCCCCCCCCACACACATCACACACACCCAGTCCCTCTCTTTCCCCTCTCCACCTTGATTTTGTCCAAGTTATATGATGCGATGATTTTGGTACAACAGGTCAAAATTCATTCGATGATCACAGCCCCCCTCCCCCCCCACACACACCACACACACCACCCAGCCCCTCTCTTGTCCACTCTCACCTTGGTTGTTGGCCAATTGATTGATGCCTGATTTTGGTACACAGGTCAAAAGCAGGTCGAGGAGACACAGCCCCCCCCCCCGCCCCCCCCACCCCCTCCCCCCCCCCCCCCCTCCCCCACCAACACACACACCACAAAACAACACACACCGCAGAGGCCTCTCTCTTTTCCCCCTCTCACCTTTGATAGTGCCAATTATAGATGATGCATGATTTTGGTTCACGAGGTCAAAAGGCAGAGTCGATTAAGGTCACAAGCTGCCCCCCCCGCCCCCACCCCCACCCCCCACACACACACGCAGGCCTCTCTCTTCCCACTTCTCACCTTGATTGTGGCCAAGTATAGATGCTGCAATGATTTTGGTGCACCGGTCAAAGTAGTCGAGGCAAGCACAGCCCCCCCCCCCCCCCCCCCCCCCCCCACACAACACACACACCCAGGCCTCTCTCTGGCCCCCAGCTCACCTTGATTGTGCCCATAAGATGATGCCTGATTTTGTGCACAGGTCAAAAGGCATCGAGGAAGCACAGCTGCCCCCCCCCCCCCCCCCCCCACCCACCCCCACCCCCCCCCCCCCCCCACACACACAGGCCTCTCTCTTGTCCCCTCTCACCTTGATTGTGGCCAAGTATAGATGATGCATGATTTTGGTGCACAGGTCAAAAGGCAGTCGAGGAAGCACAGCTGCCCCCCCCCCCCCCCCCACCCCCCCACCCACCCACACAACCCACACCCACACACATGCCTCTCTCTTGTTCCCCTCGTACTCTCACCTTGATTTGGCCAAGTATAGTTGATGCAATGATTTTGTGCCATGTCAAAATGCTTCGAGAATCACAGCTGCCCCCCCCCCCCCCCCCCCCACCCCCCACACAGGGTCCCTCTCTTGTCCCCTCCTCACCTTAGATTGTGGCCAAGTATAGATGATGCATGATTTTGGGTGCACAGTCAAACAGGCATCGAGGCAGCCCAGCTTGCCCCCCCCCCCCCCCACCACCCCCCCCCCCCCACCACACAACCAGGCTCGCTCTTGGTCCCTCTCACCTTGATGGGGCCATGATAGATGATGCATGATTTTGGTGCACAGGTGCCAAAAGGCCAGTCGAGGAAGCCGCTGCCCCCCCCCCCCCCACTCAAACAAACTCACACCCACCCACAACACCCCATCATCCTCTCTCTGTCCCCTCTCACCTTGATTGTGGCAAGTATAGATATGCATGATTTTGGTGCACAGGTCCCAAAGGCCAGTCGAGGAATACAGCTGCCCCCCCCCCCCCCCACCCACCCCACCACCCACAAACCAGGGGACTCTCTCTTGTCCCCTCTCACCTTGATTGTTTGCCAAGTAATGATCATGATTTTGTACACAGTCTAAAGGCAGTCCAAGGAAGCACAGAGCCCTCCCCACACCCCCACCCCCCCCCCCCACACACAACACACGCACACACACAGGCCTCTCCTCTTGTCCCCTCTCACTTGATGTGCCAAGTATGTGAGTGCATGATTTGTGGGTGTCACAGTCAAAAGGGTAGTCGAGTAAGCAACAGCCCCACACACAACACACACACACACACACACACCCGGCCCTCTCTCTTGGCCCTCTCACCTTGATTGTGGCCGAAGTATAGATGATCATGATTTTGGTGCACAGGTCCAAGTCAGTCGAGAACACAGCTGCCCCCCCCCCCCCCCCACCCACCCCCCCCCCACCCCCCCCCCAGCACACAGTCCTGCCGCTCTTGTCCCCTCTCCACCTTGAATTGTGCCAGTATAGATGATGCATATTTAGGTGCACAGTCTACAAGGCAGTCGATGAACACAGCTGCCCCCCCCCCCCACCCACCCACCCACCCACACACCCACACCCACACACAGGCCCTCTCTCTTCTCCCCTCTCACCTTGATTTGTTGGCCAATATAGTTGAATGCATCGATTTTTGACACAGTCAACAAGCCGTCGAGGAAGCACACTTGCCCCCCCCCCCCCTGCCCCCACCACCCAACACCACACAGCCTCTCATCGTTGTCCCCTCTCACCTTGCATATGTGGCCAAGTATGAGATATGCAATGAGTTTGGTGCACAGTCAAAAGCATTCAGATGAAGCACTCAAGCTCCCCCCCCCCCCCACCACCCCCCCCCCCCCCCCCCCCCCCCCCCACCCACAACGCCAGGCCTCTCTCTTTGTCCCCTCTCACCTTTGATTTGGCCAAGGATCATGATGCCATGATTTTGGTGCACAGGTCAAAAGCAGTCGATTAAGCACAGCTGCCCCCCCCCCCCCCACCACCACCCCAACCCCATACACCCCCCCAACCCACTCCCAGGCCTCTCCTCCTCTTTGGTCCCCTCTCCCTTGATTGTGGCCGACGTATGGATATGCATGATTTTAGGTGCAACAGTCAAAGGCTCGAGGGAAGCCACAGCCACCCCCCCCACCACCACCACCCACCCCAGCACACCCACACTCCCATCAAACCCACCTCACACAATACCATTCCTCTCTCTTGTCCCCTCTCACTTTGACAATTGTGGCCAATTATAGATTGATGCCTTATTTTGTGTCAAACAGGTCAAAAGCATCGTCGAAGCCCAACAGAGCTCCCCCCCCCCCACCCACCCACACACCCAACCCCCACGCCTACCCACACGGCCTCTCTCTTGTCCTCTCTCCCTTGATTTGGCCAAGTATATATGATGCATGATTTTGGTGCACAGGTCAAAAAGGCAGTCTCGAGGAAGCAACGCGCCCCCCCCCCCCCCCCCCCCCACACACACACACACAGCGCTCCTCTCTGTCCCCATCTTCACCTTGATTGGTGCCAAGTAAGATGATGCATTGATTTTGGTTGCACAGTGTCAAAACACATCCCCGAGGAAGCACACACTCTTGCCCCCCCCGCCCACCCCCCCCCCCCCCCCACAACCCACAGCCCTCTCACATCATTGTCCCCTCTCACCTTGATTGGGCCAGTATAAGATGATGGCTTATTTAGGTGGCACGGTCAAAGGCCAGTCAAGGAAGCCACAACGGGCTGCCCCCCCCCCCCCCACACCCCTCCCACCCCCCCCCCCCCCACCCCACACCCCCACCCCCACACACCACGCTCTCTCTTGTCCCTCTCACCTTGAATGTGTGGCCCCCCAAGTATAATATGCATTTTTTGTGCACAGGTCAAAGGATCGGGAGCACCGCTGCCGCCCCCCCCCCCCCCCCACCCATCCCACCCACACAGGCCTCCTCTTGTCCCCTCTCACCTTGATTGTGCCAAGTATAGAGATGCAATGATTCATTGGTCTCAGGTCAAAAGCAGTCGAAGCACAGCTGCCCCCCTCCCCCCACCCCACCCACCCCCACACAGGCCCTCATCTCTTGTCCCTACTCCACCTTGGTTGTGGCCAAGTATAGATGATGCATGAGTTTAGTGCACACAGGTCAAAGGCATCGAGGAGCACAGCTGCCCCCCCCCCCCCCCCACAGGCCTCTCTCTTGTCCCCTCAACCCTCTCCCCATCGTCAACCTTGATTGTGGCCAAGTATCAATGTTCATGATTTTTGGTCACAGCAAAAGGCAGCGACGGAAGCACATCTGCCCCCACCCACCCCCCCCCCACCCCCCCCCCCCCCCCCCTCCCACCCCCCCCCCCCCCCCCGCCCCACACACACACACCCATCACACTGCCTCTCTCTTGTCCCCTCTGCCTTGATTTGGCCAAGTAAATAGATGATGCATGATTTGTACACAGGTCAAACAAGGCAGTCGAGGAAGCACAGCCCCCCCCCCCACCCACACTACACCAACACACACACCCACACCTACACCCACAACCCCAGGCTCTCTCTTGTCCCCTCATCACCTGATTGTGGCCAAGATAATGATGCAATGATTTTAGGGTCACAGGTCAAAGGCAGTCAGCGGAGCACAGCGGCCCCCCACCCCCCCACCATCCCCCCCCCCCCACCCACCCACACCCACACCCACCCACCACACAACACCCAGCCTCTCTCTTGTCCCCTCTCACCTTGATTGTGGCCAAGTATAGATGATGCATGATTTTGGTGCACAGGTCAAAGGCATTGGCGAGTAAGCACAGCTTGCCCCCCCCCCCCCCCCCCCCCCCCCCCCCCCCACACCCCACACACACACGCCCACGGCCCTCTCTCCCTCTCCTTGTCCCCCTCTCACCTGATTGTGTCCAGTATAATGATGCATTATTTTGGTACCCAGGTCAAAGGTTCTCGAGTCGCGGAAGCACAGCTGGCCCCCCCCCCCCCCCCCCCCCCCCCCCCACACACACACACCCAGGCCTCTCTCTTGTCCCCTCTCACCTTGATTGTGG
This sequence comes from Chlamydomonas sp. ICE-L, assembly GCA_013435795.1. NCBI lineage: Eukaryota > Viridiplantae > Chlorophyta > Chlorophyceae > Chlamydomonadales > Chlamydomonadaceae > Chlamydomonas > Chlamydomonas sp. ICE-L. The sequence continues at coordinate 12,494,586 of JACBWV010000552.1, forward strand.
CCAAGTATAGATGATGCATGATTTTGGTACACAGGTCTCAGGCCGGTCGAGAAGCACTGCTGGCCCCCAGCCCCCCACCCCCCCCACACACCCCCACCACACAAATCACACCAGGCCTCTCCTCTTTCACCTACTCAACTTGTTGTGCCAAGTATAGGGTGATGCAATGATTTGGTGCCACAGGTCAAAGGCCCGTGCGGAAAGCACAGCGCCCCCCCCTCTCCCCCCCCCCCCCCCCCCCCCCACACACACACACACACACCCAGGCCTCTCTCTTGTCCCCTCTCACCTTGATTGTGGCCAAGTATAGATGATGCATGATTTTGGTGCACAGGTCAAAAGGCAGTCGAGGAAGCACAGCCCCCCCCCCCCCCCCCCCCCCCCCCCCCCCCCCCCCCCCCCCCTCCCCCCCCCCCCACCCACACACACACACACACACACACACACACACGCCCAAGCCTCTCTCTTGTCCCCTCTCACCTTGATTGTGGCCAAGTACAGATGATGCATGATTTTGGTGCGCAGGTCAAAAGGCAGCCGGGTAAGCACAGCTGCTCTGTCGTATGGCTTGATGCTCTTCACACTGCTTCGACTGAAATCCATAACTCTGCGAGATATTAAGCAGTGTAGGGGTTGCTGACGATGGACAGTGGGATGGTGATGATGAGGATGGGGATGACAATGAGGATGAATACGGCCATGGTTAAAGGCTATTCACACTGCTTGGACTGAAATCCATCACTCTGTGGGGCATCACGCAGTGTAGGGGGTTAGTTGATGATGGACAAATGGATGGAGATGATGAGGATGGCAATGAGGATGACTACGACCATCACCATGACTATGAGCATGGGCTGTTGCTCTCCACACTTCTTTGACTGAAATCCATCACTCTGCAAGGCATCAAGCAGTGTTGGGGTTGTTGATGATGGACAAACGGATGGTGATGATGAGGATGGCAATGAGGATGACTACGACCATCACCATGACTATGAGCATGGGCTGTTGCTCTCCACACTTCTTTGATTGAAATCCATCACTCTGCAAGGCATCAAGCAGTGTTGGGGTTGTTGACGATGGACGAATGGATGGTGAAGATGAAGATGAGGATGGTAATGAGGATGACTACGACCAAAACCATGACTGCAATCATAGGTTAGTGCGTTGGTTGGTTTTCTAGCCGGTTGCTACCTTCTTTCGCACACATGCGTGCACAACTTGTGTATGTTTATGTATTGTTTATAAGCATGTATTTATTTTGTTATGCCCATTAAAATGTATGTATTTTTATACATGCAGCTTTGTGTAGGCCTATGCATTTGCATCCTGTCTGTTATTGTTACATAACCTGTCTTCTTGTTCTCTTGTCATTTAAATGTGTGTATTTGAACAGTCCAGCCGTAGCCAAATAGGGACTTGCCCAACGTTCAAACAGGAAGGGCAGATTAAAACAACAAGCACTGGTTAACTGAACCGCATCAACTAATATGGCAATACACAAGGGGCCAACATGGTGTCTCACTTTCTTGCTAGGGTTTGGGACTACCCCCCCCCCACACACCCACACACCCACACACACAACAACAACACACACACCACAACTATCCCCCCACTACCCCCACACCGTATATGGCAATACCACTGCTTCTTTTTGAGGCTATATGTTGCAGCTTCTCGACAGCTCCTTGCACCCTTCAGCAAAACCTGAAGCTAGCTAGTGCGTCCAAAAGCTGGTCAGGCATGTTTCCATTGAAGCTGTTATCCTTGGGCTTGGCTCAGTTGCTGGCTAATGGAGCTGGGTGGAAGCTGCTACGTGTAGCCCCCAAAAGAAACAGTGGGCAATACGCAAGGGGCCAACATGGTGTCTCACTTTCTTGCTAGGGTTTTGGACCCCCACCCACCCACCCCATCCCCCGCCCCCCCCTCCACACCCACCCACCCACTACCATGGTGTCTCACTTTCTTGCTAGAGTTTTGGGGAGCTCCACATCTTTGATGAATTCGGTGATTTGCTCTAACTGGTCCGCTCGTGCTGCATTGTTTGCATCCAGCCGGCCCACGATGACAGCACACCGTCCGAAACAGAATGAGAGGAAGAAACCGCCAAGCACCATTGATACGATCGCCCTGCAATTGGTTTTTTTGTTGTTGGGTTTTGGGTTTGGGTTTTGGTTGGGTTGGAGTTGAGTTTGGGTTTGGGTTAGGATTGGGTTTTGATTGGGTTGGGGTTGGGATGTTTGCATCCAGCCGGCCCCAATGACAGCACACCGTATGAAACAAAATGAGAGGAAGAAACCGCCAAGCACCATTGATATGATCACCCTGCAAATTGGGTTTGGGTTTTGGTTGGGCTTGGGTTTTGGTTGGGTCTGGGTTGGGTTTGGGTTGTTTGCATTTAGTCGGCCCTCGATGACAGCAAACCGTCCAAAACAGAATAAGAGGAAGAGACCGCCAAGCACCATTGATATAATCACCCTGCGATATGGGTTTGGGTTGGGTTGGGGTCTTGTTTGGGTTATGTTTGGGATGGGTTTGGGATGGGTTTGGATTTGGTTTAGGTTGGGTTAAGTTTGGTTTAGGTTTGGTTTGGGTTTGAGTTTGATTTGGGTCTGGGTTTGGGTTTAGCTTTGGGCTGGCCTCACAGTAAACATATTGAGGAAGTGACTCAAACCGGTAGTGGTGCACGTTCGTTAGGTTGTGGGTTGTTATCTCCCACCGATCCCAAGTGCGCCTACTCTTTTGTACGAGTGCCAACTGAATCCTCAGTGCCGCTGGTTTGTGTTGGGAGTCCCACCTCCTGAGATGAAAATTTCTGTCATAAATACAAAATCAAAATCAGGGCATAGTCCCAAGCCACACACAGCTGGCTCGCTCAAAGCCTCTGCCCCCAAACTTGTCTGGTAAGTGGTGTTACACAATTGTATTGAAGTCACACCGCACAGTAAACATAACCATAAACATCTGGCTGGTTGGGTCAAGGCCTTTGCCCCCAAACTTGTCTGGTAAATGGTGTTACACAATTGTACTGCGGTCCAGGCGCACAGCAAACATAAACATAAACATCTGGCTGGCTGGGTCATAGCCCCGGCCCCCAAACTTGTCTGGCAAACGGTGTTCCACAATTGTTTTGCGGTCCAGGCGCACAGCAAACATAAACATAAACATCTGGCTGGCTGGGTCATAGCCCCTGCCCCCAAACTTGTCTGGTAAACCACGTTTTGTTTAGCTGCAAAATTTTGCATTATGTGATAAAACCCATTGTTATCGGAATCGGCCCTGCAATGAAACCCACAGTTTCGAGGCTCGGCCTTGTGGGCTGGATTTGGCCTGAAGCTGATCTGGCCTGGCTGACCTGGCTTTGCATGGCCAGTGGCCACTGCCTCGAACTGCAACCGCCCCCCCCACAAACACACAATTGAACGGGCCCGCCAGCCTGAAACTTCAAACCCTGCCCCGCCCTGCCCTGACCACTACTGCTCAACGGCTCGGGGCCGTCGTCTTCAGAATATCGTCCTCAATTCAACTCGTTCAAATCGTCTTCGTATGGTCAGCCCATATTGCTCCCAGCGGAAAAAGTCCTAGTGTTATCCTCGTTGTGGGTCAAGGCTCAACAGGTGCATTGCAGCCCTCATGGGCGCAAGGGCGTAAGGAGCTATTGCTGAACTTGCATTTTTTGCCTTTCATCTCCCTGGTGGTATACTTGTTCGTTCGCACATTCCTGCGCGCACTCCCTATGATCGGTTTGAGCCAATTGGTCTAATTCTTGCACTTCCGGAGGTCAACACTGCTGCAGGTCAGCTGCAGAGCCCAACACGACTTAATTGTTAGCTTGTTATTCCTTTCACTGTCTCTATCGCTGTTCCTGACCCATAGAGGACTGAGTGTCTCGATCGTAGCTGAGCTATTGCGACTGCCGCCTGGTTGAGATTTTCTGCGGTAAATTTGCCATGGGAGTCCCCCTGTCAGCACTCAGTACCTGGCAGCCTGAGGTGCTTGGATGAGCACACACTGATGGTGGGTGGTAGAAAGGGTGAAGAGCTGACAGGCAAAACATTGGGGGGCATTGGAGGCAGGGGGCACATAGGTAGGGCCATTCTGGTGTTGTACTAACTTCTCGGCAGGTGCACATTGGTTTCTACAGCACTCTCTGAGAGCTTCCCCTACCACCCCACAACCTCAAAACATCAGCCCACCATGGATCCCTTAGTTAGGGATTACAAGCCCCCCCCCCCCCCCCCCCCATGCGAGCCAGCAAATTAGATACCTGACATGTGCAACCAGCCAACCAATCGTGGCACACACTTGTGGCTGAGCATCAGGGCATTTCTTTTGCCTTTAAGTAGCTTCTGGCCAGCTCCCTGAGCCAGCCACTTTGATACATCTAAATGATTCAGCAGTTCTGGTCAGCTGAATGTGTCAGCTTCGTTTATCTCGTCAGTGTGAGGATTAGAGCTCGCAGACTGGGAGGCTATTCCAATTTTGAAATTTGAATTCCAAGGGATTTTGAAACCTGAGATTTTTGCTTATTCTGGATTCTGGGCAATTGGCTCCAGAACCAATATTGCGATGACAGGAGGGGGGGCAAATTTCCTTATAACAAACCCAGTGTTACTCAATTGTACTGCCGTCCGGTCACACAGGAAACATGAACATCTGGCTGGCTGGTTCAAAGCCCCTGCCCCCAAGCTTGTCTGACAGGACTACTTGAACTTGAACTTGGTTACATCGCAGTTGGTTAGAGTAACTGAAACCAGTGAGCTCACAAAGCAGATTAGACAGTTAAAAGACTTGTCCAGGTCATGGGTACTATAAACTCTGCCACTCGAACTAGGTTACATAGCTTCAGCTAGCAATTTGGCTGCTTGCCTTCTTTGGCAATAAACAAAACCATTTTTTGGCGGAGCCCCCTCTTCAAGGGGGCGGGAGCCCCCATGTTTACCCATTTGTCCGTCCGTGCGACCGACCAACCGCGCTGAAGCCTGACACGTCAGCCAACGGTCTCTTAACTCGCTTCAGTTGCCACCTGTCGCCCCCTCGCGATCACTCTCTGCCAATTTTTAGCGTCGCAGGCGATGCTGCATAGAACTTGTTTACCAGAACGTGAAGGTCAGCTCAGCAGGTGAAGACAAATGAGGGAAAGCTTGAGTTAAGAACAAATGATGGCCATTTCAGGGGGGCAGAGAGGGGAGGGAAGAGGGGGAGAGAGAGAGAGAGGAGGAGAGAGAGAGAGGGAGAGAGTACTGTGTGGCTGGACCGCAATGAAATTGTGTAACATCATTTACCATAGAGAGGCAGAGAGACAGAAAGGTAGATAGACGGACAGACAAACAGACAGACAGCGAGAAAGGGAGGAGGGTCATTGTGAGAGGGATCTCACCAGGGTACTAGAAAGCGCGCGCAGCAGAGCAATCTTGGTCTCCTTTTTTGAGCCCAACTGCACATTTTGCGCAGTTTTTTCAACCCCCTCAACAAGCCCTGTGGACGCAGCGCGCAGTTTTTTGCGCTTTTTGCACTACTAAGCGCTGACCAATTTGACGCTTGCACGCTTTAAGCGCTGACCAATTTGACAAAATGTAATTCCCATGTATTGTAATGCCTATTCAAATGTATGTATTTTACAGTTCAGGGGTAGCAAAATGTAGTACCCTGGATCTCACCAGATCTTCTCTGCAATGGTGTCATGGCAATTAAATTGTGTAATACCGTTTACCAGAGAGGGAGAGAGACAGACAGACAGACAGGCAGAGAGGGAGAAAGGGAGGAGGAGGTTTATTGTGAGAGGGATCTCACCAGATCTTCTCTGCAATGGTGTCGCCGCAGATGTCGCCATAGCCCACTGTTGTCATCGTGGTGTACGCCCAGTAGGTGGCAGTCGTGTACCTAAGTTGTGATGCGAAAATAATAAGTGGAAAACAAGTAGTGAAGAAGCCCAGTAGGTTGAAGTCGTGTACCTAAGTTGAGATGTGAACATAATTAGCGGAAATAAGTGGAAAAAGAAATAAAAAGTGAACACGATTAGTGGAAATAATAAGTGGAAATAGAAAGAGGGGTGGGGGGGTAGGGGGGCTTCTTCAAACCGAGAAGACCCCATGATCCAATAAAAACCCCTTCCTAACTGCCCCTTGCTCTTCGAAAACTTTTTTTCTAGCTTTCAGAATGACATGGGAGTGGAACTGGGGTGTTCCTCTCCTGAATATCAGTCCATAAATGCTATTTGGGAGAGATCCACCACATATTCTGTCCGGGGGGGGAGGGGGGGGGGGGGGGGGGGGCAGGGTCTCTCTCTCTCTCTCTCTCTCTCTCTGTATAATTCATTCATTCCGTACTGTTCTCAATATTTAACGGTTTAATTTGACGGGAGCACCCGTCAAATCGTGGGTAACGTTATATTACGAAATGAAAATGCCGTCAACCCAAAATCACGTGCGATTTTACTTGGGTAGGGCTTTGACTCCACATAGGGCTTACTACCTAGACAACGAACCTAGGCTCCTCCCAACCGGACAGCAGCAGCAATCGCAGCAGTGCTCGACAAGGCCGCCTTTCTCATTTCGTGGCTCAGCCCCTCAACAGATCCCCAGGGGGACGTTTACGCCCTCTGATAGCTCCAACTCACAAGAAGCGAAGGACCCTGTGGGGGGTTTTCGACCGGCTAGAGCCAGGGCAGATCACCGTCACCAAGAAAGAGGTGAATCAAGTTGCAGCCGAAGCTGGAGATGCTGTTGTCCGCCATCGACTACCTCCGCGAAGACGAGCAGCAAGTACTTCACTAAGAGGGCTGTGAATTTCATGCAAACGCTGGGTTACCTCGTAGACGGGTCTGAGCTCAAAACTAGATCCCACAAGAAGAAGTTTGTGACCTGGGAGCCCTTTCACAAGCTTCTGGCCATTGAAAGGCACACAACTCTCAACCCCAACTGGCTGCTCAGACCTTCCAATGAAAGGTTCCATTTGGGAAGCATTGAGCCTAGTGTGAACAGCCTCAAACTCAACTTTCCCATGGCTTTCAAGGACTTAACACATTTTATGACATTAATTAACCAAGAGATGATTTCAGGGGTTCATAAAAACGATTGAATGCCTCATTCTAGTTATTTCAAAGAGTACCAGTAGTGTTATGCTGAACAAGAAGTTGGGATCATTGCAGTATTATGTGTACACTCCTTGCAGGTCCTAGAACTGTGTACCCTAATATTGTACCATGAACCATGAACCAGTGTAACATGATTAAGTAGAAACGTTATGTTGCATAAATGGATTTATTAAAATGGAAACCGTCAAATGTGTAACGTCATCATATATTCATATTAAAAAAAAACGTCAAATCTTAAATGTCAATTTATAATACCCCCCCCCACACACACACCACCACCAAAACGCCAAATTTTGCGACCGTTAAATTTTGATAACAGTACGGTACATGAATTATAGTATATTGTATACAGCACACATCACACCTGAACACATATCAATTAACTCAGCAGTACAATTAATGAATTGTAGACATTAACTAGATTATATGCACAATTAAAGAATTTTATATATTAGTTTGTATTATGTGCATAATTTATTAATTATATACATGAATGATATTATATGCAGAATTCATTAATTATATACATGAATGATATTATGTGCATAATTCATTAATTATGTACATGAATGATAATATATGCAACTTTAGCATCACCTGAACATGAATCCATGAAGATCTATTTTACTTCGATGTATGATTATTTAATACAAAAAACTGTAAAACTAATTGTATGCATGAATTATATTATATGCAGCTTGAGGCTCACCTGAACATGAATCCATCAAAACAAATGTATAATTGATTAATTATTTACATGAATTATACTATATGCAGCTTGAGACTCACCTGAACATGAATCTATATAATCAACTATGCAATTAATTAATTAATTAATTATGTACATCTGTGTACATGAATGATATTATACGCATAATTCATTAATTAATTGTATACATGAATATTGTAAATGCATAATTAATAAATAATATACATGAATTCTATTATATGCAGCATGAGACTCACCTGAACGTGAATCCATGAAGAGCTTCACACCTGAAGTGTGGTCCGGCACACTCCATGCACAGGGTGATGGTGGACATCCTACAAAGTGAATACAGAGGTTTGTGATGGTGAAACATCCTGCAAAGTGAATACAGAGGGGGGGGGGGGGGGGATTCTATCCTACATTTATTTGCAGTTATTTTTTGTGAACACAGTCGCACAGGGTGATGGTGGGCATCCTGCAAAGTGGTACAGAGGGGGGGGGGGGGGGGGGGGGGGGGGGGGGGGTTCTACTCTACATCTATTGTAGTCATTCTGTGTGCGACCGGTGCGGACCCCAAGTGGAGGAAGTGTGGTTACCGGCAACTCCATGGCACAGGGTGATGGTGGAACACAAATCCTGTTAAAGTGAATACGGGAGGGGGGGGGGGGGGGGGGGGGGGGGGGGGGGGGGGGGGTCACCTTAAAATGCATCTTTCAAGAAGGTGACTAATATTAAATTAAGGGTCACTATGTTATGTAATATTAAGTGAATAATAATATTATTTATTATTGATTATTATAGAAGTAGGCCGAGGCTGTCTCAACCAGACTTTCAAATTTATTGAAAAAACTAATTACATTTTCTGGACTTAATATTAGTTATCTTACATTTTCAAACACTTCCTATATTAGTTGCCGTTTCCCTACTAGTTATAATGGTGCTGCAAAGAAAAAACCAAGGTTGGTATACCAAAAAACGGCGGGCACGGGCCCCCACCCCAGGGCGCGATTTTTGCGCACACTTTTTGAGCCCCACTGCGCGTTTCACGCAGTTTTTTCAACCCCCAGTGAGCGCAGAGCGCAGGTTTTGCGCTTTACGCACTAAAAAGCGCTGAGCAATTTGACAAATGTAGTACCCTGGAAGACACCCCAAATTACAAGTGCTATGCAGCGTCGCAAGCGACGCGGACAATTGGCGGAGAGTGTTGGCAACGGCACTACAAGTGGCAAATATGGAGCTGACCGAAGCCAGTTTGTTATGACTTGATTTGAGACAATTGGCTGACGTGTCAGGCTTTGTCTAGGTAGTCGGTCGGACGGACAACGGTGTGAATCTGGGGGCTTTCGTCCCCCAGAAGAGAAGTCTTCGCTAAAGAGGGCAACACAATGTGTATCTCCCTCTCACCCACAATGTGTATCTCCCTCTCACCCACAATGTGTATCTCCCTCTCACCCACAATGTGCATCTCCCTCTCACACCACATGCAACCTATTAAGACGAATACAAGGGTGCTGGAGACACACCAAACAATGAGTGCAACATGGCCTAACACAGCGGTTTACTCACAGTGGGCAGATATACCAGACACTTGTGACGGGGTCCTGCGCATAGTAGCGGGCGTCCAGCACCTCTGTTCTTCCATCTGTGGTGCTGTTGGGATCAAACGCTACAGGTATCTGAAGGTGGACCAGAAACGCAGAACCATGTCAATCTGGGGTATGGATACAGGCTGTAAGAGGATAAGGTGAGTGAGAGAGGTGAGTGAGTGAGTGAGTGATAGTGGAGTGGAGGGGAGGAGCGAGAGAGAGGAACGGAGAGGAAGGGAGCACGAGGAGTAGGAGAGAGACTGATGACAAGATTCGGTAGAGAGGAGCGGAGAAGACGAGGGGATTCTGTGGAATGAGTGAGAGAGATAGCGAGAGGACTGGGCGATTCCGGACGGCACCCTGAGGTGCTCGATTGAGACTGCGATATGATTAGGGGGCCGTAGAGGATGAGATGGGAGAGGGATGAAGCGTGAGACGGATCCAAGAGTCTCCGGCAAAAGAGAGTGGCTTCCGATGCAGAGGCGAGGAGGTCTACAGGAAAAGGATGGACCAGATCTGCAGATGGTGTTGTCATTTGGACCGCGATCGTGGGCGTGGTGACGGACCCGGGAGAGATGTTGATGATATCGAGGACCTCTCGATCGGTATAGGAGGAGATCTTCCGGGCAGAATGACCGTGTGAGAGATCGAGCACCCGAGATTGGAGAATGGAGGAGAGACGGTGGGAGGAAAGGTGGGATCGAGGGAAGAGGAAATGGGATCTAATCGCGGCCTTCGGTGGCGAGGAATGGGTTGGCACTGATGTTCGAGGAAGCGAGTCCGAGCATCCATCGTATCAGCGGTTGGCCTGGTGAGAGACATGAAACGAAGGCCGAGATGAGATGGCCGTTGACAGAAGGAGAAGTGATTTTTTGACGACGAGATTATTGATATGCGGGGTACTGGACCGGGACTGATGTCGAGTTGTTGAGAGTTGTCGACAGGAACACAGGGGATGATGCTTGGGGACCTCATTTGGTGTAGACCTTGGGCCAGATTGGAGATGGGGTTAGAGGACGTTAGAACGGGGAGAGTGATGCCTCTCCTAGAGAGAGGGCCCCTCTAGGCGAGAGGAGGAGGATAGTAGGGAAGACGGGGCGGGACTCTTTATACGCGAGGGGAGGGATGAGGAGCCATCCAACTAAACCCGGGAGGTCCAGGACGGCCCGGGGATAGATGAGGGCGGGAGGAATGACACTTTCTGGGGGATCTAGGCGAGAGGAAGCTCGCCGATCGGGGTCGATGAACGCGAGCTTCAGGAAGAAGATAGATCGGAGCGAGGAAGACGGAGGAGGGTTTTGACAGAGACTGGTGAGATGCACGAACCACCCGCACCGAGTCGATTGGACACGGGGAAGGAAGGATGATTGGGGCGTCGAGATACCGAGAGGTATCATCTTTGTCTTAGAGGTCGAGTATTCGCGATTGATGCTCAGTACCGAAAGGGTTTCAGGGACGACGACGGAGAGCTAGACGGCAGACCGAAAGGTTCGAGCGGGCCCGACCGACGGAGTTGGAAGTAGGGAGAGCCTACCTGAGAGAGTATGGGGAATGGAAGAGGAAGGACCGGCTTGGCTTGGAGATGAGGTTGGAGTCGGGAGAGAGGAGAGAGGATGGGGAGGTGAGGAGGAGAGGGGGGGGATGTAGAGAGGAGACGAGCATAATGGTCTGGGGACAGATGGCCAGCAAGGTTGAGTTTTGGTGTGCAAGGATTGTTCACACACACACATACGCACACATGCAAACAACACACGTACGCACACAAATAACACAAACACAACAACACACATACACACACACAAACAACACACACACTAACACGGACACACACAATGACCCCCTTTCATATTAATTTAATCCAATCCATCCATCCCACCACCACCGCCATCCAGTCCACCGGAGAACCCACCACAAAAAAACACACAAACAAAAAGCAACCAACGGACACAAAACACACACACCAACCACCAAGCATCACCACCACCACAACACACACACAAGCACAAGGACCACAACAAACACCACAACCACAAGCACCACCACCACCACAACACACACACAAGCACAAGCACCACCACCACCCAAACAACTCACACCCCTCCAACCGTGGGACCAGGCTCATAGGGTCCAATTAGCGCAACCACCACCAAACACACAAAAAACCACACCACCACCACCAACAAAGCACACCATCCACAAACACCACCAACACCACAACACACACACAGGCACCACCACCACCACCACAACACACACAAGCACCACCACCACAACACACACATAACCACAAGCACCACCACCACCAACACACTCTCCCCCTTACCATGACCAGCTCCTATGTCCCTATCTAGCAGCAGCATCACACACACACCACCACCCCCACAACACACACACCACCACAAGCACCACCACCACACACACTCTCCCCCTCACCGTGACCAGCTCATAGGTCCCTATCTTGTCCAAGATCCAGGTAGTCATGAGGCCCTCCTCTATCAGCTGCTTCTCTTGATGCGTTTCTTGCCAAATTGGGGCAAAAGCCAAAACATTTAGAAGAAAGAAAGCAAACCCGGCCAACCGTTGCGCCCCCATAATCATGAGGATGATCAAGATCTCAAACACGCTGATTAGCCACCCCCAAATCAAAGAACGCCATTTTTCCTTAGGATTGGAAGGACAAGGGTAGGCGGTGAGGAGGAGGGAAGGATGGAAGTGGGGTCAGGGTACGTGAGCGTGGTGAGGTGGGGAGGGGTGGGGGGGTGGGATAGGAAGAGGGGGAAGGGGTGGGTGGTTGGTTGTCATCCGGGCACGTGGCGCCCATGATCAATGAGGATGAGCAAGATCGCAAACAAGCCAACCCCACTCAAGGAGCTTCATTCTTATTGTCATGGGCAAAGGGGACCCAGAGGAGGGGAGGGTGGAGTGGGGGAATTCGGGGGGGTCTAGCCTCTATTAGTTGGGTTTGGCTCGGGGCGGAGATTGAGTTGATCGCCGCTGAGAGCCCCCTCGCGAGGGTGGGCGGATGGGGGCGGGGAAGTTGGGTGGTTTCTGTGGGAAGTCGGAAAGGGGGTAACAAGGGGGGGGAGGTGTGATGGGTGTGAAGTGGGGGGGAAGGTGGGGGGGTTCTATAAGAATTGGACATAATCTGTGAAAATAATGATTTGACAGAATATGTGAAAATAATGAGTTCACATAATATGCGAAAATAATGGGTTCACATAATATGCGAAAATAATGAGTTCACATAATATGCGAAAATAATGAGTTCACATAATATGTGAAAATAATGAATTCACATCATGTGTGAAAATAATGAGTTCACATAATATGTGAAAATAATGAGTTCACATAATATGTGAAAATAATGAATTCACATAATATGTGAAAATAATGAGTTGACATAATATGTGAAAAACTACGTCAAACAATGGGCGAAAAGAATTAGAGAAACAAGTCCCAGGCACGTCGCATGCAACGCGGAAAATTGGGCGGGGAGTGTTGGCTATCGAAGCGACAGGTGGCACTGGAATCAAGTTCAGCAAACCTAAGCTAGACTTAACGACAGGGCCAAGGGCAAGTAAGGGCCAGGGTTCCGTAAAACGACCAGAGGACAAAGGGGGGTGTCTGGGGGCTCCCACCCCCCAGAAGGAGGAGCTCCGGCAAAAAAACTAAGCAACAGTTTTTTTTCTGTGGAAACTGTGAAAACATATGTTTTGTTATTTTTCCTCAGTGGAAACTGAGTTTCCACTCAGTTTAAATAATATATACTCAGTGGAAACACTGAATTTATATTATTTAAACTCAGTGTTTCCAACTGTGTTATAATTGGAAACACTGACTTTAAATAATGTGTGAAAATAATGGATTTAAATAAATTGTGAAAATAATAAGTGGAAACAATAATTGAAAAGAACCAGAGAGAAACAACGAAGTGTCGGTAATGAGGGGCCATCCTGAGTTTAAATAATAATAAAAAGTGTCGGTATAATAATAATAATAATAATAATAATAATAATAATAATAATAATAATGATGATAATAACAATAATAATAATAATAATAATAATAATAATAATAAGTGTTGGTAATGAGAGGGGCCATCCACTCACCCGCACTTTACCCAGAATGGTGCGGACAGAGATAACATGGAAATTCTTAATAATCCAAATGATTCTGAAGAACCTCATGCAGCGTAGGAGCACGATGATGCCGAAGTTGATATCTTGAGGTACCACGTAGTAGCAGGAGTCAAACACAGAGCAGACGAATGTGCCCTGAAGGGGGTGGGGGTGTTTGTGTGCGTATGGGGGGACTGGGCGGGGGCGGGGGCGGAGGGAAGGTAGGAGTATAATGATCCTAAACTGGCCTCTTGGGGCACCACAGAGTAGCAGGTGTCAAAAACAGAGCACAGGAATGTGCCTTGGGGTGTGAATGTGGTGTGGGTGGGAGAGGGGTGTGATTGGATGGCGGTGGTGTGATTGGGGATAGAAGAAGGTAACAAGGTTTCGTAATTTGGAGGGTAGGAGGTAGCGAGGGTAGGAGCATAGGAGGGTAGGAGGTAACGAGGTTAGGAGGTTAGGAGGTTAGAAAGGTTACGAGGTCAGGAGGTCAGGAGGGTAGGAGGGTAGGAGGATAGGAGGGTAGGAGGTAACGAGGTTAGGAGGTTAGGAGGTTAGAAAGATTACGAGGTCAGGAGGGTAGGAGGGTAGGAGGTTATGAGGCCAGGAGGTTAGGACGTAACGAGGTTAGGAGGGTAGGAGGTAAGAAAGATTACTAGGTCAGGAGGGTTGGAGGTTAGGAGGTTATGAGGTCAGGAGGGTTGGAGGTTAGGAGGTTACGAGGTCAGGAGGGTAGGAGGTTATGAGGTTATGAGGTCAGGAGGGTAGGAGGTTATGAGGTTATGAGGTCAGGAGGGTAGGAGGTTAGGAGGTTACGAGGTCAGGAGGGTAGGTGGTAACGAGGTTAGGAGGTAACGAGGTTAGGAGATTGGAAAGGTTACGAGGTCAGGAGGTTAGGAGGTTACGAGGTTAGGAGGTTAGGAAGGTAAGTGAGTAGGATGGTACGTGAGGACACATCGAGGGTAGGTGGGAATGGGGGAAAGAGAGCAACAAGGTGGGAGGGACTCAGGGTGCCCATGTATGAAATGATTGTGCGTGGTTCAGTCCATCAGTGCTTTTTCGTTTTAGCCCCTCCTGTCACGGTTGGGTAAGTCCCTTTAGCCTATGCGGCCTACCCTTAGTTGATGTTGTATGTGTAGGTAACGGCAATATGATATCATATGATATCAGGTCATCAGTCTGATAAGGCTAACGTCACCATATACATACAATAGCATATAATGCAATTTGTATGATATCATATGCTTGCCCTTCGTTAATACTGCCTTTGGTCAACATCATGCCACCTGCCTTTGGTCAACATCATGTGATATGCCGGTCATTAAGTATTTGGGATCCTGACACATTTACCTATATAGCCACCACAGCATCTGACACAAAACTGGCTTGGCTACCCCAACACCTAAAACAAAACTGGCTTGGCTTTCACAACATCTGAAACAAAACTGGCTTGGCTTTCACAACATCTGAAACAAAACTGGCTTGGCTTTCACAACATCTGAAACAAAACTGGCTTGGCTTTCACAACATCTGAAACAAAACTGGCTTGGCTTTCACAACATCTGAAACAAAACTGGCTTGGCTTTCACAACATCTGAAACAACACTGGCTTGGCTTCCCCAGCATCTGAAACAACACTGGCTTGGCTTCCCCAGCATCTGAAGCAATGCTGGCTTGGCTTCCCCAGCATCTGAAACAAAACTGGCTTGGCTCCCTCAGCATCTGAAACAAAACTGGCTTGGCTTCCCCAGTATCTGCAACAAAACTGGCTTGGCTTCACCAGCATCTGAAACATAACCAATTTAACAACCCCTGCCCACCAAGTGTGCTCGTGATCCAATAGCTTTTGAGCGGAGCCCCCTCTTCAAGGGGGCGGGAGCCCCCATGGTCACCCTGTTGTCTGTGCATGTGGCCGTCTGACCGAGACGAAGCCTGACACATCAGCCAACAGTCTCGTTACAAACTCGCTTTTGTTGCCACCTGTCGCTCTGTTGCAAACACTCTCCGCCATTTTTTGCTTGCGCTTGCGACACTGCATAGAGCTTTTCCCCCCCGCTTATGCAACCTATTGTGCCTGTAGGAGACATAATCTGATGTCTAGAACTGTCAAAATCTTGGGGCATGGCCCAGTGGCTGGCTCAGGGAGCTGCCTAGAAGCTGCTGCTCGTATCAGGAAAGATACACTGTGCTCATGATCCCAGAGCCTTTACCCCCCGCTACCAGTAGCGATTGCAACCTGGGACCATGTTTTGGCCAAACCATCCGCTAACAAGAGACTCAAGGCCCCGCCCCCCAAACCTCCAAACCCCCCAAGCCTCGCGGCCCGCCTGCCCAAATCGCTACCAGTGGCTCAACCATAAAAGACACAAATCCCTGACTGCTACCAGAAGACCCCCAGAGTTTCTTCCCCCGCTACCAGTAGCGATCACTACCTGGGATCCAAAAGTAAGCAACACCTCTCCGAATTCCGTTCTGTACCCTCAATGGGCGCTGTTTTGTTTTGTGTACAGAATCCCACTTCCTGAGATGAAAATTCTTTCAATTATGACAATTAAAATAAAAATGTGCATCTCCAAAGCTGTTATGATGAAGTCTGAGTAGAAAGTAGTGGGCGCTGTTTTGCGTACGGAATCCCAATTCATAAGGTGGAAATCCTTACAATAACTGCAATAATAATTTTAAAAAAACTTACTTCTGAAGGTGAAGATCCTTTCAATAGTAATAAAATACACATTCCTTATGAAGGTGAACATCCTTTCGATAATAATAAAAATAAAAATAAAATGCGTGTTCACCTCCAACGCTTTAATGATGAAGTCCGAGGGGAAAGTAGCCAACAAGTCCACCCAGAACCAACCACTCAGGACGTAGCGCTGCGCTATGAGCTTGTGGTCGGTAATCACCTCAGATGTTGCAGGGTGCTGCAGAGGGCGTTGTGGAGAGAAGGGGTCAAAAGTAGTGCAGTTATATTTGCTTGTGGTGTGTGACCACCTCAGATGTGGCAGGAGTGCTGTAGAGAGGGTTGTGGACAGAATGGGACGAACAGGGTATGTAGGAAAGAATGGGAAACATGTAACGCTATGCGCTTGTGGTGTGTGACCACCTCAGATGTCGCAGGAGTGCTGTAGAGAGGGTTGTGGAGAGAATGGTACAAACAGGTTAAGTAGTAAAGAATGGGAAACATACGGGAAACATGTAGTGTAGTGCTATGAGCCTGTGGTCGGTTATCACCTCAGATGTGGCTGGGTGCTGCAGAGAGGGTCGAGAAGAGAATGGGTAAAACAGGGGATGAAGGAATGAATGGGACAAATGCAGCGCTGCGCTATGAGCTTGTGGTCGGTTATCGCACCAGATGTGCCAGGGTGCTGCAGAGGGCGTTGTGGAGAGAATGGGACAAATAAGACAGGTAGGAATGAATGCTAAGATGGATGGAGGCATGGGTATGAAATTGAAATTGAATTTGTGTGCGATGGAGAGGCATGGGTATGACAAGACTTAGTACTCGCCAAGATTATAAGGAGTTCTGACAGTCACCTGTCACAAACTGGCTACATCTAGGGAACAATTTCGATTTCATACCCATGCCTCCATCCATCGCACACAAATTAAATTTCAATTTCATACCTATGCCTCAATTCATCGCACACAAATTAATTTGAGTATGATGGATGGAGGCATGGGCATGAAATTGAAGTTGAATTTGTGTATGGTGGATGGAAGTCACGGAGATGAACATGGACTTTGTGTATGCTGGATGTGACCATGTATGTAACCAACAACAACACATACACCAACACATACGCCAACAAAACCTACACTGACACCTACACCAAGAACTACCGAGAAGCTGCTTAGAAAATCCGGGGAATGAAAGCCCAACAATAGTTCCTTGGTGGGCTAGTAGAGGCCATGAATGACAAGTTTAGGCCCAACCATGACTCGTCCAGGCCATGGGGCAGGCAATTGCGACAAAATAGCTACGTGTCAAAGAAATAAATAAAAGTGCCTCTAACCTCGTTCGCGAGAAAGAAGTTGAGAATGAGGTCCACTACAAAGAAAGAAAAGTGCCATGAAATATTTGCTTGGTGGGCTAGTAGAGGCCATTTATGACAAGTTTAGGTCTAACCATGACTAGACCAGGCCATGGAGCAGGCAAAAGCGACAAAACAGCTACACGTCCATGAAATATGTACAAGTGCACACACCTTGTTCGCGAGAAAGAAATTGAGAATGAAGTCCACTACAAAGTAAGAAATAAAAGCCTAGCAATAGTTGGCTGGAGGGTGACTGGAGCCAATTTATTACAAGTTTAGGCCTCACCATGACTAGACCAGATTCTGCCAATAATTTCAGATTCTGCCGTTAATTTTGCCAAAATGGGGTCAAAACTAGCGATCGCTATATATAGCGGAAAAAATAATCCCTGGACCAGAACACGGGGGAGATATGTGTCCATGAAATGAATAAAAAGTGCACACACCTCGTACGTGAGAAAGAAGTCGAGCATAAGGTCCACTAAAAATAAAAATGCATTAGTTGCTATCTCCATAGGTGCCTAAGTCCGAAAACACCCTAAGTCGATACAAGAATGTGATACAGAGCCGTACATGGCCCAAATTGCTCGGAATCGAATTATGCCGGGCTCATATTGTTCGCGACGGTGTCAGCTATACGCGCAGCTACTTTTCGTGCGCGTTCGCATCTGGTCGCGAGCAGCCTTGTTCGGCAGGCCGGTGGCAGTACATCAGATGTGCGATAATTAGTGATACAAATCCAGATCGCGTCAGATACGAGGCCGCGCGAGCTATTCCGAAGAAAGGCACCTCGGGACGAAAGGCTTATCGAACCCCTATTACAAGGTCGGAGGCTGCGCTTCAGCCTTGGCCTCGGAATCTACTGAAATAGCTGTACATCTCAAGATTTCACCTCCCTGTGGCCTACCACACCATGGCTCAGGATTAAGGTGTGTTTTCAATGATCTACCCCAAATCAAAAACTGAGTTCAGATGTGGATGTTTGAAGACAAATTAAAAAAAAGTTAGTTTTTTGAATTTATTTTCAAAACATATTTGAAATTTTAATTATGAATTTTCGAAAAAAAGAAAAGTTGTTATGCACGCTATACCGCATGCGCAATATGTAATGGCAAATGATTTGGCAAACGACCATTTGCCAACGTCGTTTCAGCACGTAAGTGAGCCGGTCCCGGGTCACCGGCTTTTGCCAAGTTTGTCCAACACCGTCGATTCAAACAAACTCAGTTCGACTGGTCCGGATCGCCTTGATCGTTCCTTGCATGCACTGATTTCGAGATACAATGAGCTGGTCTCGCCTATTGAAGCTAGTCGCGCCTATCGCACTGACTGGTTTGACCGCCAGCGTTTTGAACGCTAGCCGAATGCCACGTTTCTATGTCCCAGACCCGGAGGGTGATTCGCCCACCACCGTTCTGTTGCAAGGATCTGCCCCGAGCCTGGACTACTACATGTGGAGGACCCTGGCTCCCCATACGTATCTCACAAAGAAGATTTGATGCACCGACCATTCCTCCCCTCCACCCCCCCCAAAAAACACCACCAACATTACTAACGAGGTTATCATGTTTCCTCAGTCGTTAGCCAGGAAGAGCCCTGATTTGGATCCTTTCATCTCCAGACTATGACCAAGAGGAACTGTTTTTTAAAGCATTCTCAAGCAACCTACTTTTAAGCATGGAAGAAGGAAATGTAACAAGCAAATTGGAGCTTTGCCAAATGTTTCTAAGTCAAACCTTGAGCAAGTCCCAGACCCAAACCATTCGCCAATTTTTTTTTGCCACACATTTGTGATCCATGAAATCAGGTTAAAAAACACATTTGCCAATGAATATTCTTGCCATTATATGTTGCGCATACGGTATCTTGAGATAGAGCAAAACCGAGGCCCAAAAGGTTTCAATTGAGGCTGTGCAACTCTGACCTAGACTTAGGACACCCACGAAATGTAAATAATCAGTGTTTTGGGGGTCTGTACTCAACTGTACTGCCTGTGTACTGCCTTCCAAGACCTTCCGTAAGAACTACTGGTAGGGAAAGACGTTACACAACATTTGTACCCAGTGTTCTTTTGAAATGGCTTGTTTCGGTCGCGATAGGCTCCGTATCACTTCCTACGTAAAACCCGTATCGACTTAGGGAACCCCATAGTAACAAAATAGCATGTTTCACTTGACCTGGTCCCCACCATTTGAGAAAACCCAAATCCGAGTATTTGTGTGTTGAACTGATGTGGTTGGGCAACTTATTAGCAAAATATCTTTGTTTTGGGACTTGAGGGCATAGGCTCAATCCATCCGTATCACTCAGGGTCTGACTTCGGCACCTATGGAGATACGTGGGCGGCTAGAGCTCATTTATATTTTAGTGTCCATGACATATATTTAGGGGTCGGCTATGTTATATAATATTAGTGAATAAATAATATTATATAATATTAGTCGAACGAGCCGTCTCATTAGAATTTCGAATTTATTTGAAAAACTAATATTATTGTGACACTATGATAATGTTACTTACTATTAGTTTTTCAAACACTACTATTAGTTGCCGTTCCCTACATATATTGAAATACATATATTGAAATACATATATTGAAATACATATATTGAAATACATATATTGAAATACATATATTGAAATACATATATTGAAATACATATATTGAAATACATATATTGAAATACATATATTGAAATACAAATATTGAAATACATATATTGAAATACATATATTGAAATACATATATTGAAATACATATATTGAAATACATATATTGAAATACATATATTGAAATACATATATTGAAATACATATATTGAAATACATATATTGAAATACATATATTGAAATACATATATTGAAATACATATATTGAAATACATATATTGAAATACATATATTGAAATACATATATTGAAATGCATATATTGAAATACAAATATTGAAATACATATATTGAAATACATATATTGAAATACATATATTGAAATACATATATTGAAATACATATATTGAAATACATATATTGAAATACATATATTGAAGTGCCTCGTACCTCGTATGCGAGAAAGAAGTTGAGAATGAGGTCCACTAGGAAGAAGAGATTCATCAAGCCTTCCATCCAAAAGAAGAAGCCTTGTGATTGCATGTTGTATCCCTGTAGTCATGGAGGGGGTGGGGGGGTGCAGGGGAGGGGGTAAGGGGGGCTGAGGGGGGGTGGGGGGAGGGGGAAGGTGTGTGCGTGGGGGGGGGTGGGGGGGGGGGGGGGGGGGAAGGGGGGGGTCAGAGGTGGTCAGGTCGGGAGAACTGGAGAGGATGACGGGGGGTAGGTGTGTGGTGAGGTGTGGGGGGGGGGGCGGGGGGGGGGGGGGGGGGGAGACTAGGAAGGATGGAGGATTGTTTCCAGTGTAACTTGACCAGGCCAAGGGTGACTTATGCTGTCAAAAATGGATCACCATGCATGAATGTGAGGGTTTGCTTTAGCCACGCGACTCACTGCTATGATAGGAGCCACCCACACAATGTAGAGGGCTATTGCCAGTGTACTGTACACAGGTCAAGGGTGACTACTGCAGTAAATTAGAAAACCCATGCATGGAAGTAAGGGTTTGCATTAGCCACGTGTTCCACCACTCTGATAGGAGTCACCCACACGACATAGAAGGCTATCACCAGTGTACGTTACCCAGGAAAAGGGGCGACTTTGTAATGAAAAATTGATCACCACACATGGATGATAAGGGCTTGCATTATCCACGCGTCTCACCACTATAATAGGAGCCACCCACGCAATGAAGAAGGCTATCGCCAGTGTACATTACCCAGGTCAAGGGTGCCTTCTTTTGGTCAAAAATGAATCACTATGCATGGATCTGAGGGTTTGCATCAGCCACATGTCCCAGTACTCGGATCAGAGTCACCCAAACAGTGTTAAGTGCTCTTTCCAATGTGCGTTAACCAGGTAAAGGGGTGACTAATGCAGTCAAAAATGAATGACCATGCATGGATGTGAGGGTTTGCATTAGACTCGTGTCTCACAACTATGATAGGAGTCACCCACACAATGTAGAGGGCTAGCGCCAGTGTACGTTAACCAGGTCAAGGGGTGACTATGTAATGAAAAATGAATGACCATGCATGGATGTGAGGGTTTGCATTAGACTCGTGTCTCACAACTATGATAGGAGACACCCACACAATGTAGAGGGCTATTGCCAGTGTACGTTGACCAGGTCAGGGGGTGACTACGTCATGAAAAATGAAACCATGCATGGATGTGAGGGTTTGCATAAGACTCGTGTCTCACAACTATGATAGGAGTCACCCACACAATGTAGAGGGCTATCGCCAGCGCAAGTTAACCAGGTAAAGGGGTGACTACGTAATGAAAAATGAAACCATGCATGGATGTGAGGGTTTGCATAAGACTCGTGTCTCACAACTATGATAGGAGTCACCCAGTCACCCACACAATGCAGAGGGCTCTTTCCGATGTACATTAACCAGATCAAGGGGTGACTTATGCAGTAAATAAGAAAAAACATGCATGGACGATAAGGATTTGCATTAGCCACGTGTCTCACCACTCGGATTGGAGTCACCCACACGATGTAGAGGGCTATCACCAGTGTAACTTGGAGCCATCTGCATGGGGGTGGGCATTGGTACTACTTAGGCATTATTTTGAAGTTCTATGCAGGCATTTGTTTTTGAAGTCCCACCAAAGCATTGATTTGAAGTCATATGCAGCGTCGCAAGCGACGCGGAAAATTGGCGAAGTGTGTCGACAACAGAACGAAAGGTGGCAACGATGAAGCTGACCGAAGCTAGTTAGTTATGAGACAGTTGGCTGACGTGTCAGGCTTCAATTTTGGGGTCGGTCGGACAGACGGACAAATGGGTAACACTGGGGGCTCCCGCCCCCCTAGAGGGGGGGGGGGGGCTCCGCCAAAAACAGCTGGATTTTGTACACTTCTGACGTGGGCTAGGCTTTGTACAGATTTCTCTGCAATGGAGTTCTAATTTAGCCAGAATGCAGAGGGAGTGTTCCAGATTGAGGGCAGGTGGGGTTTCTTCTTTGGGCTACGTGTAGCAGCTCCTGTGCAGCTCTTTTCCCCTGCCCTTGAGCCAAATTTGAAGCTAGCTTGTGCATCTGAAAGCTGTTATCACATGCATTCCAATGCAGCTGCATGCATTGGGCTTGCACCAGTGGTTGGCTTATGGAGCTGGCGGGAAGCTGCCATGAGTAGCAAAAAAAAGAAATAATGGACAGTTACTGATTGTGTGTGTGAACTGCAGTGGGCGTCAAAGGGCTCAGGATGATTCACACAAGGAAACCGTTTCCCCCCCACAATCACCCACAAACCCAACCACCCACAAGCACACACCTCCCATCCCCATCCCCCCACCCCCACCCCACCCCCACTCCAACCACACCCTGAACCCCCACACCCTGAACCCCCCCCCTACACACGCACATGTGGGCATCACCCACCCACGCACGCTCACACACACAAACACACATGCTCACACACACACAACTTAGACCCCCCCCCCCCCCCCCCCCCCCCCCAAACAAGGTAAAGAGACTCACATCCTTCGCATTGTTGTGTCGGGGTAAATGATCCACCATGCTTTCCGTCGCAAATCCTACATCACATTGAAGGTACACGGGGGCAAGAAGGGTAAATCCTACATCACATGGTACATCACATGGTACATCAAATCTTAAATCACGAGGTACATGGGGGCAAGGAGGGTAAATGGGGGCAAGGTAGAAGTCACACACATACATGTAAACGTACATACATACATACATACATACATACATACATACATACATACATACATGCATGCATGCATGCATATATCTATACACAAATATATGACACATGCCTGGCACATTTTATTTAAACATGTTACCGTTCCTCTACCAATCAGACAAAAAATATGTTACTTAAACATGTTACGGTTCCCTCTACTAATCAGACAAAAAATATGTTACTTAAACATGTTACGGTTCCTCTACCAATCAGACAAAAAACATTCACAGAGTCCATACTGCCTTAATGTGATTTCAGTCACACTATCTTCTCCATTTCACATGTTTGAAGCCTCAACATGGCATATATAAATGTTACGGGTTGGGGGGGGTTGGGGGGGGAACTGCCATCCCCCTGGAAGTGCACCCCCACAAGAATGAATGGATTTGTTTCTTGCCTGGGTGTAATGTGTTGACACACCATGATGTCCATGACATTCCCCAGTTCTGTTCTAACAGCACTTTGATTCTACATTGCTCTCAGGGGGTTTTTTCACTATTCATAGCAATAGCTAGTTTTCTCCCCATTGTGGCCAAATTATTGCTATTAGAATGTAAACAAGTTTCAGTTTGCTTGCCATAAATGGCCCTAAAAAGCTAGAAAAGCTATTTAAGGCACTAAACCGCTGTCCCAGGAGGAGGCCTAGAACAATAGAGCTAGAAAAAACCCACTTTCAGATTTGAAAATAAAAGCCCTAATTGCTCTATCGCCTAGAGGCTGTTCACCTTCAAAATAGGAAAGTCTCTTGTTTAGGTTTTTCTAAATTCGATCAACTTAAAATGGTGACAGTTTGAAATAAAGAGTGTACCCAAAAATAAAAAATCAATTGAAGAAATCATTAAAGAGAATCTAAAAGAACAGAGACATGATACGGTTGTGAGTGCGACCAGACAAGATTGGTAGCCGCTCTTGACCAGGATCTTGAGAGGACTGAGGTTTTTACCCGGGATCTTGACCTGGGGCCGGGATTTTGAAAAAACAAATGGCCGAAAGGAGATTGATAGACGCACCATCTTCTCCATGAACATCTCCAGGTCTGTTTTAAACGCCCTTTGATTAGATTCAAAGCTATGTAAGCTGCCCCGCCGATCCTGTCTGTTGCCTGATCTACCCCCCTGACCCCCCTTATATTGGGTGGCTTCCATCCCCCTGGACCCCCCTGTTAAGTCGCACCATATTCTCCATGAAGGTCTCCAGGTCTGTGTCGAACGCACTTCGATTAGATTCAAAGGAATGCAAATCAACAGGCGATTCCTCAGTGGTCCTACTAAAAGAAAGGCAGCAATATTTATTGCTTTAACACACAGGAAAGGAGCAGTGTTGTAACACACAGACAAGCAGCAATGTTGTAACACGCAGACAAGGAGCAGCATTGTGATGCTTTCAACCTCCTGGGAATCTAGACTTGATCTTGATTGCTCGAGGTTGGGCAAGTCCCTTTAGCATGTTTGGCTACCCCTGGACTGTGAAACACATAATACAGTATTCACACAGACAAGCATCAATATTGCATGATGGTGTGGGGGTGGGGGTGGGGGTGGGAGTGGGTAGGGAGGTGGGGATGAGTTGACTGCATGGGCTGAAAAAATTGTCTTGGTCACTAATATAGTCGGCTTGGATTGGCCTAAGGTACCAAACTCCTATGTGTCATACAACAAGTGTGCCCTTCTGCCTAAACACACGCATGCATACAAACATACATACACATACATACACACAAACACAAACATACACATATACACTACCATACACACAAACATACACATACATACAAAATATACACGTACTTACAAACATGCACACAAACATGGGTTCTGGTGGCTCATCCGTACAACCAACCATCATACATGCTCTTACAAGTTACTCCTCCTGATACCTCCTCCCGATAACCCTTCTGATAGTGAAGACTTCCCGTGAGTCTGCGAGGTTGGGCAAATCCCTACAGCTTAAATGGCTACCCCTGGACTGCAACTTACATACACATGCACCTCGTCTTTTCCAGCCACCAATCCCACCAGCATGCATGCTTTTACAAGAAAGCCCTACTGATACCACCTACTGATAGTCAAGAATTCCGGTTAGTGTTTCAGGTTGGACAAGTCCCAGTAGCCTACTTGGCTACCCCTGTGCCGCAACATACATACGCATACAACTCAGCGCCAGCACTCATCAGCACCAGCCACCATCGTGCATGAGTTTGGTAACCCAAGACAAGCAGAAACACCCGAGCTTCACTGCAATAGCACTCACGCTGCAGTTCGCGTATCTGCGGAACGATGGGCGTCTTTGCGTAGCAGGGTATGGTTCTCGTTGCCTGGATCTTCAACATCTTTTGGCTGATGAATCGGATTCCAGCCATCAGTCTTTTCTCCCTGCTGTGACCAGTTGAAACCTGACGTAGTCATGTGTTCAAATCCGGCTACCAGAAAAAGTCCGAGGTTCGGTCAATTATAGCAGCCCGGGTACAGTAATCAAAATAACGGCAGGGAAAGGGCGTGGATGAGAGTCTCTGCTAGCTGCGCGTCTAACAGCTCGCTGCTACTGTCAGAGAAGAGTGGAGAAGCAGTAGAGTAAAGATGAGGCCGAGTCATGCAAAACGGAGGTTGGCCGGTACAGCTGATTACAACGCGAACTCTGCTGAACACTAAAATCGCATTGTGGCCGATATTGTGATGCCCCGTGCAGATTGAGCAGAGCGAAAGACACTTCCAATCTGGCCATGGACTTGCCCTCCGGCTTATCCGGGAAAGCGGCCCCCGCCCCCGGTTGTATCCGAAGCTGCGCAAGCCCGCGCAAGCCGGTGCAGCCCGCGGGGGTGGTTGCGGCGGTTGGCCAACCCGGCATATATCGGCTCGCTGTGATGTGTGGGTGGGTGGAAAGCAGGGTGGGATGATTAGTCGAAGATTATATCATTATACCCCCGACAGTGTACCGGTTTATTACATCAAACTCCAGACATTACATTGCATTGCCATGCCTCATGTGCTGGCCATTGTTGACACAAGACAGGCCCGCTCCACGCATCCGAGGGGGTCTTCCAACCAATGTTTGGCTACGTAATTGGCTTGATTAGTTGATTACGCTTACATGGCAATAGTAATTATGATTAATAAGCAAGAATGCAATCATGAGTAGTGAATATACTTGAACTTGGTTACATCCATTCATGGTTCCAGCCAGCAATTGGCTGCTCACTGTCTTCGGTAGTAGTTGAAGGTCCCTTTCTCATTGTCATAGGACCAGGGTTGCTCATGGTTTTAGTCGTAGTAGTTTACACTGCAGACTCAATACCGAGTGAAGATAGCAATTAAGCGCAATAGAGCGGTGTATAGAGAAGATCCAATGCGTACTGCATAGTACTGCATAGTGGCGCGCAGGCCATAGCTAACCTGGACGCCTGGCGACAGACAACACAACCTGGACGCCTGGCGGCACACAACTCGGATCTGATGGGGACAGAGTCCTGTGCGCACCGGTACTTTGCCTACTCGAGTGCCAACATAAAAGTCGGACATTAACACATGGGGACTCCAAAATCTGCATATTGAGAGTTAATATGCACCCAGAACGGTGACTATAGCTAGCTCCGGCTTATGCTATGGTGTCCTTAACTTCACGTCCTGTGAGTAACGGTTCTACACGGATGTAACAATTTCAATTTCAATGCACCCAGACATCACGTGAGCACGTGGCTGCTTCGCATTACGTCTCACTAGGTTCTAAACTCAACCCAAATGGGGGAAGAAAGTATCAGAACCTGATTCCCCAATCTGAGAATAAAATGATTCCTCTACATTACTTAATGTAGTGATGCGCAATCCGGAAGTGGAAGGTCGGGCGGAGCTTCCACTGTTCAACCATGAATGTATGAAGAGATTGGATCAAGTTTTATAACTAGGTATGGTTAGTTTTTTTTTACTGATTTTGAATCGTTCAGAAGAAGAAGAAAAATAGAAAACAATTAAAATGATAGAAAGAAGAAGAAGAAATTATAACATGAAATAAGTCCTCGTAAGCTTTTTTGGTATATTTTTACTCACATCTCAAAATGGCATTCTCAGATCACCATTGAAATTGTGTTTGGTGTGTGTGGGTGGTAAGGATGGGTGGGTATGAGTGGGTGAATGGCTGGTATGGAAAAGTATGAATGGATGGGTATGGGTGGGTGAATGGGTGGGTAATGTCATAATGTGGGTGGGGTGCATGGGTGAGTATTTTGACTAGATACCGGTAGTCACATTGTGATATCACAAAATCCCTGTGTAGGAATTCCGAGGATGGCATTGTGTGCGCCATAGTGCAAAGACAAATAATTCATATATAGATTTCAACTCGTGCCCAGTCGTGCCCCTTATTATTATATTTAGGGGTGGGGGGTCAGCCCTCCGCATATTTGTAGGGATAGGTGTCCAACCTTTTTTGACTACTGGTTCGCGTTTACATTGTCCTGGTAATGTTATTTACCGACGCAGACGGCGAGTAGCCAAATTGCTGGCTGAAGCTATGTGACCAAGTTTGAGTTTTGGGAATTGGAAGACGGTGAGCAGCCCAGAGCTGGCTGAAAAACATGTAACCATCCAATCTTATGTTACAGCCGAAGACTACGGGCAGCCTTAAGGGCTGGAGCCAGTGTACTACAGTGGGTCATTTTGGGTTCCTTCAAAAGCGCAACTGCCTCCTTTGGGGTCGCGTTTAGTTCTCAACTAAAAACGGAAATCTGCGCGCTGTCCCAGAGGGGGTTTAGAAAATTGCTTCAACTGCGCAGTCGAGCTCCAAAACCTTGCGTCATATAGTCCCCTGGCCGTGGCTATGTCACCAAGATCAAGTTCAAAAAGAACCATTCCATATGTCAATATGTGTAGTTGTGTACCCGGTATGTACCGTATGTGTACATTGACAATAACCATATGCGTGTACCAGTACGTGTATGTCGAGAAGAACCATGTGTACTGTATTACTGTTGTTTCTGTTGCTATCGTTACATTCCAAGACGGCGAGCAGTAGAACCCTACTTTTTCGTGTGAGTCGCCACGCCTTATTTTATAGATCTTTAGGGTCGCTGGTTTCTCAAGGTACTATTAGTACACCTGCTGGTGGTAAACCTTCGCCCAAACTGAAATGGAAAGACAACTATGTCCAGATGTATGCACACACAATTAAGCGTGATCCAGACGTTAACCGATTACTTGACAATGCACTCCATAGCTCATCTATGGAAGATTCAGAGAAGGGGATTGCTAGTGCTATTGAACTAGCCATAAGCAAATGCACACCATGTCACAAACCTGTAGCTAAGCGTAAGCACGGGCCCGTGAACGCATGGTATGATGATGAATGCAATCGTGCTAGACAGGCAGCAAGCCAAGCAGAACATCAACATGGCTCTAGCTCTGACTTGGCTGGTTCTATGCACAAGGAGTACAAGAGGATTCTCAGAAGAAAGAAGAGGAAGTGGCTAGAAACACGCATGGAGAACCTTCATACGAATCTTCGGCATTATCCGAAAAGTTTTTGGAAAGACGTGCGTGAGCCTAACAAGGCCACTACGGCAGACATCACAATTCATGATTGGACTGATTATTTTGCAGACCTCTTTGATGTGCAAGTAGGTATTGATCCAAGTCTGGATGCTAGGGACTTTGTCCCTCAAGCTGATGGACCTCAGATAGAGGCCGCACCAACATGGTTATGTCAAGACTTTACCACCAAGGAGGTGTTTTCTGTTCTCGAATCCCTACGGAAAAACTCCTCCCCCGGGGTAGATGGTATCCCTGCAGAATGGTACAGATTTGCTTCCCATGAAGCCAACTCCCGATTTGTACAAGCTATGACTAACCTGTTTAATCTCATCTGGAAGACTTCTTACCCTAGCCAATGGGCTGCAGCTGCCTTGGTACCCGTACCCAAATCCAAAGGCAGTGTGTATGACAAGGACAACTATCGAGGTCTTGCGGTGAGCAACTCCATAGGAAAGATCTTCTCCCTTTGCGTGCTACGTAGACTAGATGATTGGTCAGAAGAATTCAACCTCAGAGCCGCTGGCCAATATGGATTTAGAAGTGGTAGGGGTACTGCAGATGCATCATTCATTCTTAACCATATTGTAGATAAATATAGAGAAAAGAAAAAACCACTCTTTGTGGCTTTTGTTGATTTCAAGAAGGCTTATGATTGGGTCAACAGAGACTTGCTATGGGATTGCTTAGCAAGGCTAGGAGTCAAGGACCCCTATCTCAGTATTCTGAAGTCCATGTATATTCATGTTGTTTTCCAAGTTCGCCTACATGGGGACATTGGATCCTCCTTTCCATCCCTTGTAGGAGTTAAACAAGGAGACCCCCTATCCCCACTCCTATTCGGTCTGTTCATTGATAGAATTGAATCGTTCCTCCAATCCAAGCTCCCAAATGTAGGGGCTGAGCTTAGGGGAAAGATTCTGCAACTGTTACTTTATGCTGATGACCTAGCTATAATGGCAGAATCCCCGGCAGATATGCAAGCGATGCTTGACTGTCTGAGAGATTTCTGTGAGGCTACTAAGATGGCTGTGAATATAAAGAAAACTGAGATTGTCGTTTTCAACAAGCAATTCTGTGATGAGGCCCGCATGGATCCTGATTACAGATTTGTCTATGATGGAGCACAACTTTCTACAAAGTTATCTTTTATCTACTTGGGATCCCTCTTTGTGGATGGTGACTCAAGCAATCGTGCAAAAGCTGCTTTTTCTAGGATGCTCACTAAGGCCCAAAAGGCACACCACATGCTCCGTAGGCGATGCCATACTATGGAGATTTACAATATTGATATTCTCACCCACCTGTTTGATTCTCTTGTACAACCTATCCTGAATTTTGGCTGTGAGGTGTGGGCTCCTTCTATTCTGAACAACACACTTATCTCAAATGACCATGCTTGTGAGAAATGGCATAGAGGTATACTTAAACAAATCTTGGGTGTTTGCCAATCTACTACATCTAATATTATCATGGAAGAGCTGGGTAGAACCCCGTTGTGTTTTGCTTGGCTTAAGCAAGCTTTGCGCTTCTGGAACAAGACCATACATAAAGAACCTGAGGATCTCATTAGAATGGCTCTTGAGGAATCTTTTGACTCCAACACTGGCTGGGTTCATGACTTGCGTTGTGCTCTCCACAAGCTAGGATCCAGTAAAAACATCAACATTTTGGAGGCTGTCGATGTCGAAGGTATTATGTCTGAAGTTTTTGAGTCATGGAGGTTTAAGTACCCAAGTGACACCAATGCAGTTAGAGACATCCCTGATGAGAGAAGGGTTGGCTTTAAACGCCTCCGATACCAAAAATGGTTCGCAGCCAACAGCAATGATGAGAATGGCTTGATTCCCTTTACATCCGCCTTACATAAGCAGGATCAGATTCGTTCTATAGCACAGTTTAGAATGGGTTCCCATTGGCTGAACACAGAAAGAATGAGGGTGGTGGATAGAGCACACATCCCTCGCTCAATGAGACACTGTCAAATGTGTGGGTTCCAAAAACCTGAGGATGAAATGCATATGTTTGAGTGCCCTTTTTATAATGATATTCGCCTCCGCTACCAGAAGCTGTTTACAGATATTTATAGGCATGTCCATGAGGATACCAACTTAACCGTATGGAATGTGGAATTCTGCGATTCCACATTCAGAACCTTTATGAATGGAAATGGCACTAAGTCTTTTTGGAGCAACCTAGCCGACTATCTTTCTACTTGTAGAAGAGCAAGACAGGAAGCCCTGGACTGCTTAGTGGCACCGTAATTTATCATCCCTTTTTTTCTTCTTCTTGTGACTTCTCATTTGTTAGCTTCTTACCTCCGCCACTGTAAGTGGTTGAGATCTGGGTCCGGCTCTAAGGGGTTTAATACCTACGCCACCAAAACGGTGGTTGGGAGTTTGGTTTGTTTGTCCTCGACACACCCCTGATGTAATGGGGTTTTTTGCTTTGTGGGTGCTTTTTCTTTTTGTTTAAAGCACAGAGTCTCATACACCCTCGCGGTGTCAAGTAGACTTTAATATGTAATGTAATGTAATGTGACAAAGACCCACATCCGTGGGTGGAAAACCTCGCAACCCAAAACAACAGCCTGAAGGCTGGAGCCATATAAGAAAGTCCCCCACAAATGTATGGACAATGATAAAAGTGTTTTGTTCGTGTCTACATTTTCTTGGTAATACAGTTTTACTGCCGAAGACGGCGAGCAGCCAAATTGCTGGCTGAAGTTATGTAACCAAGTTCAAGCTCAAGAAAGTCCAAGAGATATGGTCACGGAATGGACAGGGACGCACCCATGCGAACTCTAAGTTTGTACATAAAAAAACAATAAGGGGATGAAGTTCCGATGTAGTGCACGTTCTGAGCTAACAGGGTTCCCAATAATCGTGACGCACCCATAAGGGCACCAAGTTACTACACAGGGGTCAGAGCTGGTGCTGTGCTGTACAGGGTCACCCATAAGCGGGACACACCCATAAGAGCACGAAGTTACTACATAGGGATCAGAGCTGGTACTGTGCTGTACAGGGTCACCCATAAGCGGGACACACCCATTAGAGCACGAAGATATGACATATGGATCAGAGCTGGTACTGTGCTGTACAGGGTCACCCATAAGCGGGACACACCCATAAGAGCACGAAGATACTACATAGGGATAAGAGCTGGTACTGTGCTGTACAGGGTCACCCATAAGCGGGACACACCCATTAGAGCACGAAGATACTACATAGGGATCAGAGCTGGTGCTGTGCTGTACAGGGTCACCCATAAGCGGGACACACCCATAATAAGAGCACCAAGTTAATAAATAGGGAGAAGACCTCGTACTGTGCTGTACTAAGTCACCCATAATCAGGACGCGCCCATAATAAGAGCACCAAGTTACTAAATAGGGACAAGAGCTCGTACTGTGCTGTACACAGGGCCCCCCTAATCGGGACGCACCCATGAGAGCACAAATATACAAAATAGGGATAAGAGCTCGTACTGTACTGTACTGTACTGTACAGGATCACCCCTAATCTGGACGCACCCATAATAAGAGCACCAAGTTACTAGATAGGAATCAGTGCTCGTAACGTGCTATACAGGGTCCCCATAATTGGGGCCAAGATGGCCAATGGAATATTTCCCACGGGTGTGCCTCGAGAGTAGGTAGAGAAGGCGACAGCAGCTGCAGGAGCAACTGTGGGGTGTGCGTGGGGGTGGGGTGGGGTGAGTGAGTGAGTGAGTGAGTGTGTGTGTGTGTGGGGGGGGGGGCAGACGATGCAGGAGCAACTGTGTGTGTGTGAGGGTGGGGGGCAGCAGCTGCAGGAGCAACTGTGGGGAGTGTGTGGTTGAGTGTGTGTGTGAGAGGGGGGGGGCAGCAGCTGCAAGAGCAACTGTGGTGTGTGTGTGGTTGAGTGTGTGTGTGAGGGGGGGGGGGGGGGGGCAGCAGCAGCTGCAGGAGCAACTGTGGGGAGTGTGTGGTTGAGTGTGTGTGTGAGAGAGGGGGGGGGGGGGGGGGGGGGCAGCAGCTGCAAGAGCAACTGTGGGGTGTGGGTGGTTGATTGTGTGTGTGTGAGGGGGGGGGGGGGGGGGTGCCTCTATGTGTAAGAGCGAAATGCAGCAAAACGCCCAAGTGCCAAAGACACTATTTCACGGATTTGGATGCTTATATGTTTCCAAATGGATCGTTTAAGAACATTTCTTTTCACAAACACATGTTTACGCTCATGTTGGTATACTTATCCTTTACAATGTTAGCTCGTGGCACCCTAAAGTCGAATCCTTACTTGTGAATTGTTACATTTTGGCCCAAGATACCCCAAATTGTGTTGTCTTTTTGACTAGTGATGCTCACGTGTGGTCTGATGATAATGTGCTCTTAAATAAATAAGATGCACAATTGCTATATGATATACTACGTGTCCCCTTGCTTGGAGTAAGAAGAGTGCAACACAGACAAATTAGCGATTTTGTGCTATAATTACACTGCAAGCTAAATTACTATGCTTATATTTTGCTGAATCAACTCAATTATAGTGCTAGAGGTAATAGAATTTCGCAAGGAATCCGATTTTGTTATCATTTAGATCAAAAAATGTCGTGTGCAAAAAAGCGTTTTTTCACCAGAATTCCGTACTTTGTACTGCAATTTGCTATGCTTATATGTTAGCCAAACAACATGAAATTAGTGCACAATATCACAGAATTCAACAGAGAATTCGAATTTGTACTAAAATTGAGGTTTTGGGCATTTGTTTTGCAAAAGTTTGTTTTGCTGTTTTCTCACGATTTTGATTTTCATGAATGAGCCAAATTGCCTTAGTGCCAAGGTGCAAAGTTTCGATTTTGCAAATTGCGATGCTTAGATGTGCTCTTGAGAGAATGTGACCTGGCTGTATAATGTGTATAATTGCTTTTCGAAGGACAACGAGTGCTTAAATGTACTCTTAAAGGTTTCAAATCGTGAGAAAAAGCATCAAATGTCCGATTTTGTGCTATACTTTTTTGCCTGGTCTTTACGTACTTTGTACCGCACATCTCGATACTTATACGTGGCCAAAACATGATTTCCTTAGTGCTACAAACCATAGAATTTCAAGGCGTTTCCGAATATGCAATAAAATTTACATTTGGAGAATATTGGGGCAAAACCTTATTTTTGTCCTTTTAAGGGTGTGTTTTTGTACTTAGTACTGCCATTTGCGATGCTTATATGTTGGCGAAACATGAATAACAAAAAAAGGGGGTCATAGAATTTCAAGGAGCGTCCGAATATTCAATAAAAATGAGGTTTGGATAATTGTGGAGAAAGTTATTTTTTGTCTCATCCATTTTTTTAGTAGGACAGGACACATATCCGGAGCGATAATCCCTTCAAAACGGAAAATGAAACATTTTCGAGTTATTTTGGGTATTCACATCCTGTGCGTTGGCTTACATTGCAGTGGTAATCATGATTCATTGATTCTTACTACTTTTATTATTACGATTGTTACCATTATGATTGTTACTACTATTATTATTATTTAGCCTGTTGGTTGGGACAAGCCTCTTGTATCCTGTAAGCTAGCAGCTGCCTCCCCTAAGATGGCCTACCCCCTCAGATCTATCTCCCTCCCTCCCTCCCTCTTCTGGCCTATCTATCCATCCCCCTTTGTAGCTAGTCTATCCACCTCGTGTAGCCTATGTAACCCCTCGTGACAAGAAGATTGACTATCATAACACAAGCTAATCTATTCAACCCCCTTGTGTGGCCTATCCAGCTAGCCTCCTGTTGCAGCTTATCTACCCCCCCCCCCCCCCCCCCCCCCACACACACACCTTTATTGACGTTCTATCTACCCCCCCCACCCCCCCCTATTGACGCTCTGTCTCCCTTCCTCTTCTGCTCTATCTAGTAAACCATGACCGGGAGTAAGACAAAACATAATCCCCTGTACCCCGTCTTAAGCGTTGACAAGCGCCTGAGGGGGGAGAGGGGGGGGGGGGGGTCAGCCCTGATGTAGGTGTACGCCAACACAAACTGCTGTACTGCCAGATCTACAGATACTGCCGTGCATGTGGCCGACATCACAACTGCATAAGCGACAGGTCCTGTGAAAACAACCTTAACACCTAAAACCGTGTTTGTGGTCGCAGTCAACCGCCATGGTGACACTGTCCAGGTAAAGTAGCAGCCCGTTCTCTACTGCCGTAAGACAGGGCTCCCTTAATGCCACGCCCCACCAAGCGTTCTCATTACTTTTTTGAGGCTTGCTTATGAGAATGAATACAGCATGACTGTGACTAGGAATACAGCATGACTGTGACTAGGAATACAGCATGACTGTGACTAGGAATTTTATGAGCTCTCTATGATTACTAGCAAGATTGCAGAGTCTGTCGTAGTCTGCACTTATTGCTTGTCTATTGATTCCAGCCAAGGTAACCCTCTAGTTTGCATGAGCAGAGCTGATTTGATCATTCTAAATACAATTGACGTATTTGCACAGCAATGGTGGAGGCCTACCTGCAGTCTCAATTACATTGTCTTTGACCGGCCATTGTTGGCCCAACACAAGCCCGCTCCACAACATCCAGGAGGGGTCTTCCAACAAATCCCCAGAAAAATTAAGGTACCATTGTCTTATTATAACGGGAGCATGCTTGTCAATCCTAGCAAAGAAGCCCCCCCCCCCCCCCCCCCCCCCCCCCCTCCTCCAACCCAACCACCCATTGATTATCCATCACCACCCTCTTTTTGCCTATCTAGTAACCCATATGGACTGGCATATTTGTATGGCAATAGTGGAGGCCTACCTGCTGTTGTTATGATAGCATGCTTTGCAATCCTGGCTAAGAAGGCCTCACCCCCACCCAGGAGGCCTATAACCATGAAGCTAGGAAAAACCCACTTTCAGATTTAAAAAGAAAATCACTGGTGGAGGCCTACCTGCTGTTGTCATGATAGCATGCTTTGCAATCCTGGCTAAGAAGGCATCACCCCCCACCTAGGAGGCCTATAACCATGAAGCTAGGAAAAACCCACTTTCAGATTTAAAAAGAATATCAATGGTGGAGGCCTACCTGCTGTTGTTATGATAGCATGCTTTGCAATCCTGGCTAAGAAGGCATCAACCCCACCTAGGAGGCCTATAACCATGAAGCTAAGAAAAACCCACTTTCAGATTAAAAAAGAATATCAATGGTGGAGGCCTACCTGCTGTTGTTATGATAGCATGCTTTGCAATCCTGGCTAAGAAGGCATCACCCCCACCCAGGAGGCCTATAACCATGAAGCTAGGAAAAAACCACTTTCAGATTTAAAAAGAAAATCACTGGTGGAGGCCTACCTGCTGTTGTTATGATAGCATGCTTTGCAATCCTAGCAAAGAAGGCGTCTGGTCCCTGTGGAGGAAACAAGATCACGCAAGTAAAAAACAAAGATAACGCCTGGAGGGGCGTGGTGTAAAGGGATCCTCCCGTACGCCGCAGTAAAGTAGCTTGTTTCAGCAAATGGCAATGGTAGATGGTACAAGGCAGATGTACAGTAAATGATAGATGGTACATGGCAGATGGTACATGTATGGTAGAAGGTAAATGGTATATGTAAGGTAAATACCGGTGGATGGCAGATGGTACATGTATGGTAGAAGGTAAATGGTATATGTAAGGTAAATACCGGTGGATGGCAGATGGTACATGTATGGTAGAAGGTAAATGGTATATGTAAGGTAAATAAACCGGTTGGGAGGGCGAAGAGGGTACATGTATGGTAAAAGGTAAGAGGGTATATTAAGGTAAATACCGGGGAATTCAGCTGTACATGTAATGGTAGAAGGGAAATGTTATATGTAATGTAAATACCGTGTTGAATGCATAATGGTACATTAATTGAAGTAAATGGTCCATGTAGGTAAATACCGGTGGATGGCAGATGGTACATGTATGGTAGAAGGTAAATGGTATATGTAAGGTAAATACCGGTGGATGGTAGATGGTACTGTATGAGTATAACGGTACCTGGTGCGTAAGGGGTAAACTCCCGTGGCTTGCCGCGGGTCCCTGTATGGTCGGACGGTCACTGGTCTCTGTGGTCCCTTCCGTGATGGTCGCTGGTCCCTTCTGGTCGCCGTCCTGGTCTAGTCCGGTCATCCCGGTGCTGGGCGCTGTCCCTGTATGGTCGCTGGTCCCTTTTACATGGTCGGGGGCCATGGCAACTCGTGGCGTTTTTCATTTTTCCCTAAGGTGGAACCTGGGTAAACACACCATGCTGATGGTTGAGAACAAGAGAACATGTATTTTGAGAGAGGGGGGAATGAGGTGCATATGTAAGGGAGGCAGTTTCATTTGACATGTCAACTCCACCTAAAGAGGACAGGGGCTCTAGTAGGACTAGTAGGTCAAATAATACCAACTAGATAAGTATGGCTAATGGGGCTAGTGGGACAACTAGGTCAAATAATACAAACCAGATAAGTATGGCTAATAGGGCTGATAGGGCTAGTAGGACTACTAGGTCAAATAATACAAACAAGACAAACTAGATAAGTAGGGCAAATAGGGCTTGTAGGGTTAATAGGGCTAACTTGAAGCTAAATTAGGGCCAACTGAAGACAAGCTTATGTGCCCCAATAAAAAGCCTATATCCCGCAATGAAAATAATTTGCCTTTGTAAGCACATGCGCCAGATTGTGGGCCAACACATGCTGACTCACCGCTTTAACCAGCTGCTCAGCACCGGGCAGAAGCATTCCCCAGGGTTGACATGAATGGGAGTGAAGGGTAGTTGGAGATTAGGGGGGTTGGGGATTAGGAGGGTTGGGGAGTAGGAAAGAGGTGATTAGGGGACTTGATGAGGAGGGGAGTGAGAGTAAGGGAGAGGGGAGTAGTGGAGTTGATGATTAGGGGAATGGAAGTAAGGGAGAGGGGAGTAGGGGAGTTGATGATTAGGGGAGAGGGAGTAAGGGAGAGGGGAGTAGGGAAGAGGGGAGGGGGGGAGATGATGATTAGGGGAGAGGGAGTAAGGGTGAGGGGAGTAAGGGAGAGGGGAGTAGGGGAGTTGATGATTAGGGGAGAGGGAGTAAGGGAGAGGGGAGTAGGGGAGATGATGATTAGGGGAGTGAGAGTAAGGGACAAGGGAGTAGGCGAGTCGATGAGTAGGGGAGTGAGAGTAAGGGAGATGAGAGTTAAGGAGAGGGGAGCAGGGGAGAGAGAAGTCAAGATTCTGTGTTTAGTTTAGGCTGCAGATATTGCTGCTGAAGTTGTATCTTTACAGTCTGGGGGTAGCAAAATAGGCTAAAGGGACTTGCCCAAGCTTAAAAACAGATACTACAGTGTCAAAGCTCGAGGGGTGGACAAATTGGATTTTTTAAGTGCAAAGTAAATGTCAGAACAAGGGAAGACAAGAATGGGGGAGTAGGGGGGGGGGGGGGGGAGTTAGGATTGTATGCATAGTCAGAAGGCTGCAGATACTATATGTCAGAGCTATGGAGGTGGATGAATTGGCTTTGTGCAAAGCAAATCTCAGAAAGGGGCAGACATGAAAGGGGGAGTAGAGGAGAGGGGAGTTAGGATTGTACGCTCGTTTTGAAGACTGCAGATACTAGCGGGACAGAGCTCAGGAGATGGATTAATTGGCTTTGTCAAGTGAAAAGCAAATATCACAAAAGTGTAGACATGAATGGGGATACTACCGGGCCAGAGCTCAGGAGATGGAGTAATTGGCTTTTAATCGCAAAGCAAATCTTAGGAAAGCGAACATGAATGGGGGAGTAGGGGAGTTAGAATTAGATGCTTAGTTAGAAGGCTGCAGATACTATGTGTCAGAGCTATGGAGGTGGATGAATTGGCTTTGTGCAAAGCAAATCTCAGGAAAGGGTAGACATGAATGGGTCAACAGGGGAGTTAGGATTATATGCTTAGTAAGAACAAAAAAAGTTTGAAGGCTGCAGATACTACTGGGTCAGAGCTTAGGAGATGGATTAATTGGCTTTCTTAATTGCAAAGCAAATCTTAGGACAGGGGTAGACATGAATGGGGGCGTAGGGGAGAGGGGAGTTAGGATTGTATGCTTAGTAAAAAAAAACGTTTGAAGGCTGCAGATACTATGTGTCAGAGCTCAGGAGGTGGATTAATTGGCTTTTAATTGCAAAGCAAATCTTAGAAAAGGGTATACATGAATGGGGGAGTAGGAGACAGGGGAGTTGGGATAGTATGCTTAGTTTGAAGGCTGCAGATACTACCGGGTAAGAGCTCAGGAGATGGATTAATTGGCTTTTGTA
Source organism: Chlamydomonas sp. ICE-L (assembly GCA_013435795.1). Taxonomy (NCBI): domain Eukaryota; kingdom Viridiplantae; phylum Chlorophyta; class Chlorophyceae; order Chlamydomonadales; family Chlamydomonadaceae; genus Chlamydomonas; species Chlamydomonas sp. ICE-L. Next base: position 12,533,720 of record JACBWV010000552.1, read on the forward strand.
ATTGCAAGGAGGGTGGCTGGTGGAGGGTGGCTGGAGGATAAATATATGATCATACATTGCTACTGCATGGTGCGCTAAGGCGATGGCTCACATCTTTAGCAGTTTGGATGGTGGATGGTGGATAACTATATGGCCATACATTCCTACTGCATGGTGCGCACATGGGCGATGGCTTACATCTTTAACAATTTTGATGGTGGATGGTGCATTTGGATGGTGGCTGGTGGATAACTATATGGCCATACATTCCTACGGCATGGTGTGCTAGGGTGATGACTCACATCTTTGGCAAAGTAGAAAAACTCGGTCTTGTCAAGCTTCTTGTTTCCATCAGTGTCAAAGAGAGCCAGGGCTGTCTGGGATGGTATTGCATGTAGGGAGGTACATATCAGACACTGATAAACAATGAGTAATGCATGTAGGGGCGAACAATCATCATTGCATGTAGGGGGTAAATGTCAGATGCTGATGAACAATCATCATTGCATGTAGGGGGGTAGATGTCAGATGTTGATCCACAATGAGCATTGTTGCATGTGCATTGTTGCATGTAGGTAGATTTTATAAAGTTTTGCATGAGCATTGCATGTAGGGGGGTAGATGTCAGATGTTGATCCACAATGAGCATTGTTGCATGTGCATTGTTGCATGTAGGTAGATTTTATAAAGTTTTGCATGAGCACTGCATGTAGGGGGGTAGATGTCAGGTGTTGAGAAACACTGAGCATTGTTACATGTGTATTGTTGCATTTAAGTAGATTTTATCAAGTTGTGCATGAGCATTGCATTGCATGTAGGGGGGTAGATGTCAGATGTTGATAAACAACGAGCCATTAAATTCAGGCGGTTAATAATAAGACATGGAGGCAGAACTTGTCGATGTTGGACTTAGTTTGGCTGAGCTTATAATTGTCTGCAGTTTGTACAAAAAAAACATAAAATTCCATGGTAAAAGCTTTTCAAAATAGTTTAGCCAAGGTCGAGGTGAGAATTATCTGAAGTCAGCGCAAGCGAATGTACAACATTGGTTAACAATTATGGTACTAGAAGGAGGCTCACATCTTCTTTGATAACAAATATAAGTTGGAGTACATACAAATATAAATAGTACACCTTATTACAAGGCGCACGGTTGAGAGGGCAAGCCCGTTTGCTTGCACTGGGGCCAACCACCAAGCAACTCAGAATAATTAAATAAATAGTACTCCTTATTACGAGGCACACGTTTGAGGGGGCCAGCCCGTTTGCTTGCAGTGGTGCCAACCACCAATAGGTTAAGTTGGTGTACATACAGTTACACGTTGGTTCAGTCACTGATAGAAGTTGGCTAGTCTTGAGATTGCGGTAGGGTCAATGGTCATCAGAAAGTCTGAGATACCGCACAAGACCCTACGATTTGCTGGGGATCAGATTGTGTAACTTCATGTAGATACATGTCAATAGTCTTTCCATATAGTATATAATTATCTTGATTCTTGGCGTATGGGAAAGTCTTTTTAGCCCAATTGGCTAACCCCTGGACTGTAAACGAACAAACACAAGCGCCCACTGAAGACAAAAACATGACATGCCCCAAAACGAACAAACACAAGCAAAAAATGAACACAAACAAAGAACGAGCAAAATGAACACAAACGAAGAACGAGCAAAATGAACACAACAAAGAACGAGCAAGCACAAGCAAAACACGAACAAACACAAGCAAAAAATGAACAAACACAAACAAAGAACGAGCAAACACAAGCAAAAAACGGACAAACACAAACGGACGAACGCAAGCAAAAAACGGACAAACACAAACGGACAAACACAAGCAAAAAACGAACAAATACAAGCGCCCAAAGAAGACAAAAACATGACATGACCACGGAGAGATCCAGTGTTTCTTTTTTCAACGACGCGTCACCATTCCGTCAAATGCTACAACCCCCGGACCCCCCGATATCGGGATGCGCTGCCTCCCGACCCCCCCAGGCTGTGCGCTCCGACATGCTATGGCTACGCAACTATCCTGAAATCAGGATTGAGAAGCCCAAGTAGCTACTCAACCTGGACTATATAAATCTGAAATAAAAAACACTGGAGAGATCAATTACTTTTTAGTTGTGAAAGGAATTGTACCCCAGGAGGTGGGTCTCCCGACACAAACCAGCGACACTGAGGATTCAATTTGAATGGCGTTGCTACTCCTACAAAAGAGTAGGCGCACTTAGGGTCAACTCAAGAATGACTTGATGGCGGAGAATTGGCGGAGAGTGTTGGCAACGGAATCGAGCGGACCGGAGCCACTTAGTTACGAGACCGTTGGCTGACGTGTCAGGCCTCGTCTTAGTAGCACATCCGTTGCACAAACAAACAAACAACGTGGTGACCCTGGGTGCTCCGCCAAAAAAACATGACATGATCATGGAGTGATTGAATTACTTGATGGTGGTCTGTGAGGCTCAGCTTGGCGTGGCCTGCCGTTGGATTTTTTATGCATGAAGGCATTTTGTAAGCCCTGGTGTCATCGGATAGCGTGTTTCAATCTCTAGTAGCACAGTTTGTAACCAGCTGATCCTTTTCACAATTTCTCGGGGTTCGATACACAAGTGCTTGTTTTTTGAACTGCCTTTCCTGTTTTGAAGGTTGGGCAAGTCTATTTGGCTACCCCTGGACTGTACAAAGCCCCGGTGTCATCGGCAGGGTACTACTTCTTGCAAAATTGGTCAGCGCTTAAAGCGCACAAACGTCAAATTAGTCAGCACTTTTAATGCAAAAAGCGCACAACTGCGCGCTGCGCCTACAGGAGGTTGAAAAACTGCGCGAAACGCGCAGAGGGGCTCAAAAAGGCAGCGCGGCACCGCGCTGCCGCACGCGCTTAGTAGTACCCTGGTCATCGGATAGCGTGTTTTGATCGAGTGCGGTGGAACAGTATAGCTTGACAAAAGCTATACTCTTTAAAGGGCTGCATGATTGGATGCACAATGTGTTTAAGGTGATCGATATTAGTTTGCACATGGTGCATGCAGTAAGAACAATCGCTAGCTCGAAGATGGTATGTATAGTCATACATCAAAGAATCTAAAACAAACAACAGACAAGGCCACGCCCCATGCCCTGCACAAGGTATATGAGGTGATAGATGTTAGTTTGAACATGGTGCATGCGGTAATAATTGCTAGTTTGCAGATGGCATACGCGGAGAGCGATGATGGGATGCACAAGGTATATGAGGTGATAGATGTTAGTTTGAAGATGGTGCATGCGGTGATAATTGTTAGTTTGCAGATGGCATACGCGGAGAACGATGATGGGATGCACAAGGTATATGAGGTGATAGATGTTAGTTTGCACATGGTGCATGCGGTAATAATTGCTAGTTTGCAGATGGCATACGCGGAGAGCGATGATGGGATGCACAAGGTATATGAGGTGATAGATGTTAGTTTGAAGATGGTGCATGCGGTGATAATTGTTAGTTTGCAGATGGCATACGCGGAGAGCGATGATGGGATGCACAAGGTATATGAGGTGATAGATGTTAGTTTGCACATGGTGCATGCGGTAATAATTGCTAGTTTGCAGATGGCATACGCGGAGAGCGATGATGGGATGCACAAGGTATATGAGGTGATAGATGTTAGTTTGAACATGGTGCATATGGTGATAATCGCTAGTTTGCACAAATTGTGTGAGGTGATCGATGTTAGTTTGCTCTAAGTGCCTGCAACGATAATCGCTAGTTTGCAGATGGCATGTGTAGTCATACGTCCAAGAATCTTAAACATACAACGAACAAGGACTTGCCCCATGCCCTGCTTATGGTATATGAGGTGATAAATGTGAGTTTGCACATGGTTAAGGTTTACAGTGTACCAACAAGCTTTAGAATCCGACAGGCTTGTGTTGAGTGCTGACCATCCGGGCTCTGACTTAATCCTCGTGAACATGGCTATTCGCGTCAGTGATCAGGGGCGCTACCAAAAGACTCACACACCACCATGTACGCAACCTGAAGGCATTGTAGTAAAGACATGCAGAGAGCCTAACAGGCACACACACATGATGACATGAGTGTGCAGCCAAACAGTTTGGTTGCACCGGTGATCAGGGGCGCTACCAGAAGAAGCACACACCGCCGTGTACACATCGACACATTTCCCAAGGGGGGGAGATGTGTCCACGTGTACATGGGGGGGTGTGCTTTTTCTCGTAGCACACCTGTTCAATGATGCCACCAAACTGGTTAGTTGAACAATCATTTGTGTGTGCCCGTCAGTCTCTCTGAGTGTCTGCACTAAATGCTCTTAGGGTGTGTAGATGGTGGTGTGTGGGTCTCCTGGTAGCGCTGTAATCTTACATTATGTGAAAACGAACATCTATCTACCAGCTTGGTTGCATCAATGATCAGGGGCGCTACAAGGAAGAAGCGCACACCAACATATACACATCGTCACATCTCCCAAGGGGGGGAGATGTGTCAATGTGTACATGGTGGTGTGTGCTTCTTCTTGTAGCGCCCCCAGTCAAATGCAACCAAACTGTTTGGCTGCACACACATTTATGTGTGCATGTTAGCCTTCCTGCATGTCTTTAGGGTGCGTACATGGAGGTGTGTGTGCCTGTTAGTCTCTCTGTGTGTCTGCACTAACTTGCCTCTATTGTGCGTACATGGAGGTGTGTGTGCCTGTTAGACTTTCTGTGTGTCTGTTCTAACTTGCCTCTATTGTGCGTACATGGTGGTGTGTGGGTCTTCTGATTGCGATGTAAACGTACATCATGTGAAAACTAACATCTACCTAACAGCTTGGTTGCATCAGTGACCCACACACCACAATGTACGCAACCTAAATGCATTGTAGTGCAGACATGCAGAGAGACTAACAGGCACACACAAATGACGGCATGAGTGTGCAGCCAAACAGTTTGATTGCACTGGTGATCAGGGGCGCTACCAGAAGAAGCACACACCGCCATGTACACATCGTCACATTTCCTCAGGGGGGGAGATGTGTCCACGTGTACATGGTGGTGTGTGGTCCTTCTTGTAGCGCGCCTGATCACTGATACTACCAAGATGGTAAAATGCACACTCATTTGTGTGTAGGGGTTGGCTATGTTATTTAATATTAGTGAATAAATGATATTAGTCAGACGAGCCGTCTTACCAGAATTTCAAATTTATTTGAAAAGCTAATATTATTGTGACACTATAATAGTTGTAGTTCATATTAGTTTTTCAAACACTAATATTAGTCGCCGTTCCCTATTTGTGTGTGCATGTTAGTCTTCCTGCATGTCTTTAGCGTATATGGTGGTGTGTGGGTCACTGATGCCACCAAGCTTTTTGGATGCACACTCATTTGTGTGTGACTGTTAGAATCAGTGCATTTCTGGACTAGCATGCCTTTAGGATGTGTATAAGGTGGTGTGTGGGTCACTGATGCCACCTAACTGCTTGGATGCATACTCATTTGTGTGTGCCTGTTAGCCTCTCTGTGTGTCTGCACTGCAATGCCTTTAGGGTGTGTACATGGAGGTGAGTGGGTCAGTGGTGACCCCAGTGATCACTGATGCGACCAGCCACCTTCTCGAGGTTGAAGACAGAGCGCAGGTGGTCAGCACCCAACAAGAGCGTGCTTGACTCAACAGCCTGTTGTTACATTGTAAACGTAAACCATGTGCACCCTTACATCTATCACTTTATACACAAGATTTAGAGTCCAGCAGGCTTGTGTTGAGTGCTGAACATTCATGCTCTGACTTAATCCTTGCGAACATGGCTAGTCGCATCAGTGATCAGGGGCGCTACCAAAAGACTCACACACCACCATGTACACACCCTAAATGCATTGTAGTGCAGACATACAGAGAGACTTACAGGCACACACACATGATGAAATGAGTGTGGAATACAGTTTGGTTGCACCGGTGATCAGGGGCGCTACCAGAAGAAGCACACACCGCCATGTACACATCAACACATTTCCCATTGGGGGGAGATGTGTCAATGTGTACATGGTGGTGTGGGCTTCTTCTCGTAGCGCACCTGATCACTGATGCCACCAAGCTGGTTAGATGCACACTCATGTGTAGGGATGGGAAGCATACGTATATTTTTATTTGTATAAGCCGTATAAACGTATGCATATAAACGTATTAAAACGAATATTAAAATTAGGCACTTCTTGAGAAAATAAATATACATGGGTTGAAATGTATTTCCGCGTAGCTAATTTCATTGGCATCGCATATCAACTCTCAGAAAAATAATCTGGCAGTTTAGGTTGTCCAAATCTCAGAAAAGAAATCACGACCAGAAAGCGCGTCGACCAAGGAGCGCGGTGCCAATCTAAGGGAGCCATTAAATGCCAGTTGGTCTATTATATAACTGTATAAGTGTATAATAATAGAAGTACATAACGGTATTGCAATATTGTCCATGTTCACATTGCACTAGGCTTGCACCATCAATCCTTGAAGCCCACGTAGGAGCACAGCTTGTGGAATGGAAGGCTAGGTGGCGCTCTGATATGTGTGCCATCCTGGCTATCTAGATCAACCTTTAGGCCCAATGCTTATAAAATGATGCATGTTAATGGTGAATTGTATTGCATATTGTGATAGAGGAGGTGAAAAGCTTTCCAATGAGCTATCTAAATCAAAAATATAATGAAAACCAAGAAAGTGAAGTGCCGGGACGTGTACTGTACTTCTCGAAGTACAGACTATACGTTTTTTATACGACGTATATTAGGTCGATTTGAGAAAAACAATACGGCGTATTAATACGTATAAACGTATATTATACGTTTATATGTCAGCCCAACCCTACTCATGTGTGTGTGCCTGTCAGTCTCTCTGTGTTTCTGCACTAAAATGCCCTAAGGGTGTGTAGATGGTGGTGTGTGGGTCTTCTGGTAGCGCTGTAATCGTACATTATGTGAAAACATACATCTGACTTCCAGCTTGGTTGCATCAGTGATCAAGGAAGCTACAAGGAAGAAGCACTCACCACCACATACACACCGTCACATTTCCCAAGGGGGGGAGATGCGTCGATGTGTACATGGTGGTGTGTGATTCTTCTTGTAGCCCACCTGATCACTGATACAACCAAGCTGTTTGGCTTCACACACATTTGTGTGTGCATGTTAGTCTTCCTGCATGTCTTTAGCGTATATGGTGGTGTGAGGATCACTGATGCAACCAAGCCGGTTAGATGCACTCATGTGTAGGGAAAGGCGAAGTTAGTTCATATAAGTGAATGTTAGATAATATTAGACTGACGAGCAATCTCACCAGAATTTGAATATATTTGAAAAACTCATATTATGGTGACACTAAAATAATATTAGTTAATATTAGTTTTTCAAACACTAATATCAGTTGCCGTCCCCTACTCATGTGTGTGCCTGAGTGTCTCTCTGCATGTCTGCACAAAAATGCCTTTAGGGAGCGTTAGAGCGTATTCTGGTAGCTGAGTCTTGAGTTTCGTGAGTCTTCTGGTAGCGGCCCCGACCGCTGATGCAACCAGCTATGTTCACATGGATGGAGACAGAGCGCGGCTTGTCAGCACGCAATACAAGCTTGCTTGACTCGAAAGCCTGTTGGTACATTGTGAACGTACTGCTTGGCACCCTTACATCTATCACCTCATGCACCATGTGCAAACCAACAGCCGTGTTCTCAAGGGGCGGAACAGAGTGCGGGTGGTAGCCAGGATAATTCAAAGCGCGCGCTTTTGCGCTTTTGAGCGCTGACTTTTTGACCCCCTCTGCGCTTTAAGCGCAGTTTTTTGCAACTCCCTGTGGGCGCAGCAAGCAATTTTTGCGCTTTTTGCACTAGAAAGCGCAGTTTTTTTGTTTTCAAGTGCGCTAAAGCGCTGGCCGATATGACAATTTGAAGTACCCTGGTGGTGGCACCCTGATCACTGATGCAACCTGCTAGATGGAGACAGAGCATTGGTGGTCAGCACCCAACCCAAGCTTGCTTGACTCGACAGCTTGTTGTTACATTGTACATGTCAACCATGTGCACCCTTACATCTATCACTTTATACACAAGATTAAGAGTCCAGCAGGCTTGTGTTGAGTGCTGACCATTCGCGCTCTGACTTAATCCTTGCGAACATGGCTAGTCGTGTCAGTGATCAGGGGCGCTACCAAAAGACTCACACACCACCATGTACACACCCTAAATGCATTTCAGTGCAGACATACAGAGAGACTTACAGGCACACACACACATGATGAAATGGGTATGGAAAACAGTTTGGTTGCACCGGTGATCAGGGGCGCTACAAGGAAGAAGCACTCACCACCACATACACACCGCCACATTTCCCAAGGGGGGGAGATGTGTCGACGTGTACATGGTGGTGTGTGCTTCTTCTCGTAGCTCACCTGATCACTGATGCCACCAAGCTGGTTAGCTGAACAATCATTTGTGTGTCTGCACTACAATGCCTACAGGGTGCGTACATGATGGTGTGTGAGTCTTTTGGTAGCGCCCCTGATCACAGACGCAACTAGCCATGTTCGCAAGGAATAAGACAGAGCACGGATGGTCAGCACTCAACTTAAGCTTGCTCGACTCTAATTCCAGTTGGTACACAGTACACCTAAACCATGTGCAAACTAACATCTATCACCTCATGCACCATGTGCAAACTAACATCTCTTGCTTCATGCACCATGTAAAACTAACATCTATTTACCAGCTTGGTTGCACCAGTGATCAGGGGCGCTACAAGGAAGAAGCGCACACTACCACATACACATTGTCACATCTCCCAAGGGGGGGAGATGTGTTGATGTGTGCATGGTGGTGTGTGCTTCTTCTTGTAGCGCACGTGATCAATGATACAACCAAGCTGTTTGGGTGCACACTCATGTGTGTGTGTGCCTGTTAAGCTCTCTGCATGTCTACACTGAAATGCCTTTAGGGCATGGATATGGAGGTGTGTGAGTCTTCTGGTAGCGCCACCGATTGCTGATGCAACCAAACTGTTTGGCTGCATACCCATTTCATCATTTGTGTGTGCCTATTAGTCTCTCTGCATGTCTACACTGAAATGCCTTTATGGTGCAGTCATGGTGGGGTGTGGGTCTTCTGAGATTGCGCTGTAAACATACATTATGTTTAAACTTACATCTATCTACCAGCTTAGTTGCATCAGTGATCAGGGGCGCTACAAGGAAGAAGCACACGCCACCACATACACATCGTCACATCTCCCAGGGGGGGGGGGGGGGAGCGTGTCGATGTGTACATGGTGGTGTGTCGTTCTTCTTGTACCGCACCTGATCACTGATACCACCAAGCTGGTTAGCTGAACAATCATTTATGTGTGCCTGTTTGTCTTTGTGCATTTGTGCACTTAAATGATTTTCAGGTTGGGCAAGTCCCTTTAGCCTATTTGGCCACCCCTGGACTGTACAAATACAGACAACTAGTAGGTCCTCAAGGTCTCTCCCTGCCTTGCTCTCTTTACAGTAGCAAAGTAGATTAAACAAACAAAAAAATCGCTAGCTTGCTTAGCTTGCTTATTCTCTCTTGCGACGCACTATGTCACTACTTGAGCCTCAAGTTCTCTGCCTGTCTCGCTCTCCTTAAAGTAGCTAGGTATATTAAACAAACAAACCAATCAATAGTGTGCGTATTCTCTTGCAAGTTGCAACGCAGTATGTAACCACTTGATCCTCAAGTCTTCTCCCTGTCTCCCTCTCATTAAAGTAGCGCAGTAGATTAAAAAGTGTGCTTATTCTCTCTTGCAACGCAGTATGTAACCACTTGCTCCTCAAGTCTTCTCCCTGTCTCCCTCTCTAAAAGTAGCACAGTAGATTAAAAAGTGTGCTTATTCTCTCTTGCAATGCAGTATGTAACCACTTGCTCCTCGAATTCTCTCCTGTGTGTATGTTACAATCCAGGGGTAGGCCAAATAGGCTTAAGGGACTTGCCCAACCGTGATAGGAAGGGCTTAAAAGGAAAAAGCATTGATGAACTGAACCCAAACAATCCTTTTACCGACGGGGGCCCTATCTCTCTCTTCTATCGCGTCTCTCCATGTCAGTACAAAAACTGAAAACTGTTACGCCTTGCCACGGGGCTCGAGGTTGAAGGAACCTTCCCGTATGCGTGCACTGGGGAATGGTTACTGTAGATTTTGCTTTCACTGACCGTTCTTGTCATTATCTAACACCATTAAGGGAGTGCGGCAGTACTGTACCTGGATCGTTTCCCTCTTGGGTGGGTCCTGACACCCTGGCACTCGCTTGTTCAGGGTATGGTACAGCTGGTATACAGCCTGTCAGGGAAGGGGGGGCAGCAGCACAGTTATATTAATACATCATATAACAGATCATTTGGTAGTTGGCCCTAGTGAAAGCAAACGGGCTGGCCCCCTCAACATCACGCCTCGTAACAAGGCGTACTATTTATTCTGTTAACAGATCATCATGTATAAGATACATTTGTGTCTATATTGTGATTACTGTTCTTGTTTGATGGGCTTGTTGTGTCATGTTTTGTGCCAGCCATTCCACACTGTTGAATCACATGTGAACATAATTAAATGTAATACTCTCGGAAATGGTTGGAAGATAAAGTGTTCGCCCAGTGGACTCTACTTTCACTATTTTTCTCTGTTTCAATAAGAACAAATGATATAAAGTGTTGATATTCAACACTATCCAAGTACACGGTCCTGCGTGCGTTCAATACTCCTCATCTGCATGCGTCTATATTGCCTATCTTTTTCTGAGGATTTGTTGGAAGACCCCTCCCAGATGCTGTGGAGCGGGCTTGCCTTGGACTAACAATGGCCTGTCGATGACAATGTAATGTAATGTGATGTGATGTAATGCAATGTTCACCCCTGACACATCATTCTCGCTACCAGTACACAAGTGTGTCTGCCATGCATGGAATAACAATCACTCTAGACATCACACCACACACACCATAGTACACCCCATGTGCCAGACACAGCAAGCTCTGCACATAGTATTAGAAATAATAATGCGTCATACTTGCCAGCACATACCAGCAAGACATGCCAGGCACTACATGCCAGTACCTCATGCCATGCACTTCATATCATGCACTACATGCAGGTATTGCATGCCGAGAACTATATGTGAATATGTGAACTATAAGCACTACATGCATGCACTACAGACAATGAACCAAATGACATGCACTGCATGCCAGTACTGCATGTCATGCACTACACAGCGGCACTACATGCCATGTACTATAGGCAGGCACAGCATGCCAAGAACTATATGCAAAGCACTACATGCATGCACTACAGACAATGAACCAAATGACATGCTCTGCATGCCAGTACTGCATGTCATGCACTACACAGCGGCACTACATGCCATGTACTATAGGCAGGCACAGTATGCCAAGAGCTATATGCTAAGCACTACATGCATGCGGTGCAGATAATGAACCAAATGACATGCTCTGCATGCCAGTACTGCATGTTTTTCACTACACATCGGCACTACGTTCCATGCACTACAGGCAGGCACAGTATACCAAGACCTAAATGCTAAGCACTACATGCACTACATACAACAAATGAAATGCCATGCACTACACGCCAGCACTATCTTTAATGTGCAACATGCAGGCACTGCATGCCTAGAACTATATCATAAGCACTACATGCATGCACTACAGACAATGAACCAAATGACATGCACTACATGAAGGGACCGGCGTATCATATGATGTAGACCAAAGGCAAATATTATATCATACAAAATGCATCATATGATGTTGTATATAAATGGTAAGTTTAGCCTAGTCAGACTGCCGGCATCATATGATATCATATGATGACATGATATAATATGATATCATACTGCCGTTCCCTAACTACATATGATAAGTAAGCTACATGGAATGCAGCACATCTCACGTGCATGGCTATGCTTTGTGTACAGACATGTAGTGCTGGTGCGTCAAAATAAAATGCATGCATGCCATGGATGTGCAGCGCACCAGCACTACATGTCAAGCACTACAGGCACGATGCACTGCATGCAACGCAACGCTAGCCATGCACCACGACATGCCTTCGGCTACAACACGGATGTATCTCTATATACCCTAGCTGGCCTACGGGTAGTGGCTGGTTTTAAGCAAACCACGTGAACTGTAAACTATCCCTTGGACTGTAGCGTACGTACATGAACAGTTTCAAAACCCTAGAATGCTCAGGTGAGCCCGACTGGTGATTTACAGCCAACCCTCAACTAGTCCCTAGCACCCTACAATGCAAGGGGGTGATCAAGATGTCGTATTCCCTCCCCCATCAGATGCATCATGTACGATAGCATTCGGCGACTAGGCAAGTCCACATCGCATCGTGCCTCACCAACTCGACCTCCGCCTGCTCTAAGTAACCGGATTTGTCGATGTCCACGCGGTCAAAGGCACGATCGCAGATCCATCTGCAGCACGCCCGCATCGGTGTCAGATCACAGCGACTAAGCAAGCTGGGGAGCTCTGGTGGGGTTATTTTTGACGTTCAGCAACAGCAACTCGAAACCCGCAACCGACCGGAAAATGAAATTCCAAAAGCCCATGGCGTTACAGGCGAAGAAGAAGTTGCGTGGTTAGGCAGAAATAATTGAAAGGTGGCGTTGCTAGTCAGTTCGAATTGGAAGAGAGTTGAACAGCCAACATTGGCAGGCAGGCAGAATGGCAGTGGTTGAGAAACCTTATTTCGTCTCTACTGGAAGAAGGGTTTGGGTGATGATGACGGTTACTTTTTCACTGGTGCCCTACTGGAATCAAATGTGCCCGCGTTTGCAGCAGGGTACTTCAGGACCCCCAGCCCGCCCCAGCCTGCTGCCTGAGACGCAACCAATTGTAAAGCCTGCGTCCTGGGACGCAACGGACCCTTCCTTCTGGTCAACGGACCCTTCGACGTTGCGCCTGCGATGGAGAAAGCAGCTTCCTGAACAACCCTGGTTTGGAGCCGCTGTAGTTGTGTAGTGAGGGGCGTCTGACTAGTGAATATGCTGTCCGATGTCCGGTTAAGCTGTGTGGCGATCAATAGCATGGGCAAGTGTGACTACCTGGGATGTTCAAGGGTGCTTCAACATTTACGTTCGCTGACATAGCTGTTCTTAAAATCTAAGTCTCGTGAGTCCAAAGCACTGATGAACTGAAGAAAAAGCACTGATGAACATTCGTTTTATTTACCAACGTTTGATTCTTGTTATAGCTCTCGGCACATGGGATTACACAGTCCTCTCGAAGACACAATTTCCTTATTTACCAATTATATCTGAGATACCGGTAAAGAAAAGCATAAACAAAATAAAAGTCACAAACGCAGATCCAGAGGGTCGGTTATCCTACTACTAGTCTATCTTAACATTTCGAGTATATCTTCTCAATATGTCCCATCGGCCGAGCTCCGAAACCATTGTAACTGAATTATACCGTTCGAATCTCACTGCTGACCTAGAGTCTGTAGTGTTTCAAGTCGAAAGGACATGACCCCTAGAACAACCAATGCATCAACGTAGAGTTGATTTGTAAGACGTTCAGTTGAAGGCGGGAGTAGTCAATCAAGCAAGTACGATCAATAATGATCAAAGAAGTCTTGATTCCGAAGGAAGTCTAATATAATAGTCCAATATAATACAATACAAGCACTATGGCGCATTCGTGTGATAGTCCGAGCTCAGGTGCAGTAGTGGTCTGCAAAAACAAAACCCACGGAAGCTTTCTCCAGAGAAATTGAACATGAAGATTCCCTTAACTCAACACCCCGTTGCAAGGCATAATAATGGGACATGTTCAATTTACAATAAAAGCGCACTGAAGGGACTCGTCCAACCTCGAATTATGAAATTAATTATACACTAGCAGGTGGGGCTGAATCACTGTTTCTTTGTTGGGCTATGCATGGCAGCTTCCTGCCAGCTCCACTAGCCAGCTGCTAGCTTAACCCTAGAGCTGTCATCTGCATTGGAATGCCTGCCATGTCAGCTTTCAGATGCACTACCTAGCGTAAGATTCGGCCCCAAGGACAGGGAAAGGGAGCTGGCTAGAAGCTGCTACACATAACTAAAAAAAGAAACAGTAGGCTGGATCATCAAGCACAGCATGACCAGATGACCTGGTGTAAGTATACAACCTCCACCTGTTCCCCTTTAGTCGCCCTTCTGGTCTCCGTCCCCAGCCGTCCCATATAATTTCTTGATTCCTTGTCATTTTTCCCTTGGTCGCGAAGTGCTAGGTTTTATCAATTGCGCCCTTTATTGGTTCCCCCCTTGTAAAAAAAAGTATACAACCAGTAGCTGGAGAGGATTAAACTGCCTAATCTGCTTAGTATACTCCCTGATTTCCGTGGGTTTCGCACGAGGGGACATGGGATTGGAAGAGGGGGAGCAGCCCAGAGTTATCTGAAAAATCATATAACAATCCAATCGAATCCAATGAAACGGCAAGCACCCGATATGTCCTTGCTTGATGAGTGGCAACGCCATTCAAACTGGATTCTCGGCGTTGCTGATATGTGTCGGGAGACCCACCTCCTACCTTTAACAACTATAAAAAAAGCAGCAGACATGTACTTGCTCCTCAGCAATTGTCTTCTCCACCCAAGGCGTTCAGAAACAGCTTGAGCACCTCACCTCAGCCGACATTTTCGCATGTACTTGCTTATCAAACACTGTTCTCTCCATCTAAGCAGTCCAGCAACATGCGACGTTACTCACAAAGGGCCGCTGCTTCAACCACCACCTTCAGTACTGAGTTAAAAAGAAGATGTCATGTACTTACTCCACAAACACTGTCTGGCAACATGCGACGTAACTCACGCTGCTGCTTCAACCACCACCTTCAGTACTGAACTGGAAAGCAGACGCCATGTACTTGCTCCTCAAACACTGTCCTCTCCATCTGAGCAGTCCATCCCAGCAACATGCAACATGCGAAGAAACTCACGCTGGGCTGCTGTGTCAACCACCACCACCACCACTAATGAGACATCAAGTAGCCGACATGTACTTGCTCCTCAAAAACTGTCCTCTCCATCTAAGCAGTCCATCCCAGCAATATTCAACATGCGACGTAACTTACGCTGGGCAGCTGTGTCAACCACCACCTTTAGTACTAAGTTGGAAAGCAGACACCACACAGTTGCTCCTCAAGCACTGTCAGCCAAAGTGCGACATAACACGCTGCTGCTTCAACAACAACCTTCAGCACTGAGTTGGAAAGCAGACATCACGCAGTTGCTCCTCAAGCACTGTCCGGCAACATGCAACATATCTCGCTGCAACCACCACCTTCAATACTGAATTGGAAAGCAGACGCCATGTACTTGCTCCTCAAACACTGTCCTCTCCATCCAAGCAGTCCATCGCAGCAACATGGAACATGCGACGTAACTCACGCTGGGCCACTGTGTTAACCACCACCACCACCACTAATGAGACGGCAAGTAGCCGACATGTACTTGCTCCTCAAACACTGTCCTCTCCATCTAAGCAGTCCATCCCAGCAATATTCAACATGCGACGTAACTTACGCTGGGCCGCTGTTTCAACCACCACCTGCAGTACTGAGTTGAAAAGCAGACGCCACACAGTTGCTCCTCAAACACTGTCCGGCAAAGTGCGACATAAAACGCTGCTGTTTCAACAACAACCTTCAGTACTGAATTGGAAAGCAGACACCATGTACTTGCTCCTCAAACACATACAACGTAACTCATGTACGCTGGGCCGCAGTGTCAACCACCACCTTCAGTAAGTAGCCGACATGCACTTGCTCCTCAAACACTGTCCTCTCCACCCAAGCAGTCCATCCCAGCAACATGCAACATGCGACGTAACTCACGCTGGTCCACTGTGTCAACCACCACCACCACCACTAATGAGACGGCAAGTAGCCGACATGTATTTGCTCCTCAAAATTTGTCCTCTCCATCCAAGGCGTCCAGCAACAGCTTTCGCACCTCACGGTGCTCTTGTGTGGTACCACGTTCTGCTCGCTTAATTGCTTCTCCATCTTGGCAGGAAGGACGGGCGTTGAACCGTGGGGCATCCAACAACATGCGTGCTACCTCAACATGGCCACCCTGTGCTGCGTACACAAGTGCCCTGCTATCTTGGCAGTCAGCATGTGCAGCATGCTGTGGGGCATCCAACAACATGCACACTATCTCTATGTTACCAATTTCTGCAGCATACACGAGTGCCAGTCCACCTTGGCAATTGGCACGAGGGGCATGCTGCGGGTCGTCCAGTAACATGCGCACTACCTCAACAACGCCACCATATGCTCCCTGGACAAGTGCGTCTCCATCTCTACAATCAGCATGAGGAGCATGCTGTGGGTCATCCAGCAACATGCGCATGACCTCAGTGTGACCACCATATGCTGCGTGCACGAGTGCCAGTCCATCTTGACAATTCGCAAGAGCAGGATGCTGGGGGTCATCCAGCAACGTGCGCATGACCTCAATGTGACCATCATATGCTGCCAGGACAAGGGCCTGCCCTTGTTGACTATCAGCACGAGCAGGATGCTGTGGGGCATCTAGCAACATACACACTCCATCAATGTGGCCGCGCCATGCTGCGTGCACAAGTGCCCCTCCATCTTGACAATTAGCACGAGCAGGATGCTGCGGGGCATCAAGCAACATGCGCATCACCTCTGTGCAGCCGTTGTGTGCTGCAGCCATAAGTGCCTCCCCTTCATTGCCATCAGCATGAGCAGGATGCTCAGGGGCATCCAGCAGCATGCGCACTACCTCAGCACAGCCAAAACGTGCTGCTTGCACCAGTGCCCTGCATTCTTGGCAGTCACCATGGGCAGCATTCTGTGGGGCATTCATCAACATGCGTACAATCTCTATGTGGCCACCTTCTGCTGCTTGGACAAGTGCCAGTCCATCTCTACAATTAGCTGGAGCAGGATGCTGGGGGGCATCCAGCAGCATGCGCACCACCTCAATGTGGCCACCTGCTGCTGCTACCACAAGTGCCTGTCCATGTTGACTGTCTGCAGGGGCAGGATGCTGTGGGGCATGCATCAGACTTCTAGCTATGTCTGAGTGCCCACTCTTGGCCACCAACACCAAGGCCTCTTCAGATTCGCCCAAAGATCCTGACCTCGAAACGATATCAAGAGCCACATCCAACTTTTGATGCTCCAGAGCACGACTGAGGACACGGACCATGTCGCCCTGGCTGCTAAGGATCAACGCCTCGGCAAGATTGCGCACCACGATCGAATGCCAGAAGCGGCAAACAGCGGATATATCGCATATCGGGGCGCCCAGACGAAGGGCGCGCAAAACTAGATCAGAGACGATGTCTGGAGAAATATGAGGAAGAGGCGACATGGGGCATAGAGCAAAAAAGTCGGAGTGCATCTCTACTCCCCCGTCCCCGAGGCAACCCCCGAGAGATCCCCCGAGCGCCCCCGAGTTCACAGTACTGCGAGGTACGTGAAACCGCTGGTCGAGAAGCCTTCGCGGACCTGCCATGAAGTCGCACTCAAGAGAGTTGGCGTCCCAAGAGAGTTGGTGTCGTAACAAAATGAAATACGAAAGAAAATGAGACTCAGTGAACAAGGGTGTAGCTGATCTACGAAGTCCGAGGTAAGCAGCTTCCCTCCGCCTCCGTTCGGACTTGAACTGTCGGCTAGAATTCGAACGGCGAGCCACGTGCGCATGCGTTCGAACAGGATATATCGAGGCAAATCGACACGGGCAATCGGATTTGCCCGGGATTCACCCCGGGAGTGGCTACCTCGGCGACCTCGGCCTCGGGAGTAGCTTCCCCCAACCAACCATGAGGTCTCCCTATTGTCAAGCATTCAAGTTACCATGCCCCGCTTCCTAAAGCCACGCCTCCCGACGTGTATTTCTTTCTTTCAGCTACCTATTCCGTGAAAATTTGTATTTTGAATGCCCTTGGCTTTCCGTTACCATGTGAGCCATAAATGTGATGGAGTGACTGTGTGAGGGAGGTGGCAATGCCTAGAAACACAGACCGCAGTTTCTTTTCCTATGTCTCTGTGAAAAAATCAAAAGCAAACGCGAAGCAATTTCCGGAGTTTATGTCGTAGTTTCACCTCATGCCATGGCTTGTGGCGAAAGAGGAAGAGGGTGCCGAAAGTACAGATGAGAGGGTGCACGATCGTACGTAAGTGACTGCCGCGAGCTCCACAGGGCACAGATCGAGCCAGGAAATCGATCAATCGCCATCAAATTGTGCTATCCATCACATTGCCTTAATTTAAATTGTCTTGAACTGCGATTCTACCCCTCGCTCCAAGTGCTGCGGGTCGGTATGCCAGCCTGTAAGGGCTGGAAATCAGGGGCATGCTGGAAATGGCCCGACATGGTACTTGTGTAGGGTGGCCTCTTCAACTGACTCCCAAATCCACCGAGCTATTGTAATTATGTAACGTATGACTTATGTCTTAGCTTGATGCGAATTAACGGGTAATAAAGTGAATGATCCTCTCTGTGGTCTCCTCAGAATATTTCAGCTCGAGCTTAAGTATTCCTTCATTTCCCCGCGGTTAACGGAAACCCATTTACTCGTCTTCGACTTCTAGCTATTCGAATAGCCAACTCTAGAGGTCGCGCGTTATGCGCGGACGGTTATTCGGTTCGGTTCGGTTCGGTTCGGTTCGGTTCGGTCCGGTTCGGTTCGGTTCGGTTCGGTTCGGTTCGGTTCGGTTCGGTTCGGTTCGGTTCGGTTCGGTTCGGTTCGGTTCGGTTCGGTTCGGTTCGGTTCGGTTCGGTTCGGTTCGGTTCGGTTCGGTTCGGTTCGGTTCGGTTCGGTTCGGTTCGGTTCGGTTCGGTTCGGTTCGGTTCGGTTCCGTTCGGTTCCGTTCGGTTCGGTTCGGTTAA
>JACBWV010000552.1:12557614-12722614 GCA_013435795.1 Chlamydomonas sp. ICE-L
TTATCGTGAGTTCCTACTTATGCAGATAGGCAGTCAGACAGACAGACAGACAGACAGACAGACGGACGGACGGATGGACAGACGGACAGACGGACGGACAGACGGACGGACGGACGGACAGACGGACGGACAGACGGACAGACAGACAGACAGACAGACAGACAGACAGACAGACAGACAGACAGACAGACACAGACAGACAGAGACAGGCAGACAGACAGACAGACAGACAGACAGACAGACGGACGGACGGACGGACGGACGGACGGACAGACGGATTTTTCAGACCCGCGATGCACATTTATGTCCACCATATCAAGAACGAGCTTCTAATGGTGATCTGCGGCACCAAAGCTTACCGTGGGTGCTGCTTATTCATTGTGCTCTGGTGTTCCTGACGCCTTGGGTATATGCGTATAGTTCCAACGGGTGCTTCATTCGCCCTGCCATGTTCATTGCTGTGTGACGGACAGACGGACGGATGTATCCGTCCTGCGATGTACTTTGCTGTGTGCAATATCAAGAACGAGCTGGTGGTAATGGTCCGCAGCACAAAGGCGTACCGTGAGTACTGCTTATTCAGACAGACAGGCAGACAGACAGACAGACAGACAGACAGACAGACAGACAGATAGATAGACTCCAACTCCCTCTGCCTCTCCATCCACAGTCGACCTAGTGATCAACATGTGTGGCGCCCCCCATGAAACACCTTTCGGCCACACCCACTGGGGCATGCACCAGGCTGCGGAGCTGTTACTCAACGACCATGTGGACCTTCTGGAGGAGTTAGCTCGTGGGGAGGCGAAAGGCTACACCCTGAAGTTTGTGGGCCACAGTCTTGGCGCTGGTGTGGCTGCACTCATGGCATTCTTGGTGCTCAACAAACCAGAGCTGAAGGACAGGCTGGTGGGCACAGGTGGGTGGGGTGGATGGGGTGGGTGTTGTGGTGGTGGTGGGGTGGGGGGAGTACATCTTGGGGGGGGGGGGGGTAGTGGAGGTGGGGATGGGGGGGGGCGGGGGGGTGTTGGGGGAGAGGGGAGGGGGGGGGGGGGGGGGGTAGTGGAGGTGGTGTGTGGGTGTGAAATGTGGGTGGGTGTGGGTGGGGGGGTGGGGGGGTGGGGGGGAGTACATCTTCTGTTGTCGACCCCACACTATTGTCTGCCAGGGTAGTTCTAACCTGAGTGGAACTGTGGACCTGGCTCTTGGGGTACGGCTTGGGCTTGGGCATGGGGATGAGACAAATTAAAAGGGTCTGGGCTAGGAAGGAATGCTGCTAGTCCGCTGTCCATTGAGGAACTACTTCCTCTGTCCCGATGCTCAATTGTTATGTGCTGCATGTGCTGGTAGTCATGGTATCATGGGAGAGGGGGATCATGGGGATATGGATGATGCATCTTTAGGGGTGTGGGATAAGGAATGTCACTGGTCTGTTGTCCATTGAAAATCTACTTCCTTTGTCCCAATGCTCAGATTGGCATGTGCTACATGTGCTGGTGTTCATGGTATCATGGGGATGGGGATGACGCATCTTTAGGGGGGCGGGATAAGGAATGCCGCTGGTCGCTGTCCATTGAGGAACTACTTCCTCTGTCCCGATGCTCAATTTGCATGCGCTACATGTGCTGGTGCTCATGGTATCATGGGAGATGAGGATCATGGGGATATGGATGATGCATCTTTAGGGGGGCGGGATAAGGAATGCCACTGGTCTGTTGTCCATTGAAAATCTACTTCCTTTGTCCCAGTGCTCAATTGGCATGCGCTACATGTGCTGGTGTTCATGGTATCATGGGGATGGGGATGATGCATCTTTAGGGGGGCGGGATAAGGAATGCCGCTGGTCCGCCGTCCATTGAGGAACTACTTCCTCTGTCCCGATACTCAATTAGCATGTGTTACCTGTGCTGGTGTTCATCGCATCATAGGGTTGGGGATGATGCATCTTAAGAGGTGTAGGATAAGGAATGCCCCTGGTCCGCTGTCCATTGACGAACTACTTCCTCTGTCCCGATACTCAATTAGCATGTGTTACCTGTGCTGGTGTTCATGGCATCATAGGGTTGGGGATGATGCATCTTAAGAGGTGTAGGATAAGGAATGCCCCTGGTCCGCTGTCCATTGACGAACTACTTCCTCTGTCCCCATGCTCATTTGGCATGCGCTACATGTGCTGGTGCTCATGGTATCATGGGGATGGGGATGATGCATCTTTTGGGGTGTGGGATAAGGAAGGCCGCTGATCCGTTGTCCATTGACCAACTAGGACCTTGGTGCTCATAAATGTGCGTATAAATAAGTTGCCTTATTACTAGGGACTGGCATATCATAAGATGTAGGCCAAAGGTGAGTATGATAACTACATCATATGATATTGTATATGAATGGTAACTTTGGCCTAGTCAGACTGTTGGCATCATATGATGACCTGGTATCATATTGCCATTCCCTACTTAAGGAATTTCATCCCACGAAGTGGGTCTCCCTACACAAACCAGCGGCACAAAGGATGCAGGGTAATTCAAAGCGCGCGCTTTTGAGCGCTGACTTTTTTACCCCCTCTGCGCTTTAAGCGCAGTTTTTTGCAACTCCCTGTGGGCGCAGCAAGCAATTAATGTGCTTTTTGCACGACAAAGCGCAGTTTGTTTGTTTTCAAGTGCGCTATAATGCTGGCCAATCTAATAATTTGAAGTACCCTGAAAGGACGCGCAATGCTCAACGCCTAATGCTCAATGCTCAACGCCTAATGCTCAATGCTCAACGCCTAATGCTCAATGCTCAACGCCTCATGCTCAATGCTCAACGCCTAATGCTCAATGCTCAACGCCTAATGCTCAATGCTCAACGCCTAATGCTCAATGCTCAACGCCTAATGCTCAATGCTCAACGCCTAATGCTCAATGCTCAACGCCTAATGCTCAATGCTCAACGCCTAATGCTCAATGCTCAACGCCTAATGCTCAATGCTCAACGCCTAATGCTCAATGCTCAACGCCTAATGCTCAATGCTCAACGCCTAATGCTCAATGCTCAACGCCTAATGCTCAATGCTCAACGCCTAATGCTCAATGCTCAACGCCTGATGCTCAATGCTCAACGCCTGATGCTCAATGCTCAACGCCTGATGCTCAATGCTCAACGCCTAATGCTCAATGCTCAACGCCTAATGCTCAATGCTCAACGCCTAATGCTCAATGCCCACTGCAGACGCTGCTTCAGCTGTTCTTGCCACCTGCTTCGCCCCCCATCATGCTATTCCTTTTTAAGCTTTCCTATCGCAGGTGGGCAAGTCCCTTTACCCTACACAAACCAGCGGCACCAAGGATGCTCAATGCTCAACGCCTAAGGCTCAATGCTCAACGCCTAACCCCACTGCAGACTCTGCTTCAGCTGTTCTTGCCACCTGCTTCGCCCCCCATCAATGCTTTTTCTTTTTAAGCCCTTCCTATCACGCTTGGGCAAGTCCCTTTAGCCTATTTGGCCTACCCCTGGACTGGAACATACATTGCATGTACATCTAAATCCGCGCCTATTGAACATGAAAGCCCATCAAATAGTGAATGTAATGCTCAATGCTCTGTCCCCATTGCAGACGCTGCGTCAGCTGCTCTGGCCACCTGCTTCGCACCCCCATCAGTGTTTATTGGTTCAGTTCATCAATGCTTTTTCTTTTTAAGCCCTTCCTATCATGCTTGGGCAAGTCCCTTTAGCCTATTTGGCCTACCCCTGGACTGGAACATACATTGCATGTACATCTAAATCCGCGCCTATTGAACATGAAAGCCCATCAAATAGTGAATGTAATGCTCAATGCTCTGTCCCCATTGCAGACGCTGCGTCAGCTGCTCTGGCCACCTGCTTCGCACCCCCATCAGTGTTTATTGGTTCAGTTCATCAATGCTTTTTCTTTTTAAGCCCTTCCTATCATGCTTGGGCAAGTCCCTTTAGCCTATTTGGCCTACCCCTGGACTGGAACATACATTGCATGTACATCTAAATCCGCGCCTATTGAACATGAAAGCCCATCAAATAGTGAATGTAATGCTCAATGCTCTGTCCCCATTGCAGACGCTGCGTCAGCTGCTCTGGCCACCTGCTTCGCACCCCCATCAGTGTTTATTGGTTCAGTTCATCAATGCTTTTTCTTTTTAAGCCCTTCCTATCATGCTTGGGCAAGTCCCTTTAGCCTATTTGGCCTACCCCTGGACTGGAACATACATTGCATGTACATCTAAATCCGCGCCTATTGAACATGAAAGCCCCTCAAATAGTGAATGTAATGCTCAATGCTCTGTCCCCATTGCAGACGCTGCGTCAGTTGCTCTGGCCACCTGCTTCGCACCCCCATCAGTGTTTATTGGTTCAGTTCATCAATGCTTTTTCTTTTTAAGCCCTTCCTATCATGCTTGGGCAAGTCCCTTTAGCCTATTTGGCCTACCCCTGGACTGGAACATCCATTGCATGTACATCTAAATCCGCGCCTATTGAACATGAAAGCCCATCAAATAGGGAATGTAATGCTCAATGCTCTGTCCCCATTGCAGACGCTGCTTCAGCTGTTCTGGCCACCTGCTTCGCACCCCCATCGGAGAAACGATTGTTTGGGGTTCAGTTCATCAATTCTTTTTCTTTTTAAGCCCTTCCTATCACGCATGGGCAAGTCCCTTTAGCCTATTTAGCCTATCCCTGGACTGTAACATACATTGCGCGTACATTGCTCAAAACCTAATGCTCAACGCCAAACCCCACAGCAGACGTTGCTTCAGCTGTTCTGGCCACCTTCTTTGCACCCCATCATGCTTTTTCTTTTTAAGCCCTTCCTATCACGGTTGGGCAAGTCCCTTTACCATCCGCAAACCAGCGGCACCAAGGATGCGCAATGCTCAATGCTCTGTCCCCACTGCAGACGCTGCTTCTGCTGTTCTGGCCACCTGCTTTGCACCCCATCATGCTTTTTCTTTTTAAGCCCTTCCTATCACGGTTGGGCAAGTCCCTTTACCATCCGCAAACCAGCGGCACCAAGGATGCGCAATGCTCAATGCTCTGTCCCCATTGCAGACGCTGCTTCAGCTGTTCTGGCCACCTGCTTCGCACCCCCATCAGTGACTGACCACCAGATGTCCGATGTCATCATGCTTTTTCTTTTTAAGCCCTTCCTATCACAGTTGGGCAAGTCCCTTTACCCTACACTAACCAGCGGCACCAAGGATGCGCAATGCTCAATGCTCTGTCCCCACTGCAGACGCTGTTTCTGCTGTTCTGGCCACCTGCTTCGCACCCCCATCAGTGACAGACCACCAGATGTCCGAGAGCCTGAAGGAAGTAGTAACCAGCATTGTGATGGATCAGGACATGGTTCCCCGGATCAGCTGCAGGACGATGGCAAATCTGGTTTCGGAGCTGTCCAGCCTGCGCAAGCACTGGACCCAGGGTGCCCAGTCATACCTCGAAGACAAGAAAAATGCGCTAGACACGATGGCGATGATGGACAAGGTGTTGAGTTGGTCTGTGTGGTCTTTTCCTCAGGTATTACCCAAAATCCAGATGCCGGAGGTGCTCAAGACAGTGCCAAGCATGCCCAACCTGTCGGCTATGAACCCCGCACTAGGCAAAATTAAGGAGGTGAGAATGGGAGATGCTGGGTGAATGGGTGTGGGTGTTGGTGACAGTGTGGGTGTCAGTGTGGGTATCAGGTATTACCCAAGATCCTGGTGCTGGAGGTGCTCAAGATGGTGCCCAGCATGACCTGTCGGCTATGAACCCCACGCCCACGCTAGGCAAAAATAAGGAGGTGAGAATGTGAGATGCTGGGTGAATGGGTGTGGGTGTGGGTGTCAGTGTGGGTGTGGGTGACAGTGAGGCGGCTGGTCTGAAATTTGGGGAATTGGCAAGGGCTTGAACTGCATACCTGTTTCGCTAGATTCTACTGAACCATGCAGTCAGAGCTCGATTTTCTAGCCCTGTTAGCCTAATTGGCTACCCCTGGACTGTCGCATACACACACACACACACAAACAGACAAAGCAAACAAGAAAGAGAAGAAAAAAACGTATCCTATCTCTCCGCAGCCCATGCAACCAAGAGGTAGCCAAGTAGTGTATACTTTTGAACAAAACAAACAAAATCCAACAAAAGCAAACAAAAGCAAACAAAAGCAAACAAAAGCAAACAAAACACAACCATATCAAATCCATCCTATCTCGCCGCAGGCCATGCAGCCGCCCCAAGAGGTTGCCATGTAGTGTCAAGTTCTTGTGATTATTTGACGATGGGCAAGTCCCGTTAGCCTGATAGGCTACCCCTGGACTGACACACACACACACGCACGCACGCACAAACAGACAAAACAAACAAAACAAAAGAAGAAGAAAACATATCCTATCTCTCCGCATGCAGGCGCTGCAAGAGGGGTAGCCAAGTAGTGTATACTTCCGAACAAAACAAACAAAACAACCATATAAAATCCATCGTATCTCTCTGCAGGCCATGCAGTCGCTGCAAGGGGGTTTAGCCAATAAAGCCCAGGGACTGGAACAGACAGAGCAAGAAACAAAAATAACTGTATCCTCTCTCTCTCTGCAGGCCATGCAACGGCTGCAAGAGGTGGCCGAGTAGTGTCAAATTCTTGTGATCATTTTTTTGATGGGCAAGTCCCGTTGGTCTGATTGGCTACCCCTGGACTGTCACACACACACACACACAAACAGACAAAGCAAACAAAAGAAATCAAACAGAAGAAGAACAAAAAGTATACTATCTCTCCGCAGGCCATGCAGCCGCTCCAAGAGGTCGCCAAGTATGCGTATACTTTTGAACAAACAAAAACAAAAACAAACAAAAGCAACTGTATAAAATCCATCCTATCTCTCCGCAGGCCATGTAGCCACTCCAAGAGGTCGCCAAGTATGCCCAGGGACTGGACCAGACATAACTAAAAACAAAAATAACTGTAAAAAACGTAAAATAAACTGAAAAACGTAAATAAGTGTATAAACAAAACAGAAGAAGAAAAAAACGCATCACCAAGTAGTTTATAGTTTTGAACAAAACGCGTCGCCAAGTAGTTAATAGTTTTGAACAAAACAAACAAAAACAAACAAAAAACAAAGAAATAAAGACCATCCTATCTGTCCGCAGGCCATGCAGCCTCTGCAAGAGGTCGCCAAGTATGCCCAGGGACTGGAACAGACAAAACTAAAAACACACATAACTGTAAAAAATGTAAAATAAACTTTAAAACCGTAAATAGCTGTAAAAACAAAACAGAAGAAGAAGAAAATGTATCCTATCTCTCTGCAGGCCATGCAGTCGCTCCAAGAGGTTGCCAAGTATGTGTTGTCAAGCGACTTGGTCCAGAAGTGGAAGTTTTCGTTCACTGGAGATGGGGAGAAGAAGGAGGGGCAGCCATCCTTGAGGGGTGATGGAGCAGACAGGGAGGATAAGGAGGAGGGGGCGTCCCCTGGCGGTGGTGGAGGAGATGGGGGGAAGGACGAAGGGGGACCATCCCCAGCTTGTAATGGTGCTTCGGGTTTCAGGATAGATGCTGTTGTAGTTGGGTGTAGTGAGGATGGTGGCATGGGCGTGTCGGTCAGTTGTGGCCGAGTTGAAGGAGTCCCGGAAGGTTTGGCTGTGGATACCGATGCTGGACTCCTTGGGTGCAGTGAGCATGGAGAGGTGGGAGTGTTGGGAAGATTTTGCTTGGGTGAATTGGGCGCGGTGGATTCAGCACTTGGGGCAGCAGCTCATGAGTCTCTACCAGGGGAAGATATTCGATGCATGGAGGGTGGTGGGCAAGGGGGGCAAGGGGGCGATGGCGGGCTTTTTGCAGGTCGTGAGAATCAAAGCATGGAGGGGGGTGGGCAAGGGGGGCAAGGTGACTATGGCGGTAGTGCGATGGCTGTAGCGGTAGGGGAGGTCTGCTCGGTGGCTGTCACTGGTGTAGCGAAAGTGACGGACAGGACGCAGCAGGGGTGTGGTAGCGGTGCGTGTGGTCTCAAGGGGGGGGCTGGCAATAACAAGGGGGGGGATGACAATGACAAGGGGGCGAATGTCAAGGGGGGGGATTACAATGACAAGGGGGGGAGGGCGATGACAAGGGGGCAGTCAGTGCTCTTTCGAATGGAGTCAATGCTGCTTCCAAGCATGGGGCCGGACGGATTGGAGAGGCTGGGGGCGTTTGGACTCGATGAATTGGAGAAAGATGATTTGGAGAAACTGGTGGCTCTTGATGACTTGGAGGCCGATGGGGACAGGGGGGGGAGGACACAGAGGTACAGTTGCGGTACGGATGAGTTGGAGGCCGATGGGGACAGGGGGGGAAGGACGCAGAGGTACGGTTGCGGTACGGATGAGTTGGAGAAGCTGATGGCTGTTGATGGTTCCGATGACTTACAGACCGATTGGGTCAGGGGGGGGAGAACACAACAGCTGAGGTATGGTTCCGGTACGAAGAAGCTGACGGCTCTCGATAATGCTGATGACTTACAGACCGATGGGGCCAGGGGGGGGAGAACACAACAGCTGAGGTACGGTTGCGGTACGAAGAAGCTGATGGCTCTCGATGGTGACGATGACTTAGAGACCGTTGGAGCTGATCACCAGGGGGCAGGAGGGGAGAAGGAAGCCAAGCCAAAAGCAGAGGAGGCAAGTGGCTGTAGGATAGCAGCGCTTCGGAAAATAGAGATGGCACCACCAGGCCGCCTCTTGTTTTTCCACCGAGCCCAACCAGATGCACCAGGTACGGTTAGGGTTGGGCAACATGGACATCGAATGTATGTTCACAAGACATTAAAAATTCTGTAAAAAATAAATCATAAGACACTTCACATTTTGTATATCAGCATACCGCGCACTCAATGATACTACTCTCAGCAGCCAGTGTTTTTTATTTCAGATTTCTGTAGTCCAGGTTGAGTAGCTACTTGAGCTACTCAACCTTGATTTCAGGATAATTGCGTAGCCATCGTATGGCGGAGCGCAAAGCGCGAAGCCTGGGGGGGTCGGGGGGCAGCGCGTCACGATATCGGGGGGTCCAGGGGGTGTAGCATTCAACCGAATGGCGACGGAATGGCGACGCGTCGTCGAAAAGTGGTACAAGTCTCAGCAGCTCTGAATCAGGAGGTTGGGGACAATCCTCCCTACAGACACGTGAAATGTACCCTGAAAAATGTACCACGTGAAAAATGGGCACGTCATTCTGTATATCAGCCGAAATGTTTTGGGGACCAGATCGTATAGTGCTTGTCAATAGACCCTCCAGATATTAGTAGGACTATCTGATATCTTTATTTATTTGTGTATTTATTTATTTATTTATTTATGTATTTGTTTATTTATTTGTGTATTTGTTTATTTATTTGTCTTTTTATTTCTCATATGTCTTTATTTTTTTATTTTTTTATTTATTCATTTATGTATGTATCTCCATAGGTGCCTAAGTCCGAAAACGCCCTAAGTCGATACAAGAATGTGATACAGAGTCGTACATGGCCCAAACTGCTCGGAATCAAATTTTGTCAGGCTCATATTGTTCGCGACGGTGTCAGCTATGCGCACAGCTACTTCACGTGCGCGTTCGCATCTGGTCGCGAGCAGCCTTGTTGGGCAGGCTGGTGGCAGTACATCAGATGTGCGATAATTAGTGATACAAATCCAGATCGCGTCAGATACGAGGCCGCGCGAGCTATACCGAAGAAAGGCACCTCGGGACGAAAGGCTTGTAGAACCCCTATTACAAGGTCGGAGGCTGCGCTTCAGCCTTGGCCTCGGAATCTACTGAACTAGCTGTACATCTCGAGATTTCACCTCCCTGTGGCCTACCACACCATGGCTCAGGATTAGGGTGTGTTTTCAACGATCTACCCCAAATCAAAAACTGAGTTCAGATGTGGATATGGAAGACAAATTAAAAAAAAGTTTGTTTTTTGAATTTATTTTCAAAACATATTTGAATTTTGAATTTTCGAAAAAAAAGAAAAAGTTATTCTGCACGCTATATCTTGAGATAGAGCAAAACCGAGGCCCAAAATGTTTCAATTCAGGCTGTGCAACTCTGACCTAGACTTAAGACACCCACGAAATTTAAATAATCAGTGTTTTGGGGGTCCGTACTCAACTGTACTGCCTGTGTACTGCCTTCCAAGACCTTCCGTAATAACTACTGGTAGGGAAAAACGTTACACAACATTTGTACCCAATGTTCTTTTAAAATGGCTTGTTTCGGTCGCGATAGGCTCCGTATCACTTCCTACGTAAAACCCGAATTGACTTAGGGAACCCCATAGTAACAAATTAGCATGTTTCACTTGACCTGGTCCCCACCATTTGAGAAAACCCAAATCCGAGTATTTGTGTGTTGAACTGATGTGGTTGGGCAACTTATTAGCAAAAAATCTTTGTTTTTGGACTTGAGGGCATAGGCTCAATCCATCCGTATCACTCAGGGTCTGACTTAGGCACCTATGGAGATATGTATTTATTTATTTATTTAGGACTATCTTGCAGGCCAAGCTCAGGAGCAGAGGGTCTTCCAAACCAAATAAACCTCAACTTGTAAGCCATTCTCCAGTTTGTACACATGTATGCAAACGGGAGGGTTCCCTCAATCTCACATCATTTGGAAGCTCTTACTAATTTTCAATTTTTAAGACTACCTTGATTATTTGACATTGGGCAAGTCCCTTGAGCCTTATTGGCTGCCCCCCGGATTGGAACCTACATACAGTCAAAAATCAGCAGAAAACGTATGGGCGGTTCGTTGCCACGCAAGCAAAGAGCTTTTTTTTAGCTCAACAGTTTACTTGTTTTAGTGGTGGTGTGGGTGGGTGTAGTGGCGTGGGTGGTGTGGGTGGGTGTTGGTGTGGCCTCGCAGCTCCTCGGACGTCTGAGACAGCGGTAGTGATAGTCTCCTAGCTCTAGGTTGCTCAACATTTTACACTCAGAAACAGTCCATTTACACCTGACACTTACCCACCGTCCCATACCCCCCCCCCCCCCCCCCCCCCCCCTCAAAATCAAAAACACACCTGGGTGAGTGGGTAAGGGGTGTGTGGGGTGGGGGTGGGGGTAGGGGGTGGGGGAGTAACACCTGACACTTACCCTCCCCACACACAAACACTTACCCTCCCCCCCCCCCACCCCCACAAAAAAACTGGGTTGGGGCCTGCAAGGACCATGCCACAGATTGTGATCGTCTCCTTATATTTTTATGTGTATCAGACAATATTGTTATAAAGAAGTTTACAGCTATTAAGGAATTGCATGTTCTGATTCAAATCAAACCAATTCAATTGCCCACTGTGCTCATAGTACTCACTTTGTATTTCCGCTATATATAGCGATCGCTAGTTTGACCCCGTTTTAGCGAAATTCTCGCTGTAAAAAAAGAAGAAAAAAAAATTGTTTATTGCCCTAAATGGCCCCAAAAAGCTATAAAAAGCTTTAAAAAGCACTAAAACGCTGTCCCTGGAGGAGCCCTGAAACCATAAAGCTAGAAGAAACCCACTTGCAGATTTGAAAAAAATCACTGGTACTCACTGTACTCACAGTGCTCACTGTGCTCACTGTTCACCTCTCTGGCAATCTACATTCATTAATCTAGACACGTCTTTAAACTGTCTTAGGGTGCTCTCTTGTTTCCGTGTGTCAGAGATTTTCTTTACGCTAAATATAGCGATCGCTAATTTTGACCCCGTTTTAGCGGAATTATCGCTATAAAAAAGTAAACATAAAAAATGTTTTTTGCCCTAAATGGCCTCAACAAGCTACAAAAACCTAGAAGAGCTATAAAAAAACACTAAATCGCTGTTCCTGGAGGAGGCCTAAAACCATTAAGCTAAAAAACAACTTTCAGATTTGAAAAACAACCTTGCTTCAGCTTGCTTCCGTGTTTCTCCACTGGGGGGACTTGGAATTGGAAGACAGTGAGCAGCCCAGAGTTGACTGAAAAACCATGTAACCATTCAAATTCAAAAACATCCGCCACTGTCGAACTCTCTGACAATCAAGATGCATTGGTGCAGGCACCATATCCCTCACACATACACACATCATACCCCCCCCCACACACACACACACACACACACACACACACACACACACACACAAACACGCATACACACACACACATACACACACACATACACACTCACCATACCCACACACACACACTCACACACACGCTCATCACACCCCGCTCGCTCTGCAGGCACTGGTGAGAGTGAGGAGGCTACTCCCAGCCAACAAGATGATGAAGCTGGGCCAAGTGGCTTGGCCCCGGATTCAATGGCACCGGGACTGGGGCTGAAGAGGCTTTTCTGCTTGTACGAGTATGTGAGCGCAGCCCATTTCAATACGAGAATTGTCCTAGGCCCCCGGGCGCTAAAGGACCACCGCTTGAGCACATATCGGCGTGGCTTGCATGCAATCTCGCAAGCCGGCACTCAGAGCGGCAGCCAGGTGGAGGATAACAGTGATGATGATCCAGGCATTGATGGATACTAGGTCAATGTTTGTTATTGTTAGCTGTGACACAGTGTTTACTGCCGTAGTGTAGTCTGGTGGAGTATAAAAGCGATGATGATCCTGGCCCTGATGGGTACTAGGTCACACAGTGGTGTTGGTGGTGATGGTGGTGTTGGTGGCATTGATGGATACTAGGTCAAACAGTGGTGTTGGTGGTGATGGTGGTGTTGGTGGTTTTGATAGATACTAGGTCAAAGTTTGTTAGTGCTAGCTGTAACACTGTGTTACTAGGCCAAGGTTTGGTAGTACCTTGACTCAGGTAGCTGTTACACTGTGTTAACTGCCGTAGTGTAGTCTGATGGAGGATAACAGCGATGATGATCCAGGCATTGATAGATACTAGGTTGAGGTTTGTTAGTGTTAGCTGTATCACAGTGTTACTAGGCCAAGGTTTGGTAGTACCTTGACTCAGGTAGTTGTAACACTGTGTTAACTGCTGTATTGCAGTTTGGTGGAGGAGAACAGCGATGATGATCCAGGCATAAATGGGTACTAGGTTGAGGTTTGTTAGTTTTAGCTGTAACACAGTGTTACTAGGCCAAAGTTTGTAAGTGTTAGCTGTTACACAGTGTTGCTAGTCAAAGTTTGGTAGTACCTTGACCCAGGTAGCTGTTACACTGTGTTAACTGCTGTATTGCAGTCTGGTGGAGGATAACAGCATTGATGATCCAGGCATTTATGGGTACTTGGTCAAGGTTTGTTAGTGCTAGCTGTAACACTGTGTTGCTAGGTCAAGGTTTGGTATTACCTTGACTCAGGTAGCTGTAACACTGTGTTAACTGCTGTATTGCAGTCTGGTGGAGGATAACAGCAATGATGATCCAGGCATCGATGGGTACTAGGTCAAGGTTCGTTAGTGTTGGCTGTAACACAGTGTTACTAGGTCAAGGTTTGGTAGTACCTTGACTCAGGTAGCTGTAACACTGTGTTAACTGCCGTAGTGCAGTCTGGTGCAGGATAACAGCAATGATGGATACTAGGTCACACAGTGGTGTTGGTGATGTTGGTGGTGTTGATGGATACTAGCTCAAGGTTTGTTATTTGGTGCAGCCCCCCCTTCTGGGGGGCGAAAGCCCCCAGGGTCACCCCGTTGTCCGTCCGTGCGACCAACTGACCACTGGAAGTCCGGAGCTTGGCATCACTGCATCCCATCTTCTCTTATCCCCACCCCACCCCTCCCCCTCACCCATCCTGGCATTGATTGGTATTAGTTCAAGGTTTGTTTCTTGGCGGGGTTTAGGGTTTCTGTCCAGGGCTGCTGAAATATTGGGCCAAGCACAGTGGCTGGCTCGGGGAGCTGCCTAGAAGCTGCTGAGAAAAGCTGAAAAGATTAGCCCTGATACGAGGTCAAGGTTTGTTTTTGGTGGAGCCCCCCCTTCTGGGGGGGTGGGAGCCCCCAGGGTCACCCCGTTGTCCGTCCATGCGACCGACCAACCACACAAAGCCAGAAGCCAACCGACTGCCGGAAGCCAGCCGACCCACTAACCACCAGCCAACCGACATACCAAGCCAGCCGACACCCGGAAGCCAGCCGACCGACATACCACACAAAGCCGGAAGCCAACTGTCACGGACCGCCCACACGAAGCCCGAAGCCAACTGTGGTATAATCTCTACTGCACCACACTCCTGAGTATAGAATGCAATAACCCAGGCGTGTATAGTTTCAAAACATGTCCAAGTCTATACAAGCTAACAAGTTCGATGCAGCGTCGCCTGCGATGCTAAAAAATGGCGGAGAGTGATCGCGAGGGAGCGACAGGTGGCAACGGAAGCGAGTCAGTAACGAGGCCGTTGGCTGACGTGTCGGGCTTCATCACGGTCAGATGGATGGAT
The DNA here is from genome assembly GCA_013435795.1 of Chlamydomonas sp. ICE-L. Taxonomy (NCBI): domain Eukaryota; kingdom Viridiplantae; phylum Chlorophyta; class Chlorophyceae; order Chlamydomonadales; family Chlamydomonadaceae; genus Chlamydomonas; species Chlamydomonas sp. ICE-L. The sequence continues at coordinate 12,571,973 of JACBWV010000552.1, forward strand.
GGTCGGACGGACAAATGGGTAACACTGGGGGCTCCCGCCCCCCAGAAGGGGGGGCTCCGCCAAAAATACTAGATCAAGAGCTGCATCCAACTCCAACTAGTGATGCTCTATGGCAAGTTTGAGGACACTTTTTGTTTTTAGTTGTGAAAGCTTTTTTGTTTTTTTGTTATTTCACCTCCCTGAAGGAGGTGTGTCTTCCGGCACAAACCAGCGACACCGAGGATTCAGTTTGAATGTCGATGCCACTCCTACAAAAGGGTAGGCGCACTTAGTGTTCAAAAGAGTAGGCGCACTTACACTGACCGTATTGCCCATAGCTTTTCTTTTCGGCTACCAGCTGCAGCTTCTAGGCAGCTTCCCTGTCTAGCTATTCAGCTAAAGCTGAAGCAACCCAGTGCACCTTGAAGCTGACACAATCAGCTGCTCAGGGCTGCTGAAATATTTGGGTCAAGCACAGTGGCTGGCTCAAGGAGCTGCATAGAAGCTGCTGATAAAAGCTGAAAAGAAAAGCCCTGATATTGCCCTGGATTCTACTGTGTGTATTTGTACAGTCCAGGGGTAGCTTAATAGGCTGAAGGGACTTGCCCAACCTTAAAAACAGGAAATGCAGTCTAAGAAACAAGCACTGGGGAACTAAAGCCTGATATATCATATGCCCTGTTTTCTACTACTGCGCATCCAACGGTCCAATCTGCCAAGCCAGGGGTGGTACCTAGAAGCTGCTGCTCGTGGCTGAAAAGGAAAGCAAGAGGGAGGACACTGACCATGTTGTCCTGGTGTCTACTTCTGTGCATCCTAGGGTCCAGTCTGAAAAGCCAGGGAAGTTACCTAAAAGCTGCTGCTTGTGGCTGAAAAGAAAAGAAAGACTGAGGATACTGACCGTGTTGCCCTGGTTTGTACTTCTATGCATAGTTTGGTGAACACAATGGCAGGTGATAGGTAGCCAACCTAAACAAGTTGAAAGGCAGTTTGAGAAACAACAGTTCAGCAGGCTTGTCTTCTCCAGAGGCTAAGATTGCGGCAATAATGTGTACATATTGGTGAATTATAAGTCACTTTGTCGTGGTTGCTAATTGCACAACCTGTTGTATATACCGGTAGAAGGCACTACATCCTAGTTTCTGATAGCACTAACTGAATAAAAAGCATGTTTTTTATATTTATGCAATGCAGTGCACGGTGATGCACATATACCGGTATATAAATGTGTATACAGCAGGACTGTATGAGTAACGTGGAATGGATATCCTCGCCCTTGCTCCCATGCCACTGTAACCCGTCGAGATCAGGTCTGTCCAGGGGGACTCCCAAATCTGTATCGTAGATCTGAGACGCATCCAGATCCAAGATCTTCATTTGAGACGCTACCGACCTACTGCTCGCCGACCCTAAGTGCGCCGTCTCTTTTGTAGGAGTGGCAGCACCATTCGAACTGAGTCCTCGATGCTGCTGGTTTGTGTCGAAAGACCTACATCCTGGAGTGAAATTCATTTAATAACCGAAAAAAGACACGGAGACACAAGAACACACTAAAAACTCCACCAGTTAGCAGTCCATGCAGAGCATTGGCATTTTAAGTGGCTTCTATGCAACTCCTTCAGCCAGCCACAGGGCCCACCTCCTGGGGTGAAATTTCTTTCATAAAAATAAATAAGAACTGGATCAGACACACAACCGACCCTACAAGATCCGCGCCTACGACTCAACGGGCCCTCAATACATTACATTACATTACATTACATGTTAAAGTCTACTTGACACCGCGAGGGTGTATGAGACTCTGTGCTTTAAACAAAAAGAAAAAGCACCCACAAAGCAAAAAACCCCATTACATCAGGTGTGTGTCGAGGACAAACAAACCAAACTCCCAACCACCGTTTTGGTGGCGTAGGTATTAAACCCCTTAGAGCAGGACCCAGATCTCAACCACTTACAGTGGCGGAGGTAAGAAGCTAACAAATGAGAAGTCTCAAGAAGAAAAAAAGGGATAATAAATTACGGTGCCACTAAGCAGTCCAGGGCTTCCTGTCTTGCTCTTCTACAAGTAGAAGGATAGTCGGCTAGGTTGCTCCAAAAAGACTTAGTGCCATTTCCATTCATAAAGGTTCTGAATGTGGAATCGCAGAATTCCACATTCCATACGGTTAAGTCGGTATCCTCATGGACATGCCTATAAATATCTGTAAACAGATTCTGGTAGCGGAGGCGAATATCATTATAAAAAGGGCACTCAAACATATGCATTTCATCCTCAGTTTTTTGGAACCCACACATTTGACAGTGTCTCATTGAGCGAGGGATGTGTGCTCTATCCACCACCCTCATTCTTTCTGTGTTCAGCCAATGGGAACCCATTCTAAACTGTGCTATAGAACGAATCTGATCCTGCTTATGTAAGGCGGATGTAAAGGGAATCAAGCCATTCTCATCATTGCTGTTGGCTGCGAACCATTTTTGGTATCGGAGGCGTTTAAAGCCAACCCTTCTCTCATCAGGGATGTCTCTAACTGCATTGGTGTCACTTGGGTACTTAAACCTCCATGACTCAAAAACTTCAGACATAATACCTTCGACATCGACAGCCTCCAAAATGTTGATGTTTTTACTGGATCCTAGCTTGTGGAGAGCACAACGCAAGTCATGAACCCAGCCAGTGTTGGAGTCAAAAGATTCCTCAAGAGCCATTCTAATGAGATCCTCAGGTTCTTTATGTATGGTCTTGTTCCAGAAGCGCAAAGCTTGTTTAAGCCAAGCAAAACACAACGGGGTTCTACCCAGCTCTTCCATGATAATATTAGATGTAGTAGATTGGCAAACACCCAACATTTGTTTAAGTATACCTCTATGCCATTTCTCACGAGCATGGTCATTTGAGATAAGTGTGTTGTTCAGAATATAAGGAGCCCACACCTCACAGCCAAAATTCAGGATAGGTTGTACAAGAGAATCAAACAGGTGGGTGAGAATATCAATATTGTATATCTCCATAGTATGGCATCGCCTACGAAGCATGTGGTGTGCCTTTTGGGCCTTAGTGAGCATCCTAGAAAAAGCAGCTTTTGCACGATTGCTTGAGTCACCATCCACAAAGAGGGATCCCAAGTAGATAAAAGATAACTTTGTAGAAAGTTGTGCTCCATCATAGACAAATTTGTAATCAGGATCCATGCGGGCCTCATCACAGAATTGTTTGTTGAAAACGACAATCTCAGTTTTCTTTATATTCACAGCCATCTTAGTAGCCTCGCAGAAATCTCTCAGGCAGTCAAGCATCGCTTGCATATCTGCCGGGGATTCTGCCATTATAGCTAGGTCATCAGCATAAAGTAACAGTTGCAGAATCTTTCCCCTAAGCTCAGCCCCTACATTTGGGAGCTTGGATTGGAGGAACGATTCAATTCTATCAATGAACAGACCGAATAGGAGTGGGGATAGGGGGTCTCCTTGTTTAACTCCTACAAGGGATGGAAAGGAGGATCCAATGTCCCCATGTAGGCGAACTTGGAAAACAACATGATTATACATGGACTTCAGAATACTGAGATAGGGGTCCTTGACTCCTAGCCTTGCTAAGCAATCCCATAGCAAGTCTCTGTTGACCCAATCATAAGCCTTCTTGAAATCAACAAAAGCCACAAAGAGTGGTTTTTTCTTTTCTCTATATTTATCTACAATATGGTTAAGAATGAATGATGCATCTGCAGTACCCCTACCACTTCTAAATCCATATTGGCCAGCGGCTCTGAGGTTGAATTCTTCTGACCAATCATCTAGTCTACGTAGCATGCAAAGGGAGAAGATCTTTCCTATGGAGTTGCTCACCGCAAGACCTCGATAGTTGTCCTTGTCATACACACTGCCTTTGGATTTGGGTACGGGTACCAAGGCAGCTGCAGCCCATTGGCTAGGGTAAGAAGTCTTCCAGATGAGATTAAACAGGTTAGTCATAGCTTGTACAAATCGGGAGTTGGCCTCATGGGAAGCAAATCTGTACCATTCTGCAGGGATACCATCTACCCCGGGGGAGGAGTTTTTCCGTAGGGATTGGAGAACAGAAAACACCTCCTGGGTGGTAAAGTCTTGACATAACCATGTTGGTGCGGCCTCTATCTGAGGTCCATCAGCTTGAGGGACAAAGTCCCTAGCATCCAGACTTGGATCAATACCTACTTGCACATCAAAGAGGTCTGCAAAATAATCAGTCCAATCATGAATTGTGATATCTGCCGTAGTGGCCTTGTTAGGCTCACGCACGTCTTTCCAAAAACTTTTCGGATTATGCCGAAGATTCGTATGAAGGTTCTCCATGCGTGTTTCTAGCCACTTCCTCTTCTTTCTTCTGAGAATCCTCTTGTACTCCTTGTGCATAGAACCAGCCAAGTCAGAGCTAGAGCCATGTTGATGTTCTGCTTGGCTTGCTGCCTGTCTAGCACGATTGCATTCATCATCATACCATGCGTTCACGGGCCCGTGCTTACGCTTAGCTACAGGTTTGTGACATGGTGTGCATTTGCTTATGGCTAGTTCAATAGCACTAGCAATCCCCTTCTCTGAATCTTCCATAGATGAGCTATGGAGTGCATTGTCAAGTAATCGGTTAACGTCTGGATCACGCTTAATTGTGTGTGCATACATCTGGACATAGTTGTCTTTCCATTTCAGTTTGGGCGAAGGTTTACCACCAGCAATACGTGTTTGAGATCCAAGATGCAGTGTTTTGAACAATCCTGATCGGAACATGCTCTTTTACATGTTTTTTTTTATTATATGCAGGGTCTGTGATACGTGTCGAGGCCAACTCTCTTTACAGAATTATAAGATAGTAGCAAGCTCGAGGTATAAAAGATATGGCAGTAGCAGTACAGCAAGTACTGCAACTGTAGCGGCAGGCGGCGTAGCTACTGCCGAACAAGCGGTACAAAGACCGGTGAGGACACAGACCGAGAGCGCACTTGGCCACTCTTAATACGATACATCGTACTATGTATGTATGTTACAGTTCAGGGGTAGGCCAAATAGGCTAAAGGGACTTGCCCAACCGTATAGAAAGGGCTTAAAAAGAAAAAGCACTGCTGAATTGTTTAGATTTCCGGAGCGATATGTCTTGAGCACTCTCACAGGGAAGGAACTAGGGCGTGTGCTTACAATCGTAATAGTCATGTCAAGCGACATGGAAGGTATAAGAAAGGAAAGGCGACAGTTCCTCAGGGTACTGCCGCCGGTAGGTGCCGGCCCTAACGGGCGGAGGCACTACAATGGAAGCTTCCAGGCAGAAGGCCTGGCGCCCCAAGACACTCTAGCTGGACCGGGAGAACCGGTCTATAACATCCCCCCCAATTCCTGGTATTCTTCATATATAAGAATCCCTGGAATTAGGAGGTTCTAGGGAAGGGAAGCTAGAGTGAAAATAAATAACTGGTGCATAAAGAAGCACATGGGCATAGGCTTCTGACTGGCCATTATGTACTAATGAATGGTGCTTGGCCTTGTAAGGCATATGCAAGTACATTCAGGAGAGAACAAGGGACAATGGCAGTACAGATCATATTTTGTCTATTATGCATATAGGACTGGATTCCAGCTGTGGAGCTGCCAGGAAGGTGCAGTCATGGGGCTTTGTTCGGGCAAAGGGGGGCTGGATAGCAATCTGTGTATTTAGCCATTAAGGTAAACAACTTTTAAGGTAGACGTCCCCCGCTAGCTCATAACTGTCAATCTATGGGAAGGACATGATGAGGTACATCCATTATCATCTATAAAGTGTTCCTTAGTCTGGTAGTCAGATAAATACTAGGGAAGCCTATGTTCTGTAGTCTATATCAGTCTAGGAGCACAAGTTTGGATATTTCCCCCTATGATAAGGGATTTATCATTGTAGGAGATCTTGTGCCAGTATAGGGGGGGGGGGGGGGGGGCCCTCAAATTATGCTGGGTCTGCTGGGTCCTGTGCTGGGTTGCCTGGGTTGTATGGCACTTGGTAGAAGCCATCTTGCTTGAGCCTCTTGGTGATGCACTGGTGGAAGTCATCCCACAGATCAGCAGTAGGAAAGGGGTGGAACTCAGGTGGAAATGAGTTGAGGATGAAGTAGTCCTGGTGGTTCCAGGGGAGGATGATCTCATCAACATAGATGAGAAAGGGACTTGGTTCATTATCAACTCTGATCTGGTGGGAATGCAAGAGTATGCCAGGCTGTCTGTGAGCTGCTAGGGAGTATGCACTAACAAGGGCAGCTTGCAGGCAGATGGTCCACTTGAGTTGGTCCTTGATGTGTGGGGAGCAGGTGTCATACTGGTGGACTAGAGTAGCTAAGCTGTTGGTGTGGAGATGGAGGGGGGAAATGATGATGGCTGGGTGTTTGGGCATGTCTGATGTTGACCAGATGGCATTGGGCAGTGATCTGAGGTTGGGATACTGGGTAAAGAATGCTGTGATGAGTTGGTACATGGGGACTCTGAACATGTTGACCAGGAGCTGAGGTGGTACTGTAGTGGGTTGGCATATCTTTTCCAGGATGGTTATTAGTTCACCTAGTGGATACGGTAGTGTCCTGGGTGGGTTCCTACAAGGGACTTGAAACTGAGTTTGCATGCATTGCTGTTGTTTGGGATGTCATCAGGTTCAAAGTCATATGATGAAGGGGAGGGGGGTGGGTAGAAGTTTGTGATGCCAACTGGTGTGAATATGGTTGGTGGCTGGATGTTGGGTTGAAGTGGTGGTTTGGGTTGTGCTGTCTGCAGGGTGTGGTTTTTTCATTGTTGGTCTGGAGGGCAACTATGACACTGTGGTACATGTGGGTCAAAGTTGCATGCATTTTAGTCAGGTGGCCAAGGATTTTGGTTGCATCTGCATTGCGTTTCTTAGTTGCTGACCTGGTTTTCTTTGTAGGGATAGTAGGTGGTGTGGTGAGGTTGGGAGAGGTGGTGAAGCCAGCTGCTTTGCAACATTCTGCCCATGTGGAGGGCAGGTCTTGAACTGTAGGCCAGTCTAGGGGTTCAGCTGGAAATCCTGGTGGTGCTTGCAGGATTTTGTGAGATTCAGTGGGTGTTGCAGGGGATGTGAGGTGGCCTAAGAAACCTTGAATGAAACCTTCGAGATCTGCTTCCTTGGGTGCCTGTGGGTGGGGGATAGGGATTTGTACTTTTGGTGGTCTAAAGGCAAGGTTGGTAGAGTTGCTAGTACAAACTGGTGAGGTATGACCATATCCTCCACAATTCCAACATGACACAGGACTATGGGGTCTGTCTTGTGAGCATTCTTTCCTATGAGTGGGTTGAGGGGAAGGTAAAGGGGGGGGGGGGGGTGGAGGTGCAGGGGTAGAGACAGAGGGAGGTGCAGGTGGAGGGAGAGGTGGAGGAGGTGGGGCTGGAGAGGGAGGTGGTGGAGGGGGAGGTGGAGGAGGTGGGGCTGGAGAGGGAGGTGGAGGAGGTGGGGCTGGAGAAGGAGGTGGAGGAGGTGGGTCTGGAGAGGGAGGTGCAGGTGGAGGGGGAGTTGTAGGGGGAAGGGCAAGGAAGCGTTGCCTCCACTTTGACTTGCCTGCTGGCGCCAGATGATGGACCATGGTGTAGGGCTCAAGGTACCATGGGTCATCAGGGAGGTCATTGTCTGGGTGGTCAGATGGGGAGGGCTGGTACAGACTTGTGGTGTAGAGTCCACTATCTGATGATACTGAGCACTCCAGACCAGTGGTGTAACAGACCAGACCGTCTCCATGCTGGTAGGGCAGTTCAATCTGTGCAGTGCAGCAATCAGTGTGTATGTGTATGTCTTCATCATAATCCATGATGGCAGGGGCACTGATGAGATTGAAGGAATTAGACACGGGCACAAGAAGGACATCTAGAAGTGTCACTACAAGTCCTATACCCTGAAGTACAGCTGTGCCAGTATAGGAGCAGGCAACTGGTGCTGAGGAGTTTGGGGGAATGACTGACACTGGTGGGTTGAGGGGTGTGATCCTAATGAGGCAATCAGCATTTGAAGTCATGTGGTAGATGGAGTCTGTAGTGAGGCACCAATGGCCGTGGAAACAAGTAGATAGGTCACTGGGGGGAGTCTCATGTGAATGTAAGATTGTTACAACGGCATAGGCTCGATAGAGGAGAAGATGCTATTAAGCGCAACAGGCGCAATCATATAGAATAGAGATGTGTACTGCAGGGTACTGCAGTCACGTGCAGGCCACAGCTAGTCGGTGGCCTGGCGGCAGGCAACGCGGTACCAGGAGGGAAAGGTACCGGTGTGCATTATGCCGACTCAGAGACTGATATATAAATCAGTCAATAACATCCCCCCCAATTCAAGGTATTCTTGAGCTCAAGAATTCCTGGAATTAACTGAGGGGCATAAGAAAATTAAAAAATATAAAAGCTAGGGAGACCATGGGAATTTCTAGGAGCTGAAAGGGAGGAATCACTTTAGCAGGGGTCTTCAAAGAAAAGTCAGTCTCCTGGGGTAGCTGGCTAGGTAAGGAACACTGCAGGTAGGCTGCAGGCTAAGTAGCAGAAAGGCTGCTGAGAAGGTGCAAGGAAACTGCAGGTAAGCTGCAGGCTAGGTGGCAGAGAGGCTGCTAGGAAGGTATAAGGAAACTGCAGATAGGCTGCAGGGAAGCTGGGGACAGGAAAGTCCAGGCTTGGTTAAGGCATGTGAAGATGTCCTTGGTTACGAGAAGTGGCATGATTCGAGACTATAGGATTTGTCCTTTAGACATGATGTCTGGACTAGTCCCCCCATAATTTGGGTGAGCTACATTAGGTAGGCCCTAAATTAAAGCAAAGACATCAAGGAGAGACTAGAAGAATTCTAAATTCAGAAGGGGTGCTGTCTGTGGAAGTACATGGGGCAGTACACTAGGCAGGTAGTCTAAAAAATTCTAGAGTGTTCAAGTCTATCCAAAAGATGAAGAGCAATGTAGGAAACTGAATTAAGTGTTTGGCTGGCTGGGGAAGCCATCAAGGTCAAGTTGCTGGCAGACCTGGGCAAGGAACTGGTCAAATGACTTGGGAGCTAGGCTGGTGGGGGGTAAGAATGTTGATAAATGTGAAGTCCATAGGGCTCCAGCTCATGCTGAGGTGGTTGACACATAGCACTTTGCCTCCAGGATGTGCACAGCTCCTGGGGTCCATGATCATTTTAGGCTTGAATGAGAGTGTGTGAGCATGTGCATTGATCATGGTAGCTTGGAGACAAATGGCCCACTGTAGAGTGGTTCTGGCTGTGGTAGAAACAGTGGGGTAGGCTTGCACTATTTGCTGGAGTCTGCTGTTGTGCTTGATGATAGGGCTGCAGGCATCAGATGGCTCCTTGTGCATTGACCTGTGTGGGAACTGTTCTCTTTCAGAAGCCAGCAGGGTAGGGAACTTGCTGGTGAATGCTGTGATGAGCTTGGACAGTGGAGGCCTGGGCTTGATGTTGAAAGCTGGTGAAGCAGGCCTGCTGTTCAGGTGGTGTAGGGTGCATCCAAAACGTGTGAGACTAAGGGTGGAGTTGTTGGAGAAGTGGATGTGGTTGACATTCTGATTAACTTCTCCCAGTGGTAGTCCAATGTCTGGTGACCTGTTGACCAGTATCCATTGGTCCCAGGTAGTTGCTGTGGCTAGATCAGATGGCTTGAGTGGCCCATCTCCATCTATTGGACCATCACATTCCTCATCGTTGGTCCTGATCTGGTCACTGAGGAGTTCCATCTCTGCTCTGGCTCGTTGCAGGCCCAGGTTGTCCAGCTGTTGTTGGAGGTCTGGAGTGGTTTCAGGAGGGTCATCTACTCCTAGTCCAGGGTCATCCTGGGGCTTGTGTACCTCTGGATGAATGAGCTCTGTCATGTCATCACTGTCAGTATCATCAGAGTCTTCCAGATTGTCTGCATTGGAAGGGGAATGGTACTGGCAGATAGGGGGAGGATGGTCCTGGAGGTCTTGGTCTGCCTCCACATGAGTGGGTGGGTACTGCCCTGTCTCAGAATCAGTGTGGGGTGCAGATGGAGCAGAAGTAGAGGGGAAGTACTGGAGGTCTTGATCTGCCTCCACATGAGTGGGTGGGTACTGCCCTATCTCAGAATAAGTGTGGGGTGCAGATGGATCAGAAGTAGAGGGGTGCCAGTCTTAATCAGCTCTACTGGGGGAGGTCTCATGAGTGGGTGGGTACTGCCCTGTCTCTGAGTCAGTGTGAGCTGATGGAGGCTTGGTAACCATCATGATGTAGGCAATGGTAGGGTCCACAGGTATAGAGGGATTACTGGTAGGGACTGGTGAAGTTTGTGTAAGGTAGAGTCCATGCCTTTTGGGGCATGAGAGGAGCAGTTTGGTACCAGATGGTCTTGGGATGGAGAGTGTGGCTTGAGTCTTGGACAGGTGAACTTGGAGGTCTGGGCACAGGCTGGTGGCTGCATGAATGCTAATGATATTGGGCATGTTGCAGTCAGCAAGAAGTACATTGTTCAGGATGATCAGAGTCCTGCCATGGCCCTTGATCTTGGCCTTTCCTATCTGCTTGCAGAGGATAGGTGGAGAGTCTTGATCTGCCAGCTGTAGCCTAATAGGCTGTTGGAGGTCCTGAATGTCATGCATATTGGAGATGTTACTTGTTGCATGAGAGTGTGCTGCAGTATCTATGATCCATTCTGTCTGCAGTGCTGCCTGGAAAACTTCTCCATCTTCTATAGTGCATTCATCAGCAGCACTTATTTGTCCAAAGAATGCTGTATCAGCCATGGGGTCAGGTGGCAAGGCAAAAGAAACAGACTTGCCTCTGGTTGGTGTAGCAAAAGTCATGGGCTGGAGGTTGTCCTCATCCAGTGCCAGGGACAGGAAGTTGTGTTGTTCACCCTCACTGTCAGAGTTGGAGGTGGACTGATCACCATCAGCAACATGGGCATGGCGTCCCTTGCTTGGGTATCTCCTTTGACGCCTCCTGGCTGGACTGGTCTTCTTGGGGTCCTTCTTGTCGCCATGATCCTTGTCATTTCTGTCTTTAGGGGGTGACTTAGATCCACGGTCAGCTTCATCTGAGTCTGCTGGCCTGAAAGCCAGATCAGTGTCATCACTGATGCACTCTCTGGAGTTGTGGCCTATTCCACCACAGTTCCAGCAGGTCATCGTCTTGTGGTTGAATTTCCTGTCTCTGAATGGGAGGTGCTTGCTGTTGAAAGGCCTCCTGGTCCTGTAGGCTGCAGCTGCCAGCTCAGCCTCTTCGGGAGATGGTGCAGGGTCAACTTGCTTCACTAAGCACCAGTTGAAGAGGGCACTTTGGAGCATGGAAAAGGTGGTTATAGCAGTAGGGTTGAACTGATTGATGTAACCATCATATTCAGAGCGGGAGTTCAGTCCTTTGACTATGAGGTTCAGGTAGTTGCTGGTGGAGACGATGTGGAGATTTGCTATCTTGGGAATCTGGGAGTACAGGTCAGCCGCCCTGGAGAGGTATGTCTGCAGGGATTCAGTAGGTGTCATACGTAATCCCATGATGGCAGCCAGGGTGGTATGCTCTAGCCTGCTGCCATCCTCAGAGTACAGGGCATCTAGAAACCTGAAAGCTCTAGTGGCCATATCTGTTTGGGCATGGATGGCCTGCTGGATCCCATCTGATACATGGTCTATGATGATCTTGAAGGCTTTGTTATTCTTCCAGGTCGAGATCCTGTTGGGGACACCAATCCTAGGGGCAGCCGGAACAGCTGGGTCAGCAGCCGCAACAGGAGGGTAACTAATATCATCAGCAGGATAACCATCAGAGTCATCAGGCTCGCCAGCGACGACCGCTTGTTGGCAGTCGAAAGCAACGGCAATGGTATCCCTATCTGATTTGAGGGCAAGGAGGATATTCTGCCTGGCGCTATGCCAGGTGTAGAGGTTGTTACCGGTGAATATTCTGGGAGGTTGCATTGTGAGGTCTTCTGTGTAGGAGTCTTGGCGTTGTAGGTCGGAGTGTTGGGTAAGGGAGAGTTACGAGGGCGGGGCAGGGGAAGAGGGGAGGGAGTGTGTGTGGGAATCGGCGATCCAAAGGGATCCAGCGGATTACCGGAGGGGTGAACGTTGCCAAGCGGCAATGTTCGACGACAGAAGCTTCTGTTAAGCTGGAGGCGTAGACAAATTGATCGTCTGAGATCAATACAGCACTGTGTGGGTCTCAGTGAGGGCGTCGTCCTATACTCACTTCATAGATTTCGGTGACTTGTGGTCGCTCTTGCTTGCTCCAGTCGTAGGACGCAGTGGCAGATCCAAGGATTCTTGGTAGGAAGCGGCAGGCGGAGCAGCGGGAAGTAGGATCCGCACAGGGAGTCCAGGTGCTTAGTTAAAACTCGGGCCTTCGACAAGTCAGAGGGGAACTGAATCCGAACGCGGAAATCAGCGGCTGTTCTTCGTTAGCGTCTAAAGATGGCGCACATAACCTGTGAATGTAAGATTGTTACAACGGCATAGGCTCGATAGAGGAGAAGATGCTATTAAGCGCAACAGGCGCAATCATATAGAATAGAGATGTGTACTGCAGGGTACTGCAGTCACGTGCAGGCCACAGCTAGTCGGTGGCCTGGCGGCAGGCAACGCGGTACCAGGAGGGAAAGGTACCGGTGTGCATTATGCCGACACAGAGACTGATATATAAATCAGTCAATAACATCTCATGAGTGGGGGGGTGCTTTCCTAGCTCAGAGTCAGTGGTATCAGGTTTCTCACCGGTGGTGTCTTTGCCATCTTCAGAATCATCTCCAGAGTCCTGGGGTGGAGACTCCAGTGTGTGGGTAGCCTGGCAGAGGTTAGGGCACCTTGAGGCATGGTGTCCATACCCTTCACAGCGTGTGCAAGTCTCGCTAGTGGGGTTGAATCTGGTGGATGAGAAGCATTGCTTCCCATAGTGCCCTCTACCATTGCAGTTGACACAAAGTTCAGTCAGCTTGTTCCCATGGGGTTCGAGTGACGGACTGCTTGGCCTCTGGCAATTGGAGCATTGCCCCTCGTGGTGCTTGGTCCCTCCACAGTTGGAACAGTTGTGAACTTGTGAAGAAAATGGGGAGAGGTTTGGACAGTAGGAATGATGGAGTATGCCCAAGTCCTACGCATATAATGCACTGAGGGGTAGCTGGTGGCCACAGACTTTGTAGAGGGTTTGCAGGTCTGTCCTCAGGTGGCACTGGATCATCAACTTGGTAATTGATTCCAAATGAACTGAGCATAGGGATGGCCCTACGCAGTAGGTCCGCGGCTGCTGCCGCATCCTGGAAGGCTCGGAGGTCAGAAGGCTCCCCGTCCGAGGTTGGCGAAGGTGGTCCAGTAGATTCGGCGTTATCAGACGAGGATGCAGGTGGCTGATGAACAGGGGTAGATGGGGGAACAGCAGCATCCTGGGCGGAGGCTGGATAGGAGTCGTAGAATGGGGGAGTTAGAGTTGTGAAGGAGTCGTAGTAGGGGTTTACGCCTTTGTAGAGATTTGGCATCAAAGTGAACCCCTGGCCCCAGTCTTTTCTAATGTAGCGCAAAGCTCTAGCTGCGTTGTTAGTGTACGCGTCTAGAATTGCAGCAAGGGGTGGGGGGTGGGGGGTGGGGGGTGGGGGGGGGGGGCAGTTTTGCAGAATACGGTCCATAGCCAGATAATTGGATACAGGTGTGATTCTGCTGTCCCTAGGATAGTGGTAGCCATTGGAGGGTTCATCAATGGGCTGATAGTCTAGATCGCCATCGATAACTGAGAATACCGAAGATCTCTCGAGCAGGGGAGCTACAAGGTTCCTGTACCAGGTTGCGAAGACATCGTAACCACCCTTACCATCATATGGCGCTTGGTGCATTGCGGCGGCTTGGATTGAGGTAGGGGAGGTGCGGAAGTGACGAATCTGGCACGAGAGAGCAGAGAAGGGTAGGGGAGGAGGAACTGGAGATCTTCTTTAGGATGTAGTGGACGGGAAGTAGACGGGAAGGGGGAGGGGGGGGGGGGGGGGGGGGCGTTGGGCAGGAGATTTGGCTTGCGGGGCCGACGGGGTAAGGAGGTGACGGAAAGGGTGTGAGAGGGGAACTGATGGGTAGACGCAGTGGGGAGGTTGGTGTTGCAGGGGCAACGTGCTGGCGGTCCAGCGGGGTCTTGGGTAGACTCAGAGAGGGGGGGGGGGGGGGGGGGGGGGGGGGGGGGCTGGTGTTCCAGCGGGGTGCCTAGCAATCAGAGAAGATTCTGCAACTGAGATCCTTTCCTTCGGTTGTTGCGGCGGCAACTGTAGAAGGCACTGCAGGTGCGCGGGAGCTCGGGATCTACGGACAGGGTAACAGGCTTGATGCGCTCAAGTCTGTTGCAGTGGAACACGTTGCGGCGTTGATGGGCGATAACCTCTAGATTTCCGGAGCGATATGTCTTGAGCACTCTCACAGGGAAGGAACTAGGGCGTGTGCTTACAATCGTGATAGTCATGTCAATCGACATGGAAGGTACAAGAAAGGAAAGGCGACAGTACCTCAGGGTACTGCCGCCTGTAGGTGCCGGCCCTAATGGGCGGAGGCACTACTATGGAAGCTTCCAGGCAGAAGGCCTGGCGCCCCAAGACACTCTAGCTGGACCGGGAGAACCGGTCTATAACAAATTGAACCCCAAACAATCGTTTAACCGATGGGGGCCCTAAGTTCGTGCTACAGTGATCATTTAATTCTACAATCTAATTGAATCATTATCTCCGCTGGGATGATAATTTAATTGTGCGATTATTATTGCATATTTTTATAAATTGTATTGAGTATTTCCATCCTTCAACTAAACAGTACATACTAAAACAGTATACCTCAGGGTTCGTCATTTCTTGAACCAAAGCTTGTGTGTCATGATCTCAAAGGTAAGTTTTCAAAGTTACTGGGTCTCCAAAATATGTGTTCGACACGTGATGTACCGTTTTGAACAGCCCTAACATAAAAAACCGAAAACAGGTTGTGGAGACTAAGTATGAAGTGGTTCAGTGGTGTCGCTTTTTAATATTTATGATCTGTAAGAAGCGCCGAAATATTAACCACTGAATTTGTTTTCTCCATTTCCTCAAAATCGGTCAGATCTTCGGTCGGGGGGGTGGGGGGGTGGGGGGATGGGGGGGGGTCACATCTGCGGTTGGGATCGACGGGATAAAAAGCCTCAAATACTTGAGCAGTCCCTTGAAAACGCATAAATCAAACTGTGCGAATTCCTAAGTCAGGGCTGGTGAGCTGGTCTTGTTTTAGTTGTCCTGGAGCTCCTGACCACGTTGGCAGTCTTCGCTCGTCTTCGCTCCCCTAACCTACATCGCTCCCCGTCAGCATGCCGTCCAAGAACCTCTTACGCATGCGCATGCATACTGCTGCCCATGATTCACGATAGCATGTTGGGGCAGGCCATCTAATAGTTGCCAGCGTGGCACATGGCTCACCAGGTCCGCATGGCTCGCCACCCACCAGGTCCGCATGGCAAGCCACCCACAGCCTGCGAGCGTGGCACATCTGGTGGCACGTGGCTTGGCCTACTACAATGTTAGGCCACCCTCTTATTCTGGCCTTTGATAGCTCGTGACTCGGACGTCCTGGCCCCAGTTGAGCTTAGTGCGCTGCTTCGACTTCCAACCTATCTCACCGATTCAGCAGGACATTCCTTGCCCGGCTCGCTCGCAAACGAGACGCAAGACTGCCAACTGCCACTAATTGTTTTTGCTTGATTTCCGACTTTCAAGCATCGCTCGGAAGCAATCTCGTTACCAGAGTTGACCATCCACTTCCCTACATTCTTGCAGCCGTTGCATCTTTCGCCCGGCTTCCCAAATCTAACTTTTAGCCAGACAGCGCACTGTCACTAATCTACAGCGAGCAATACAATTTTCTCCAGATAAGGACGCGCTCCGAGATGCTGCACCAGACTCTGCCCAGCCGGGGACTCACGAGGGACGTCCGACGATGCTCCCGCGCTGCCCCTGCCCCAGTGTCAGCCAGGATAGGTCGCCGACACCTGAGGATCGTGGCCAATGTGAAGGACGATGCCCTATGGGACAAACCTATCCAGGTACAACCGACCTAGCCAACATGAAATTGATAGTGTAGTAGGAATGCATGGTCTATCAGCCTGCAGGCTGCTAGACAAGTATATTGGACTCAGGAGAAGAGGATAGAGGACAGGGAACCACCTGAATTTTACACGGAAGACGTAGTCCGGCAAAGCCCCCAGTCTGCATGTCTGTGAAGCCCCTCTGCATGCTCTTCTTAGTTGGAAAGAAAACAAACAAGATAATTATTTAGGGTTTATGGTTGGTGCCAGGCCAAGGCTCCAGTCTGCATGTCATTCGAGCACCTGTGCATGCTGCTCAGAGTTGGAGAGAAAACAAAAGAAGATAGGGAACCACCTAGATTTAACAATGGCGTAAAACGTCATCAGGCAAAGCCCCTAGCCAGAGAAATGTGAAGTTATTTTGAGGGAAAGGCTCTTCATTTCGGAAGAGTTCAAACAAATTCAGTTGATATTTGAAGCATCCTGGGGAGCTGCTAACACTTAGACACAAGCACGGGCACTTCAACACAAGCACGCACAGAAAAGACTTAGACTCTTGTAAACACTTAGGAACTTGTAAACACTTAGACACAAGCACGCACGGAAAACAAATGAAGAGTTGTGCTATTTCAGCAGGGCGTTTCAAAAAGACATTATGAGAATGCAAAGAATATAGCAGGTGAAACACATGGAAACAAAAATGAAGGGACGAATTAACATGTAACATACGATACTAATGCAAAAAGACATTATGAGAATGTGGAAATAATAAAGCAGGTGAAACACATGGAAACAAATATCAAGGGGAAAGTTACAATGGAACAGACGATACTCATGCGAACTGATGGTAAAAGAATGTATCAGGGGAAACACATGGAAACACATGTGAAGGCGAGACATAAAATGAAACAGGCGCAACACGTGCAAGCAGACATGAAGAGAATGTACATGGAATATAGCAGGGGAAACACATGGAAACAAGTATGGAGGGACGACTTTCAATGTAACAGAGGATAATCATGCAAGCAGACATGAAGAGAATGCACATATAATAAATCAGAGAAAACAGATGGCAACACGTGATCAAATGCGAAGACAACCAATTTTTGCAAGGTTCTATTCACCAGCAATTTGGCGTCTAACCGTCTGCAGAATACTATACTTCCCCCTGTGTGGTAGCCACGGAAACCTGGGAGTGTGACAGGGTTCAAACTCATACCGATTCAATATATGTCCAGGTCTCTGCACCGACATTTTAACGACTTTTCAAGGTCTCAAACGTGAAAGGGAGGCACTTTAACCGTTACAGACAACACATGTCGATGGAAGCCTGGAAACAATTAACACCTTAAATGCATTAGAAAACAAAATCGTGAGGAGTAAACACATAAAATGCATCAGACAAAGCAGATAAAGCAGATGGAAACAAACACGAAGAGGAGGCACATACAATGTTTGTGATGAAGCACATGGTCTCAAATATGAAGGGATGATGACCAGGGAAGACATAGAATGTAACAGATGAATGACATGCAAACAGACATAAAAAGAAGCGCACACAACTTGAACAATACAACACACATGGAGGCATGCATGAAGACAACACACACTTTCAAGTCCTAGGCAGTGTTGCAAGTGAAGCGGAAAATTGGTTGAGAGTGTTGGCAACGAAATCGAGCAGACGGAAGGCAGTTGGTTACAAGACCGTTGGCTGACGTGTCAAGCTTTGTCTCGGTCGCTGGTCGGTCTAACGGACAACGGGGTGACCCTTGGGGCTCCCGTCCCCCAAAAGGGGGTCTCCGCCAAAAAATGGAACTGGCAAATCACATGCAAACAGATGTAGGGAGAAGCACACACAACTTGAACAAGACCAAACACATGGAGGCATGCATGAAGATAACACACGCTTAAAATGGAGCAGAAGAATCACATGCAAACAGACATAGGGAGAATCGCACACAACATGTACAATATCAAACACATGGAGGCATGCATGCAGATAACACACCCCAAACATGTAACAGATGAATCACATGTAGACAGACATAGGGAGAATCGCACACTACATGAACACATGGAGGCATGCATGAAGACAAAATGCACTTACAAGTCCCAGGTAGCGTCGCAAGCGATGCAAAAAATTGGCAGAGAGTGTTGGCAACGGAATCGAGCGGACGGAAGGCAGTTACTTACAAGACCGTTGGCTGATGTGTCAGGCTTTGTTTCGGCCGTCGGTTGGTCAAACTGACTACAGTGTTACCGTGGGAGCTCCTGCTTCTCACAAGTTGGGGCTCCGTCAAAAATGGAACAGACAAATCATATGCAAACAGACGTAGGGAGAAGCACTCGCAACATGCACAAGACAACACACATGGAGGCGTGCATGAAGATAACACATACTTTAGAGGGAACAGACTTTAAGTGGGGACTTGTGAACATCATGCCCAAAAATTTGATGGCAATAGAATGTAATGTAATATCTTGTAACGTACCGGTAATGTAATGTAATGCAATATCTTGTACTGCAATGCAATGTATTATCTTGTAATGTAATGTAATATCTTGTGCTGCAATGCAATGCAATGTAATATCTTGTAATGAAATGTAATGTAATATCTTGTTGCGCGCAGTCCAACCCTTCGGGCTCTCTATCGTCCATGACTGGTGACCCTTACATCAAGATCAGCCGCGTGGAGGAGTCTCGCAAGTACTGGCGAACGGTGGGTCTAGTGGAGATCCTGGTTGTGGGTGGGTGGTTGTGTGTGAGTGTGGGTGTGGGTGGGTGCGTGGGGTACTGGCGGACGGTGGGTCTAGTGGAGGTCCTGGTGATAATCCTAATGACAATGATGATGATTGTTATGGCGTTGATGATGATTAAAATGACGATGATGTTGATGATTATGAAGTCGATGATGATGATAATTATAATGATGATGATGGTAAAGATGATGATTATAATGATTATAATGAGGATGATGATGATTATAATGAGGATGAATAAGTAAATAAATAAATAGTACGCCTTATTGCAAGGCGTGTGGTTGAGGGGGCCAGCCCGTTTGCTTGCACTGGGGCCAACCGCTGATGACGATGATTACATTTTGAATGGTGCCTTATTGAACTCTAAATGTGCCCTCGGTTGGACGGCCTCAAGGGGGGCTTCTGATGTATGTATTGTACTATTGTGTCGTGACACGTCTGATTGAATATCCTTCAGTCCCATGTTCCCACAAACTTGATCCCAGCCCTACTGTGGATGGGTGGCGTTTCCTCACTGGTGTGTGTGTGTGTGTGTTGGGTTAGCTAGACCAGTGGGTGTGGGTGGGTGGCATGTCCTCACTGGTGTGTGTGTGTGTTGGGTGAGCTAGACTAGTGGGTGTGGGTGGGTGGCGTGTACTCAATGGTGTGTGTGTGTTGGGTGAGCTAGACCAGTAGGTGTCGGTGGGTGGCATGTCCTCACTGGTGTGTCTGTGTGTTGGGTGAGCTAGACCAGTGGGTGTGGGTGGGTGGCATGTCCTCACCTGGTGGGTGTCTGTGTTGTTGGTGAGCTAAAGAACCAGTGGTTGTTGGGTGGTGGCCCCATGTCCCCTCAACTGGTGTGTCCCTGTTGTTGGTTGGGTGAGCGAGACCAGTTAGGTGTGGGTGGGTGGGGCATGTTCCCTCACTGGGTGTGTCCCTGTGGTGTGGGTGAGACTTTAGACAGTATGTGGTGGGTGGGGGTGCATGTCCTCCACTGGTTGTTGTGGTGTTGGGTGAGCCCTAGACCAGTAAGGTGTGGGTTGGGGTTGTCCAATGTCCCCTCACTGGTGTGTCTGTGGTGTTGGGATGGAGCCCTAGACCAGTGGGTGTTAGGGTGTGTGGCAACATGTTCCCTCACATGGTGGGTAGTCCTGTGTGTTTGGGTGAGCTAGACCAGTAGGTGTGGGTGGGTGGCATGTCCTCACTGGTGTGTCTGTGTGTTGGGTGAGCTAGACCAGTAGGTGTGGGTGGGTGGCATGTCCTCACTGGTGTGTCTGTGTGTTGGGTGAGCTAGACCAGTAGGTGTGGGTGGGTGGCATGTCCTCACTGGTGTGTCTGTGTGTTGGGTGAGCTAGACCAGTGGGTGTGGTGGGTGGCATGTCCTCACTGGTGTGTGTGTGGGGTGGGTGGGCGGGTGGGTGGTGTGTCCTCACTGGTGTCTGTGGGTGGGAGTGTGGGTGTGGGTGGGTTGCGTGTTTTCACTGGTGGGTGTGGGTGGGAGTGTGGGTGTAGGTGATTGGCGTGTTTTCAGTGGTGGGTGTGGGTGTGAATGAGTGTGGGTGGTACGTTTAGTAAGTGCGGCCGTGTCTGCCGTTCCCCACTGATATTTCACGCTCTCCCAGAATCAATAAGAATATAAAAAAACAAAAGATAATTTTTTTTTTTAATTCAAAACAATAATCTTATTATAAAATCAGATCGATGCTCATGATCACAGGTGTATAATTTTAATTAAATGTAGATTTTAATCCTGATTTGATTAAAATTGTAACTAAAACCAATAATCATATTATAAGATACAAATCGACGCTCATGACCACAGGTGTGCAATTTTAATTAAATTGATTTTTGAATGAAAATGATAAATAATCTTATCCTGAATTAAACTAATAAACAAATTGATGCCATGACCACAGGTGTACAATTTTAATTTAATTATATTTTAATTAAAACCAAGAATCTTATTATAATATACAAATCGACGCTCATGACCACAGCTGTCTGATTTTAATAAAAATGGTTTTTTTAATTTAATCTATATTTTAATTTAAACCAATAATCTAATTATAAGAGACAATCGACGCTCAAGATCGCAGGTGTATGATTTCCCTCAACGGAAGAAGCACCGAAAGCAGTCACGCCTGATTGATATTTTAGTTACAACCAATAATCTTATTATACGATACAAAACAATGCTCATGATCGCAGGTGTATGGTTTTAATAAAATTTGTATTTGAATTAAATTAAATCAATATAATAATTAAAACCAATAGTCTTATTTTAATATTATTTAAAATCGACGCTCATGACCACAGTTCTCCACTTGTCCACAAAGGGAAAAGCTCCGATAGCAGTCTCGCCTGATCCACATTTTCATTTAATTTCTAAGAGAAAATCAATGCTCATGGCCGCAGGTATATGATTTCCCCAATGAGAGAAGCACCGAAAGCAGTCTCGCCTGATCCACATTTTCATTTAATTTCTAAGAGAAAATCAATGCTCATGACCGCAGGTGTTTGATTTCCCCCAATGGGAGAAGCACCGAAAGCAGTCATGCCTGAGCGATATTTTAATTCAAACAAATAATCTTATTCTAAGATCAAAATTGACGTTCATGACCGCAGCTGTATGATTTTAATCAAATTGATATTTTAATTAAAACTATATTTTAGTCTTATTTTAAAATCGACGCTCTTGACCGCAGGTGTATGATTTTCCCCAATGGGAGAAGCACCGAAAGCAGTCACGCCTGATCGACCGCCTGCTGACCATCCCCCAGTCTCACGTGCTCAAAAACATCGTCCCATCCCTCGCCTGGGTGGGGAGCATTTCCGCGTTGATCTGCCTCTACATGTATGCATACGACAACGGCAGCCTCCCCGAGGGCTGGGCCAACCTGCACGTCAACCTGGCATCGCAGGCTTTTATCAGCACCACCAGCATTGCCCTGTCGCTGCTGCTCGTGTTCCGCACCAACACCTCGTATTCCCGGTGGGACGAGGCGCGTAAGATGTGGGGTGGGCTACTCAACAGGAGCAGAGACATCATGCGACAGGTGAGGGGTTTATGATTATGGGTTTGCATGTAAACCCAGCATGGAAGGCTCACCCACGCTCACACCCACCCACCTATTCATCCACCCACCCGCCCACTGTTGGGAGGAGGCGCGTACGATGCGGGGCGGGCTGCTTAACAGGAGCAGAGACCTTATGCGACAGGTCAGTAGCTAAGGATTTTAGATTTGGTTTCTGTGGGTGTCGCACGTTCAGGGAGAGTCATTATCATCACAAACCCATTAAAGTTCACTCACGCTCCCTTCCACCCACCTAGTCACCCAACCATTCACCCACCCACCCACCCTCTAATCCACCCATTCACCCCTGATGCTCCCACTCACCCACCCCACCCCAAACCACCCTCCAAACCCCAACCCTTCCCTTTTTCATCCCCTAAATGCTTCCCACCCACCCACCCCACGGCACCCCTGAATTGCCCATAGTATAGGGCCGCCACCGAGTGATCCCTGAGGAGGACATTTGAAGCCCAAGAAAGCCCCTTGCCCACGCTGGGGACTGGTAGCAGTGGCCGCCTGGTTGCTGAGCCTCCATAATAAAATATAACCCCGTTGTGGAAAACTCGCCCCCACTCTCCTTGCACAACTTCGCATCGCACCCTACCCCCCTCCACCCCAGCCACTCATTCCACCCACGTCCCTGAATGATGCTCCTAGGGCCCGGCCCAAAAAACCGGTATGATCCCCGAGGAGGACATTGAAGCCAAGAAAGCCCTTGCATGCTGGACTGTAGCACTTGTGCAGGTTTGGAGAATCCCCGCCCATCAACAACTCTTTTCAACGCACAAACTCCCCTCGCATACAATACACCTACTACACCACCCCTACCCCCTAGCCCTCTCCATCACTCCCTTTCACGCCCCTGAAAATGCCCCAATAGGGCCCCGCCAACCAATGGAATCCCCCCGAGGAAGACATTGAATCCAAGAATAGCATTGGATCGGGTGCTGAGAATCCACTCACCCAATCGAAACTCTCTTTCACAAACTCGCACACACCTCCACCTACCCAGCGAACTTCCATCCCAAACTTTTACCCTTGATGAATGCTCATATGGTGCACCATGAATCCCCGAAGAGGAATTTTGAAGTCCAAGAAGCCCTTGACTTGCTGGACTGTAGCACTTGTGCAGGTTTGGAGAATCCCCATGGCTAGGGTGTGCCCAATTTTCCACTCTCCCTTTTTTAACCACACAAACTCGCATACAACCTACCCAAGCTACGCCAATCCCCGCCCCACTTCATCCTTTTATGATGCTCCTAAAGAAGGCCATATATGATACCTGAGAGGAGACATCGAAGCCAAGAAATGCCCCTTGCGTGTGGGACTTCAAAGCACTTGTGCCAAGGTTGGGAAGAAGAATCCCCCCTCGCCCCCAATTACCCAACTCTTTCACACAACAAACTTTGCCATAAAACCCTTACCCACCTACCCAGCCTCCTTCTCATCCCCCCTTCACCCCCCTGATATGCCACTATAAAAGTTGCGCCACCTATGAAATCCGAAATGATTCCCCCCGAGGAACCGTTGAAGCCAATAAAATCGCCTTGCAAACGCTGGCTGTAAGCACTTGTTGCGCGGGTGCTCAGAATCCAACTTCCTTTCCAACCCTGAAGTGACTTCTTGGCAAAACCTCGGGTGGGGGGGGGGTGGTGAGCCTGGCAAACTCTATCCCTTAGAGCTAAGTGAGGTGCAGGCGCTGAAGAACGCTCCTCATAGGCCGGTCTTTGCTCTGCATTGCTTGTCTCAGGTAATTGATTACTCATAGAAAGACAATCTGCATTCGTTGCTGATAGAAAGAATACCTTTGTTAGTTGCTCATAGAACAACAATCTTCATTGGTTGCTCATAGAAACAATAGGATGCTCGTAGGCCGGTCTTTGCTCTGCATCGCTTGTCACAGGTAATTGATTGCTCATAGAAAGACAATCTTCATTGGTTGCTCATAGAAACAATAGGATGCTCATAGGCCGGTCTTTGCTCTGCATCGCTTGTCACAGGTAATTGATTGCTCATGGGTGGCTTATGATTGGCTCGTAGAACGAATATGCCTGTGTTTGCACTGTACTGCTGGTCTCAACTCCGTACTGCCCTCGATCTTAGAGCCTAGTGAGGTGCAGGCTCTAAAGAACGCTCCTCATAGGCGGGTCTTAGCTCTGCATTGCTTGTCACAGGTAATTGATTGCTCATAAAAAGACAATCTTCATTGGTTGCTCATAGAAATGATAGGATGCTCTTAGGCCTGTGTTTGCCCTGTACTGCTCTTCTCAGGTGATTACTTGCTTATAGAAAGATTAGTAGTGTGCTTTCACTGTACTGCTCTTCTCAGGCGAGTACTTGGGTATAAAGATTAGTCATGTGCTTGCACTGTACTGCTTGTCTCAGGTGATGTCTTGCTCATAGAAAAACAATGTCCGTAGGCTGTTCACAGTTCTATGTTTCGGCACACTACATCACATTACATCACATTGCATTACATCACATTATATTACAATTACAAATCACTTAAACATCTACGTTAACAAGAATCAAACATTTACATCACACTACAAATCGCCATTAACATTTGTTCATTGACATCCGGCGAGGCCATTGTTGGCCCAAGACAACATAGCCCACCTTCCACAACACCTTTGGTCGCTCCAACAAATTCCTCAATTAAAATAAAAGGCACTTTGGCATCAAGCAGCACGATTGCCTGCAATCAATATAAAACGAAAGAATTTTTCATAACCTGCCTTGTGTTTGGTTGAAGGGGCTTATTTATAAGGAATGGTTTTGCTTTTGCTTGTCATAGATGTTGTGTGCCCCCCACCCACCACCAACACAACATACGCAACACTCCCACCCACCTACACACACCAAACTAACGTCACCACATACACCAACACCAGCCCCAACAAGACACCCACCACCACAATCCCACCAACACACCACCGTGACTCACACCCACCATCCCCTACAATCCCACCACACCAACACCGTCCACGACAACCACCAACCTAGCAACCGTCCACCTCGCCCACCACCCTATCACTCATCACAACAGGAAAAGTAAGAATGAGCCATCTATCTCCCGCCTAAGCACCCACCAGAACCCAAGCCAACGCTCCGCCGCCAACCTATAAATTATTGTTTTTGCCCCGTCACCCCACCCGACCCAACAACAAAAGTTCCAGGTGAGGTATTGGAAATCTCCTTTTTAACCAACCTTACCACCCGCCCCAACTGGTACCTTACCGTCTACTTCCACCATAAATTTTGTTCCACCCACCCCCGCCATTATTGTCTGACCCCCCCCCCCCCCCCCATCCCCGGTTGATCACGTTACCAGGTTAATCCAGGATGCTGCATGAGTCCCGTCCAGCAGTAACAAATGAGATCAAACACCCCACCACCACCATACTGTTTTTCTGCTGCCCCTCCCCCCCCCCCCCCCCCCCCCCCCCCCCCCTCCTAAATTACGTCAACTGGGTGATTCCAAAAATCAGGCAATGTCCCCCCGTCGAGCAATATCAAATGAGTGTGAACACCCACCTCCAACACCACACCCACCGACACCACCATACTGTTTTTCTGACCCCCCCCCCCCCCTCCTCCTCTATCACGTCAACAGGTGGTCCAAAATTCGGCTATGTCTGATGTCGAGCAGTACCAGATGAGTGCAAACCTAACCTTCTTCCAAGACGTGCTTGGTGGATGTGAGCGATTGCTGCGCGCCCCCATCCCCCTCTCCTACACTAGGTAGGTTGTGGGCAATTGCCGTGTGCTATTAATGCAAACCTAACTTAACTGTGTGCTGACCACAAACCCAACCTTATTCCATCATGTGCTGGGTGGATGTGAGCGATTGCTGCATGCCCCCATCCCCCTCTCCTACTCAAGGTGGGTTGTGAGCAATTGACGTGTGTAATTAATGCAAACCTAACTCTGGTTTCTGCTGACCCCAAACCCAACCTTCTTCCAAGACGTGCTTGGTGGATGTGAGCGATTGCTGCATGCCCCCATCCCCCTCTCCTACACATTGTAGATCGTGAGCAATTACCGTGTACAATGAATGCAAACCTAACTCTGGTTTGTGCTGACCACAAACCCAACCTTATTCCATCATGTGCTGGGAAGATGTGAGTGATTGCTGCGTGCCCCCATCCCCCTCTCCTACACTAGGTAGGTTGTGAGTGATTACTGTGTGCCACTTCCCATCTGTTACCCAAGGTAGTTGTTGCCACAAGTCATGGGACAAGTGCCAGTATGTATGTAGGGGCCTACATATCATATGAATGTGAGCGATTGCTGTATGCCTCCATTTCCCTCTCCTACACACTGTAGGTTGTGAGCGATTACTGTGTGCCCCCTTCCCATCTGTTATATAAGGTAGTTGTTGCCACACAGTTTGGTCGAGGGTCAGTATCTCCCACCTGCCCTAAGTGCGCCTACTCTTTTGTAGGAGGTGGCGAAGCCAGTCGAACTGAATCCTCGGTTTGCTGGATTAGTGATAGGGAGAAAACCCACACTTCCTGGGTTGAAATGTCCTTGGTCGCAACTAAACGCGAATTCAATGGAGAAGACCTCGACTCGACCCCTACCTAGACCCCTACCTCAACCTCGACCTCAACCCCTACCTCGACCCCTACCTCGACCTCAACCCCTCTCTTACACAAGTTGATAACATAACGTTGCCATCGACCCCTCTCCAGGTTTTTGTTACGCGGACGCGTCCCCAATGCGCCGCCCACCCGTCTTGGCAGGGCGACGCATGGGTTTGGCTAAGCTAATCAGAATTGGCCTTCCGTTGCCCACGGAGCTACGGAAGGCCATTGGCCAGGGGGCCCTCTCTACCAGTGTTTTTTTATTTCAGATTTCTGTAGTCCAGGTTGAGTAGCTACTTGGGCTACTCAACCCTGATTTCAGGATAGTTGCGTAGCCAAATCATGGCGGAGTGCGAAGCGCACAGCCTGGGGGGGTCGGGGGGCAGCGCGTCCCGATATGGGGGGGTCCGGGGGGTGTAGCATTCTACGGAATGGCGATGGAATGGCGACGCGTCGTCGAAAAATGAAACACTGCTCTCTACCACACTTTCAAGGGCTTTGGCTAGCTTTGTGACAGAGGGCAAATTTTGTATCTGCAACTTATATTGAAGAAGCATTTACGCATATTTTTATTTTTAAATGTCTGAAAAACATGTTTAAATGTCTACTTTTAAGATGTTTCTGCTTCCTAAACACTGCACAGGCACCCTTGCTCTCTTCCTCTTCCTCTTCCTCTTCCTCTTCCTCTTCCTCTTCCTCTTCCTCTTCCTCTTCCTCTTCCTCTTCCTCTTCCTCTTCCTCTTCCTCTTCCTCTTCCTGTCCATCCCGTCCTTCTTTGGGCACAGGCACGGGCTTTGCGTAACTTTATAGAAGACCATAAATCGTTTGCCTGATTTTGCCTCATCCTAAACACTTCACAGGCACACAGCTCGATTCCTCTTCCTCTTTATCCTTTCCTTCCTTGGGCACGGGCTTTGCGTAACTCTATAGAATCCACAACGCGTTTGCCTAATTGTGCATCCTCATTGTCACTGCACAGGCACACTGCTCGCTTCCTCTTCTTGTGGTTATCCATCCTTCCCTTCTCTCTCTACCCTTCTTTGGACGTTTGGACCATCCCCACAGTGATTGCTATCTCGGGAGTGCTGTGCGGTATTGAGGAGATCGGAGTCCAGATCGAAGAGCCCTTCGGTATCCTCCCTTTGGACGTCATCTGCAATCGTATCCAGGTATGCTCCTTTGTTACTAATTAGTCCACCCACCCAAACAGACAGACAGATATGCGTATTGCGATTGGAGTCCAGATCGAAGAGCCCTTTGATAATCTCCCTGTGGACGTCATCTGCAATCGCATCCAGGTATGCTCCTTTGTTACTAATTAGTCCACCCACCCAAACAGACAGACAGACAGATATTTGTATTGCGATTGGAGTCCAGATCGAAGAGCCCTTTGATAATCTCCCTGTGGACGTCATCTGCAATCGCATCCAGGTATGCTTCTTTTTGTATTAATCAGTCCACCCAGACAGACAGACAGACATGCATATTGAGCAGATTGGAGCACTGTTTATTTTCTGTGCAACATGTCAACTTGGTGCGACCCCAGTGCGACGTGCTGCCTCCCGAACCCCGCGGAGTTTGAAGCCCGGAGCCTAGGGGGGGGGGGGGGGGGGGGCATTTTTGACTACTTTTGCCATACCGCAATGTAATGGCAACGTCACAAAAAATTGATTGGAGTCCAGTTCGAAGAGCCCTTTGGTATTCCCCCATTTGGACGTTATCTGCAATCGTATCCAGGTATGTTCCTTTTGGATGTCATCTGGCAGACAGACAGGCAGACAGACAGGCAGGCATGCATATTGAGGGGATTGGAGTCCAGTACTAAGCGCCTGCTGGTTTCCTCCTTTTGGATGTCATCTTCAAACACATCCAGGTATGCTCACTGCTTCTTAGGGGGGGCTACTAGTAGCAGCTTCTAGACAGCCCCTTTCCCCCACCCATCAGTCCATTCATTCATCCGTCCGTCCATTCGCCCATCCACAACCACCTACCCACTTATGCTCCTTACTTAATCCGTCTATCTATCTGTATGTAAGCCCGTCCATCTACCCGTCCACCTGTTAGTCCACCCACCCATCCTCCTTTTCGACCTGGCCTTCTATCCACTCATCTGTCGGTTCGTACATCCACCCATGCAGGCAGCCACCCACCAATCCACCCTCCCACCCACTTGTCCATCCCTATCTTCCCTTACATGACAACCACCACTACCGCCAACTATCGCTACTCAGTTCAGTAGCGCCTGGGAGTGACCAAGGACCTCTGTTCTATCCACCCATCCACCAATTATCCACCCACTTACCCACCCACCCACCAATTAACTCACCCACTTACCCACCCACCCACCAATTATCCCTACCTCCCACTAACCCACCCACTTACCCACCTGTCCATCCATATCTTCCCTTCCATTCCAACCACCCCCTCTACCCCATCACCAGGGTGATTTGATGAACGATGATCTGCTAAAGGCCCGAGAGTTTGTCGCCTGGAAGTGCCCAGGGAGCCCTCTCACTGACACCCATTCATCTGCCCATATTTTACTGTCTCTGGCCACCATGCCCCCTCCTCATTCCCCAGGCTGGTGTGATGAATTCGCTGAATGAGGACCTCATGCTGAAGGCAATCATGCTTGAGTGCTTGCTGCCTGGAAGTGCCCAGGGAGCTCTCTTCCATCCACCCATATCATTCTGTCTCTGGCCACCATGCCCCCTCCCCATTCCCCAGGCTGATGTGATGAATACGCTGAACAATGACCTTAAGCTTAAGGCAGTCAAGCTTGAGAGTTTGTCACCTGGAAGTGCCCAGGGAGCTCTCTTCCATCCACCCACACGGACACCCACACAGACACCCATTCATTGGCCCATGTTGTACTGTCTCTGACCACCATGCCCCCTCCCCATTCCCCAGGCTGATGTGATGAATACGCTGAACAATGACCTTAAGCTGAAGGCAGTCATGCTTGAGAGTTTGTCGCCAGGGAGTGACCAGGGATCTTTGTTCGTCTGGGGGAATGTAGATGCCTCGGCCAACGGCAGCAGTGTTGCACATGGTGCCTTGGCTGCAATGAGCGCTGCTAACAGCGCACCAGGCCTACCGGAGGGTGAGTCCCTGATGCACATGTTCATATTTATATATGTGTTAAATGTAGATTACATGTTGTCCAACGGCAGCAGTGTTGGCAATGGTGTATGGGATGCTAGCAGCGCACCATGCCTCCCAGAGGGTGAGTCCTGGATGTGTGTAATTGTCAAAATGCCAGTGTGGTTGTTGAATGAAATGTTCATGTAGACGACCAGGGAGCTTTGCTCGTCTAGGCGAACGCAGATGCTCAGCCAACAGGCAACAGGCCAATGTGCAGCAGTGTTGCACGTGGTGCATTGGCTGCAATGAGCGCTGCTAGCAGCGCACCAGGCCTCCTAGAGGGTGAGTCCCTGATTGGTGTAATTGTCAAAATGCCAGTGTGGCTATTGAATGAAATGTTCATGTAGACGACCAGGGAGCTTTGTTCGTCTGGGCGAATGCAGATGCTCAGCCAACAGGCAACAGGCCAATGTGCAGCAGTCTTGCACGTGGTGCATTGGCTGCATTAGGCGCTGCTAGCAGCGCACTAGGCCTCCTAGAGGGTGGGTCCCTGATGTGTGTAGTTGTCAAAATGCCCGTGTGACTGTTGAGTGAAATGTAGATGTAGTCGACCGGGGAGCTTTCTTCGTCTGGGCGAATGCAGACGCCTCTTCCAACGGCAGCTGTGTTGGCAATGATGCAGGGGATGCTAGCAGCGCTCTAGTGGGTGGATACCGGTATTGTTTTCAACTAATGACTTCAAATAATGTATTCAAATAATGTCTCCAATTAATGCGTAACAACCTGAGGGGAAATAGCCCAAAGGAGATTGAAATAGCCGGACTAACTAAGTCCAAATATGTTTTCAAATTGAACGCAGGCATGGACCAGGCGCAGTACGAGGCTTTACTTGCAAGTGAGGAGGAGCTCCGCACCCTGGATAACATGTTGCTGGACTTTGCCAAACAAGCTGACGCTAGTCTGGGCAAGATTGACAAGGTGTTGGGTAGCAGCCGTTAACCCCGATGGGTAACAGCTGGCAACCCCAATGGGTGACACCTGGTAACCTCGATGGGTGATAGCGGGTAACAGCGAGGGGTATCGGCCGATAACCCCGATGGGTAACAGCCATTAACCTACTTGGGTAACAGCGGGTGAGTGTTGGCCTAGGTAAAGCAGACAGTGCCAATGCAGCCGAGATCTTGAACACTGTACTGGTATGCGAGCTTGGGCAGTGCCAATGCTGCTGAGATCTTTCGTGGCCGGATACCCATTTCGACAAATGGCTCAATGGTAGAGGTTGTTGAAACGATGACGGTGCGGGGTTTGAATCCCTACGGGTGCACTTCAGTGTCTGCGGTCGCTTTCAACCGCCATGGTAGCTTTGTCCAGGTAAAGTACCAGCCTGTTTCCTACCGCCGTAAGACGGGGCTCCCATGATACCACGCCCTACCAGGCGTTATCATTACTTTCGAGGCTGGGTAGTGCCAAAGCAGTTGAGATCTTGAATACTCATAGGCTGGTCTATTTAGCCTATTGGGCTAACCCCTGGACCGCAACAAACAACAGCAGGCAGCTGGTGGTGTTAGAGGCAGCATGATTTATAGACGTGCAATATGATACATGTGCAGTACCTCGTGCAGTACGATATGGAGATGTTAAATCTCAAGCGGATATTACTGTTGCAGTGTTTAGTACTACAGCTTTTCTCTTCAGCTACGAGCAGCAGCTTCTATGCAGCAGCTTGCTACCCAGCCAGAGATATACCAAGGTAGTGTGTCTGAATGTTTTTGGTAAGGAGGCAATCATCTTTCTAGTACTGTCGAAATATTGAGGCTTAGCCCGGTTGCTGGCTCAGAGAGCTGCTTGAAGCTGCTGCTCATAGCTTAAAAGAAAAGCAATGTGTAGTACAGATTGTACTCAATACATTTGTACTTCATACAGTTTTTTGAACACCTGCAGAGGAATAAGGTGTCCTGATCTATTGGGAAGTGTTTAGCCAGCGCGCCCACAATAGACTGCTGGGATCGAAATGCATGCTCCCTGCAATTTCATGTACAAATACAGGGTCCCTGCAGTTTGATGTACAAATACAGGGTCCCTGCAGTTTGATGTACAGATACAGGGTCCCTGCAGTTTGATGTACAGATACAGGGTCCCTGCAGTTTGATGTACAAATACAGGGTCCCTGCAGTTTGATGTACAAATACAGGGTCCCTGCAGTTTGATGTACAGATACAGGGTCCCTGCAGTTTGATGTACAGATACAGGGTCCCTGCAGTTTGATGTACAGATACAGGGTCCCTGCAGTTTGATGTACAAATACAGGGTCCCTGCAGTTTGATGTACAAATACAGGGTCCCTGCAGTTTGATGTACAAATACAGGGTCCCTGCAGTTTGATGTACAGATACTGGGTCCCTGCAGTTTGATGTACAGATACAGGGTCCCTGCACTTCGATGTACAAATACAGGGCCCCTGCACTTTGATGTACAAATACAGGGTCCCTGCACTTCGATGTACAAATACAGGGTCCCTGCACTTTGATGTACAGATACAGGGTCCCTGCACTTTGATGTACAGATACAGGGTCCCTGCACTTTGATGTACAAATACAGGGTCCCTGCACTTTGATGTACAAATACAGGGTCCCTCCACTTCGATGTACAGATACAGGGTCCCTGCACTTTGATGTACAGATACAGGGTCCCTGCACTTTGATGTACAAATACAGGGTCCCTGCAGTTTGATGTACAAATACAGGGTCCCTGCAGTCAGATGTACAGATACTGGGTCCCTGCAGTTTGATGTACAAATACAGGGTCCCTGCAGTTTGATGTACATATACAGGGTCCCTGCAGTTTGATGTACAAATACAGGGTCCCTGCAGTCAGATGTACAAATACAGGCTCCCTGCTGTCAGATTTACAAATACAGCTTCTCCTAGAAGCACCCTGGTAAGTAGCTCGTTAGTTACCCTCAGCTTGGATGTTAGTTTATATTAATGTTTTATTAAAACATGAATATACGGGTAGCCTCCAGGGCTGTTCAGGACGCTTCATGCACCATCGCAGACGCAACGCCTAGGAGTACATTGTGTCCCAGGACGCAACTTGGAGAGGGTCTGTTGATCAGAAGGAAGGGTCCATTGTGTCGCAGGACGCTGGCTATAAAATTGGTTGCGTCTCAGGCAGCAGAGCCGGGGGGGGAGGCGGGTGGGGGGATCATCCTGAAGTACCCTGGTAGCCACTTAACAACCCTCTGGGGTCTCCCGGGACATCACATGGGTCCCATATGAATACTGACGAGTTGGTTTGGTTAATCACATGGGGCCCACATGAATACCAAAGAGTTGGTTTGGTAAATCACATGGGCCCACATGAATACCGACAAGTTAATTTGATAAATCACATGGGCCCACATGAATACCAAAGAGTTGGTTTAGTTAATCACATGGGGCCCACATGAATACTGAAGAGTAGGTTTGGTTTTGATTGATTACATGGTCTATCAGCCTTCAGGCTGCTCACCATCTGCGGGCAGATTAAACATGGGTAGTATACACGCTATTGCATCACACTCTTGAGTACAGAATGCCATCACATAGGTCTAGAACTGAAGAGTTGAAAGTGCGACTACTGGATCCTCAGATCCAGATCAGATCGTTATATATATATCAGTGCCCTACTGCACTTGACGTGTCCTGATACTCCACACGCAACACCGTGTATTCATGTACGCTTACTCGGTTCACTCGCACTGCTTTTATTTTTGGCTACGTGCAGCAGCAGCTTCCTCGCTTCTCCCTGGGCTGACTCCCAAGGATTCAGAGGTCCTGTACAGCACTACAGCTGATTACCGGATGTCCGCTTTCAGATGCTGATCTGATGTTACTTCCAGGTGTCTGATTTTTCGAATACCGTTAACCTGTTGAATTTTTTTGCTTTTATTGTGGAAGACTGCGAGCAGCCAAAAAATTGGCTGAATCTATGTAACCAAGCTAAAGTTGAAGTTCCAGGTAGGCAGGTACCCAGGCATGCTTTAGGTCTAGCTGAATAAAAGAATAATTGTTACAAGCTTATATACGCTGTAGCACTGCAGCCCAAACCCAGGGCACCCATCGGTGAAACGATTGTTTGGGGTTCAGTTCATCAGTGTTTTTTATTTTTAAGCCCTTCTTGTCACGGTTGGTGAAGTCCCTATGTGGCCTACCCCTGGACTGTAAGATACCTAAATACGCTGACGATTCGGCGTCTAACCATCTGCATAATACAATACTGATTGAAACGTTGAGCTGGTACCCAAATCGCAAGAGCCTGGGGGATCTGAGATCAAGTACTCTTTATATAATGTTGCTTTGCAGGTTGCACCACTGCTATTTTCCGCTTGTTCCAGCAATCCAGCTTCAAATGGACAGCACGCATTGGGGAGGAAGAGAGAGAGAGAGA
The DNA here is from genome assembly GCA_013435795.1 of Chlamydomonas sp. ICE-L. Taxonomy (NCBI): domain Eukaryota; kingdom Viridiplantae; phylum Chlorophyta; class Chlorophyceae; order Chlamydomonadales; family Chlamydomonadaceae; genus Chlamydomonas; species Chlamydomonas sp. ICE-L. The sequence continues at coordinate 12,605,856 of JACBWV010000552.1, forward strand.
GGGATATTCTTCATGTACGCTTTTGTTTAGGTACGTGTGGACAGCGATGCAATCATATACCGTACTACAATTCAGTTCAAGACCAGATGTGGTTGCTTGTTACATGTTGGCATACAGTAGTGAAAATAACCAGTCAGGGCTTGCAATAAACTGGTGACAAGTTACAAGTCGATTCAAGACTAAATGCGGTGGTCAGCAGTCCGGAAGACCTACACTTGGAAATGTTAAGCACAGGCTACCTCAATTCCAGCCAGCAACTGCAATTGCAGCTTCACAGGGGGAAGCTGCCGCCTTCTTGCATCGTTGGGCTCCATAGTGGCGGCCTTTCAATACCCTGCATATCCCAAACACTCGTGCTGTGGCTTTCGTAGGTAGATTGTACTGCCGAGAGAACATCATGAGGAGTTCTTTGGTAACCGGCGTTCCTGCAGATACTTTGAAACGGTCGTTTGCCAACTTATGCTGCGTGTGCGTACGGTAGTCAATAACTTGGAAGATAAAGGCCCATCCTGGAATCTATCCTATACAATTTAACTCATGTACCATGACTTCTCATCTAAGGTATCAAAGATACTTTCACTTACAATTAAACTCTTGTATTATCCACTTTCACTTACAATTAAACTACGTATTATCCACTATTCACTTACAATTAACTTTGTATTATCCATATCATTACAATAAAAATATTGAGTATCCACTTTACGTACAATTAAAACTCTTGTATATCCATTCACTTACAATTAAACTCTTGATTATCCACTTGCACTTACAATTAACTCTTTTGTATTATCAACTTTCACTTACAATTAAATCTTGTATTATCCACTTTCACTTACAATTAAACTCTTATTATCACTTCACTTACAATTAAAACCTTTGTATTATCCACTTATTCATTCCAATCAAACTCTGTAGTATCCACTTTCACTTACAATTTAAACTTTGTATTATCCACTTTCACATTACAATTAAAAATCTGTATATCCACTTTCAACTTACAATTAAATCTTGTTTATCCACGTTCACTCACAATTAAACTCTTGTATACACTTTCACTTACAATTAAAATCTTGTATTTCACTTTACTTTACAATTAAACTATTGGCATTATCCACTTATCATTACAAATAAACCTGTATCATCCACTTTCACTTAAATTAAACTATTGTATTATCCACTTTCACTTACACTATTAAAAAAAGCTCTTGTTTATCCAACTTTCACTTACAATTAAACTCTTGTATATCCACTTTCACTTTAAAAATTAACTCTGGTATTATCCACTTTCACTTACAATTAAACTCTTGATTATCCACTTTCACTTACAATTAAATCGTGTATATCCACTTTAACTCAATTAAACTCTGTATTATCCACTTTCACTTGCCAATTGTACCTCTTGTATTATCCACTTTCACTTACAATTACAACTTTGGATTATCCGCTTTCACTACAATTAAACTCTTGTAGTATCCACTTCTCATTACAATCAAACCTTGTATTATCCAACTTTCACTTACCAATTAAACTCTTGTATTATCCAATTTCATTACAATTAAACTCTCGTATTATCAACTTTCATTACAATTAAAACTCTTGTATTATTCCACTCACTTACAATTAAATTAAACTCTGGTATTATTCCACTTGCAACTCACCAAATTAAACTTTGTATTATCCACTTTTCACTTTACAAATTAAACCTTGTATTATCCACTTTCACTTACAATTAAACTATTTATTATCCAACCTTATCATGACAATAACTCTTGTATTATTTCCACTTTCACTTACCAATTTAAACTCTTGTATTATCCAACTTTCACCTGACAATGAAAAACTCTTTGTATTATCCACTTTCTTACAATTAAACTAATTGTATTATCCACTTATCATACAATCAAATTTGTATTATCAACTTTCACTACAATAAACTCTTGTTATCCACTTTCACTTACAAATTAAATCTTGTATTATCCACGTTCACTTACAATTAAATCTTGTATGATCCACTTCACTTACAATTAAATCTTGTAATTCCACTTTCACTTACAATTAAATTATTGTATATCCACTTGTCACGTACAATTAAACTCTTGGATTATCCACTTTCACCTTACAATTAAATCTTGTATTATCCACTTATCATTACAAAAATTAAACTCTTGTTATTTCCACTTCACTTACAATAAACTCTTGTATTATCACTTTCACTTACAATAACTTTGTATTATCCACTTTCAATTACAATTAAACCTTGTATTATCCACTTTCACTTACAATAAACTCTTGTATTATCCACTTTCACCGAAATTAAAACCTTTATTATCCCCTCATTACAATTAAACTCTGTATATCCACTTTCACTACAGGAAACTCTTGTATTATTCCACTTTCACTGACAATTAAACTCTTTGTATGATCCACTTCCACTTACAATTAAACTCTTGATTATCCACTTTCACTTACAATTAAACTCTTGTATTTATCACTTTCACTTACAATTAAACTCTTGTATATCCACTTTACGTAAAATTAAACTCTTGTATTATACATTTATCATAAATTAAAACTCTTGTAATATCCACTTTCATTACAAATTTAAATCTTGGTATTTATCCACTTTCACTACAATTAAACTCTTGTATTATCCACTTTCACTTACAGTAAAACTCTTTGATTATCCGCTTTCACTTACAATTAAACTCTTGTATTATAAACTTTCACTTTACAATTAATCTGTATTATCCACTTCCACTTACAATTAAACTCTGTACTCATCCGCTTCACTTACAATTTAAAAACTCTTGTTTATCCAATTTATCTTACAAAAAAACTTCTTGTAGTATACACGTTCACTTACATTGAACTCTTGTGTTTCCAATTTCACGTACAATTAAACTCTGTAATTATCCCTTTCACTTACAAGTAAACTCTGTAATTATCCACCTTTCACTACAATTAAACTCTTGTATTATCCACTTCACTTACAATTAACCTCTTTTATCCACTTTCACTTACAATTAAACTCTTGTATTCAACTTTCACTTACAATTAAACTCTGGTATATCCACTTTCACTTACAAATTAAACTCTTGTTATTATCACTTATCATTACAATTAAACTCTTGATTATCACTTCACTTGCAATTAAACTCTTGTATTATCCACTTTCAATTACAATTAAAACTCTTGTATTATCCACTTTACTTACAATTTAAAACTCTTGTATTATCCACTTTACTTACAATTTAACTCTGTATTATCACTTACACTACAATTAAATTTTGTATTATCCACTTTCACTTACAATTAAACTATTGATTATCCACTTTCACTTACAATTAAACTCTTTCTTATCTACTTTACATTAAAATTAAAACTCTTGTATTATCCCTTTCATTGCAATTAAACTCTTGGATTATCCACTTCACTTACCAATTAAAAACTTCTTGTATATCCAACTTTCACTTACAATAAACTCTTGTATATACACTTCACTTACAATTAAACTCTGTATATCCACTTTCACTTACAATTAAAACTTTGTATTACACGTTCACTTACAATTAAACTCTTGTATTATCCACTCACTTGCAATTAAACTCTTGTATACCAATTGACTTACAATTAAACTCTTGTATTATCCGCTTTACATTACAAGTAAACTCTTGGTATATCACTATATTACATCAAACTCTGTATTATCCACTTTCACTTACAATTAAACTCTTGTATTATCCACTTTCACTTACAATTAAACTCTTGTATTATCCACTTTCACTTACAATTAAACTCTTGTATTATCCACTTTCACTTACAATTAAACTCTTGTATTATCCACTTTCACTTACAATTAAACTCTTGTATTATCCACTTTCACTTACAATTAAACTATTGTATTATCCACTTTCACTTACAATTAAACTATTGTATTATCCACTTATCATGACAATTAAACTCTTGTATTATCCACTTTCACTTACAATTAAACTCTTGTATTATCCACTTTCACTTACAATTAAACTCTTGTATTATCCACTTTCACTTACAATTAAACTCTCTTGTCATTTATCCACTTTATCATTACAATCTAACTCTTGTATTATCCACTTTCACTTACAATTAAACTCTTGTATATCCACTTTTCATTCACAATTAAATATTGTATATCCACTTCACTTACAATTAAACTATTGTATTATCCACTTTCACTTACATTAAACTCTTGTATTATCCACTTTCACTTACAATTAAAACTATTGTATTAATCTCACTGTCACTTACAATTAAACTCTTGTATTATCCACTTTCACTTACAATTAAACTCTTGTATTATCCACTTATCATTACAATTAACTCTTGTATTATCCACTTCACTTACAATTAAACTCTTGTATTATCCATTGATCATTACAATTAAACTCTTGTATTATCCACTTTCACTTACAATTAAACTCTTGTATTATCCACTTTCACTTACAATTAAACTCTTGTATTATCCACTTTCACTTACAATTAAACTCTTGTATTATCCGCTTTCACTTACAATTAAACTCTTGTATTATCCACTTTCACTTACAATTAAACTCTTGTATTATCCACTTCCACTTACAATTAAACTCTTGTATTATCCGCTTTCACTTACAATTAAACTCTTGTATTATCCACTTATCATTACAAATAAACTCTTGTATTATCCACTTATCACTGACAATTGAACTCTTGTGTTATCCACTTTCACTTACAATTAAACTCTTGTATTATCCACTTTCACTTACAATTAAACTCTTGTATTATCCACTTTCACTTACAATTAAACTCTTGTATTATCCACTTTCACTTACAATTAAACTCTTGTATTATCCACTTTCACTTACAATTAAACTCTTGTATTATCCACTTTCACTTACAATTAAACTCTTGTATTATCCACTTATCATTACAATTAAACTCTTGTATTATCCACTTTCACTTGCAATTAAACTCTTGTATTATGCCACTTTTTCACTACAATTAAACTTTGTAGTACCACTTTCACGACAATTAAACTCTGGTATTATTCACTTATTATTAAATGTAACTCTTGTAGGACCACTGTCACTGACAATTAAACTCGTGGTAATATCCAACTTTCTTTTGTTTTTTTTGACTTACAATTAAAAACTTGGTATGTATCCCTTTCACTACAATTAAAACTTTGTATATCCACTTTCACTTACAATTAAACTCTTGTATTATCCACTTTCACTTACAATTAAACTCTTGTATTATCCGCTTTCACTTACAATTAAACTCTTGTATTATCCACTTATCATTACAGTCAAACTCTTGTATTATCCACTTTCACTTACAATTAAAACTCTGTATTTTAAATCCACTTTAACTTACAATTAAAACTTTGTATTATCCACTTGCACTTACAATTAAACTCTTGTATACCCACTTTCACTAAATTAAAACTCTTGTATTATCCACTTTCACTTACAATTAATACTCTTGTATTATCCACTTTCACTTACAATTAAACTCTTGTATTATCCACTTTCACTTACAATTAAACTCTTGTATTATCCACTTTCACTTACAATTAAACTCTTGTATTATCCACTTTCACTTACAATTAAACTCTTGTATTATCCACTTTCACTTACAATTAAACTCTTGTATTATCCACTTTTCATTACAATTAAACTCTTGTATTATCCACTTTCACTTACAATTAAACTCTTGATTATCCACTTTCACTTACATTAAACTCTTGTATTATCCACTTTCACTTACAATTAAACTCTGTATTATCCACTTATCATTACAATTAAACTCTTGGTATTATCCACTTCAATCATTACAATTAAACTCTTGTATTATCCACTTTCACTTACAATTAAACTCTTTGTATTATCCATTTACATTACAATAAACTCTTGTATTATCCACTTTCCTTACAATTAAACTCTGTATTATCCCTTTCACTTACAATTAAACTCTTGCATTATCCACTGATATTACAATCAAAACTCTTGTATTATCACTTTCACTTACAATTAAACTCTTGATTATCCACTTGACTTGCAATGAAACTCTGGTATTATCCACTTCCACTACAATTAAACTCTTGTATTATCACGTAGCAGTACAATTAAACGCTTGTAGGATCCAACTTTGCACTTACAATTAAACGGTCTGTATATCCACTGTCACTGACAATTAAACTCTTGTATTATCCACTTTCACTGACAATTAAGCGCGTGGAGTAGCCACTTATCATTACAATTAAACTCTTGTATTATCCATTTATCATTACAATTAAACTCTTGTATTATCCACTTTCACTTACAATTAAACTCTTGTATTATCCACTTATCATTACAATTACACAAATGCTCATCCATAATATCCTACAACCTATTTGTACACACATTCTTATCTTCAATAACCTACCATCTATTCGTGAATCCGATTAACATCGAGCATGGGCTAGGTGATTGTTGCGAACCCCTCTGACACACCTGCTAAAATTATCTGAAACCCCTCTTAAGAGTTTCCGACAACTCTCTGTCGAGTCCCTATGAAATCTCCACTATTTCGTCTGTCCTGAGACAGGGGAATTTGATGCAAAACTCTCAAGTGCTTGTTCATCCAGTCCCTCCTGATAGGCTTGAAATAGCTGGATTCTTCGAGGTTGGTTCACCTCCAGCTACTTGGGACCATTCTTATTTGAAGTGCTCTCCGTGCCCACCCCCATAGAGGAGTTGAGTCCCTTCGGCTAATTGGCTATCACTTAACTGAGACATATCTACAAGCCTTGAAGCGACTGAGCTAATGATGACTAAATAGAGAAAGTTAGAGAAATGTAGACAGCTTTGGTGATCAAGCAAAGGGAGGTTGCCTTTGTTTGATCAAATATCACTATATGATATCCTGCCACCAGTGCCACAATGCTCTCTGACAAAGCTAGGACTACAGAAACACCCGTCTCCTCTCGGCAATTCTCTGGCAGCAGATCGGGCAGAGTTGGATGCGGTCTGAGCAAGATCGGCAAAAGGTATGGCCACAAGGATGCAAGCAAGTGTCCTTAGGGGCAGATAGGCATACACCACACTCAGTAGTCGCATTGCGTGCCTTGTCAACCTCCCTCTGCACATGCTTTTCGAGCACTGCCTTCCTGAGGCATTCCAGGTTCACCTTGGCCAACAAGGGCTCCAACGTTTCAAGGTCTTGGGATACTATGACATCCCCCTGGCCTGTCATGCAAGCTATCTGCATCTCATATTCATCATTCCTTGATCTTGCTGAAGCTAGCTGTGCGATCAAATTTCTATTCTCAATATGCAGATTTCTCCTTGAGCTTGAGCAGGTCGTTGGTCATCACGTTGGTCGGCAATATCACTGAACCCCCTGGTCATGTGATTGCGGATGGCAGTAGCAACATCTCCACGACCACGTCGCAGCGATATCTCTAGTGCTGTATGCCCACCAAAATCCTGTATGGTCAAATCAGCGCCGCAACTAAGGAGAGCCTGGAAACACGCCACGTGCCCATTGCTTGCGGCATCATGCAAAGGAGTGCTGCCATCGCCATCTTGTACATTCACCTCAGCACCGCTGTCAAGGAGAGCCTTGGTACACTCCACGCGCGCATTGCTTGCAGCAAGATGCAAAGGAGTGCTGCCCTCATCATCCTGTACATTCAGATCAGCGCCGTTGTCCAGGAGAATCTTGATACACTCTATGTGCCCATCGTATGCAGCAAGATGCAAAGGAGTGCTGCCCTGGTCACCCTGTACATTCAAATCAGCGCCCCTGTCAAGGAGAGCCTTGACACACTCAACGTGCCTATTCATTGCAGCATCATGCAAAGGAGTGTAGCCCTCGCCATCTTTTACATTCAGATCAGCGCCCCTGTCAAGGAGAGCCTTAATACACTCAATGTGCCCATTGCTTGCAGCATCATGCAAAGGAGTGGTGCCATCGCCATGTTGTACATTCACCTCAGCACCGCTGTCAAGGAGAGCCCTTGTACACTCAATGTGCCCATTGTTTGCAGCATGATGCAAAGGAGTGTTGCCGCCGCCACCCTCAACATTCACACCAGCACCTCTGTCAAGGAGAGCCTTGGTACACTCCTCGTGCCCATTGTATGCAGTACGATGCAAAGGAGTGTTGAACCTATCATTCTCTTCGTTCACCGCAGCACCGCTGTCAAGGAGAGACTTGATACACTCAACGTGCCCTTTGTATGCAGCAAAATGCAAAGGAGTGTTGCCATCTCCATCCTGTACGTTAACCTCAGCGCCACTGCCAAGGAGAACCTTGACACACTCCACGTGCCCATTGCGTGCAGCATCATGCAGAGGAGTGCTGCCCAGGCCATCTTTTACATTCACCTCAGCGCCGCTGTCTAGGAGAGGCTTGATACACTCAACATGCCCTCCGTATGCAGCAAGATGCAAATGAGTATTGCCCTCGCCATCCTCTACGTTCACCTCAGCGCCACTGCCAAGGAGAGCCTTGACACACTCCACGTGTCCTTTCCATGTAGCAACATGCAAAGGAGTGCTGCCCTCTCCATCTGTTACGTTCACCTCAGCGCCACTGACAAGGAGAGCCTTGACACACTCCACGTGTCCTTTCCATGCAGCAACATGCAAAGGAGTGCTGCCCTCTCCATCTGTTACGTTCACCTCAGCGCCACTGTCAAGGAGAGCCTTGACACAGTCCGTCTGTCCATTTGATGCAGCCTGGTGCAGAGGACTGCTGTAATCTTCATAATTTGTTGGCTCCATGAGGTTTGTCAGCTCTCTCCTGTATTAATGTGTGCGGTTGACATACGTTGGTGAATACTGCGATTATTTCAACATCAAACCGTGTTATAATATATATCATATAGAATTAGTGCCGATAATAATGCATACTTGCTACAATCTTGCTTGCTTGCAGCAATATTGCCTTCCTTTTTCTGAGGATTTGTTGAAAGACCCCTCCCAGATGTGGGATGGAGCGGGTTTGTCTTGGGCCAATAATGGCATGTCGATGAGAATGTAATGTAATTGAGACTGCGGGAGGAGGAAAGGTACAGGCTGCAATAAGGACTATGAAAGCGTGAGATAAATAAATAGCTCGCCTTGTTACAAGGCGTGAGGTTGAGGGGGCCAACCACAAGAAAGCTGAAATAAAGAAGGAAGTGTGAGTATACGAAAGTAATGATAACGCCTGGTGGGGCGTGGTATTAAGGGAGCCCGTCGTACGCGGGTAGAGAACGGTCTACCTCGTCAACTGGACAAGCTACCATCGCGTTTGACAGCGACCTGCAACGCTCAGGGCGACCGTAGGGGAAATCGAGCCCACGACCCTGCTTTGTTTAAGCGATTTGGTGTACCACTGGACCAATCTATATCGCTAAAACAGGCTGTGTGAGTATAGACAGGTACCAGTCAGCGATATTGTGTCAATGCAACGCAAGTGTCATTGGATGATCAAGCAAGTGTCAACGGATGAACGATGCAATGCAAGTTTCATAGAATGATCGATGCAACACAAGTGTCATCTGATGATCGATGTAATGCAAGTGTGATAGGATGATCGATGCACTCAAGTGTCAACGGATGATCGAAGCAATGCAAGTGTCAACGTATGATCGAAGCAATGCAAGTGTCAACTGATGATCGAAGCAATGCAAGTGTCAACGGATGATCGATGCAATGCAAGTGTGATAGGATGATCGATGCACTCAAGTGTCAACGGATGATCGATGCAATGCAAGTGTGATAGGACGATCGATGCACTCAAGTGTCAACGGATGATCGATGCAACGCAAGTGTGATAGGATGATCGATGCACTCAAGTGTCAACGGATGATCTAAGCAATGCAAGTGTCATTGAATGATCGATACAATGCAAGTGTCAACGGATGATCCATGCAATGCAAGTGTGATAGGATGATTGATGCAATGCAAGTGTGATAGGATGATCGATGCAATGCAAGTGTCATCGGATGATTGAAGCAACACAAGTGTCATCTGATGATCGATGTAATGCAAGTGTGATAGGATGATCGATGCACTCAAGTGTCAACGGATGATCGAAGCAATGCACGTGTCAACGGATGATCGAAGCAATGCAAGCGTCAACGGATGATCGATGCAATGCAAGTGTGATAGGATGATCGATGCACTCAAGTGTCAACAGATGATCGATGCAATGCAAGTGTGATAGGATGATCGATGCACTCAAGTGTCAACGGATGATCGATGCAATGCAAGTGTGATAGGACGATCGATGCATTCAAGTGTCAATGGATGATCGATGCAATGCAAGTGACATAAGATGATTGATGCAATGCAAGTTTCATAGGATGATCGAAGCAATGCAATGGACATAAGATGATCGATGCACTCAAGTTTCATAGGATGATCGATGCACTCAAGTTTCATAGGATGATCGATGCACTCAAGTGTGATAGGATGATCGATGCAGTCAAGTGTGATAAGATGATCGATGCACTCAAGTGTGATAGGATGATCGATGCACTCAAGTGTGATAGGATGATCGATCATCGGATGACACATGCATTGCATTGGCAAAGTATCGCAAACACTACCAATGGTATAACCCGTTTTTTCCCCCCGCTATATATAGCAAACGATAATTTTGACTTCAAAAAAAAAAGTTTTGTTTTGCCCTAAAAAGCTACAAAAAAACTATAGGAAACACTAAAACGCTGTCCCAGGAGGAGGCCTAAAAGCCATAACGCTAGGAGAAACCTACTTTCAGATTTGAAAACAAAATCACTGGCAAAAACTGGCAGGCAGGCAGGCATACGGCACAGACAGGCAGGCAGGAAGCACGCAGATGGGGCTCAGGCCTGGGCACCAGTGTTATAATGTAATTGTTATCAATATAAGTAGTAACTCTCCATGTGGCCCTTTTACAGACTTATGTGTGGACTAGAAAGAGTGTGGACAACATGCTGTTTCTTTTTTACTTTGCTCATGAAGGGGGGGGGGGGGGGGGGGAGGGGGGGGGGGGGGGGGGGCTTTTTTGCCCTGAACACCCACCCATCCACCCAACCTTGGAGGCCCATTACTTTTTTCTAATAGCTGCTAATAGGCAAAATTTGAGAAATAAGACCAGATTCTCGATGCCCTCTACGAGCTCTACACAATTGGCTCATGGGGTCTTTTTGGTTCCCCCCCCACACACACACCACCACACACCCACCCCACCCCTGTTCTTGCTTTCTTGCTTCTACCCTTAAATTGGTCATTGGCCAATGGTTGAAAGACCCACCACCACCACCACCACCAGGATGTTATGGAACTGGCTTGTCTTGTGTCAACAATGGCATGTCTGTGGCAAAGTAATGATAATGATGAACTCACCAATTGAACGTGTTCCCTTGGCCGAACAGCCGGCGATGAGACCAGACTTGGGCGAGAGCAGAGACACTTCGCTTAACGAAGTAACAATTAAGTTCCAACTCAAGGAGGACGAGATTTGAGTACGCACCGATCCGAAACTACGCACCACCTCGATTCGAGGTGCATAGTGACGGATGGCAAACTGAGATCCTGTCGGACGTTCCGATACACTTGCTGATTGACTCCAGACTTCAGTGACATGACTTGGTCAAGGTTTCATGACGAGGAGACGCGACGTCCCTCGGGGATGACGACAGGTTTGAGATGATGTACTGCATGGGTCAAAGAGATGGGGCCAGAGCGAGAAAAAGTGGTCCTAGCGTCGTCAGCATCTGGTTCCAGCGTTTCAACTTGCTTATTGAAAAACAAGTGACCACTTGCACACTTGAAGACTTAGTGTACTGTGTACTCCGTGAGTCGTACACTGATGCTGAGCTGGCATTTCTAGAATGATTTGTAAAAGACAATTATTCCCGTAGACTGTCTAGAGCCTGCGACCAATGGATGTCTTCCAGATGACAGAATCGCTATTTTGCTTTGTAAGTACTTTTGGCTAACAACATTATAGCTGTTTGTGTCCAGACCCCGTGGGGTAAAGCTCACGCCAATCGGGAGAAGTTCGATCCCCACTGCCGGAAGACAGTGGTGTTCGGAGTCCGTTCCCTCGGAGGCGGTGGTGTTTCCACTGCCAGGATAAGTGGCCATTGTAATCTTCTTCTGTCTGCTAAGAGATGAACTGCAGTACTGATGTACGTGGTGTGACCAAACTGCGAGATTGAAAAACAAGTGACCACTTGCACTTCTTATACTCCTCTGAATCACCAGACGGACATGTGAGGGCATTCACCCGCCCGCCGATGTGGGCGGTATCTGTAATGCGATGGTAGCCGTGAAAACGAAACCTTGTCGGCCGTGGAAGCTGTCGAAAGGGGCCTGCCGTCAGATCATCGTCGAAGCAAAACGAAACACCGAGGCAAGACGTACAGATTATAGTTTCGTCGTACTAATGTACTTTGTACCCCGCTAACTTGTCGACTAAGTTGTTCAACCGCTCTATTGAAAAACAAGTGTTGTAGGTTGAGGTTGGCGAAAGACTTCCATTCAAAAGCGTCTCCACGCAGCTTGTACGGCTTCAGCGGACCAACTAGTAGAACGCACGAAGCTGGTGATGACCAATGGGGGAGTCCCGAGTGCATGTCGGAGGCCAATGTAAAAGTACCAACAATATCCAAGAAAATTATCTTTTCAAAGGATACGCAAATATATTATCTTGCTTTGCTCCAATTTTTCTTACAGTATGGTGACTTTCCCCAGCTGCGGAATACGGAAAGATCCCTATACAACCTCGCCCCTTCAGACATTATTTTTTCTTCTTCTTCTCAATACAGTCATTGGTAGACAGAGGCAGCTCCTCCCTTCTTCCCTTTTTCTGCCAACTCTGGACTGCTCAGTGCTCGCCGTATCAAGTACAGGATGCTATGTTTTGTTTAGGGTATATTTGTTTTGGTCCGTTACCCTCCAGGCTGCCCACCTTATGCGGGCGGAGTGAACATGGATACCATAAACACCGTATCCGATGTGCATGCAGTCACAGAAATGATTGCCCGTGGTTTGTTTATATGTGAGGATGGGTAGCGATCGGTACTGCAACACCCCCAATGCCCATGCCCCGATATGTGGAAGACCACTAAATAGCGTCTCCACACTGCTTGTACAGCTTCAGCGTACCAACTAACAGAGCACACAAAACTGGGGTGGGGTGGGGTGGGGTGGGGTGGGGTGGGGTGGGGTGAGGTGGGTGGGGGGGGGTGTGTGGGGGGGGGGGGGGGCATTATCAATGAGGGAGTCCCGCATGCATGTCGGAGATTGGAGGCTGATGTCAGCTGGGGAAGGTAAGTATATTCGAAGGGTCATTCCCGCAAGTTCGACACGTTTGAGGTTGATCTCAGAAATAAAGACAGCAGGCCAAGCCAAGTCAGCGAAAGTATCATTCAACAAGAGAGCAGATTCTACTGTACCGCTGGAATGTGAACCCGCGCGTACCCGGACGCATTCTGTGGAGACCGCGAATCTAGCTCACCACACGTTCTCGAAGTCCTCCAATACAGTTCTCCCACACGTCCTCGAATACCTCCAACACTCCTCGATCACCACCAACATTTCCTCGCACAGAACCTCTAATATAAATATCCCACTGGTACATCAGTACCCTTTATCTTGATTTTCCACTCCTGTCAACACCATACTCCCAAAGCAACGATCCCTCGGTTCGAACTCACGATGGCCCTCTCTATGAAGCAGACCTCTATCGCTCGCCCTACCCTGGGTGTTTCCAGGCGCCCCGTCGTGTGCCATGCAGTCAAGCCTGCGTCCGAGCCTCGCCAGATCCCCATCGCCATCGCATCGGTGCTCGCTGCTGCTATGGTTTCCGGTGCTTTCGTGCCCGATGAGGCCTTCGCTGCTCGCTCAGGCGGAAGGGCTGGGGGATCTAACTTCTCTTCTTCCAGGAGAGCTCCTGCTAGAGCCGCCCCCGCAGCTCCCGCTGTGACAAACACCACTGTGATTGTCGCATCATCCCCCCCTATGTTCAGCCCCTTCGGAGGCTTCGGCGGCTACGGCATGGGCATGGGCTACGGAATGGGCTTCCATCCCATGGGCATGGGCTTCGGCTTCGGAAGCATCCTGTCGTTGTTCCTAGTGCTGGGTATCGTCTCTGTTGTCTTCAACTTCGTCTCGAGTGCTAGTTCTGGATCTGGAGATTCAGGATCATCCCCATCCAAGAAGAAGGACGATGACTGGGGAAACCTGTAAATAGCATTCATTCTGAGAGTTAGATCTAGTGGAAGCTGGCCATAGCTTCTGGTGATGAGGGTGTGAACCTTCTATCGAGGGGAGCAGTGAATCAGCCTTCACCCCCCTTGAGAGAATACTGAATAGAGAGTGTGTATGTACGCTGAATGTCTTAGAGTTGAATAGCAAGCACTGTGTGCAAGCAGTATTGAGAGCGCAACTTAGCATAGTAGCAGATTGCATATTAGCATCTCAGCTGAGTGCAACTTGGCATTTTAGCATCTTAGCATAAAGACGGAGTGAACCCGATGTGCTCAAGTTTGTATGTACGCTTGTACGTGTCAACCTAGTTCAGTGTTGATAAGACTAACGTTTGCCGCGTGAGGCAGCAGACGACTGGGCCAAGTCTTATCGACGAGAGCACTCCAGGAATCACTCATTTTTGTTAGGCACACGTTGCACAGCTCACTGTGTATTGTTCGGCCTATTCAAATGTATGTGTCAGTTTTGTTCAGTCTGCTTGTTGCGCTGCCTGATCTTGCTTGCAACCTGCTATCTACATCATGTGTTAGGTAGTTGTGCTCGCATTGCACTGCCCACTGTGTTTTGTTCAGCCAATTCAACTGTATGCTAGTGCCGGGGTGGCCTATTGGGCTAAATGGACTTGCCCCCCCCCTTGAGTGAAATGGAAGATGTGTGGATGAGTCGACCTTGGCGTATTATATTTTGTACATTGAATTGAATTGTTACATGGTGTTTCAGCCAACGTCATGTTTTGTAAAGATTTAGTCCAACCTTTCTTCTTGCCTGACTCCTTCCTCAGACTCAGCCCCTACCGGCGATGTTTGGTCTGGATTCAATCAGCCACCAGGCTGCTCGATGCCTGCGGGCAGAGTAAACATGGGTAGTATAAAGGCCACTACACCGCACTCCTGTGTACAACTGCAACCACTTAGGCTACAGGACTTGGTGCCCCTGGTTTGTGTTGGGAGACTCACCTTCTAGGGTGAAGTTCCTTTTATAACTAAACAGAGAGAGCTTGTTTGACCTGGCCACCATGGGATAGTAGTACTTGAAATTGGTTACATGGATCAAACCCTCAAGGCTGCTCACCGTCTTCGGCATGAACAAGATAAATTAAAATAAAAGCATTACCGGTATTATCACAATTTAATTGATCCAATATCTTGGTACATTCATTGATAAACAATGGCAACGTCGTGAAGCACGAATTATGAACCAACTCCGTTGGTTGCAACCAGAGTTGTTCAGGACGCTGCGTCATCCGTTGCAGATGCAACATCAGTCTGACAAGAGTTGCGTTGTAGGACGCAGGCTATGTTGCTATGTTGCGCCTCACGGAGCAGAGCTGGGGGTACTCATGAAGTACCCTGATCGGCCTCCTGCCTTCCCTAAGGGTGCAGTCTTCTATGCGACTGGCACCTCATTTGTCGTAAAGAATTCCAGTGTCCAGTGTCTCAGGTGAACTGAACCCCAACAAAGCGTTAATGGCGGGGTCAAACAGCCTTTCATACAGAATTCTGAATTGCAGATGACTAAAAGTGAGCAAACAACTACTTGAGGACTTGAGGTGCTTTACGCTGCCAAGGTCTGTTGTCCATATCTTCGTTTCCCTGTGGGAGCCTCGAGCTCAAGTACGTTGCTAAAGGGTTCATGATGTTCCGACATGCAGCAGGTGACTGGCGGGCGGGGGGTGGGTGGGATGACCGTTGACCAACCTACGTGACGTGAAGCACGGGGAAGTTATCAAAAAACGGGGCTCGAACCCCTCGACCACAAGATGCCAATTTGAATGTGTATAAGTCTTGCGCTCTGCCAACTGAGCTAGACGGGCTGATGCAAAAAACTGCTTACGTAAGAATATAAACGAATACATTAGAAAGAAAAAGAAAGAAAGATTAAATTAATGGAAATCTGCCTCGGCGCTGTTCATGTGTAGCCCAGTCTGGAGGGCGGTATGGTCCAGACCCGGTCATTAAGGCTTCGGTAACCGGAGTTCGAGCCCCGCTGCCGGAAGACGGCGGGTGGTCTCTCGAGTCCGACTTTAGGGCGGTGTTGTTTCACTGCTAGGACATGAGCCCCTTGTAATCTTTTTTATGTGTGCTTGCCTTCTGAGTCTTGCTAGGTTGGTTTCTGGCCTCTCTGTTTTCGGCTGGCCTCCCCCTTTCCTTCATGGGGTGTATATGGTTATCATCCTTGACACTCCGGTCCTTTTCTGCAAGTTGGTTGTGTCGGGTTGTCTTGTGCTTTCTTTCTTTGAGGGCATTATCGCTGCATATTACGGTGCTCATAGCTCATGCCCTTGGGTGGTATTTAGCTCTTTTCGTTTGGCCTTCCTCTCTTGTGGTTGGTGGGCTTGGTGTTCTGGATTGCTTACTTTTGCATCCCTCCCCTTTCCGCTCTCCTTAACACCTCTAGTTTGTTTCCTTTTTGGGGACTTGACCTAGTTTTTTTTCAGGTTTGTGGGGGTGCCTTCAAAACCCTCCGCATAAAATTGGATGGTCGGCAGGCTGTGCTGCTGTCCAGTCTCGGCAGTGATTTGCTGAGTTTATGTAACGAACCCTCTCTCTCTCTCTCTGGCCCCTTGTCCTCTAGTACATAGTTAGCATGTCCTTGCCCCGGTGATCGTATTTGGCTATGGGTATGCTGTATTATTCGGGTCTGGCCTCCTAGACTGCTTCTTGGGTTCACACGCCCCACCTCTGCCGCATACCTGAGAATTAGGGGGCAACCTTTATCTTGAGTCATTGGACCCCTCTGTGTTGTTTCCGGCATGGCGCTTCATTCGGTTTTGCCCCCCCCCCCCCCCCCCCCCTCCCTCCTCTCCGCCTCTCTTTCCCTGTAGCCCAGCTTTGCTTGTTGGTTTCGTTTATCAAGTTTGAGCTCTTGCTTGTGGCTTCTGGTGTACGGTCAGAGCTTTGTCTTGGCTGCATAATATTTCAAATGCTTATGGCCAACAGGTCTGCCCTGTGTGGTGGATTATCCTGCCCCTGTCATGTGTGCCTGCTTGATGAGTCTTGCTAGGATTGGTTTCTGGACTCTGTTTTTCGTCTGGACTCGCCCTTATCTTCTCGGGGTGCCTATGGTTGCTCTTTTTGGCACCCAGGTTATTTTCTGCTAGATGGTTGTGTTGGGTTGAAGTGTGCTTTTTTCCTGTTAAGGGCGTAATCGCTGCATTACATTACATTACATTACATTACATTACATTACATTACATTACATTACATTACATTACATTACATTACATTACATTACATTACATTACATTACATTACATTACATTACATTACATTACATTACATTACATTACATTACATTACATTACATTACATTACATTACATTACATTACATTACATTACATTACATGTTAAAGTCTACTTGACACCGCGAGGGTGTACGAGACTCTGTGCTTTAAACAAAAATAAAAAGCACCCACAAAGCAAAAAAAACCATTACATCAGGGGTGTGTCGAGGACAAACAAACCAAACTCCCAACCACCGTTTTGGTGGCGTAGGTATTAAACCCCCTAGAGCAGGACCCAGATCTCAACCACTTACAGTGGCGGAGGTAAGAAGCTAACAAATGAGAAGTCACAAGAACAAGAAGAAGAAAAAAAGTCACAAGAACAACAAGAAGAAAAAAAGGGATAATAAATTACGGTGCCACTAGGCAGTCCAGGGCTTCCTGTCTTGCTCTTCTACAAGTAGAAAGATAGTCGGCTAGGTTGCTCTAGAAAGTCGTAGTGCCATTTCCATTCATTAAGGTTCTGAATGTGGAATCGCAGAATTCCACATTCCATACGGTTAAGTCGGTATCCTCATGGACATGCCTATAAATATCTGTAAACAGCTTCTGGTAGCGGAGGCGAATATCATGCATGTTGTGCTCATAGCGCGTGCCCTTGATAAGTCTTTATCTCTTTTGCCTCAGCCCTCTTCTCTTGTGTTTGTTGGGCTTGGTGCTCTGGATTGCCTGCCTCGGCATCCCTTTCCTTCACGCTCCCCTTTCCACTCTTCTTTCCGCCTCTACTTTGTTTCCTTTTTTGGGACTTGGCCTAGTTTGTTTTCAGGATCGTGGGGGTGCCTCATAAACCCTCATGCTCCCTGTTATAAAATTTGATGGTAGGCAGGCTGTGCTGCTGTCCTGTCTCGGCAATGATTTGCTGGTTTTATGTAACGAACCCTCTTTCGCCGGCCGTCACTGTGGCCCTCTTTCGAGCACCCCCTTTTCTGTCTATCCTTTCTGCATAATTTGATCCGCGCCAATTCCCCCTGCCGTCGTAGAGGAGGTACTTCTTGCTGATATACGAATTAAGGAATGAATGTCTTCGATCTGCCTCTTTCGAGCATCCCCTTTCCGCTCTCCTTCTCTTCCTTCCTTGTACTGTTCCTAGTTTTGAATTTGCTCTCAACGGTTGCTCTTGGTTGTCTTCAGCTCTTTTGATTCGGCCCACTTCTCAGCCATGGGTTTGAATCCGCTTACTGTGCTTCCTGGTTAACTGGTTCCAGTGGACATCGCACTTTGGGTCTTGAAATTGGAAGTTGGTGAGTAACCCAGAGTTGATAAGAATTTGATTTGTTTTGTAGCTCCCGAAGACGGTGAGCAGCCTTAACGGCTGGAGCCATTTTACCAACTCACTAAAAACTGACCTGACGGGCATACCAATGCAGCTGAAAGATTTGGGCTTCACCCAGTAGCTGGCTAATGGAGCGGACTGGAAGGTGCCATGCGTAGCCCCAATAAGGAGACAGTGACGCCACCCCATAATGCTCAAGTTGGCACGCTCCCTAGTTGGTATGCTACAAGTCTGTGCATTCCCTAGTTAAAGTCAAGGTGGTACGCTCCCTAATAACGTCCACTCTCCATGTAGAGGGCACGTGGGGTCGCTTGCAGTGGCAGCACCCCTCAAGCCTTTATCCTGTACAACATATTCATACAACAGTCCATATGGCAGGTAGCCTTAAGGCCGAAGCCGTGCAAGTAAGCAAGTTAAAGTTCAAGGTGGTACTCTTCCCAATAACGACCACTCTCCTTGAAGAGAACACACGGAGTCACTTGCAGCGGCAGCTCCCCTCAAGCCTTCATCCTCTACAACATATTCATACAACAGTCCATATGGCGGGTAGCCTGAAGGCCGAAGCCGTGCAAGTAAGCAAGTTCAAGGTGGTACGCTCCCTAATAACGCCCACTCTCCTTGTAGAGGGCACGTGGGGTCGCTTGCAGTGGCAGCTCCCCTCAAGCCTTCATCTTACACAAAATATTCATACAACAGTCAATCTAGAGGGTAGAACGGGTAGTCTTAAGGCCGAAGCAAGGAACCAAGTTCATGTTCAAGGTGGTGCGCTTCCCAATAACGACCACTCTCCTTGAAGAGAACACGTGGGGTCACTTGCAGCAGCAGCACCCTTCAAGCCTTCATGCTCTACAACATACTCGTTATTACTGTTGAAGGCAGCGGGTAGCCTTAAGCTTGGAGCCATGCAGGTAACCAAGTACAAGGCGGTACGCTCCCTAATAACGTCCACTTTCCTTGAAGAGAGCACATGGGGCCGCTTGCAGTGGCAGCACCCTTCAAGCCTTCATCCTCCACAACATACTCGTTATAACTGTTGAAGGCAGTGGGTAGCCTTACGCTTGGAGCCATGCGGGTAACCAAGTACAAGGCGGTAAGCTCCCTAGGTTCAAGGCGGTACGCTCCCTAGGTTCAATAAGGTACGCTCCCTAGCTCCAAGGCGGTACGCTCCCTAGCTCCAAGGCGGTACACTCCCTAGGTTCAAGGCGGTACGCTCCCTCGGTTCATAGCGGTACGCTCATTATGTTCAAGCCGGTACGCTCATTAGGTTTAAGGCGGTAATTCCCTAGGTTCAAGGCAGTACGCTTCCTAATAACGTCCACTCTCCTTGAAGAGAACACATGGGGCCGCTTGCAGCGGTAGCACCCTTCAAGCCTTCATCCTCCACAACATACTCGTACAACAGTCCGTCCAGGGACGCAACTAAGATCTTGGCCTGCACATATATGTTGAATGGACAGTGAATGGAAAACAACGTGAATGGCAGTACAGGATTTTCACCTCAACAACACGTGTGTACAACAACCCATCCAGAGACACAACTCAGAACCGATGAATGGACGGAGAACTGGCAAAAGCTTGCATGGTAGTTCAGAGTTTCAAACTCTATAACATCTCCGTGTAAGGGTTTAGGGTTTAGGGTCTCTGGCCCACTCAGAGACGCAACTCAGATATTGACTTGCACATGTATGTTGGATGGACAGTGAACTGGCAACAGCTTGCATGGTAGTTCAGGTTTTTAACCTCTACAACATAGGGTTTAGGGTTCTCTGGCCCACTCAGAGACGCAATTCAGATCTTTACCTGCACATGCACATTGAATGGACATACATATGTTGGATGGATGGACAGTGAACTGACAATATATAGCATGGTAGTTTAGGGTTTCAAACTCTACACCATCTTCGGACAAGAGACCTGAGCCCACTCAGAGACGCAACTCAGATCTTGACTTGCACATGTATGTTGGATGGACAGTGAGCTGACAATATATAGCATGGTAGTTCAGGGTTTCAAACTCTCCCCATCTTCGTACAAGAGACCTGAGCCCACTCAGAGACGCAACTAAGATGTTGACCTGCACATGTATGTTGGATGGACAGTGAACTGACAGTAGCTTGCATCTTGTGCCTGGACTCACTTTGTATCCTCCAATGAATGAGCTGGATCCAGGCGGTGCGTTGCGCTCTGCATATGCAGCTGATGCGCTTTCTGATGCCTTGGCGTTGTCGGGTGGAAGGATTCGACAAATAAAGGGGACGTCCTTCACAGGAAGCTCAACCTTGGCCAAGTGTCGCACTGGGTCCACCTGGGTTCATGGTTTGGGGTGTAAATCAGATTAGCCAGATAGGCATGGGAACTGCTCAACCTTGGCCAAGTTAAGGGCTGAGTCCACCTGGGTTCATGGTTTGGGGTGTAAACCAGATTAGCCAGATAGGCATGGGAACTGCTCAACCTTGGCCAAGTTAAGGGCTGAGTCCACCTGGGTTCATGGTTTGGGGTGTAAACCAGGTTAACCAGATAGGCATGGGAACTGCTCAACCTTGGCCAAGTGATGGGCTGGGTCCTCCTGGGTCCAACATCATAGCAGTATTTGATAGCTGTCCTGTGGTAAAGCTGGTGTGCATAAGATACAGTCCAGGCTTCATGGTTTGGGGTGTAAACCAGGTTAACCAGATAGGCATGGGAACTGCTCAACCTTGGCCAAGTGATGGGCTGGGTCCACCTGGGTCCAACATCATAGCAGTATTTGATAGCTGTCCTGTGGTTCTTCAAAGCTGAAGTGTGTAAGATACAGTCTAGGCTTCAATGTTTGGGGTGTACACCAGGTTAGCCAGATAGGCATGAGAATAGCCCAACCTTAGCCAAGTGACCCACAGGGTCCAACATCATAGCAGTATTTGTTAGCTGTCCTGTGGTACTGCAAAGCTAAAGTGTATACGATATAGTCCAGGCTTCATGGGTTGGGGTGTAAACCAGGTTAGCCAGATAGGCATGGGAATTGCCCAACTGCTCAACCTTGGCCAAGTGACGGGCTGGGTCCACCAAGGACCAACATCAAGGCTGTATGTGTTTCAAGAAACGTTAAGTTAAATGATCAGCGTAGCACGGACTCGGGGCCCCTGTTGTATGGGATACCTGCCCCACGGTACCTCAGTGGTATGTACGGTGCAGTACGTACCGTATACGGGGGTAGCCAGATAGGCAAAGGAAATGACCCAACTTTGAACAAGCAATATTAGTTTGTCTCACTATAGATTATAATTTTATTTAATAAGCCCGATAATACGCATACATTATTATTTTCGAATATGGTCAAACATAATCCAAACAGATATTCTAATAAATCCAAACAGAAAAACAATGCTTCCTACAGATTGGTGTTTGAATACTCACCAGATCTGTGTTTGAATACTTCATTGCTGCGGAGAACAATCCATACGCCGCATTAGAGACTACATTGCCACCCCAGCCTAGCACGCCGGATGCTGATGAGGGAAGTGGAGCGGCCTGCTGCATCATCTGCTGCTGATGTAAGTTTGGGTCGTCGCTCATGTCACACTTAAAGAGGTGGACAGAGCCGTGGCTACTTGCAACAGCGCTGTGCAGGGGTGGTGGATAGTGGGTGGTGAACAGAGGGCAGAGGTCAGTGGGTAGTGGGTAGTGGGCAGTGGGTAGTGGTGCGGCTTGCTTCATCATCTGATGCTGGTTTACATTCGGGGCGTTGCTCATGTCACACTTGAAGAGGTGGGCAGAACTGTGGCTAATAGCAACAACACTATGCGGGAGTAGAGGATAGTGGGAGGTGGGTAGTGGGTAGTGGTGCGGCCTGCTGCAGCATCTAAAGCAATCACAGTATTCACAGTACCAAATATCAAATCAAGCTCACAGTTCAATCACAGTACCAAACCACAAATCATAAATCAAACTCACAGCAAAGGGGGATCAACACCCTTAGGGCTAAAGGCAAGTGAGTACATCCGAAACCCTACACCCTAAACTCACAGCAAAGGGGGATCAACACCCTGAGGGCTGAAGGCAAGTGAGTAAACCCCGAACCCTACACCCTAAACTCACAGCAAAGGGGGATCAACACCCTGAGGGCTGAAGGCAAGTGAGTAAAACCTGAACCCTACACCCTAAACTCACAGCAAAGGAGGATCAACACCCTTAGGGCTGAAGGCAAGTGAGTAAACCCTAGCGGGGTATGTGCCACGTCTGAAGGAGAACACTTTCTTTCCCTCGGGCATCCTGCGTGTCAAACAGGGCAGGGAAATAAGAATCAAACAAATGAATGGATGAATGGATGAATGATGATAATGAATACATCTAGTAGCATCAGGCTTATATATTTATATGCAGGGTTTAGGGTTTTTTATCCTCGGGCATCCTGCGTGTCGAACAGGGCAGTGCAATGTGGATCAAATGACTGAATGATTGAATGACTGGATGACTGGATGACTGAATGGCTGAATGACTGACTGACTGACTGAATGACTGAATGAATGGATGAATGAATGGTTGTGGGAGGTGGGTGGTGGGTGATGAATGAATGAATTCATGGTTGTGGGAAGAGGGTGGTGGGTGGTGGGTGGTGGGTGATAAATAAATGAATGCATGAATGAATGAATGAATGGATGAATGGTTGTGGGAGGTGGGGGGTGGGTGATAACTGACTGACTGACTGAATGGTTGTGGGAGGTGGGTGGTGGGTAGTGGGTGATGAATGAATGAATGAATGAGTGATCAAATGAATGCAGGGTTGTGGGAGGTGGATAGTGGGTGATGGGTGATGAATGAATAAAATAATGAATGAATGCATGAATGCACGAATAAATGAATTAATGGTTCTGGGAGGTGGGTAAACAAGTCAGCGTATACAAACAGCACCAACCAAGTGCAGTTCTTGCCTATTATTTTTCACCTTGATCACTGTACCTGTCTGTGACGCCGATGCTAGCAGAGTGCCGTCATGATACCATGCAGCACGGCTGATACAGCAAAACACAGCTGATCCACACATGTCAGCACATACAAACAATACCAATCAAGTTCAGTTCTTCAGCTGCGTGCCGATGTGGATCCAAGCTACACAGCTGATACAAACAATACAAACCTTCTGATGTTCTGCACTTACTTGTGGACCCTGATCACTGTGCTTGTATGTGACACCGATGCTAGCAGTGTGCCGTCAAGGATCCATGCAACACACACACCGTCAAGGATCCATGCAACACACTGTATCAACACAACACAGCTGATCGACACAAGTCAGCGTACACAAACAACACCAATCAAGTGCAGTTCTCTCCCGTTATTTTGCAAACTGATCACTGTACATGGCTGTGACGCCGATGCTAGCTGAGTGCCGTCATGATTCAACGCAACACAGCCGATTCAATCAATACACAGCTTCTGATTGTGTGCACTTACTTGTGGGCCCTGATCACTGTGCCTGTCTGTGATGCTGATGCTAGCTGTGTGCCGATGATTCCATGCAACACAGCTGATAAAACACAACACAGCTAATCCTCACAACTCAGCCGATGCAAACAAGTCAACGTAGACAAACAACACAAATAAATAACAGTTCTTGCCTGTTCTTGTGCACCTTGATCACTGTACCTGTCTGTGTCACCGATGCTAGCAGTGCCCTGTCCTGATTCCATGCAATACAGCTGATACACACAAGTCAGCGCACACAAACAACACCAATCAAGTGCAGTTATTGACTGTACTTGTGAACCCTAATCTCTGTACCTGTCTATGCCGCCAATGCTAGCAGAGTGCCGTCGTGGATCCATGCAATACAGCTGATACAACACAACGCAGCTGATCCAAACAATACAAAGCTTTTGATTGTCTGCACTTACTTGTGCAACTTGATCACTGTACCTGTCTGTGACACCGATGCTGGCAGTGCGCTGTCGTGGATTCATGCAACATAGCTGATTCAACCCAACTCAGTTGATCCAGCACAACACAAAAGCTTCTGATTTTCTGTCCTTACTTGTGCACCCTGATCACCGTGCCTGTCTTTGGCGGAAATGCTAGCAGTATGACGTCATGATACAACACAACACAGCTGATACAAAAAACACAAAGCTTCTGATGTTCTGCACTTACTTGCGCACCCTGATCACTGTGCCTGTCTGTGATGCCGATGCTAGCTGTGTGCTGATGTGGATCCATGCCACACAGCTGATACAACACAACACAGCTGATCCAAACAATACTAAGCTTCTGATTGTCTGAACTTAATTGTGCACCCTGATCTCTGTACCTGTCTTTGGTGGACATGCTAGCAGTATGACGTCATGATTCCATGCAACACAGCTGATACAAAAACACCAAGCCAGCAGAGGTTCTGTCCTTACTTGTGCACCCTGATCACTGTGCCTGTCTGTGACGCCGATGCTAGCAGAGTTCCGTCATGATTCCATGCAACACAGCTCACTGGGGATTTGTGGGCGTCGATTTCGCAGAGCACACTCCCCTCTTCCACCTGGTGGTGTGAAGGGTGTTGTATGTTATGTGCGGCGTGTGGTGTTCGATGTGTGGTGAGTGGCGTGCGTTGTGTGCTGTGTGCTGTGTGTTGTATGTGGTGTTCAGTGTGTAGTGTTCGGCGTGTGGTGAGTGGTGAGTGGCATGCGCTGTGGGTGTCAATCTCGCATAGCACATCCCCCTCTTCCACCTTGAGGTGTGAAGGGTGTTGTAAGTTATGTGTTGTGTGTGGTATTCGGTGTTTGATGTGTGGCGTGCGTTGTGTGCTGTGTGCTGTATGTGGTGTTAAGTGTGTGGTGTTCGGCGTGTGGTGAGTGGGGTGCGTTGTAGGCGTCGATCTCGCAGAGCACACTCTTCTTTTCAACCTGGTGGTGTGAAGGGTGTTGCATGTCCTGTGCTGTGTGTGGTGTTCGGCATTTGATGTGTGGCGTGCGTTGTGCGCTGATTGCTGTATGTGGTGTTGGGAGTATGGTGTTCGGCGTGTGGTGAGTGGTGATTGGTGAGTGGCGTGCGTTGTGGGCATCGATCTCGCAGAGCACACACCTTTTTTCTACCTGGTGGTGTGTAGTGGTAAGTGTGTAGTGTGTGGTGAGTGGTGTGCCTTGTGGGCCTTGTGGGTGTTGATCTTGCAGAGAACACTCCCCCCTTCCACCTGGTGGTGTGTAGTGGTAAGTGTATAGTGTGTGGTGAGTGGTGAGTGGCGTGCGTTGTGTATTGTATGTAGTGGTAAGTGTGTGGTGAGTGGTGTGTAGTGGTAAGAGTGAAGTGTGGTGAGTGGTGTGCCTTGTGGGCATCAATTGTGCAGAGCACACTCCGCTTTTCCACCTGGTGGTGTGAAGGGTGTTGTATGTTATGTGTTGTGTGTGTGCAGTGTTTGGTGTTCGATGTTTGTTGAGTGGCGTGTGTTGTGCTTTGAAGGCTGTGTGTTGTATGTGGTGTTCGGTGTGTGGTGCTCGGCGCGTGGTGAGTGGTGTGCGTTGTGCGTTGTGTGTTGTGTGTTGTGTTCGGTGTGTGGTGATTAGTGAGTGGCGTGCTTTGTGCGTTGTGTGTTGTGTTTGGTGTGTGGTGAGTAGTGAGTGGCGTGCGTTGTGCTTTGAAGGCTGTGTGTTGTACGTGGTGTTCGGTGTGTGGTGCTCGGCGCGTGGTGAGTGGCGTGCGTTGTGCGTTGTGTGTTGTGTTCGGTGTGTGGTGATTAGTGAGTGGCGTGCTTTGTGCGTTGTGTGTTGTGTTTGGTGTGTGGTGAGTAGTGAGTGGCGTGCGTTGTGCTTTGAAGGCTGTGTGTTGTATGTGGTGTTCGGTGTGTGGTGCTCGGCGCGTGGTGAGTGGCGTGCGTTGTGCGTTGTGTGTTGTGTTCGGTGTGTGGTGATTAGTGAGTGGCGTGCTTTGTGCGTTGTGTGTTGTGTTTGGTGTGTGGTGAGTAGTGAGTGGCGTGCGTTGTGCTTTGAAGGCTGTGTGTTGTATGTGGTGTTCGGTGTGTGGTGCTCGGCGCGTGGTGAGTGGCGTGCGTTGTGCGTTGTGTGTTGTGTTCGGTGTGTGGTGATTAGTGAGTGGCGTGCTTTGTGCGTTGTGTGTTGTGTTTGGTGTGTGGTGAGTAGTGAGTGGCGTGCGTTGTGCTTTGAAGGCTGTGTGTTGTATGTGGTGTTCGGTGTGTGGTGCTCGGCGCGTGGTGAGTGGAGTGCGTGTGCGTTGTGTGTTGTGTTCGGTGTGTGGTGATTAGTGAGTGGCGTGCTTTGTGCGTTGTGTGTTGTGTTTGGTGAGTGGTGAGTAGTGAGTGGCGTGCGTTGTGCTTTGAAGGCTGTGTGTTGTATGTGTTGTTCGGTGTGTGGTGCTCGGCGCGTGGTGAGTGGCGTGCGTTGTGAGTTGTGTGTTGTGTTCGGTGTGTGGTGATTAGTGAGTGGCGTGCTTTGTGCGTTGTGTGTTGTGTTTGGTGTGTGGTGAGTAGTGAGTGGCGTGCGTTGTGCTTTGAAGGCTGTGTGTTGTACGTGGTGTTCGGTGTGTGGTGCTCGGCGCGTGGTGAGTGGCGTGCGTTGTGCGTTGTGTGTTGTGTTTGGTGTGTGGTGAGTAGTGAGTGGCGTGCGTTGTGCTTTGAAGGCTGTGTGTTGTATGTGGTGTTCGGTGTGTGGTGCTCGGCGCGTGGTGAGTGGTGTGCGCTGTGTGTTGTGATCGGTGTGTGGTGAGTAGTGAGTGGCGTGCGTTGTGGGCATCAATCTCGCTGAGCACACTCCCCTATTCCACCTGGTGGTGTGTAGTGTTTGGTGAGTGGTGTGCGTTGTGTGTTGTGAGTGGTGTTCGGTGTGTGGTGAGTGGGTGTGGTGTGGTGTTGGTGTGGTTTTGGTGTGGTGTTTGGTGTTCAGCGGGATTTGTGCATTGTGCGTTGTTTGTTGAATGTGGTGTTCGGCGTGTGGTGAGTGGTGGTGGTGAGTGGCGAGCGTTGTGTTGTGTGTTGTGTTTGGTGTGGGGTGTCTGGTGTGTGGTGAGTGGTGGTGGTGAGTGGCGAGCGTTTTGTGTTGTGTGTGTTTGGTGTGGGGTGTCTGGTTGTGTGGTGAGTTGGTGGTGGTGAGTGGCGAGCGTTGTGTTGTGTGGTTGTGTTTGGTGTGGGGTGTCTGGTGTGTGGTGAGTGGTGGTGGTGAGTGGCGAGCGTTGTGTTGTGTGTTGTGTTTGGTGTGGGGTGTCTGGTGTGTGGTGAGTGGTGGTGGTGAGTGGCGAGCGTTGTGTTGTGTGTTGTGTTTGGTGTGGGGTGTCTGGTGTGTGGTGAGTGGTGGTGGTGAGTGGCGAGCGTTGTGTTGTGTGTTGTGTTTGGTGTGGGGTGTCTGGTGTGTGGTGAGTGGTGGTGGTGAGTGGCGAGCGTTGTGTTGTGTGTTGTGTTTGGAGTGGGGTGTCCGGTGTGTGGTGAGTGGTGAGTTGGTGTGTTGGAGTGGCGAGCCCGTGGTGTTGTGTGTTTTGTGTTTGGGCGTGGGGTGTCTGGTGGGGGTTGTGGAGGTGTGTGGTTGAGTGGCGAGCGTTGCCGTTTTGTGGTTGTGGTTCGGAGGGGGGTGTCGGTGTGTGTGGAGTTGGTGTGCCGTTGTGGGGCCTTGATCTTACAAGCACACTGCCACACAAGCAACTGTTGCGCGCACATACACACACATAGCTGGGGTATCCCAGGCACTACCACACCCAGCACTGTGCAGCACAATACACACGCCTAGCTGGCCTTTAAGTCATGCCCTGCCCACACAGCACTGTGCACTGCACATACAACACACCTAGCTGCTATCCATGCACTACCACACAGCACTGTGCAATGCCGCCATACACACGCAATGCGGGCTAGCCAAATGCACTGACTTGCCACCACAGCACTGTGCATGCACATACACACACATGTGGCTATCCATGCACTGCCACACAGCACTGCACACGCACATACACACGCATAGCTGGCTATCCATGCACTGCCACACAGCACTGTGCATGCACATACACACACATGTGGCTATCCATGCACTGCCACACAGCACTGCGCACCCCTTCTTCCATCTGGTGGTGTTATGTGTGTTTTTAGCCGAATGTAGGCTCATAAATTGTATCAAAGCCCATCCGTAACCATTGCACATTAACATGCAACAATTCAAAATTCAGAATTGCACATCAACAACTCAGTTCCTCAGCTTTTAATTTCAGCTACGAGCAACAGCTTCTAGGCAGCTCTCCTGCCTGGCTATTGAGCATGTTGGAATCTGCATGTGAGCAACAGGCAGACATGGCAGGAGAAAGCATTACACACGAGGGCAACACACCATGAGGTTATACACCCGGATTGTGCCCAAAGAGACTGACGCAGGCAGCGCTAGGAGGCTGCTGCTGGCGCCGAATGTGAGCAAAGGACAGACACAAATAGAGGCAGCATCACATGAGAGACCAAAATAGTCAACACTAGAACACCACACTCCAAAGCAACGCACCATGAGGTTATACACCCGGATCGTGCCCAGAGAGTCTGACGCAGATAGCGCAAGGAGGCTGCTGTTGACTTCGGAATGTGAGCAAAGGGCAGATACGAAAGGAGGCAGCATAAAATGGGAGACCAAAGGAGGCTACACCAGAACACCACACTCCAAAGCAAAACACCATAAGGTTATACACCCAGATCGTGCCCAGAGAGTCTGTCGCAGGCAGCGGTAGGAGGCTGCTGTTGGCGTCGGAATGTGAGCAAAGGGCGGAAACCAAAGGAGACAGGATCACATGAGAGACCAAAGGAAGCTACACCTGAACACCACACTTCAAAGCAACGCACCATGAGGTTATACACCCGGATCGTGCCCAGAGAGTCTGACGCAGGCAGCGCAAGGAGGCTGCTGTTGGCGTCGGAATGTGAGCAGAGGGCGGAGATGGCACTAGCGTTGGGGGGGGTGTCGATGCAGCGGCGGTGTTCAAGGCTGTTCAGGCAATATATGAAAACCTTGTGCTCCAGTATAACCACCAGCCTGTGGGGGGTTGGGGAAGGGGGTGGAGGGTGGGGTGGGGGTGTGGGGGGGGTCAATGCAGCGACGGTGTTCAAGCAGTATATGAAAACCTTGTGCTCCAGTATAACCACCAGCCTGAGGGGGGTTGGGGAAGGGTGTGTGGTGTGGGGTGGGGTGTGTGTGGGGGGTAATGCAGCGACGGTATTAAAGCGGTAGATTAAAACCTTGTGCTCCAGTATAACACCAGCCTGAGGGGGATTGGGGAAGGGTGGGGGGGGGTGGGGGTGAAGGGAGTTGGAGGGGGGTAGAAGGGGTTGGGGGGGTTGGGGGGGTCAATGCAGCGACGGTGTTCAAGGCTGTTCAAGCGGTATATGAAAACCTTGTGCTCCAGTATAACCACCAGCCTGAGGGGGATTGGGGATTGAGGGGGGGGAGGGGGGGAGGGGGGGGGGGGGGGGGGGGCAATGCAGCGACGGTGTTCAAGGCTGTTCAAGCAGTATACGAAAAACTTGTGCTCCAGTATAACTACCAGCCTGAGGGCGATTGGGGAAGGGGGGTGGAGGGAGTTGGAGGGAGTTGGACGGGTGTGTGTGTGGGGGGGGTGGGGGGGGGGATGGCGTACATGGACTCTTGTTTCCAGATTTGTGTCCAACCCACACACATACGGCGCAAGCGTTTGGGGGGGTGGGGTGAAGTGGGGGTTCGATAAAGCGACTGTGTTAACGGCTGTTCTAGCAGTATATGAGAACCTTGTGTTCCAGTATAACCGCCAGTCTGGCAGCAGGGGAAGGTTGTTGATCTCAAGGTAAGGTCCATGTGGAATAGAAAATAAATATGTCCAAAAGAGACCATGCAAGCTGCAAGTATACTTCAATACAAGGCTGGCACAGGGCATTCAAGCGGTACATAAAAACCTTCTGTTGTGACATGGGTGACATGGGTGGGCGACTTGTGTAGGCAGCACACAAGAGATAGTGTCAGAGATGAGGGTGGGGGTTTATACAGTTTTTTTTTAAGTGCGAATTTGCACAATTTGCGATAAGAAAACATGGTTTTCCAATGTAACCACAAGCCTGGAAGCATGGACAGGTTGTTGATAGCATGGTAAGTGTCATGGGGATTTGGAAATTTATTTGAAAATAAGACGCCATGTAAAACATGGCATATACAAGCTTGTTCAAGCAGCACACCAGTATGAAAACCTTTTCCAATGTAACCACCAGGGATATTTTTCCGGAATATATTCCGATCGGAGTACGAGACCCCGTTTTGGCTCACATTGCCGGAATAAGAAACCTAACATTTAAAAAAAAAACTGAAATTGACTAAAAATGACCCAAATCGAACAAAATCGGAATAAGGATCCTGTTTTGGGAGGAAAATAGGGAGGAATCAAATAAAAAGGAATAAGATTTCCTCTTTTGGATTTGAAAAAAAAATCCCTGGTTACCACCAGCCTGGGTGCAGGGGGGGATTGTAGAGAACATGGTAAGGTCTGTGGGGAACTGAAAACAAATATGTAAACAAAGAAATGTTACAAATATGTTACAAAAATGTAAAAAACTAATGTAAAAAAAAAATACAATGCAACCGATTTGTTTACTACAATACAACGCTGGCTCAAGCAGTATGAAAACCTTATGCTGCAGTGTAACCACCAGCCTGGCAGTGTAACCACCAGCCTGGAAGCACGGGCAGGTTGTTGAGAACATGGTAAGTGTGAGAGTGTTATGCAGACCACCTTAAGCAGCTACTGTATGGCTTCTAGTTTGGAAAAACTTAGTGAGATTCGCGGAAAGTTAGTGAATCGTTGATCTAAAAATAGGTATTGATTTAGTGGTATATGGGTTATGGTGACTTTCCCCAGCTGCGGCGTACGGGAGGGTCCCCTTAACGCCACTCCCCTCCAGACGTTATCTTTTATTTATATTTGTATTGATTTAGTGGTTACACACGTTCAACCTGAGATAAATCAATAAATAAAGAGTACACCTTATTACGAGGCGTGAGATTGAGGGATCCAGCCTGTTTGCTTTCACTGAGGGCAGCCACCAGGCTGAGATAAAAGAGGAGTTCTCGTTCAAATTCCGCTTCTGCTGCAAACATACCAAAGACTAGCATGGCACATAAAAAAAAAAGACAAGAGACCATGCACGGCCCCCCCCCCCCCCCCCCCCCCCCCCCCCTCCCCCCTCACTCCCTCTGGTCTTGCTTCCTTACCTCAGTCGGTTCATATGCACTGCCAGCACAGCAGATGAGAAGCTCATATCATGGATGGTCTTACAAGCAGCTGTGTTGTACAGCGTCAATCGACGAGGCGACAGGGCGGGCTGCTCACCTACACACGTCCAACACCACT
Source organism: Chlamydomonas sp. ICE-L (assembly GCA_013435795.1). NCBI lineage: Eukaryota > Viridiplantae > Chlorophyta > Chlorophyceae > Chlamydomonadales > Chlamydomonadaceae > Chlamydomonas > Chlamydomonas sp. ICE-L. Next base: position 12,637,976 of record JACBWV010000552.1, read on the forward strand.
ATGATATATACAGTTTCAAACAATGCCAAAGTGAGAGGGCGGGATGCTCTCTTGTATACATGTTCAACACCACCATGATTAATACAGTTCCAAACAATGCAGAAGTGAGAGGGCGGGATGCTCTCTTATATATATGTTCAACACCACCATGATTAATACAGTTCCAAACAATGCAGAAGTGAGAGGGCGGGATGCTCTCTTATATATATATTCAACACCACAATGATTCATACAGTTTCGAACAATGCTGAAGTGAGAGGGCGGGATGCTCTCTTATATATATGTTCAACACCACCATGATTCATACAGTTTCAAACAATGCCGAGGTGAGAGGGCAGGCTGTTCACTTATACATAGGGAACGGCAAATCATGTGATGTTGACCAAAGACGAGTATGATATCATATGATATGATCACAAATCATATGATTTAAAATCATATGATATGATGGCCCAGGCCAAAGTTACCTAGTCAGACCACCGGCATCATATGATGTCATATGATATCATTTTGCCGACCCCTACTTATACATGTTCAACACCACAATGATTCATACAGTTTCAAGCAATGCAGAAGTGAGAGGGCGGGATGCTCCCTTATATATATATTGAACACCACAATGATTCAGACAGTCTCAAACAATGCCAAGGTGACAGGGTAGGCTGCTCCCCTGGACAATAGCACAACAGCGCATCGGTTTAAAGTTAAGGGTTTAGGTCTTTCATGGACAGCAGCACAACGGCATATCGATTTAGGGTTTAGGGTTTAGGTTTTTCCTAGACAACAACACAACAGCACATCGGTTTAGGGCTTAGGGTTTTACTGGACAACAGCAAATCAGTTGAAGGTTTAGAGTTTTCCCTGGCAACAGCACAACAGCACATTGGTTCAGGCAGTTACTTATTAATCCCCCCCCCCCCCCCCCTCCCCCGCCCCTCCTAACGCCGCTCCTCCCCATGCCATTGCCTACACATGCCATATTGACATTCCCATGCAGGCCATTACAATCCCGGCCAGCCACAACTTCCACTCATATCTACACCTACCCTTGCTGCTACTCCCTTCCACTGCCTTCCAGGTTGCAGGTGTCTTGGGGAGCTCAAGAAATTGCAATCCCGACTGCATCCCTCCACCTCCACCTCCCAAAGTAATGATAACGCCTAGTGGGGCGTGGTACTAATCGAGCCCTGTCTTATGGTGGTAGGGAACGGGCTGCTAATTTACCTGGACAAAGCTACCATGGTGGTTGACAGCGACCGCGGACACCAAAGCGCGCCCGTATGGATTTGAACCTAGCACATTCTTGAGCCATTCGTTGAAACAAAGGTATAGCCCCAGCCTAAGTACTGGGCCTGTGCGACCCAGGAGCGACCCAGAGCACAAATCACTCAATTGAGGTCAGTGGTGACCAAGGGCCAATTTCGCCCTAAACTCGCACACCTGAGGGTCGCACGGGAGTCGCACCTAGGTCGCACAATGTGCGACCGATCGCACACAAAAAAACTGTTACTACCATAGGATTGACAGCCTGTCAAAACTGTAACTACCATAGGATTGACAGCCTGTCAAAACTGTAACTACCATAGGATTGACAGCCTGTCACAACTGTAACTATCATAGGATTGACACCTTGTCAAAACTGTAACCACCATAGGATTGACAGCTTGTCAAAACTGCAACTACCATAGAATTGACAACCTGTCAAAACTGCAACTACCATAGGATTGACAGCCTGTCAAAACTGCATCTACCATAGAATTGACAGCCTGTCAAAACTGTAACTACCATAGGATTGACAGCTTGTCAAAACTGTGACTACCATAGAATTGACAGCCTGTCAAAACTGTATCTACCATAGGATTGACAGCTTGTCAAAGCTGTGACCACCATAGCATTGACGACAGCCTGCCCTGAACCTCCTTGAACAAGTCCTAGGCACGTTGCAAGCGAAGCGAAACATTGATGGAGAGTGTTGGCTATCGGAGCGACAGGTGGCAACGGAATTGAGTGACCGAAGCCAGGGTTCACGAGACAGTTAGGGCCAGCGTTTCTTGTTTACTTTTTCTTGTGGTAGGACAAACGGACAAACGGGTGACCCTGGGGGCTCCCGCCCCCCAGAAGGGGGGGCTCCGCCAAAAAGCCACAGGCTTGCCTTGGGAATAAAATATAAAAATGGAACCCCCACATGTTAGCCACAAACAACTTGATAGCCTCATCAATATGGATTGTTTCATTAACAAATTGTGGTAAAAGATAAATGAATCATGTTCTAAGGCTCAAAATCCTACCAATTTCATGTACGATTTTTAGTTACAGATATGGTCGTCGGGGCGCTCCAGCAGACAGATTGGCTCCCCCCAGTGGTGAGCGACCCAAAGGGGATTGAGATCCTAATCTGACCACCCGGTCACACATGCAGTTATGTGATAGTCTTGACTAGACCATACGCTCACTAGACATCAGCGCTGATAAAGTTCGTGGCACATCCTCCCGACTCAACTCAACCGCTCGCCGCTCTTTCCCTTCTTTGCTGGGCTCATCTTCTTCCTATTCCAAGCCAGAATAACACGGTTGGGCAAGCCCCTTTAGCCTATTTGGCCTAACCCTGGACTGTAACATACATACATACATACATACATACATACATACACACATACAGACTATACATGCATGGACTACATGGATGCACACAAATGTGGGAATATCCTACTGGAACAAACGTATGTAACTTGTGTCATCCATATGCAACATGCCTGTTTCCTTAGGGATCCCCCAAAAGGGTATTTAAATGCACTGTGTAAGAAGAATGCAAAGCAAAGGCTTCATCCCTTATGGCGAGTTGATATTCCATTGATGCTTAAGACACACGTGGGCAGGTCCAGTTACCCCCTGGGCAATTGCAAGAATATAAATCAGTCAATCGATCAATCAATCAATCAATCAATCAATCAATCAATCAGTCAATCGATCAATCAATCAATCAATCAGTCAATTGATCGATCAATCAATCAATCAATCAATCAATCAATCAATCAATCAATCAATCAGTCAATCAATCAGTCAATCGATCAATCAGTCAATCGATCAATCAATCAATCAATCAATCAATCAATCAGTCAATCGATCAATCAATCAATGAATGAATGAGATAATGAATGAATACATGAATGAACAACTGAATACTTTAACAGATAAATAAATGAATGGATAGCTTAATACCTTCACAAATAAATGAATGAATAGCTTAATACCTTCACAAATAAATGAATGAATAGCTTAATACCTTAACAAATAAATGAATGAATAGCTTAATACCTTCACAAATAAATGAATGAATAGCTTAATACCTTCACAAATAAATGAATGAATAGCTTAATACCTTCACACATAAATGAATGAATAGCTTAATACCTTCACAAATAAATGAATGAATAGCTTAATACCTTCACAAATAAATGAATGAATAGCTTAATACCTTCACAAATAAATGAATGAATAGCTTAATACCTTCACAAATAAATGAATGAATAGCTCAATACCTTCACAAATAAATGAATGAATAGCTTAATACCTTCACAAATAAATGAATGAATAGCTTAATACCTTCACAAATAAATGAATGAATAGCTTAATACCTTCACAAATAAATGAATGAATAGCTTAATACCTTCACAAATAAATGAATGAATAGCTTAATACCTTCACAAATAAATGAATGAATAGCTTAATACCTTCACAAAAAAATGAATGAATAGCTTAATACCTTCACAAAAAAATGAATGAATAGCTTAATACCTTCACAAAAAAATGAATGAATAGCTTAATACCTTCACAAATAAATGAATGAATAGCTTAATACCTTCACAAATAAATGAATGAATAGCTTAATACCTTCACAAATAAATGAATGAATAGCTTAATACCTTCACAAATAAATGAATGAATAGCTTAATACCTTCACAAATAAATGAGTGAATGAATGAATGAGTGAATGAATGAATGAGTGAATGAATGAATGAATGAATGAATGAATGAATGAATACATGAATACTTGAATAAATGAAAACATGAATTAATGAATGTTACGCCTTCTGAAAAGGCGTGAAGTTTAGGGGGCCAGCCAGCCCATTCGCTTGCACTAGGACCAACCACCAAGCAAGACTATACAAACGAAATAAGAAAAAAACGCACCAGCTCCGACGTATCCAATGAGGCTGGTGCAGTACAACATTTCAGCCACTCTGCAATACATCACACAACAGTATATGTGAGTAACAGGCAGGGTTATGACAGAACAGGCCTTATAGCAATTCAGCGGATGATTTGGATTTGGGTCTAGTAGTTCGTAGTTCGTACCTCCATACTTTTTCGGGCCAAATTTCTGAAAACTCTAGAACATGATCAAAATTCTCGATCCTTGGGCCACAATTTCAGAATTCTCTCTCAGGCCAAATTCTCAAGTTTGAGGTACTAACTACGAACGACAAAGTCTTTTGAAAAAACAAATCCAAAACATCCACTGAATGGCTATAATATTGATAGGGTTGTGTACGGAACGAAAATCGGTATACATTTTCTCAACCTACAATGATTATTTGTTCCTGATGGCGTATCTTGTCACGGCACAGGTGTTGGGTGACTAGGATGTGGGTGAACCCGAATGCATCTGATCCCCAATCGGCCCCTTTCACAGCTGAACTCACCCTATATCGCCTATTAGAAGCTTATAACATACCTTGTGCAAGTCTAGGTTGTAGGCTTCAAGGTTGAGATCCAAGCTTAGGGCACTCCCCAGGTTTTCCTTATACCGCCTATTAGAAGCTTATCGCATATCTTGTGCAAGCCTTAGTTTCAGGTTACCAGGTTCAGGTCCAAGCCTAGGGCACTCCCCATTGTTTTCCTATACCGCCTATTAGAAGCTTATAGCATATGTTGTGCAAGTCTGGGTGCCAGGTGACCAGGCTAAGCGTCCCCAAGCATAGGAAACTCCCCATTATTGAACCCCATCCTGCCCCTTGCACTCACTCTATACTGCCTATTAGAAGCTTATAACAAAGATTACCAGTTTGACGGTGGCCAAGCATATGGTACACCCCATCCTTTAACCCCATCCTGCCCCTTCCACTCACATTATATCTCCCATTTGAAGCTGATAACACACCTTGTGCAAGCCTAGGTTGCAGGTTGAGGGTGGCCAAGCATATAGTACACCCCATCCTTTGACCCCATCCTGCCCCTTTCACTCACCCTATATCGCCGATTTCAAGCTTATCAGATATCTTGTGCAATCCTAGGTTGCAGGTTACCAGATTCAGCATTCCCAAGCACAGGTTCTTCCCCATCGTTTCCCTATACCGCCTATTAAAAGCTGATCACATATCTTGTACAAGCCTAAGTTTCAGGTTACCAGTTTGAGGTTGCCCAAGCATTTGGTAAACCCCATTATTTAAACCCATCCTGCCCCTTCCACTCACCCAATGGCGCCTATTAGAAGCTTTTAACATATCTTGTACAAGGCTAAGTTTCAGATTACCAGGATGGGGGTGGCCAAGCATAGGGTACAACCCATCCTTTGACCCCATCCTGCCCCTTTTACTCACTTTATATCACCTATTTTAAGCATATAGCATATCTTGGGCAAGTCAAGTTTTAGGTTAGCAGGTTGAGGTCCAAGCGTAGGTTATTCCCCATTGTTTCCCTATGGCGCCTATAAAAAGCTTATAGCACATGATATCTGTGCGTCCAGGTTTTGGAATACCAAGTTCCGGGTGCTAAAGTTCAGTTTAAAAGCGGTAATTTTCCCTATTCGGCCTTTTCACTCACCCTAAAGCACATATTTGAAGCTTACAGCACATCTCAAGCGGGCTCAGGTTTCAGGTTACCAGGTTGAGAGTGTCCAAGTATGGGATAGAAGAACTTGTACACGCTATCGTTTCCCCATTTGACCCCTTCCACTCACCCTATGGCGCCTATTTGAAGCTTATAGCATGTCTTGTGCGTGTCTAGGTTGAAGATAACTAAACCACTTTGGGTCCCTAAGGCCACACACGAGTCATCCTGGTTCCATGAGAGAGAAAGGATGCCGCTACGGGAGTCTTGCCCTCCACGAAGAGACATGGGGCACAGATGTGATGCTCGGAGGGACAGGTGGCTGCTCCTATTGGAAGTGGGCACTGATTTTATGACCTGAGGGTCAGGTTGTTGCTCCTATTGGAAGGGGGCACAGATGTGCTGTTCCGAGGGACAGGTAGATGCTCCTACTGGAATTGGGCACTGAGTTTTTGATCTGAGGGTCAGGTCGTTGCTTCTGTGGGAAGAGGGCACTGATTTGATGGCCAGTTGGACTGAAGAGGCTGCACCTATGGGGACCACAGTACTAATCCTTGGTGTCTGGCCGCTTGGATGGAGATGGCCTGGTGGCCAGATGGTGGGGTGGTTGCAGGAGACAGGAGCCGTGTGTGATCCTCCGTAACTTCAGTTCACTGAGTTATCTCAAGTTCCAATGGCCCTCTGGCCCAAACTCTTGGCTGCAGGGTGCCAGTGTGGAAGCCACTGGGCGAATGTCCAACGGGTGTGTCGAAAATATTGACAGCTCTGGGCTGAGGTGGGGGGAGAGTAGCAAGTGCAGCAACTAAGTCCTGGTTTGCTTCAGCGGATTCCGATTTCCAGACTTGCAGCTGGTTAGTGCTAGCAACGGTTTTGGGCACTTTGGTACAGGTTTCTGCTGGATGCAGTGATGAGCCTTTAATTGAGATTTGTCTAGGGCCTCTCAAGCTCAATTAGGCCTGGGATAATGCCTCCTGCATGGATTTGAATTCATAAGGGAAAGTGGAGGTTCCTGCCTCCGAATTTGCGATGTTCACCAGAAGCAGTAAAAAGGAGAATTGGAAAAGGCAACTGATTGGAAGATAGAATGAGCTGGTACGCGGTTGGTACTTCACCCCCGCGGAATTCTCGAGCAAGAGGTAGGCAGGACTAGGATTCTCGAAATCTCAGGCTGCTTCTACCATAAATCATGAAACACGAGTGGGAGAAGTCAGGAGGGATAGAAAGCTCCAAAGCAGAGTCGAGGAGCTGCTGCGGGGAGCTCGTGAGAAGCAGGGTCTCGCATGGAGTCTCGAAAATACGAGAAGGTCAGAGGCCCTAGCTATACCATGGCATAGCAGCCCCTAGCAGCCCTAGTTGAACCGTCCCAGGTGGAAGAGAAAGCCTGGTCGTGTGAAACAGAAAGGCGACTTACACCTTTCATTATCCTCGCTTCCTTGTTCAAATTCAATAACCTCTTATTTTCAACCTGTGCATGTGGCAACAGAGAACAGCGAACCCTGTACATTCCGCTTGCTTGCTTATCCCTGAGTTGAATTACATTTTCGTCGTGACCCCCTTCAACGGCATTCCCTCCTTTTTCCGCTGCTAGCTTCGATGGATCGCTGTCCAGTAACGCCAACCAATAGCTGCTAATTTGAAAACCTACTTAGATCATTATGGACGTTGTTGACCTGACCCTGTCAGATGAGGAAAACGAAAAACGCAGCTCCAACTCACCCTCGGACGATAACCAGAAGCAGAAAATCATGGAAGCAGTACGAGGCATCAATAGATCTATCCACCCCAATGGCCTCAAGGCTGCCAAGCAGCCCTTGGCAAAGCAGCACCTGTCCACCAAACGGCCCAGGGCTAGTAATGAGCAGCTGCTAGATGCTCTGCGCATCAGTGAGAGCGATGAAGACCTCCCAGTGATGAAGGAAGCAAAGCATGAGCATACATCCAGCTCCGAGTTGGAAGCTATAGATGGGCGAGTCCCGAGGGCGGGCTTGCAGGGTGTTAGTGAAGCGGCAGGCCCTTCCTCAGCCATCAACACCATGCTTGGGTCTCTGGCAAAGGAGCGTGAGGAGAGAATGAGAAGGGCAGCAGCAGGAGGCTCATCAACTCCCTCCGCCTCAACCAGTAAGGCTGTTGCCACAATCAGCCATCCAACATCGCGCCCAGGAAGCTTTTCCTCAGACGTCTCAATTTTGACCCTCAATGTTTGGTGAGTGATCCCGCTTGCAGCAATTTTATTTTCAGCCGCATGTGGCAGATTCTGGGCAGCTCCCCTTATGGCTATGCAGCCTTACCTGGCGCAACCTAGAACACCTGGAAGCTGACATAATCAGCCGTCCAGATCTCCGGGCTTTGACTATTGTTTAGCCCAGAGAACTGCCCAGAAGCTGCTACTGGTAGCCCAAAACAAAAAACAATGAGCGTATATATATATATATATATATATATATATATATATATGTATATACATATGAGCCTGGTATTAATGAGTTTGTTGCAGTACAACACAGTCAGCAGGTTTTAGCCTGATAATGCCATACACAATGATGAGAGTACTGGAATCACTGAAATGCTCCCAGGGATCTACCATGAGTACAATAGCCAATATTTGCATACTTGTGAGCTCCGATTAAAACCACACTTCATATTTATGAAATTGCAAATCACACTTGTAAATGGGGCAGCGCCCGTTTTGGAGACTTTTAATTGGGAAAAAGCCTCAATCGCAAGCCCCAATTTCAGCGCGGGGCTTACGTGATTGAATGCAGCCGAGAGCAACAAGCGCTACCGGGCGATAGAGACTGAGTTCTTGTGTGCATGTGCATGTGTGTACATGTGTGTATGTGTGGGTAGGCCTGTTAGTGTGTTTAGTTACGCATAAGTAGATTTCATGTCTCAATTGCAAGCCTCAATTGTAAGTTCAGCGCGGGGCTTACGTAAGCTATAATTATATATAACTTCTTCAGCAGTTTTTTCTGTTCATCTAAAAGGAGCAGCTTTTAGGTCGCTCACCTGACTTGCTTTCCAGCCAATACTAATGCAACCTAGACTGTCTAGAAGCTGATAAAATCCGCTGTCCAGAACTGTCAATTCTGGGGGGCTTAGCCCCGTGGCTGGCTCAGGGAGCTGCCTAGGAGCTGCTGCTCGTAGTTGAAAATACATATTCTGCTCTCCAGGTAGTAATAGGGCACCAGAAAAACGTAAGCTTGGCAGGCTTATGAGGGTGAGAATGATGTAAGAAAACAGGTAGGGTTAAAAGTAACCCCCACCCTCACCCTAGAAAGAAGCAGTAGCTCTTGAGCCAAAATCATTTGTTTGCTGATTGGAGTGCCTTATTATTGTTATTAAGCCTTTTATGATGTTAATACTGAATACGTACTGCTGATGATTTTTCGAGATTAACAATCCTGAAGGTTGCATCTACAACTCTCCAGGTTTAAAGAGGAAGTTGCTTTAGAAGCGAGGATGAAGGGTGTAGCTGATCTCATTCGGCAAGCTGGCTACCCGCACATCCTCATGTTCCAGGTGGGTACTGAGCACTTCTTGTGTAGTTGAAGTCATGCAGGGTGTAGCTGAAGTCATTAAGGGTGTAGCTGAACTTATTTAACAAGCTGGCTACCCGCACATCCTCATGTTTCAGGTGGGTACTGAGCACTGAGTGTGTAGCTTAAGTCATGAAGGGTGTAGCTGAACTCATTTAACAAGCTGGCTACCCACACATCCTCATGTACCAAGTGGGTACTGACAGTTTTTTCTTCTTCTGATGATGTTTTGCCACTGCTTCGCCATTCCGTCGTGGCATGACAAGGCCCCATTTGGGTTTCCCAGGGGTTTGAGAGAAATTCACAGGAGAGCACATATGAGCATTGCAATTCACAAAAAGGACGTTTTATGCACCCCTTGGGTGATCATGAAGTATATAAAAACGTCTTTTTGGATATACTTTATACAGCTGTTTAATTCCCCCCATGAACGATTTTGAAGTGCATAATAACGTATTGTTTAAACAGTTTTAAATGCCCCCCAACCGGTGATTCTGAAGTATATAAAAACGTCATTTTGACATGCGTTTTATGCAGTTTTTTAATGCCCCCCTCGGACAATTCTAAAGTATGTGTAAGAACGTCGTATTTATATACGTTTTAAACAGTTTTCAATGCCCCCCTTGGGCGGTTCTAAAGTACATAAAAACGTCATTTTTATTAATATTTTTTACAGTTGTAATGCCCCCCTAGGGCGATTCTGAAGTATATAAAAATCATGCTTCTAAACGTTTTACACAATTTTTAACGCCCCCCTTGGGCAATTCTGGAGTATATAAAAATATAATTTGTGAAGTACATACATGTTTTACACAGTTTTTTAATGCCCCCCTTGGGCGATTCTTAAGTATATAAAAACGTCATTTATATACTTTTTGTACAATTTTTCAACCACCCTCCTTGCAGGATTCTGAAGTACAGCTAAGGAGGTAACACGCAACAACTGGATAATCTGGCAGCAGCCGGCGTGGTGGCAGACGGGGTGGGAGCCATTCTCAAATGTGCTTAAGCGATTAGCCACTGTGCATTGCAGCAGTCGTTTGTTTCACTCACATATTGGTTCGTTCCACCAATTATTGCCCCTGTCACGTCTTTTGCACAGAAGGTTACACACAACATCTTGCTAAGCTGGCAGCAACAAGCATGGTGGCAGCTGGGGTGGGAGCCATTATCAAATGTGCTTCAGCCATTAGCCACTGTTCCAGCAGTCGTTTGTTTCACTCACATATTGGTTTGTTCCACCAACTCTAGTCGCCCTCACGTCTCTTGCACAGGAGGTGACCCGCAACATTTTGCTAAGCTGGCAGCAACAAGCAAGGCGGCAGATGGGGTGGGAGACATTCTCAAGTATACAATATCAAAGCAATAACATCAAAGCTATAATATTATTTTGCACAGGCGGTGACCCGCAACATCGTGCTAAGCTTGCAGCAACAAGCTTGGTGGCAGATGGGGTGGGAGCCACATTCAAATATACAATATTGAAGCTTTAATAGCCTTTCTCTCAGGAGGTTACCCGCAATATCTTGCTCATCTGGCAGCAACAAGCATGTGGGCAGATGGGATGGGAGCCATTCCGCCATTCTCAAATATACAATATTGAAGCAATACAATAAAAGCTATAAAATTATTTTGCGCAGGCGGTGACCCGCAACATCGTGCTCATCTGGCAGCATCAAGCATGGGGGTACATGGGGTGGGAGCCGCTGTCAAATATACAATATCAAACAATAGAATAAAAGCTATTATATTATTTTGCGCAGGAGGTAATGCGCAACATCATGCTAAGCTTGCAGCAACAAGCTTGGTGGCAGATGAGATGGGAGCCATGTTCACATATACAAAATCAAAGTTATGATAGTATTCCGCAGAGTTCACCCGCACAATCATGCTCATATGGCAGCAACAAGCATGATGGCAGATGGGATGGGAGCCATGCTCAAATAAACAATATCAAAGCAATAACGTCATAATTATAATATTATTTTGCGCACGCGGTGACCCGCAACATCGTGCTAAGCTTGCGGCAACAAGCTTGGTGGCAGATGGGGTGGGAGCCATTCTCCAGTACACAATATCAAAGCAATCACATCAGGTCTATAATATTATCTTACGCAGGAGGTAACGTGCAATATAGTGCTTATCTGGCAGCAACAATCATGGTGGCAGATGGGGTGAGAGCCGTTGTCAAATATACAATATCAAAGTCAAAATAGTATTTCGCTGAGGTAACCCGCGAAATCATGCTCATCTGGTAGCAACAAGCTTGGTGGCAGGTGGGGTGGGGGCCATTGTCAAATATACAATATCAAAGCAATATAATGAAAGCTATACTATTATTTTGCGCACGAGGTAACGCGCAACATCGTGCTTATCTGGCTGCAACAAGCATGTGGGCAGATGGGATGGGAGCCATTCTGCCATTCTCAAATATACAATATCAAAGCAATAACATCAGAGCTATAATATTATTTTGCTCAGGCGGTGACCCGCATCATCGTGCTCATCTGGCAGCATCAAGCATGGGGGCAGTTGGAGTGGGAGCCATTTCAAATATACAATATCAAACAATAGAATAAAAGCTATTATATTATTTGCGCAGGAGGTAATGCAAATGCTAAGCTTGCAGCGACAAGCATGGTGGCAGATGGGATGGGAGCCATGTTCAAATATACAATATCGCAGCTAAAATAACCTCTCTCACAAGAGGTAACCCGCAACATCTTGATAAGCTTGCAGCAACAAGCATGGTGGCAGATGCGGTGGGAGCCCTTCTCATATACACACGATCTATTAGCCACTATGTCAGTAGTCGCTTGTTTCAGGCTGCTGTTAGTTCAGATGGCAGATAAGATGAGAGCCATGTTCAAAAATACAGTATCGCAGCTAAAATAAACTTTCTCACAAGAGGTAACCCGCAACATCGTGCTGACCTGCAGGAAACAAGCTTGGTGGCAGATGGGATGGGAGCCATTCTCCAGGATACAATATCAAAGCAATCTTATCAGGGCTATAATATTATTTTGTGCAGGAGGTTATTGTGTTCATCTGGCAGCAACAGGCTTGGTGGCAGATAGGGTGGGAGCCATTCTCAAGTATGCAATATCAAAGATATAATAGCCTTTCGCTCAGAAGTTAAACCGCAACATCCTGCTCATCTGGCAGCAACAAGCATGGGGTCGGATGGGTTGGGAGCCATTCGGCAATTCTCAAGTATAAAATATCAATGCAATAACAATAAACCATACTATTTTTTGCGCAGGAGGTAACGCGCAATATCGTGCTCATCTGGCAGCAACAAGCATGGTGGAAGATGTACGATTCAAGTATACCGCCGCTGCCAGGCCCTGGGGACTACATCACTGTGCTGTGTTGGCTCAAAACGGCAGTCAAGATTGATAGCCAGCCACTACTCATCCCCTTTCCTAGCTCAGTGATGCGGAGAGGTCTCAGGCATGTGCAGGTGGGTGTTGCGTGTTGAGTGGGTGTTGTGTGTTGAGTGGGTGTTGCGTACATTGAAGCAGTTTTGTGTATTTGTGTAGTATTAAAAATTACAATTCGTGAGGCATGCGCCGGTGGGTGTTGCGTGTCCAAGCATTTGTGTGTTCTGTACTCAATTGAAGCATTTTTGTGTATTTGTGTAGAATTAAAACTTACAATTGATGAGGCATGTGCAGGTGGGTGTTGCGTGTCCAAGCATTTGTGTGTTCAGTGCTTAATTGAAGCAGTTTTGTGTATTTGTGTAGCATTAAAACTTACAATTGATGAGGCATGTGCAGGTGGGTGTTGCGTGTCCAAGCATTTGTGTGCTCAGTGCTTAATTGAAGCATTTTTGTGTATTTGTGTAGAATTAAAACTTACAATTGATAAGGCATGTGCAGGTGGGTGTTGCGTGTCCAAGCATTTGTGTGTTCAGTGCTTAATTGAAGCATTTTTGTGTATTTGTGTAGAATTAAAACTTACAATTGATGAGGCATGTGCAGGTGGGTGTTGCGTGTCCAAGCATTTGTGTGCTCGGTGCTTAATTGAAGCAGTTTTGTGTATTTGTGTAGAATTAAACATGCAATTGATGGGGTCCTGGGGACTACATCACTGTGCTATGCTGTGCTCTGCTAGCTTAAAACGGCAGTCAAGATTGATAGCCAGCCACTATTCATCCCCTTTCCCAGTTCAGTGATGCGAAGGGGTCTTAGGCATGTGAAGGTGTGGGGTTGCGTGTTGAATGGGTGTTCTGTGCTTAATTGAAGCAGTTCTGTGTATTTGTGTTGTCTAAAATGCAATTGATGGGACATGCGCCGGTGGGTGTTGCGTGTCCAAGCAGTTGTGTGTTCTGTGCTTAATTGAAGCAGTTGTGTGTATTTGTGTTGTATAAAATGCAATTGATGAGACATGAGCTGGTGGGTGTTGCGTGCCCAAGCATTTGTGTGTTCTGTGCTTAATTGAAGCAGTTGTGTGTATTTGTGTTGTATAAAATGCAATTGATGACACATGAGCTGGTGGGTGTTGCGTGCCCAAGCAGTTGTGTGTTCTGTGCTTAATTGAAGCAGTTGTGTGTATTTGTGTTGTAGTAGAAAATGCAATTGATGACACATGTGCAGGTGGGTGTTGCGTGTCCAAGCATTTGTGTGTTCTGTGCTTAATTGAAGCAGTATATGTATTTGTATATTTGTGTAGTACTACAAATGCAATTGATGGGGTCCTGGGGACTGCGCCACTGTCCTGTGTTGGCTGACAACGGCAGTCAATCTTGGTAGCCAGCCACTATTCATCCCCTTCCCCAGTTCATTGATGCAAAGGGGTCTGAGGCATGTGCTTGTGGGGATAGCGCATGTTGTCTAAACTACATATATATATATATATATGTATATATATATATATATATATATATATATATATATATATATATATATATATATATATATACATACATAAAGAAATCATGGTCGCGGTCGTGGTCGTGGTCGTGGTGGTGTCATCATCGCGTACCCACGTGCCATGGGCGTGCGAAGTGTAACCGACTTGCAACCGATTTTCCGTACACCCAAGTCTTCGCCCAGTGATTTCAATTGCCGAAACAGCAGATGCGCTAAGCTATGCGCGCGCGCTCATTTCATGTCCACAACTGCCTCCTATACTGCGACTGCAATGAATTGCAATGAAATGAGTGAGGAGATCCTCTCCTCGGAGGTCATTTGCTGACCCTCAGATCGCTTTGCATGGCGCTCGGAATAATAGTTTTCAGTGTATTGCTTCACGGAGCGACCTGCGGCTCATGCTCTAGAACTTTCACTTCGGCTCATGATTCGGCTGGCCCTTGACTTTCACTTGGCTCACGCATGCGCACTTCTTTCTTCATCTCAGCATTACATTCGTCATCGCATTATGCTATCACATAGCCTGAGTCGCTATCACATCGCCTGATTCTTGATTGGAGGTAGTTGACTTCCATTCTCCAGCCTTTCTGCAGGCTCTATTGATAAATTCATCTTGCTGCGAGCTTAGACACAGGCGCGGCTCATGGTATCTCTGCACGATCTAAGTCCCTGCAACCCTGTGACGTTCTCCTGACGTCCAACTTCCTTCTTGCTGCTTGCTCCTTGCACCGCGTGCAATACCTCTTCAAGATCTTCCCCCTCACCCCACACCACTCACACCCTGCAACGATAAGGTTATTTTCGCGCTGAGCTGTAGCGAGTGCGTGACAGAGTTGACCGAGCGAAGGCCCTTTCGGGAAACAGCTTGCACGCCCAACTAGGTATCTATGCGCGAAGAGGAAGCTACAGGTAAGCCCCTCTGCTCTCGCGCAATTCCGATCTTTCAAGCTGAGTCTGAAACTGCGCAGACGTTCGTTTGCAATTTCCAAAAGTCTTCGCATTTCCGCGTCGTCTGACGAAACGTCTAAACGTCTGCGCGATTTCGAACTCAGCTGGAAACATCATAATCGCTTCTGTAAAACCCATCTGCTAAAGTGGCCGAGAGAAGATCAGATTAATGGGAACGGAGAAGCAGGGAAGTGCGTGGGTGTTGGCGGGTAAAGGGGTGAGGCAAATTTGAGATTGGGCCTGGATCGAGGTTTGGGCAGAGTGGGGACTGTGTGTGTGTGTGGGGGGGGGGGGGGGCAGATGCGTCAGCATTTGAAGTGGGGGAAACATGATGACTGTGTTTATGAGAGGGGTGGAGGTGAGGACATATGTGTAGCCCAGCCTCACGGGCACCCTATTATGATTGGGGTAGGGGGGGTAGGGGTGATGTGTGTCTGTGTGGCCACCGGCCACACGGGCTACCGTACTAGTGTATATATATATATATATATATATATTATATATATATATATATATATATATATATATATCGGATATATATATACAGGTATATATATATATAGTTGTGTGTCCTGTATTATGTATACTTTATATTGTTTTGATCGAGGGGGGGGCAAGAAAAAAGCTGCCGTACCGCACCTTCGCTTTGGATGGAGCCTATCCTCAAACTATATAAAAAAAAGTTTTTTTTTTTTAGCCAAAAATAAAGTTGTACAAAAGTTAGAGGGGTCCAAAGTTTTTTTCAACCAAAGCGGCCCAAATCTTAACTTCGCGATAAATCACGTTTGGGTAACCCCATGAAAGATGTAAGAGCATAACTGAAATGGGCTTTAAAAGATCTTTCGAATGACCCCCATTTTAGGGGAGGTAGGGTAAGGTAATTGGGTTTTAAGAGGGGGGGGGGGGGTAAAAAAACTTTTAGCCAACATTATTTTCCCCCTCTTTTTGTATGAAACGCCCACAATTCCAACTCCCATCTGAATCGGACAACATATCGAAGGTGCGGTCCAAAATCTGTCTTTCTGCCCCCCCCCCCCCTGGTTTTGATATGATGTATACTACGTGCATTGCCTATCCTCATATAAAAAAAAAACGCCTGGAGGGGCATGGTTATCCTCATATATAAAAAAATAACGCCTGGAGGGGCGTGGTTATCCTCATATATAAAAAAAAGTACGCCTGGAGGGGCGTGGTTATCCTCATATATAAAAAAATAACGCCTGGAGGGGCGTGGTTATCCTCATATATAAAAAAATAACGCCTGGAGGGGCATGGTTATCCTCATATATAAAAAAAATAACGCCTGGAGGGGCGTGGTTATCCTCATATATACAAAAAATAACGCCTGGAGGGGCGTGGTTATCCTCATATATAAACAAAATAACGCCTGGAGGGGCGTGGTTATCCTCATATATAAAAAAATAACGCCTGGAGGGGCGTGGTTATCCTCATATATAAACAAAATAACGCCTGGAGGGGCGTGGTTATCCTCATATATAAACAAAATAACGCCTGGAGGGGCGTGGTTATCCTCACATATATAGTAAACAATTTGAAGTAGACTTGTGTCTTGACGTCACCAGATGAAACATACGCATAAAACAACTGCTATGTGGGAATCATGATATGTAACAGTTTCAGGCCATATTTGGGACCATGATATGGTACTGTTTTAGGACATTCGAATCATGATATGGTATTGTATCAGGCCATATTTTGAATCATGAAATGGTAATGTTTCAGGCCATCTTTTGAATCATGAGATGGTACTGTTTTAAGCCATATTTTGAAAAGATTCCTTCTTTCCTGGAGCATTCCTGTGTAAATTTCAGACTCCTGGAATGACAAAATGATTCCCAGTGAGTTACCCCCCCCCCCCCCCCCCCCCCCCCCCACACACACACACACACGTCACGCATTACATGCACACCACACATACCATGCACGCATACGCCATCCCTTGCATAGTCATTTACTGGCAGGTTGAAGTGCTTGGTAATGTGTCCGACACCCCCCACCTCCCACCCCACACACTCGCACACACTCACACCACCCTTGGCATTGTTATTTACTGGCAGGTGGAATTGCTTGGTAATGTGTCCAACACCCCCAACCTCTCACCCCTAACGCATGCACACACGCACACATACGCCGCACACTACACGCGTACACTCACCACACCACACACACACCACCCTTCTGCCCCGTCATTTACTGGCAGGTAAAAGTGCTCGGCCATCGCTTAGTCGTGGCCACGAGTCATTTGGAATCCCCCGTGAGAGGTGAAATGTCCATCGCTGAGCGAACAGACCAGCTGCGCAAGTCAATTACTATCCTAGATGCCGTAGCACACGACTGTGATGTGGTGTTTGCAGGTGAGCAAGTTTGCTGCTGCGCAAGTCAATTACTATCATAGATACTGTTGCACAAGACTGTGATGTGGTGTTTGCAGGTGTGTTACAGGCTGTCATTCCTTGTTTGATCACAGACAACAGCGTTACAGCCTGTCATTCTTTGTTTGTTCCGTGGCAACAATGCACAGCCTGTCATTCTTTGTTTGTCCACTGGCAACAACGTTACAGGCTGTCATTCTTTGTTAGTACACAGGCAACAACGTTACAGGCTGTCATTCTTTGTTAGTACACAGGCAACAACGTTACAGGCTGTCATTCTTTGTTAGTACACAGGCAACAACGTTACAGGCTGTCATTCTTTGTTAGTACACAGGCAACAACGTTACAGGCTGTCATTCTTTGTTAGTTCACAGGCAACAACGTTACAGGCTGTCATTCTTTGTTAGTTCACAGGCAACAACGTTACAGGCTGTCATTCTTTGTTAGTTCACAGGCAACAACGTTACAGGCTGTCATTCTTTGTTAGTTCACAGGCAACATAGGCTAGGTCTTACCAATGCGAGCACTTTGGATTAATACTGCTTTGTTAGGAGCACCTTGCATTTGCCTTCCCTGCAAGTTGCGTATTTATTTGGGTGTTGTGTTGTGTGTTGCCTTGCATTGCCCCCAACCTGCGCATTTATTTATTGGTGTGTTGTCTTGCCTTGCCTGAAACCTGCGCATTTATTTATTGGTGTGTTGTCTTGCCTTGCCTGAAACCTGCGCTTTTAATTTATTTTTGTGCTGTGCGTTGTGATGTGTTGTCTTGCCTTGCCTGCAACCTGCGCATTTATTTTTGTGTGGTGTGTTGCCCTGCCTTGCTTGCAACCTGCTTATTTATTTTGTATGTGGTGTGCGTTGTGATGCCTTGCTCAGCCTCCAACCTGCTTTCCTAAACAAATGCTAACGGTGCAGGAGACATGAATTGGACAGAGCAGCAGGGAGGCAGGGGCGCTATCCGCGATGGGCCTATGCCCCTCTCACCTCCCTGGAAAGACATCTGGCCTGAACTTAGACCCAAGGAAGAGGGTTTGACATGGTGCGTGAACTTTTCCTTGTAGTAGGTCAGGTACCCCCCCCCCCCCCCTCCTCCAGAGATAGTCGTTGTCAAACTCTCTTCCTTGGGTCTCAGGTCAGGTCAGATGTCTTTCCAGTTTTCCCCCCAAAGTACCAAATTGTATTTATAAGAGCAATTCCCTCTACACCCCACACCACCCAGAAAAACATTGGGAGGCCCAAAACGTTTTTGACCACCTCAGGTGGTATTTTTGTTGTTGTCCTCCTGCCCTGTAGCAGGGATTTTTATTTCCGCTATATATAGCAATTGCTAGTTTCGACCCCGTTTAAGCAAAATTATCGATAAAAACAGTTTTTTTTGTTGCCCCACATGCCCCTGAAAAGCTCTAAAAAGCTATAGAAAGCTCTAAAACGCCGTCCCTGGAGAAGGCCTACAACCATAAAGCTAGGGAAAACCCACATTCACATTTGAATAAAACATCACTGCCCTGTGGTAAAACGTTATGGGCCTCCCAAGTTTTTTGGAGGTGGGGTATGGTGTAGAGGGAATTGCTGTCTTATAAATAAATTCAGTACTTGGGAGGAAAACTTCTTACCATCAGAATGAGATGGGAATTGAACTGGGGCGTTCCTCTGCTAAAGACCAGTCCATTGGTGCTATAAGGGAAGCCCCCCCCAACCCAACCCAACCCAACCCCCCAACCCAACCCCCCAACCCCCCAACCCAACCCCCCAACCCAACCCCCCAACCCAACCCAAGAAAACGAAGTACGGATTCCGCAGTGAACGTATTAGGGCAGGCTCTTCTTTCCCCACATCTCTTATTTCTACCTGTGACCATTTCATGTTGTTCGATGGACCCCTTCTCTTACATAGGGGTCGGCTATTTATATAATATTAGTGAATAAATAATATTATATAATATAAGTCGGACGAGCCGTCTCACCAGAATTTCAAATTTATTTGAAAAACTAATTTTTTGTAACACTTTAATAGTATTAGTTAATATTAGTTTTTCAAGCACTAATATTAGTTGTCGTTCCCTACTCTTTTAGCATCGGATGTGGCAAGTGTGGACAGGAATTGTTTGGCAGTCACCCTTCGAACGTTGAGGCACAAGAACTTGAAGGCTTGCAGAGAAGCAACCGTGAGAAGAAAGGCGCAAGGCAGTGAGGGGGAGAGGAAGAAGGGGGAGAAGGGGGAGAGGTAGAGGAGGGTGATGAGGATGGGATGAGGATGACCCCATGGTCAGCCACATTTGGTGCTGAACCTCTGGGATCAATAAACAGTTTGGTTGGCTAGGTGATTGGTTGCAATAGGCTGAACATGTGATTGGTGTAGGCTGAGAATGTGATTTGTATTGGCTGAACATGTGATTGGTGTAGGCTGAGAATGTGATTCGTATTGGCTGAACATGTGATTGGTGTAGGCCAATCATGTTACTTTGATAGGCTAGGGCATATGAGTAGGGAAATGCAAGTAATATTAGGGTTTGACAAACTAATATGAACTGATATTATTATAGTGTCACAGTAATCTTATTGTTTTTAATACATTCGAATTTCTGGTGAGACGGCTCATCTGACTAATATTATATAATATCATTTATTCACTAATATTATATAACATAGCCGACCCCTACATATAAGGGACCTGGGGGGCCTACCTCTTACGTGATATTGATGGCGATGATGGCGCTTCGTCCCTGTGCCCACAAACGTTGATTGTATTTTCTGATTTGCTTTTTCGTGCTCCACATATGGTGATGGCGATGATGGCGCTTCGTCCGTGTGCCCACAAACGCTGATGGCGATGATGGCGCTTTGTCCGTGTGCCCACAAACGCTGATGGCGATGATGGCGATTCGTCCTTGTGCCCACAAACGCTGATGGCGATGATGGCGCTTCGTCCGTGTGCCCACAAACGCTGATGGCGATGATAGCGCTTCGTCCGTGTGCCCACAAACGCTGATGGCGATGATGGCGCTTCGTCCGTGTGCCCACAAACGCTGATGGCGATGATAGCGCTTCGTCCGTGTGCCCACAAACGCTGATGGCGATGATGGCGATTCGTCCGTGTGCCCACAAACGCTGATGGCAATGATGGCGCTTCGTCCGTGTGCCCACAAACGCTGATGGCGATGATGGCGCTTCGTCCGTGTGCCCACAAACGCTGATGGCAATGATGGCGCTTCGTCCGTGTGCCCACAAACGCTGATGGCGATGATGGCGCTTCGTCCGTGTGCCCACAAACGCTGATGGCGATGATGGCGCTTCATCCGTGTGCCCACAAACGCTGATGGCGATGATGGCGTTTCGTCTGTGTGCCCACAAACGCTGCTTGTTTTTTCTGATTTGCTTTTTCGTGCTCCACATATGGTGCATGGTCATGGGAGCAGCACCAATGTTTTTGTCGAGCATTTATTTGTATAATATGCACTTGGACACCCCTATTTAATCTTGTGGGAGGATATAATAACCTCCAAGTGGGTTCCGGAGCCGGGGGATTGGGTGGGTGGTTGGCTGCTCAGACAACTTAAAGATTTTATGGCATGGGGTCTGCCCCGTGCCAACAAGACGCTCTGTCTTGTTTTTATTATTTCTGTATTTACGTATTAATAGTCATTTTCACTTTCGCTTTTTGTCATTTGGCATCATGTGCACGTATGCAGGGATCCCCAAGCCAACAAGATGCTCAGTTATTTTGACATATATTATTATTGATCATCTAGCATTATTGCTTGTTTATCATGGATCATAATTTGCATGTATGCTGAGATCCCCATGCCAACAAGATGCTCAGTGTTGTTATTATTATGTATGTATTTATGTATTTATCATCATGTGCAAGTATGCAGGGATCCCGAAGCCAACAAGATGTTCAGTTTCTTTTTCGTGCACTATTATTTATCATTTAGCATCATGTGCAAGGATGCTGGGATCCCCAAGCCAACAAGAAGCTCGGTTCCTTTTCCATTTATTATTTTGTATCATTTAGCATTATTGATTATTTATCATGTATCATCATTTTCAAGTGTGCAGGGATCCCCGAGCCAACAAGATGCTCAGTTTTGTTTGTATTATGTATGTTTTAATGCAGTTTAATGTTCGTTTTAATGTATTAATAGCCATTTTCACGTGTGCTGGGATCCCCAAGCCAACAAGAAGCTCGGTTCCTTTTTCGTGTCTCATTATTGATCATTTAACATCATTGCTTGTTTATCATTTATCATCATGTGCACGTATGCAGGGATCCCCGAGCCAGCAAGATGCTCAGTTTTGTTTTTATTATATGTGTATGTATTTATTAATAGTCATTTTCACGTATGCAGGGATCCCCAAGCTAACAAGATGCTCGATTTATTATTATTATTATTGTTATTATTATTATTATAATTATTATTATTATTAATAATTTCTTATTTGTTATTATTGATCATTTAGTATTATTTATCATTCATCATCATGTGCACGTATGCAGGGATCCCCAGGCTAACAAGATGCTCGATTTATTATTATTATTATTATTATTATTGATCATTTGGTATTATTTATCATTCATCATCATGTGCACGTATGCAGGGATCCCCAGGCTAACAAGATGCTCGATTTATTATTATTATTATTATTATTTATCATTTAGTATTATTTATCATCCATCATCATGTGCACGTATGCAGGGATCCCCGAGCAAACAAGATGCTCAGTTCGAAGTGGAAAGGCAGCCGGCTTGATAGGTATGTGCACTGGCCGAATGTCAATCAATAATTTAACTTGTAACAAGGACTGAGGTTGAGGATATGCTTGCTTTATAGTTAGAAGACAGTTGACTGACGAGTCAGGTTTCGTCTCGGTCGCACAAACAAACGGACAACGGGGTGACCCTGGGGGCTCCCGCCCCCCAGAAAGGGGGGCTCAGCCAAAAATATATGAAGAAGACAAGTTTTCATATGTAGGGGTCGGCTATGTTATATAATATTAGTGAATAAATAATATTATATAATATTAGTCGGACGAGCCGTCTCACCAGAATTTTGAATTTATTTGAAAAACTAATATTATTGTGATACTATAATAATATTATTTAATATTAGTTTTTCAAACACTAATATTAGTTGCCGTTCCCTAGTTCTATGTAGAAAGTTCAGCCTGTATCCAAAAGGTTGTACCGCAGTTGTACTTCTGCTCAACTGCCCAGCATTATGCCACAACAACAAACATTATACTATCTTGACCACATGCACACACACACACACAACCACACACACACTTGACCTCACACACACATGCACACACACACACGACCACACACACACTTGACCTCACACACACATGCACACACACACGACCACACACACACTTGACCTCACACACACATGCACACACACACATGACCTCACACACACATGACCACTCACACACTTGACCACACACACACACTTGACCTCACACACACACTTGACCTCACACACACACATGACCACACACACACATGACCTCACACACACATGACCACACACACACACACATGCACACACACACTTGACCTCACACACACATGCACACACACACACTTGACCTCACATGCGCGCATGCACGCACACACTTGACCTCACATACGCGCATGCACGCACGCACACTTGAGCTCACACATGCACACACACACACACACACACACACGCGCAGGGCTATCTGCAAGCTGGGTACCTCCTTTGTCCCCTCTAGCATAGAACTCGTTGGAACACAAGCACTGGGTGGCACCTACATCAATGAGAAGAATGAAGCCAAGCCGGTGGGTGCTGATCTGTGCTGTTGCGCTGGGGGCAGGAGGAGGAGGGGGGGGGGGGGGGGGGGGGGGGGGGGGGGGGGGGGGGACTTCCATGAATGAGAAGAATGAAGCCAAGCCGGTGGGTGCTGATTCTGTGCTGTTGCGCTGGGGGCAGGAGGGGGAAGGGGGGGGGGGGGGGGGGGGGGACTTCCATGAATAAGAAGAATGAAGCCAAGCTGGTGGGTGCTGATTCTGTGCTGTTGCGCTGGGGGCAGGAGGGGGAGGGGGGGGGGACTTCCATGAATGAGAAGAATGAAGCCAAGCCGGTGGGTGCTGATTCTGTGCTGTTGCGCTGGGGGCAGGAGGGGGAAGGGGGGGTGGGGGGGTGGGGTGGGGGGACTTCCATGAATGAGAAGAATGAAGCCAAGCCGGTGGGTGCTGATTCTGTGCTGTTGCGCTGGGGGCAGGAGGGGGAAGGGGGGGGGGGGGGGGGGACTTCCATGAATGAGAAGAATGAAGCCAAGCCGGTGGGTGCTGATTCTGTGCTGTTGCGCTGGGGGCAGGAGGGGAAAGGGGTGGGGGGGGGGGGGACTTCCATCAATAAGAAGAATGAAGCCAAGCCGGTGGGTGCTGATTCTGTGCTGTTGCGCTGGGGGCAGGAGGGGGAGGAGGGGGGGGGGGGGGGGGGGGGGGGGGGAGACTTCCATGAATGAGAAGAATAAAGCCAAACCGGTGGGTGCTCCTCCGCTATTTCCGTGCTGTTGCGCTGGGGGGGGGGGGCTGTGCGTGTGGAGTGGAGTGGAATATTGGTGTGTGTGTGTGCGGAGGTTGGGGGGAGGCCGTGTATATCAATGAGAAGAATCAAGACAATCTGGTAAGTGCTGTTTTCATGCTGGTACCATGGGGCAGGAGGATGGGGTGGGGTGGGGGCTTGGCTGGGTGTGTGGAGTGGAATATTGGGGTTGGGGGGTTGGGGGGGGGGGGCATGTATATCAATGAGAAGAATGAAGCAAAACAGGTAGGGACACTCCTGTAGACAAAATGTAACTGAATAAGTGCCTTGAAAGACCACCTAAACAATTGAAACTACCACCAAAACCAAAAAACAATGCAAACTTCATGACCACCAACATCCAAAACCAAAAACTGACCCTCGAAACGAATTGCTTCATCAGGTATACCCCAGTAACTAAGTGGTGCCTATAACCACCCCCCAAACAACCCCCTCCCAAAACCAGCTCCCAAAGTCAGCTCTTGACACCCATTGCTTCATCAGGTGTACCCCAGCAACCACTTTGGGCTGCTGTTGAGGCTGTAGGCAGCTGGATCTAACTCCACGACCACCAGCATCCGAAACCAGTACCAAACAACCTACACTCGTTGCTCAATCAGGTTTACCCCAGCGGCCACTTTGGGCTGCTGTTGAGCCCCCATCCACCCACCCTCCTCCTCTCTCTCTCCCCCCCACCCCTCTCCCTAAATCAGCTCCCGACAACCTATAGCTTCTTCAGGTGTACCCCAGCGACCACTTTGGGCTGCTGTTGAGGCTGGAGGATGCTGGACCTAACTCCAAGACCCCCCAGCCCTGTCCCAAAACCAGCTCCTGACCCAGCCCCCCAACCAGCCCCCCAACCCTCTCCCCAAAGCAGCTCCCGGCACCCAGTGCTCAACCAGGTGTACCCCAGCAACCACTTTGGGCTGCTGTTGAGCCCCCACCCACCCATCCCCCTCCTCTCTCTCTCTCACCCCCCCACCCCTCTCCCTAAAACAGCTCCCGACAACCTATTGCATCTTCAGGTGTACCCCAGCGACCACTTTGGGCTGCTGTTGAGGCTGGAGGATGCTGGACCTAACTCCAAGACCCCCCAGCCCTGTCCCAAAACCAGCTCCTGACCCAGCCCCCCAACCAGCCCCCCAACCCTCTCCCCAAAGCAGCTCCCGGCACCCAGTGCTTAACCAGGTGTACCCCAGCAACCACTTTGGGCTGCTGTTGAGCCCCCACCCACCCATCCCCCTCCTCTCTCTCTCTACCCCCCACCCCTCTCCCTAAAACAGCTCCCGACAACCTATTGCATCTTCAGGTGTACCCCAGCGACCACTTTGGGCTGCTGTTGAGGCTGAAAGCAGGTGGGGGAAGAACCCTGGGGGGAAACTAATGCTTCAAATGTGTGTTTTGTTTCCCCCTTGACTCCGTCAGGCCGAGGGCACATTTGGAGTCCAGTAGGGCACCAGGAAAAATGAAATCATCATCATCATCATCATCATCATCATCATCATCATCAATGCTACAGATTTGTGTGTGATGATGATGGTTGCAGTATCATAGTTCCCTCTTGGACTTCAAATTTGGCTGAAACCAGGGTCGTTCAGAACGCTGCGTCTGCGACGTGGGGAGAAGAAGACATGGGGGGGGGTTGTTGCGTCGCAGGCACAAATCCAGTGGGTCAGTAGCGTCGTAGGCACAGATTCTGGAAGGTCTGTTGCGTCACTGAGGGTCTGGGTGCGTCGCAGACACAACGAGGGGAGGGTCTGTTGCGTCGCAGGCACAGATCCAGTGGGTCAGTTGCATCGCAGACGTAGATTTTTGACGGTCCGTTGCGTCACACAGGGTCTGGGTGCGTTGCTGACACAACGTGGGGAGGGTCTGTTACGTCGCAGGCACAGATCCAGTGGGTCAGCTGCGTCGCAGACGTAGATTTTTGAGCGTTCCTTGCATCACAGAGGGTCTGGGTGCGTCGCAGACACAGATTTTTGAACCAGTCGGGTCTCTAGAAGCAGATTTTGAAATAGGCTGCGTCTCTAGAAGCAGATTCGGGAGTCCCCCTGAACAACTTGAACTTGGTTACATAGCTTCAGCCAGTAATTTTGCTGCTTGCTGTCTCCGGCCCCTCTTCTTCCCCCTGAACAACTCTACCATAACTGCATAAGGCAACGCCAATGAAGTGCGTCATCTGTTTAAGATGATTTTACAATGGGCACTTATCCTGGCAGTGGAAACACCACCGCCCCCGAGGGAACGGACTCCGAACCCACTGTCTTCCGGCAGTGGAACTCGAACTTCTCCCGATTGGCGTAACCTGTACCAACGGAGTCTGGACCATGGATCTGTTTGGTGTCGAGCTTTCCC
This sequence comes from Chlamydomonas sp. ICE-L, assembly GCA_013435795.1. Taxonomy (NCBI): domain Eukaryota; kingdom Viridiplantae; phylum Chlorophyta; class Chlorophyceae; order Chlamydomonadales; family Chlamydomonadaceae; genus Chlamydomonas; species Chlamydomonas sp. ICE-L. The sequence goes on from JACBWV010000552.1 coordinate 12,664,467, forward strand.
AAGATCCCTCATCGTATGTAATCTCCCGTTTCGACAATTGGCTCAATGGTTGAGTTCCTTGAAATCAGGCAGAAGGTGCGGGGTTCGAATCCCTACGGGTGCGCCTTAGTTTTCCTGGTCGCTGTCAACCGCCATCGTAGCACTGTCCAGGTAGAGTAGCAGCTCGTTGTTGTCACCTGTTTGGTGTCGAGCTTTCCTTTGATCCCTCTTTGTATGCATCTCCCCTAGAAGGCTAGTTTTGGATTTCATCAAATTTTAGTGTGACCTTAAACTTGGTAGGCAGGTGGGAAGGAGGGTATTCACCTAAAAACTGGTAGGCAGGAGGGGGAAAGGAGAAACTATCGCGGTTCCTTTCTTTTTTTATTCGGCCATCTGGCAACGAAGAGAAGGGCATTCAGCTACCAACTGTCCATCCCATATGTACCTGAAGCCTAGAGGCTGTCAATTGGCAACACCGTCCTGGCTCGGAGTGCGGTAGGGGGAAGCTAGTCCGGGGTTAGCCAGTCCGGGGGTGACCAGTTAACCTCTGCACATTGCAGCCAACAATTACCCCCCCGTGCGAGAACCACGGAAACCAGGGGTTTCTAGCGCACATGTCAGATATGTCTTGGCCCTTGGCACGGAGTGCTCACTGTTTCATTGTTGAGCTGCTCTTACCAGCTTCTCTTCAGCTCCAATAGCCAGCCATTGGGCCAAACCCAATGCTTGAAGCTGCATTGGAATGCTTGTCATACCAGCTTTCAGGCGCACTAGTTAGCTTCAGGTTTGGCCCAAGGACTGGGAAAAGGAGCTGCCTGGATGCTGCTGCGCGTAGCCCCAAATATAAACAGTGGACGTGCGCCACCTTCTTCTTGTGATTGCACCAAAGTGCAGAGAGGCGACAAGTTAATCAATAACTCAGTCACTGAGTATTTTATTTTAATTTATTTCAATTCAATTGCTCGGTCACATCCCCGTACAAAGAATGGCTCAGTGACTGAGCTCCTTGAAGGACGAAGGTGCCGGATTCGAATCCCCGGGTGAGCCTTGGTGTCTGCGGTCGCTGTCAACTGTCATGGTAGCTTTGTCCAGGTAAAGTAGCAGCCCGTTCCCTACCGTCGTAAGACGGGGCTCCCTTAATACCACGCCCTACCAGGCGTTATCATTACTCAGTCACTCAGGGTCACTGAGTAATTTATTTAAATTTAATGGTGCTCAGTCACTGAGTAATGTATTTGCACTCAGTGGAATCCCCACTGTGGGCCACTACCAGTTTGATTACATGCTCACCGATCATAGTACCCTCTGCCAGAAAAGAAGTTTTTATCCCCCCCCACCACCCCCCACACACACCACCCCTCCCCAAGATGGCATCCAGCATGCAGTTTGCAACGGCCTGCACAGTGCCGCCCCCCCCCCCCCCCCACCCCCACCCCACACACACACACACACACTTCAGGCTGCTCACTGTCTGCGGGTAGAGTAAACATGGGCTCTAAGATTGGATTATTACATGGTTTTTCAGCTCACTCTGGTCTGCTCAGTGCTCACCGTCCAAGGCCACCCGTGTGATAGAAATAAATAAACACTACGCCTTATTACGAGGCTTGAGGTTGAGGGGGGAAGTCCGTTTGCTTGCACTGGGGGCAACCACCAACCCATGTGATATATATCCTATATATAATAGCGCGTTGTACGTCACGGGGTTAGCCGCTTTGGGCCCAGGCAGTTGGGCTTTTGGTTTCATATCTTGCTGACCTGTCGCCCAGGTGGCCACGGGGGTCTTCCCGTCGGTACGACGGGCTCAAATGCTAGTATATACAGTAGCGCAGTTGGTTATAGTAACAGAAGTACAGAGTACAGTAACCAGGGGTCACACTAAACAGATTAGACAGTTTAAAGACACGTCCAGGTCATGGGTACTACAAATACTGCTGCTTGAACTTGGGTTGATAGCTTCATCCAGCAATTTGGCTGCTCGCCGTCTTTGGCGGTAAAAACAGTTACCAGGAAAAGTGTAACACTGCTACACCCAGCTGCCGAGCATAGAATGCCATCACGATGATGTCGATAGTTTTGGAGACCTGACCACTACACACTGGTACCCGCTACAGCTTCCCCCGCTACAGCTCAATGGTGCACGCCCTTGTGTGGTTTGTCGACTTATATTTATTTACGTGGTATAAGCCCTGTGGCTGCTGACCGTCTTCAGCTGCGTCATTCATAGCATTCTTGCTCAACAAACCATTGCCCGTGTAACTTGCAGTGACCCTTCGGACAATATATTGGACTTAGAACTTGGTAGCACGGCACCAGCCAGATTTTTTGCTGCTCGCCGTCTTTGAGATTAAAAATGATTTATCAGGAAAATGTAATCATTATCAGTCATTATCTAACGACAAACTTAAGCTTGAACTTTGTTACCGTTCATAGCTTCAGCAAGCAAGTTGGCTGCTCGCCGTCTTCGGCGGCTGAGGCAGTAAAAATAAATTTACCTGAAATACCGTATATGTCGCGAACAAATCATAAAAAATCGAGATCAAAATACCTAGGACTCCAGGGGCTATACCTTGAACTTAGTTACATGGCTCCAGCGTTTTTTTTTCCGCCGTCTTCGGCAACACATAATAGATTCGAATCAGAGCATTATTACCAAAATGAATTCGATCCAATCTCTTCATACAAGTATACAACCATTGATGAACAAAGGCAACTTATCACGACCTTCCACATCTGGTTGAACAACCCTAGTCAATATATTCAAAGCATCATTCTGCAGAGAAACCAATCGATCTAAAATTTCTAATTTAAAAGGTCCATAAAAGATGGGTTTACCGTAAGACAAATCAATCATAGACACCGTTGCTTGATTCTTCTTCTCGATGTTGAACCTGGATTTATCCTGGCTTGACTCTCTAGGTTGCTTTGTATCTCTTGTCCAATTATATTTCTGAAACGAGCCGACGAATGAGTGCATCAGATGCAATGTCTGGGATTCTGGATTCAATCAGCTACTGTATTCGATTGGATAAATCCTGACCATGAGTCTGAAACTCTGAACTAGTGAACTCCAAAGAAACCGAAAGAGTCAACAAGGGTTATCAAGCGCTTCTTTCAATTAGCCCCTCCTGAAAATCCAGAGTTGATCCTGGTAGATCGACCTTGGGCACATCCCTGCAGCCTCTTTGGCTATCCCTGAACTGTAACATACACACGAGGACATCCATAAAGGCATAGGACAAGGCTCGGACAAGGTATCTCCAGATTTCGGCCCAGATCTCGGCCCAGATCTCGGCCCAGATCACCCGACGGACCGGTTCCAACCAAGGTTCGACCGCTGGACGCCGCTGGATACGTCCCCTGCTCCGCCCTTCTCCCGAATCACGACCACTCGATAACGGGGATGCCACGTAGTTAACGACGCCACATTGAGTGATCCAGCCTGGAGGGCGGATCTATTCCAGACCTTCCCTAACCAACATATTTACTGCGTGCATCACCCGCTATCTGCTCTAAAACAAATAAGCTCCTGCGTTTCCCGATTATTTGCAAACGCACTTGATATTATCGCAACCGAGATACCGGAACAAGGCGTGGCATAGCAGGCTGGGGGGAAACCAAGGTAGAGAGCGACATACCGAAGCCTGCCTGGAAATGGCTCCTCGCAAAGCTGTCGTCAAGCGAGACGTCGAAGAGGAATCTAGTTCGAGCGAGAGCGGAGCAGAGTCTGATTGGGACGAAGGCGACCAAGCTGATGCTCAGATTCACTCAGCAGCCCCAGAGGATGCTGTGGCCAAGCCTAAGTTGGAATCTGCAAAGAAAATCACCATCTCCCTCAACAAGGGCAACAACAAGAATCTGTACTGCAAGGTACAAGTGGCCGATAGATATGCAGTGCTTTGTTGATGTCCTTATTCCTGCATGCCTTGACTAATATCAAAACATCAGCAAATGTGATTTGTGCATGGTTACATCGGCATCTAAGCAAAAGTGTTTGTGTGCGCCTGCAATTAGGTGGATGGGGCAATACATATGAATGGGTTTGTTTCTTTCCTCCTTTCTTTCTGACATATTTCGCAGTATCATACATCAACACAGGTGATCCTTGCATGGAGCACATCTGCCTTGACAAAAACATGCGAGTGTGTTTGTTTGTATGTATGTGCATGTTACAGTCCAGGGTGTCCAAGCATGCTCCAGGGATGTTCCAAACCAAATGTATGTTGTTGCAGTTCAGGGATAGACCAAGTAGGCTAAATAGACTTGCCCAACAGTGACAGGAGGGGCTAAAACGAAAAGGCATTGATAAACTGAGCCCCTAACAGTCGTTTCATTGATGGGGGCCCTGAGTTCGTGCCACAGTGATAATTTAATCGTACCATTACAAACGGTTGAGCTCGTTGATCTGAAAAAGGTGCTGGGTTTGAATCCCTATGGGTGCGCTTCAGTGTCTGCGGTCGCTGTCAACCGCCATGGTAGCTTTGTTCAGGTAAAGTAGCAGCCCATTCTCTACCGCCGCAAGACGGGCCTCCCTCAATACCACGCCCCACCAGGCGTTCGCATTGCCATTACAAGCCTAAAGTGATTCAGACTAAAATCCCAACAATTCTGGATGGTGTGTCTCCGACACAAACCAGCGACAGTTGGATGCGCTGCTTATGAACTAACCTCAATGATCTGCTCCCAATCAAATCGTATGCATTTGAGGGATTCATACTGATTGGAAGCAACCTCATTCAAGTGCTACGTCAACAATTGGTCTCGGTGCTTCTGATCACAGCTCGTCAGGGTACTTCCATTGACCAAATGGCCAGCGCTTTAGCGCACTTGAAAAAAATAAAACTGCGCTTTTGTAGTGCAAAAAGCGCAAAAATTGCTTGCTGCGCCCACAGGGGGGTGCAAAAAACTGCAGAAAGAAACGCGTAGTGGGACTCAAAAAGGCAGCGCGCCAGCGCGCAAAAGCGCGCCTTTGAAAGTACCCCGCAGCTCGTATGTGAAACATATTGATATAATGTACACAGGGTATTTGTTGATATGCAATAAAGAGGTGAAGTTGTGGTGTGGGCTTGTCTTTTGGCAGCACTGGCCTGTCCGTAGCATTGTTATGAATGTCACTTGCAGTTGGGGTTGCTCACAGCTGAAGGGAGCATCCACTTCATGTGTGTGTGTGTGCGTGCGTGTGTGCGTGTGTGTGTGTGTGTGTGTGTGTGTGTGTGTGTGTGTGGGGGGGGGGGGGGGGGGAGCCGGCACATCGCAGGCCGTTGCAAACTGCATGCTGGATGCCATCCAGGTTGGGGTCTTGGGGAGGGGTGGTGTGTGTGTGTGTGTAGTGGTGGTGGTGGTGGTGGTGGTGGTGGGGTGTAAAAGCTTCTTTCCGGGTTCTTTGATCTATGATCTATATTGATTTGCTTTCACGAGACGAGATATCAGCAGTCAGAAAAGGCAAGGGAAGGGACAAATTATATGATTATAGAAAGGTTCATGTGTGTGTGGCATGTGCCCTTACCTGGTTCCCCAATTTCATACCTGCCGCCTTCAAAGAGGTAGACAACTTCCCTCCGTGCTGTCGCACGATAGTCCAAGCTCAGGCGCGGTCTGCGGTCTGCAGAACCCAAACCCATCATAGTAACATTCCCCAGCGTAAGCGAACGGGAAGGTTCCTTCAACCTTATGCCTTGGAGCAAGGGGTATGAATTTCCAATTTTCAATTATTGGCATGCAGGTATGTTCATAGTAACCATTCTCCAGTGTAAGAGAACGGGAAGGTTCCTTTAACCTTACGTATCGTGGCAAGGCGTATGAACTCCAATCTTCATTTTTTGGCATGCAGGTTTGTTCACAGTAAACATTCCCCAGTGTAAGCGAACGGGAAGGTTCCTTTAACCTTACGCCCCATGGCAAGGCGTATGAATTTCCAATCTTCATTTTTTGGCTTGCAGGTATGTTCACAGTAAGCATTCAACCGTGTAAGCGAATGGGAAGGTTCCTTCAACCTCCCGCCCCATGGCAAGGCGTATATATTTCCAATTTTCATTTTGTTGCATGCAGGTATGCGGCAAAACCGGTCATCTAGCAGGCTTTTTAGGCAGTGTGTACTTGGACTGCCCAAACCGGCCGTGCTACTTATGCAAGGTAAACAAAACTTTGTATTTCCTGTCTTGTCTTGTCATGTCTTTGTGTTGCCTTCTTGCCTTGCCTTTCCTTGCCTTGCCTTGCCTTGCCTTTCCTTGCCTTGCCTTGCCTTGCCTTGCCTTGCCTTGCCTTGCCTTGCCTTGCCTTGCCTTGCCTTGCCTTGCCTTGCCTTGCCTTGCCTTGCCTTGCCTTGCCTTGCCTTGCCTTGCCTTGCCTTGCCTTGCCTTGCCTTGCCTTGCCTTGCCTTGCCTTGCCTTGCCTTGCCTTGCCTTGCCTTGCCTTGCCTTGCCTTGCCTTGCCTTGCCTTGTCTTGCCTTGCCTTGCCTTGCCTTGCCTTGCCTTGCCTTGCCTTGCCTTGCCTTGCCTTGCCTTGCCTTGCCTTGCCTTGCCTTGCCTTGCCTTGCCTTGCCTTGCCTTGCCTTGCCCTGCCTTGCCTTGCCTTGCCTTGCCTTGCCTTGCCTTGCCTTGCCTTGCATTGCATTGCATTGCATTGCATTGCATTGCATTGCATTGCATTGCATTGCATTGCATTGCATTGCATTGCATTGCATTGCATTGCATTGCATTGCCGTGCCGTGCCGTGCCGTGCCGTGCCTTGCCTTGCCGTGCCCTGCCCTGCCTTGCCTTGCCTTGTCTTGCCTTGTCTACCTTTCCTTTCCTTTCCTTTCCTTTCCTTTCCTTTCCTTTCCTTTCCTTTCCTTTCCTTTCCTTTCCTTTCCTTTCCTTTCCTTTTCTTTCCTTGTCTTGCCTTGCCTTGCCTTGCCTTGCCTTGCCTTGCCTTGCCTTGCCTTGCCTTGCCTTGCCTTGCCTTGCCTTGCCTTGCCTTGCCTTGCCTTGCCTTGCCTTGCCTTGCCTTGCCTTGCCTTGCCATGCCATGCCATACCATGCCTTGCTTTGTTTTATTCCATCCCTCTTGTGTCCTGCATTGCTTTACTCTTATTCTGCGACCCCTGAAATATGAGTAACTGCTCAATGTGTACTTCCACCTTTGCAGAAACCTGGTCACACAACAGCCACTTGCCCTTTCAAGGTGAGATACACCAGCTATTGTTTGTATGGTATGTGTGTGTGTGTGTATATATATATATATATATAAAAAAATCATATATATATATATATATATATATATATAAAAAATCATATATATATATATATATATATTTATATATATATATATAAAAAATCATATATATATATATATATATATATATATATATATATATATATATATATATATATAAAGAAATCATGGTCGTGGTCGTGGTGGTCGCGGTGGTCGTGGTGGTCGTGGTGGTCGTGGTGGCGTCATCATCGCGTGCCCACGTGCCCACGTGCCATAGGCGTGCGAAGTGTAACCGACTTGCAACCGACTTTTCGTTCACCCAACTAGCAGCTCCCCGCCTAGCGGAATTTTCAAATACCAAAACTGCAGATTCGCTAAGCTAAGCGCGCGCGCTCATAGCATGTCCACAACTGCCTCCGATACTATGACGGCCAGACATTTAGAATCAGAAGATCCTCTCCTAGGAGGTAACCAGCCGACCCTCATATGGCTTTGCATGGCGCTCGGAATAATAGCTTTCAGTTCTTCACGGATATTGCGACCATGATGCATGGCAACGGTCCTAATGGGCAGGAGGGCCCGCAACACCGCCAGCCAGCGCTCAAAGCGAGCTTGCCAGAGCAAGGAAGACAGGGAAATAGCCAACAAGCGTCGACGTGATGCCCGCGCTGGCTGGCGCTACGTCATGCTGGTAATCTCGCAAGGAGTCAGGAACGAGCTACCGTGCCTGAGGAGGAACACGAAGCTGGTAACCAATCCAGGCGCTAAGACTATGCTGCCCAGCCTGAGGAGTTATGCCAGGATCATAATCAAGCCAGACCTTCATATCGTGATGCTTTTTTTTTTTGCATCGGACCTGCTTCCCTGCCACTTCAGCTGTGATCGATAGTCGACCCCACTGAAAAGGCTGAACCTGCGCAATCGCAACTGTATATAACTAAAGCTTCTTCTTAGCGAGCATGTATTCAGTTCGGCCGAAGAACAATCCTGTTCACCGCAACTGCTCCCGAAGTCAACTCGATCTGGGACTTGGAAACATCGCTAGGTTCATCCATTCAACTTTGCCGCGTGCTCGCTATAGCACAACGCACAGCGACGACATGTTTCTCGATGCATTGGGATGAAGTTACAGTCAAGTTGCTGATTTGAGATGTTCGGTCAAGTTAGGGCGAGAATGCTCAGCGAGATTTTTCAATCGGTCAACTTTGATGCGTACTTGCTATGGCACAATGCGGTGCGACATGTTTCTCAATACAGTGGGAAGAATTTGCAGTCAAGTTTGTGACATGGGATGGATGCAATTCGGACATTTCTGACAGGTCCGCTGACTCACCACGTCACCTCCCGTTGTGCGCAGCGACTGGTCTCTTGACGCAAGGGAAAGGTCTTGCAGAGATGCAGGGGAAAAAGCTTGTAGGAAGATGAACTGTAGCGCTACCAAAATCAGGTGGATGAACTCAGGCGGGAAAAGGAGAAATCGGGCGGGATGCCGACAGGTAGAATACGCAGGAGGCAAAGATGCATAAGGCAGAATTCGCAGGAGGCCAATCAGGCAGAAGTTGAAGCAGGAGGGATTAATAGCGTGAATTGGCTGGGCGGGAAATGGCTGGGCGGGAAGTCGGTTAAGTCGGTTTCGCGATGACACCACCATGACCACCACGACCACGACCACGACCATGATTTCTTTATATATATATATATATATATATATATATGTACTAGTACGGTAGCCCGTGTGGCCGGTGGCCACACCAACACCCCCCTCTCCCCCCACACTCTCAGACGCACACCTCTTCTCTCTACCTTTTCCCCTTCTGCTTCAGATGTGGCCTCCCCCCCCTGTCATACACGTATTCCATCCCCCCCCCCCCCCCCCCCCCCCCCACCCCCACCCCCACCCCCACACACATACAGACCCACAGCATCCTCTGCTTCCCCCGGCCTTTTCCTACCCAATCCACACACACTCTCTTTCTCTCACCTTCGCCCCCAAAAGCCTCCCTTTCCCCAACCACCAACACGCACACACACGCTCCTCCTCCCTACCTCATACCCTTCACTCTGTGGGATTTAATCTTGCAGAAAGAGGGGAAAGTGCAGACAAACAACTTGGGAACGCTCAGATCCCGATCACCCCGAGAACACCGGACCAGTGCAATTCCAAAGCTAAAAACTTGCAGTTTCATCTTCTCGTGCAGTGCCCCAGTTGATACTTGGTCAACTCTTGAAACAGCACAAATCGTATTTCGCAATATTCGATACAACGAAAAGAGCTTTCAGATATGGGATGATAGGTGCAAGCGCAAGAGTGGGCAGAGGGACGGAATGGCCTTGGCGATCTGAACAAAGTCGAATCAATCGCAACAACCAGCCAACCATGACTAAGGCGATGCGATGGCATGGCGAAAGTGCGCATGCGTGAGATGAACGGTGGCAACGCTCGCAGGCGGAGAAAAAAAGCATGACGATCTGAAGGTCTGGCTTGATTATGAGCCTGGCGTAACTCCTCAGGTCGGGCAGCGTGGGCATCACGTCGACTCTTGTTGGCTCTGCCTGGCTCTGTCCAGTTCTTCCTTGCTCATGCAAGCTCGCTTTGAGCGCTGGCTGGCGGTGTCGCGGGCCCTCCTGTCTATTAGGACCGTTGGCATGCATCATGGTCGCATGCTCCGTGAAGAAGCAATGAACTGAAACAATTATTCTGAGCGCCATGCAAAGCGAGGGTCAGCAGATGACCTCTGAAGAGAGAATCTTCTGGATCTAAATTGCTTGCAGTCATTGTATGGGAGGCAAATGTGGGGATGAAATGAGCGCGAGCGCTTAGCTTTACGCATCTGCAGTTTTGGTATTTGAAAATTTTGCTGGGCGGGGTGTTGCGAGTAGGGTTTGACAGAAAGTCGGTTGCAAGTCGGTTACACTTAGCACGCCCATATATATATATATATATATATATATGGGCGTGCTAAGTGTAACCAACTTGCAACCGACTATATATATATATATATATATATATATATATATATATATATATATATATATATATATATATATATATATATATATATACCGGTATACAGGGTTGGCAATATGTGTGTAAAATATATATGCATGTTTGGCAATATTGTACTGGTGAATAGGTATCGTGCGATATAGCATGCAATATATATATCCACGATATTGTACTTGGCAAACCTATACATATAATATACAGATATGTGCATATACATATATCATACACACATATACCCCCCCCGGGCTCCGCGCTGCGCTCTCCGCGGGGTTCGGAGGGGCAGCTTGTCGCACGAGGGTAGCACTGAGCCGCTAAATCTGCGATGCGACACACACAAAACTGATATCTGCTAAGCACGGCAAATTGATATCCAAAAAGTGATATCTGGTACGCACGACAAATTGGTACACACAAAAAGTGATCTCTGACACACATGACAAATTGGTACACAAATTGGTACACATTGGGACAAATTGGTACACACAAATTAGTACACACAAAAAGTGATCTCTGACTCGCATGACAAATGACAAATTAATTGTTGGCGGTCGCTGTCAACCGCCATGGTAGCTTTGTCCAGGTTAAGTAGCAGCCCGTTCCCTACCGCTAAAGACGGGGCTCCCTTAACACCACGCCCCACCAGACGTTATTATTACTCACTTCCAGCTGATCGCATCCTGGTGCTACCCTTTTCTCATCATTGCCACCAGATTATGACATGTACTGCTCTCATTTCACCGGATTATGACATGTACTGCTCTCATTTCACCGGAATATGACAAGTACTGCTCTCCTTTCACCGGATTATGACATGTACTGCTCTCATTTCACCGGAGTATGACATGTGCTGCTCTCATTTCACCGGAATATGTCATGTACTGCTCTACTTTCACCGGAGTATGTCATGTACTGCTCTCATTTCACCGGATTATGACATGTACTGCTCTCCTCTCACCGGATTATGACATGTACTGCTCTCATGTACAGGTGGCTGCTGGAAAGGGTGCTGAGTCATCATCGGCATCTTCATCCCTCAAAGCCTACAACGTCGCCAAGATGCTGATGTCCAGGACTCTAGGCCAAGGCCCCTCTCGCCCCCAGCCCCAGAAAGAAACTCTGCCTCGATACCAGGTGTGAAAGCTGGGAAAGAGTTACACGGGCCACCTGTGGCGGCATCGAAGTCGCTGGTTTTAGCACCCTACCAGGCAGTATATGATAGGACCCGTGAGTCACATCGGGGTAATACAAAGCGCGCGCGGCAGCGCGAAAGCTTGGAATGAGTTACACGGGCCACCTGTGGCAGTATCTAAGTAGCAGATATAAGAACCCTGCCAGAAGAAAAAAATTAATAAAAGAAACGGGACAGATTTTTTTAAATAAAATGAAGAGAAAAAATGACTTGTTCGAGTTACATTTTCCTGGTAATCATGTTTTTACTGCCGAAGATGGCGAGCAGCCAAATTGCTGGCTGAAGCTATGTAACCAAGTTCAAGTTCAAGTTAAAGTGAACCCTGCTAGGCAGTATACTGATGAACTGTGAGTCATATAATAAAAACAGGTGAATGTTGGGTGGATATCATAAAGTTATGTATGTGTATCATCTCATGGGCATGTATCATGTCATCATATCATCATGTCATCATGTCATCATGTCATCATGTCACATGTCTCAAATATCAAACTGGTGACCTTGGCGTTATTGGCACCACGCTCTAACTAGATGAGCTAACAGGGCAATAATCAAGATATGTTTAGTTTATGCAGGGGGGTTATTAGCCCGTTTCAGTGATATGATTGGTCTAGTGGTTCACCAAATTGCTGAGACGAAGCGGGGTCGGGGCTTCGATTCCCCCTACGGTCACCCTGAGCGTTGCAGGTCGTTGTCAACCGCAATGGTAACTTGTCCAGTTGAGGTGGTAGACCGTTCTCTGCCTGCGTACGACGGGTTCCCTTAATACCATGCCCCACCAGGCGTTGTCATTTCAGGGGGGCTGTTGGCAAACAGTATGATGTCTGATCCTCAAATAATCAAGATATTTTTAGTTTATGCAGGGGGGGCTATTGGCAAACCGTATGAGTTTTGATCCTCAAATAATCAAGATATCTTTAGTTTATGCAGGGGGGCTTTTGGCAAACAGTACGATGTCTGATCCTGAAATAATCAAGACATGTTTAGTGTATACAGGGGGGCTATTGGCAAACCGTATGATGTCTGAAAATTCGAACAATCAAGATATGTTTAGTGTATGCAGAGGGGCTATTGGCAAACAGTATGATGTCTGATCCCCAAATAATCAAGATATTTTTAGTGTATGCAGGGGGGCTATTTGCAAACAGTACGATGTCTGATCCTGAAATAATCAAGACATGTTTAGTGTATGCAGGGGGGCTATTGGCAAACTGTATGATGTCTGAAAATTCGAACAATCAAGATATGTTTAGTGTATGCAGAGGGGCTATTGGCAAACAGTATGATGTCTGATCCCCAAATAATCAAGATATTTTTAGTGTATGCAGGGGGGCTATTTGCAAACAGTATGATGTCTGATCCTGATATAATCAAGATGTGTTTAGTTTGTCCATGGGGGCTATTGGCAAACAGTATGATGTCTGAAAATTCAAATAATCAAGATATGTTTATTTTGTCCAGGGGAGCTATTGGCAAACAGTATGAGATCTGATCCTCAAATAATCAAGATATTTATAGTTTATAAGGGCTATTGGCTAACACTGTGAATGGCTTTTTTTTTTTTTTTTTTTTTTTTTTTTTTTTTTTTTTTTTTTTATTCAGCTACGAGCAACATCTTCTAGGCAGGTCCCCTGACTAGCTATTGAGCCAAACAAAATGTGACATAGTGCACCCTGAAGCAGACACAATTCATGTTGTGTTCACTCATGCATAACTGTTTAAATCAACTCCCGCATGTGCATGTTTACATATTTTGTAAAGCCAACTCATGCTTATTTGTTTGGATAAATTTCTACCGAATAATGATTACATAAAAATATATATGTTTGGATAAACAGATTTTTTAGAGCCAACTCATGCTTATTTGTTTCGATAAATTGCCACCAAACAATGAGAACATATAAAGTTATCTCGCCCTGTGTACAGATTGAATGGATTGTTTGGATAAATTGCCACCAAATATTGATGACATTTAACTTGATCTAACCCTGTGTACGGATTGAATTGCTTGTTTGTATAAATTGCCACCAAACAATGATAATATATAACTTGATCACACCCTGTGTACAGACTGGATGGATTGTTTGGATAAATTTCCACCAATTTTTGATAATATATAACTTGATCACACCCTGTGTACAGATTGAATGGATTGTTTGGATAGATTTCCACCAAATATGATGACACATAACTTGCTCCCACCCTGTGCGCCTATTCTTTAGTAGGAGTGGCAACGCCATTCAAACTGAATCCTCGGTGTCGCTGCTTTGTGTAGGGAGACCCACCTCCTGGGGTGAAATGTCTTTCAAACTAAAACAAACTTGATCTCAGCCAATGTGCAAATTGGATTTGGAAACAATGAATTGCCACCAAATAATGATAGCATATAACTGGATGTCAGCCTGGGTGCAGATTGAACTGGAAACAATAAATTGCCAACAAATAATGATAACATATAAGTTATAACTGGATGTCAGCCTGGGTGCAGATTGAATTGGAAACAATAAATGGCCACCAAATAGTGATGACACACAACTAGGGATAGGCAATATGATATCATATGATATCATGTCATCATATGATATCATATGATATCATACGATGCCGGCAGTCTGACTAGGCCAAAGTTACCATTTATATACAATATCATATGATGCAATTTGTATTATATCATATGATATCATACTCGCCTTTGGTCAACATCATATGATATGCCGACCCCTACATACAACTGGATCATACGCTGTGCGTCTACTCTTTTGTAGGAGTGGCAGCACCATTTAAACTGAATCCTCGGTGTCGCTGGTTCGAGACCCACCTCCTGTGGTGAAATTCCTTTCATAAAAAAAAAAAAACTTGATGTCTCCCTGTGTGCAGATTGAAGCTGCCATCTACAAGCTCTTCACCCGCCGGATATGCTGGTAAGAGTTTATCCACAAGCTCTTCAATCGCCGGATATGCTGGTTAGAGTTTTTAGGTGGTGTTGGTGGCGGGATCTTTTGGGTGTTTGTGCTGGTAAGAGTTTATCTACAAGCTCTTCAATCGCCGGATATGCTGGTTAGAGTTTTTAGGTGGTGTTGGTTGTGGAATCTTTTGTGTGGTTGGCTGGTACGAGTTTATCTACAGCTCTTCACCTGCCGGATGTGCTGGTAAGAGTTGTTAGGTGGTGTTGGTGGTGGGATCTTTGGGTGGTTGTGCTGGTAAGAGTTTATCTACAAGCTCTTCAATCGCCGGATATGCTGGTTAGAGTTTTTAGGTGGTGTTGGTGGTGGGAATCTTTGGGTGGTTGTGCTGGTAAGAGTTTATCTACAAGCTCTTCACCTGCCGGATATGCTGGTAAGAGTTTTTAGGTGGTGTTGGTGGTGGGATCTTTGGGTGGTTGTGCTGGTAAGAGTTGTTAGGTGGTGTTGGTGGTGGGATCTTTTGGTCGGTTGTGCTGGTAAGAGTTTATCTACAAGCTCTTCACCTGCCGGATATACTGGTAAGAGTTGTAAGGTGGTGTTGGTGGTGGGATCGTTTGGGTGGTTGTGCTGATAAGAGTTTATCTACAAGCTCTTCACCCGCCGGAGATGCTGGTAAGAGTTTTTTGTTAACTGCCTTTCCTTTTTTTATTTGTGGGTCCCTCTAGCCCATTTGGCTGCCCTGGACTGTAGTGTAGACGTATTTTGGCCAGTTGATTGTGGTAGTGTAGACGTATCTTGGGAGGTTGACAGCGACCGCAAATACTAAAGCGCACCCGTGGGGATTCAAACCTAGCACCTTCATCGGTTCAACAAGCTTAACCATTGAACCATTCGTCGATTTTGTATTTGATAAATAAATATATAGTACGCCTTGTTACGAGGCGTGAGGTTGAGGGGGCCAGCCCGTTTGCGTTCACTGGGTCCAACCACCAATTTGGGGGGGGGGGGGGGGGGGGGGGGGGGGGGGGGGGGGGGGGCTGTCATCCTCTAAGGGTGGTTGTTGGGCCTGTTCCATGTGTCTTCTGCATGCGGATTTTGTATGTGATAAGCTTATCAATTCGCTTGATGTCCTACGACGTCAGATGATGTAGTCCAGGACTTTTTCCCGCAATATATAGCGAACGCTAGTTTTGACCCCGTTTTGTCAAAATCATTGCTATTAAAATGCAAACAAAAAAGTTTTTGTTTTGCCCTAAATGGCCCTTACAAGCCTTGAAAGCTTAAAAAGCAGTAAAAGTTGTAAAAGCACTAATACGCTGTCCCCCTAAAAAACCCACTTTCAGATATGAAAAAAAGCCCTGATGTAGTGAGGGTGTTATGGTTTTCTGTATGCCACGAAGTAAGCTAGTATTTGCACAACGGCCTTTCTAATGTTCTCCCTCATAATTGGTTATGTATTTATATTTGGTGTAATTTTGCATTTTGTATTAATATCTGATGTGATTACGACTCCCTCATAATTGGTTATACATTTATATCTAGTTTATTTTTTATATATGTATATCTGGTGTAATATTGACTGCCCAGTTCATACATCTTCACAACTATTTGCTTGCTACCACAACCACTACTACCATCAGCACCAACACCACTAACACCGCCACCGCCACCGCCAACTTTGACCACCACGTTGCTGGTTGCTTGGAGTCCCATCCTCATCTGGACCACATGGTTATCGCGGGGGACAAGAACACAACTAACAGGAGGGGCTATTAAACTACCATTTCCCCTACCATTGGCTTACCACCACCACCACCACTACCACTACCACTACCACAGCTACCCACCACCACCACCAACACAACTACCACCTTCACCTCCACCGCCACCCCCTCCACCACTACCACCGCCACCACCACCCACCAACACCAACACCACCAACAACTTTCCCCACCACGTTGCTCGTAGTTCCATCCTCCTCTGGACCACATGGTTATCGCGGGGGACAAGAACACAACTAACAGGAGGGGCTATTAAACTACCATTTCCCCTACCATTGGCTTACCACCACCGCTACCACTACCACTACCACTACCACAGCTACCCACCACCACCACCAACACAACTACCACCTCCACCTCCAATGCCACCCCCTCCACCACTACCACCACCACCGCCACCCACCAACACCAACACCACCAACAACTTTCCCCACCACGTTGCTCGTAGTTCCATCCTCCTCTGGACCACATGGTTATCGCGGGGGACAAGAACACAACTAACAGGAGAGGCTATTAAACTACCATTTCCCCACCAGTGGCTCACCACCACCACCACCACCACCACCACCACTACCACTACCACTACCACTACCACTACCACTACCACTACCCCACTACCACTACAACTACCACAGCGAGCTACCCACCACCGCTACCCACCACTGCCACACCAACTACACCTCCACCTCCCCCCCCCCCCCCCTCCCCCCCCTACCATCACCACCCGCCTACAGAAAAAACACAACCACCACCACCACCACTACTACAGCCACCCCGCCACTCTACTACCACACCGACAACAACAACCGAACAACAACAACAACACACACAACAACAACAACAACAACAACAGCAACACTATCAGCAACACCAATCACCCCTTACACAGTTTTTTTCATGCTTTCCACCCACAATGCTTTCCACTTTCTCCACATCCCCACTTTTCCCCCCACCTTTCTCTTCTCCCTTCATTCCGTTTCCAGAACGAATACATCCCCCATGACCCCTAACCAAGGGGTGCCGAATTAAATACCCAAAGGAATCGGAGGGGGTTTTTTCCAGGTTGCGATATTTGGGAGAAGACCCACGATAGAGGTTCGAAGAAATAGCGGGGAGGGCGGGGGAACAAGAAACAAAACGAACAGGAGGAGGAGAGGAAAAAATTTTGACCAGCCACCACCAGTGTCCCCCACAAACCACAACCCCAACCCCACACAACCACACATAACCTCCACCGTACCGCCCACCCACACCCGCCACACCAACACCCCTCACCCGCACCCCACTACTTACCCACCCGCCACACCCGCACAACCCGACCCGCCCCAACCCCACCACACGACAACACGACAGAGCGCAGACCGGGCCACCACCACCACACCCCACCCTGTCCCCACCACTACCACCCGCCACCACCACTACCAAACACCGCCAACCACCACCACAACTTACCACCCACCCACCCCCACCCACCCCGACCCCCACCCCCACGACCATACCACCGCCACCCTCTCTCACCCCTGCCCCCACCGCCACTACCATCGCCACCCCCTACACCACCCACCACAGACAACAACTCCACCACCACCACCACCAACAAAAACAACTTTGACCACCACGTGGCTCGCAGCTTGGAGTTCCATCCTCATCTGGACCACCTGGTCATCGCGGGGGACAAGAAAGGTCACCTTGGTGTGTGGAACTACATGAAGGTGAGAAGGCACAATTATAGCAATTCAGTAGATGATATATATA
This sequence comes from Chlamydomonas sp. ICE-L, assembly GCA_013435795.1. Classification (NCBI taxonomy): domain Eukaryota; kingdom Viridiplantae; phylum Chlorophyta; class Chlorophyceae; order Chlamydomonadales; family Chlamydomonadaceae; genus Chlamydomonas; species Chlamydomonas sp. ICE-L. The sequence continues at coordinate 12,682,276 of JACBWV010000552.1, forward strand.
TATATATATATATATATATATATATATATATATATATATATATATATATATATATATATATATATATAAATCAGGGGCATGATCACACCATATACGCAGACATTCACAAAGCCGTGCTCACCCTTTTCCATATGTCCCTTTGTATGTGTCACAGGGGCATGATCACACGGTACACTCAGACATTCACAAAGCCGTGCTCAACCAGATCTATCTGTCCTTTAAGATGTGGCGCAGGTGCATGTGCTTCTTTGCCCTTTGCTTTGTAGGTGCACTTCATAATCTGTACTCAGACTCCCACCTCTAGTTACGCGTCACAGGCGCATGATCAGACCATATACTTAGACAATCCCAAAGCTGTGCTCGACTCTATCCATATGTTCCTTGGTATGCGTCACAGGTGTATGATCACACCGTATACTCAGACTCTCACAAAGCCGTGCTCAACCAGATCTATATGTCCCTTGGTATGTGTTGCAGACGCATGATCAAACCATAAACACAGACATTCACAAAGCCGAGCTCAACCAGATCCATACATCCCTTGGTATATGTCACAGGAGCATGATCACATGGTACACTTAGACATTCACAACTCAGTCCTCAAACACATCCTGACACATCTGTGTATGCTATGTAGGTGTAAATCACAATCTGTACTCAGACGCCTCCCTCCTGCTATGTGGCATAGGAGCAAGATCACACGGTATACTCAGACATTCACTTGTCACTCCTGAAACAAATCCTTATACATCTTCGTATGCTATGTAGGTGTATATCACAATATGTACTCAGAGCTCCCCTCTTGTTATTTTTCACAGGTGCATGATCACACCATATACTCAGACATTCACAAGTCACTCCTCTAACTAACACATCCACTCACTAACACATCCACTCTTATACCCCTTCGTATGCTGTTTAGGTGTATATCACAATCTATACGTTCTGGTGGCATGGTGGTGTATGGTGGTGCATACCCCCCCCCCCCCCCCCCCACCACCACCACCACCACCACCACACACATACACCAAAACACTCACAGTAGGTGTGTTGCCATAGCCTGGTGGTGCATTCAGTGTTCAGACGCCCCACTCTTGTTATGTGTGGCAGGTGCATGATCACACGGTATACTCAGACATTCACAAAGCGGTGCTGAACCAGATTCGCATGATTCCATGGATGGACACCATGAGCTGTTGTACTGCCTCTGCTGACGGTACAGTCAAGGTAGGAAGTGATTATGCTCATACAGAACAAGGGATATATTTGTTGAAAAATTGATATTTAGTAATGTACTCAATGTTATGTACTCTTCTTTTGAGATATGTATTCGGCTGACAGTACTGTCGAGGTAGAACGTGATCTAGAACGCAACGCACAAGGATGAAAAAGTCACAACTTGTTTGTGTGGAACGGCCTGATTACTGGAGCCGTGCCAGGATGTGTCAGTAAACATCTACCCTACACAAAAAATGTGTAGGGTAGGGGTGAGAGAGGGTGGCGGTGGTAGTGGTCGTGGGGGTGGGGGTCGGGGTGGGTGGGGGTGGTTGCCGGTGGTAGTTGTGGTGGTGGTTTGCGGTGGTAGTGGTGGTGGCGGTGGTAGTGGTGGGGAAGGGGTGGGGGTGGATATGTCAGTATACACCTAACCTACACAAAAAATGATGTTTTAACCGGGTGCTGTCTGGCCTAAGAAGTCGTTTACATTTAAAGAGCCCAATCTGCTTTAAACGTGTAGACTTCAATGGTTATGGTGGGACAGACGAGTGTTAAACTGGGTTGAAACTAGGTGAGAACTAGGTAAAAACTAATTTGGGTTATCACGTACGGTACCGTAGACATCATATTATTATATCGTATGGTATTGTATGTTATATTATTGTATTATCTTGTAACCAGGATGATATTGAGAACCCCAGGAGTCCTATACTCTCATTTTCATATTTCATACTGGTATATATCATATATGGAATTATATAGAATAGTATAGTATAGTACAGTATAGTTTAGTATAGTATAGCCATAGCATAGTATAGTATAGTATAGTATAGTATAGTATAGTATAGTATAGTATAGTATAGTATAGTATAGTATAGTATAGTATAGTATACTATAGTTAGTTAGTATAGTATAGTATAGTATAGTATAGTATAGTATAGTTATAGTACAGTAACAGTAACAGTATAGTATAGTATAGTATAGTATAGTATAGTATAGTATAGTACTAGTATCGTATAGTAGTATAGTATAGTATAGTATAGTATAGTATAGTATAGTATAGCATAGCATAGCTTAGCATAGCATAGCATAGCATAGCATAGCATAGCATAATATAGTATAGTATAGTATAGTATAGTATAGTATAGTATAGTATAGTATAGTATAGTAGTATATGTGGTATGGTATGGTATGGTAAGGTAAGGTATGGTATGGTATGGTATGGTATGGATTGGTATGGTATCGTATGGTATGGTATACTACAAACACACCACCACTACCACCTCCACAATCCCACATGCAATTTTTTGACTGGGAGACAACCACACCACCACCATACCAATAGTACAACCACACCACCACCACACATGCAGATTTTTGACTTGGAGACAGGGATGAACAGGACGCTGCTCAATATGAACCCTGGAGGGTGGAGCCAGGTAAGCCCTAGCTACCTGAACCCATATTTGACTTGGAGGCTGGATGAACAAGACGCTGCTCAATCTGAACCTAAAATAATTGTCAACAACAGAGGATCTGAGATGAAGTACTGTATGTTTATTTCAATGTATTGTCCACTGTATTTTTGGCAAAGCCCCCTCTCCTGGGGGGCATGAGCCCCAAGATTCACCCCGTTGTCTTTCTGTGCGACCGACCAAAACATTGAAGCCTGACACGTCAGCCAACTGTCTCATAACTTGCTGGGTTTGGTCAGCTCCATCGTTGCCACCTGTCGTTCCGTTGCCAACAAACTCCGCCACTTTTCTGCGTCGCTTGCGGCGCTGCATATGGCTTGTTCACCTGTTTTTCCACTGTTGTTTTTCCACTGTTGTTTTTCCACTGTTGTTTTTCGCGACGCATCACCATTCCGTCACTGCATGGCGACGCATGGGTCTGGCTAAACTAGTCATACATGCTCCCCTTGTCCCCCTGGGCTCCGCACTCCTCAGGGTCAGGGGGCAGCGCGTCGGAGTCTGGGGTTGCACTGAGTCGCTCAATTTGCGAATCACATTGGGGGGGGGGGTGGGGGGGGGGGGGGGGGGGGGGGGGGCGGGGGGGGGGGGGAAGTGAGTGACAACCAGAAGAGACAATTCCTGTTCCCACCTGATTGTGTGACTGATTGTGTGATTGTGTGACTGATTGTGTGACTGTGTGTCTGATTGTGTGACTGATTACAGGTGCTGTAGGTTGATACAGGTTTGGCTGAATAACCACCCAGAGGAGCTGCTTGGAAGCTGCTAGTAGTAGCTGAAAAGAACAGCTGTACATCAGCAGAGAATACCCCGAAAGAAAATGTTCACTGTAGCACGAACTCTGGGCCCCCATCAGTAAAACGATTGTTCTGGTTGAGGCTCAGTTCATCAGTGCCCTTTTCTTTACAACAACAACAACAACAACAACAACAACAACAACAACAACAGCAACAACAACAACAACAACAACAATAACAACAACAACAACAACTACTGCTCCCATCCTGCATTTGCTCTCTCCTTGAGTGACCTATAATTCTCTAAAACCCTTTTTCTTTTGGGGCTACGAGGAGCAGCTTCAAGGCAGCTTCCTTCCTCTCTTCATGTGACCACTAACCCCCTGTTTCTTTTGGGGCTACAAGGAGCAACTTCCAGGCAGCTTCCTTTCTCTCTTCATGTGACCACTAACCCCCTGTTTCTTTTGGGGCTACAAGGAGCAACTTCCAGGCAGCTTCCTTCCTCTCTTCATGTGCCCATCCTGGTTTTGCTTCTTCTTCATGTGACCTATAAAACCTTAAAACCTGTTTCTTTTAATGCTACAAGGAGTAGCTTCCAGGCAGCTCCCTTCCCCCGTCCTTGGGCCAAACCTGAAGCTAGCTAGTGCGTCTGAAAGCTGACATGACGAGCCTTCCAATGCAGCTGATAGCTTTGGGCTTAACCCAGGGGCTGGCTAATGGAGCTGGCTGGAAGCTGCAATGTGTAGCCCAGAAACGAAACAGTGTTAGAAACACTACTTAAGGCCCCAAGCCCTATACCTATGAACTTGATTATAGTCTAAATGCTCTCTTATAGTATACACCCTCTCTAATAAGGGGACTTCATCAGGGCACTACATCAGGGCACTACATGACGATAAGGGTACTACACCAGGGTACTACATGATGCGTGCTAGCGCCTTAGGTTTTGGAGCACGACTGTGCGATTGAAGCAATGTGTGTAACCCCCTCTGGTTGCAGTGCGCAGGTTTTTGTTTTCAATCGAGTCAAAAGTGTATCCCAAAAGGGGGCAGTTGCGCTTTTGAAGCAACCCCAAATGAACAAATGTAGTACCCCCTGATCTACACCCTCTGCCAACTGCAACCGCTGACCCCCTCATGTGTACAGGGGGGGCCTTGGACAATGGCGTACTGCTGCTCCCCTAGCTCCGCCTTGAACGCGATTGTAGCGGGCGACTCAGATGGAGTGGTGCATGTGCTAGACCACCGCATCGGGGGGCACTCCAGGTATCATTATATAATGACAATACTTATACTTATACTTATACTACTACTTATACTAGTATTACAAGTGCTAATACTAATACTAATTCTAATTCTTATACTTATACGCATAACAGCTTTCGAACAGTCAAAATGAACTCTAGATTGGCTACACATAGCAGCTACCAAACAATCAGAATCAACTCTAGCTTGGCTATACACAACAGCTTCTTGGCAAACTAGTGTGCTCACTGTAGAGCATAGACATCCTTCTACTATCATCCTCGTACATCACACTGTCCGTCTGTTTCCGTATATAATCTCGCTATCGAGCAAAGCCACTCTTCTACCACCATCTTTGTACATCAAACTGTCCGTCTTTTCCACATATAATCTCGCTATTGAGCATAGCCACCCATCTACCATCATCCTCGTACATCACTCTGTCCGTCTATCCGTATATAACCTCACTCCACCACCACCACCACCACCACCACCACCACCACCACACCCCAACTCTCCGTTGCAGTGTACCCGACAGCTACGAGCAGGGGCAGGGAGGTTCCCAGCTATCTGCAGCAGCAAGCAGTGCGGGTGGAGTGAGTGTGGCATGCCGAAGTGCCGAGGTCCTCCGGGCACAGGTTCACAAGAAGGACAAGATCGTTACCCTCGACATACACCCCCTGGACCAGAGGCTCATGTTGACGGGAGGTGAGAGGTTGATGGTGGGATGGTTAACAAGATGGTGAGGGGGTGATGGTGCGGTCCCGTGTGAAGTAAACAGTAGTATGTAGTGATCACAACAACAATATATATATCCCTGGACATAACCCCCCTGGACCAGATGCGCATGTTGACGGATGGTGAGAGGCTGATGGTGATGACATGGTGTGTAGTAAACACAACAACAATATAAATCCCTGGATATACAATCCCTGGACCAGATGCTCATGTTGACGGGAGGTGGGGGGGTTGATGATGATGACATGGTGTATAGTAAACACAACAACAAAATATATCCCTGGATACGCACTCCCTGGACCAGATGCTTATGTTGACAGGAGGTGGGGGGTTGAGGGTACGATGTACGGCACATTGGTGAGGGCATGATGTGTAGTGAACAGTAGAATGTAGTGAACACAACGGCAATATCTATCCCTGGATATACACCCCCTGGACCAGACGCCCATGTTGTCGGGAGGTGAGAGGTTGGTGGTGGGATGGTTCACAAAATGGTGAGGGGTTGATGGTGCGGTCCCGTGTGTAGTAAACAGTAGTGTGTAGTGATCACAACAACAATATATATCCCTGTACATATGATGGTGCGGTCCCGTGTGTAGTGAGCACACAGACACGACTGTTGGTCTGTTACCCTAGATGGGCCCCCCCTGGACCAGATGCTCATGTTGTCGCTATGTGAGAGGTTGGCCCGTGGCTGCTAAATCATAAATCATATATATATATATATATATATATATATATATATATATATATATATACGCCCTAAGTTGAATCGCTATTGTGACCCAAGGTCCCACATACATATATAGTGAACACAAAGGCACGACTTATAGTCTGTTACCCTGGATGTGCACCCTCTGGACCACATTCTCATGTTGTTGCGAGGTGAGAGGTCTGCCCGTGTCTGTTAACTCAAATAGATGGTGGACACTAAAACAAGACTGTTAGTCTGTTACCCTGGATGTGCACCCCCTGGATCAGATGCTCATTTTGCCGGAACGTGACAGGTTGAAGAATACTGTGAAAGTTTGTTTGGTCCAGGGTCCGCATCTCCCACTGTCCCTAAGTGCGCGTACTCTTTTGTAGGAGTAGCAAAGCCATTCAAACTGAATCCACAGTGCCGCTGGTTTGTATAGGGAGACCCACCTCCTGGGGTGAAATACCTTTCGCAGGTTAAAAAAAAATGCGTTATTTCTTCATGATAATGGCGATGGTGATGAGGATGATGATGATGATGACATTTTTCCTGGTGCCCTATTGGACTCCAAATGTGCCCGCAGCTTGACGGAGCCAAGGGGGACTTCTGAACATCATGCCCCAAATAAAATGTTAAATAAGTTTTTGTCTCCCTCATTGAGCAGTCAGTGCGGCTGTATGTTTTGACACCACCGCCCCCTCCAATCCAATTCAATCCATTCCAATCCAATCCAATCAAATTTTATTATGCAGGGAATGACCGTGTTGCTCGTCTATCAAACCTGCGCATGCTCACCTCCTCATGTAGCAGTAGCCCAGAGTTGGCAGAAAAACATGTTACAATTCAACCCAATCCATTCCAATCCAACCCAACCCAACCCCAACCCAACCCAACCCAACCCAACCCAACCCAACCCAACCCAACCCTACCCAACCCAACCCAACCAAATTGTATCCAATATTATGATGCAGGGAATGACCGCATCGCACGTCTATCAGACCTGCGGATGCTGACCTCCTCATGTAGCAGTAGCCCAGCACCTGAACGAGGGAGCCCTGCTGAGGGTAGTGCTGCAGCGGCAGGGAGCAAGAAAGAGCTTGCAGCATCAGCAGCGACGGCATACAAGGCGGCCAGTAAAGCTGAACTGGCAGCCATGCCACACCCCAGGGTAAGGCTAAGACTTGGTTTGGTTTGGTTTGGCTTGGCTTGGCTTGGCTTGGCCTGGCTTGACTTGACTTGACTTGACTTGACTTGACTTGACTTGACTTGATTTGGCTTGGCTTGGCAAAACTGCAATGACCACCCACATGCGTTGTACACCACCATGTAACTACCCCATGTAACAGCTGCAGTAACTACCCCCATGCACTGACCAACCCCCATGCGCAAACCCCCACCATGCACCTACCGCCCCAATGCACTGACCAACCCCATGGGCTGACCATCCTCCATGGCTTAATCCCCCCCCCATGCGATTACCACCTCCATGCGCTGACCAAGCCCCCATGCGCTTCCCCCCCCCCCCCCATGCACCTTACGCCCCCATGCACTGACCACCCCCATGGACTGACCAACCCCCATGCGCTAACCCACCCCATGCACCTACCGCCCCCATGGACTGACCAACCCCCATGCGCTACCCCCCCACATGCACCTACCGCCCCCATGGACTGACCAAACCCCCATGCGCTAACCCACCACATGCACGTACCGCCCCCATGCATCGACCCACCACCATGAACTGACCAACCCCCATGCGCTAACCCACCCCATGCACCTAACGCCCCCATGCACTGACGATTCCCATGTGAGTACCACCACACATGCGCTGACTAAGCCCCATGCATTGACCAATACCATGCACTGATAAAGGTAATGATAACGCCTGGTGGGGCGTGGTGTTAAGGGAGCCCGTCTGTACGCGGGTGGGATGCAGGTTTCTCCTACCCTCAACTGGACCAAGCTTACCATCGCGGTTCGACGACGATTCTGCAACGCCAAGAGCGACCGAAGGGGGAGTCGACCCCCCGACTCTTCATTCTTTAGCGATCTGGTGTACCACTCGACCATTGTAAATCGCTAAAGAGGCTACCACGCACCGACTATCATGGTGCCACACTGACCAAGCGCTGACCAAGCCCCATGCACCGACTATCATGGTGCCACACTGACCAAGCGCTGACCAAGCCCCATGCACCGACCAATACCATGCACCGACTATCATGGTGCCACACTGACCAAGCGCTGACCAAGCCCCATGCATTGACCAATACCACGCACCGACTATCATGGTGCCACACTGCATGCAGGTTGTGAGCTCTGCATACTTCAGCCCCATCACAGGGAACAAGATCTTGACAACATGTCAGGTATGTACGTATGCATGTCATAGGCGGAACCTTCACTAGTCTTGCCTCACTAGAATATTATTGATCTTCACCTTCTCCTTTGCCTCGACCTAGACCTTATTCTTGGCCTTGACCTTATACTTCTACTTATCCCTGTCCTTATCCTTGACTTTGACCTTGACCTTGACCTAATGAATGATCTTATCCTTGATCTTATCCTTGACCTTGTCCTTAACCTTATCCTTGACCTTCTCCTTGACCTTCTCCTTGACCATGACCTTATCCTTGACCTTGACCTTATCCTTGGTCTTGACCTTATCCTTATCCTCGACCTTATCCTTAGTCTTGACCTGATCCTTATCCTTGACCTTATCCTTGACCTTGACCTTATCCTTGACCTTGACCTTATCCTTGGTCTTGACTTTATCCTTATCCTTGACCTTATCCTTTACTCTGACCTTGACCTTGACCTAATATATGATCTTATCCTTGATCTTATCCTTGACCTTGTCCTTAACCTTGTTCTTATCCTCATCCTTATCCTTGACATTGACCTTATCCTTGACACTATCCTTGACCTTGACATTCTCCCTAACCCCTAACCCCGAAACCCTAAACCCTACAACGCATCTTTGTGTCGCAGGACAACCAAGTCCTGCAACCTTGAACCCTAAACCCTGGACATTAAAACGTATCTTTGTGTTGCAGGACAACCGAGTCAGGGTTTGGGACAACTTATCGAGCCTGAGTAGTGAGGACAGTGCTCGTGAAATTGTTCACTCGCATGATTTCAACCGCTACCTCACAGCTTTCAGAGCTGAATGGGATCCTAAGGACCCCACTGAGAACACTTTTGTGATCGGCAGGTGAGAGGGAGGGTTGACCCCATATAAATGATTTGTGTGATCGGCAGGTTAGCTGGGAAATTGTTCAGTCGCATGACTTCAAACGCTACCTCACAGCATTCAGAGCTGAATGGGATCCTAAGGACCCCACTGGGAACACTTTTGTGATTGGCAGGTGAGAGGGAGGGTTGACCCCGTAGAAATGATTTGTGTGATCGGCAGGTTAGCTGTGAAAGTGATCACTCGCATGACTTCAACCACTACCTCACTGCAAAACAAATTACGTTCAGATCAGAAAATGATCTGAAGGAGCCCACTGAGAACACTTTTGTGATCGGCAGGTGAGGGGGAGGGTTGACTCCACAGAAAGTTTTTGTGTGATAGACGTGAAATTGATCACTCGCATCACTTCAACTGCTACCTCACAGCGTTCAGAGAAGGATGGGATCCTGAAGACCCCACTGAGATCACTTTTGTGATTGGCAGGTGTGACAGCAGCTTAACCCAAATATTACTTTTTCAATTTATGTGTGATATGCAGGTGAGGTAACAGCTCAGCCCTACAAAGAACACCTTTGTAAATTGTGCACTCGCTCGACTTCAACCGCTACCTCACTGTACAACATAAAAAGCATTGAGAGCTGAATGGGATCCTAAGGACCCCACTGGGAACACTTTTGTGAGCAGCAGATGAGGGGGAGTGTTGATCCGACAGAAAGTTTGTGTGAAAGACGGTAAATTGTTTACTCGCATGACTTCAACCGCTACCTCACAGTGTTCAGAGCACAATGGAATCAAGGAAGATACTACTAAGCGCGCGCGGCAGCGTGGTGCCGCGCTGCCTTTCTTAGCCCCTCTGCGCGTTTCGCGCAGTTTTTTCAACCCCCTGTGGGCGCAGCGCGCAGTTTTAGCGCTTTTTGCACTAAAAAACGCTGACCAATTTGACGTTTGTGCGCTTTAAGCGCTGACCAATTTGGCAAGAAGTAGTACCCTGCATGGGAGCCTAAAGATCCCACTGAGAACACTTTTGTGGTTGGCAGGTGAGGCGAAAGGTTGACCCCATAGAAAAAGTGGTGTGATCGGCAGATGAGTCAACAGCTCGACCCCACTAAAATAACCTGAAATAGCCTTGAGAACATTTGTGATTGGTAGGTGAGTCAAAAGCTTGAACCCACAGAGAACACTTTTCTGGTTGGCAGGCGAGTCAGCAGCTTGACTACAAAGATAATTGTTTCATTTTGTGTGATCGTCAGGTGAGTCAACAGCTCAAGCCTGCAGCGAACGATGGTAACGAAGGTAAATTTTACACACACACGACTGCATTTATTTATTGGTACGTGAGTCATCAGCTCAACCCTACATAGAACAATTGTAACAATGGGAAATTGACAAATTGTACACTGGCACGACTGTATTTATGTATTGGTAGGTGGATCATAAACTCGACCCCAAAGAGAGCGTTCGTGTGATCGGCAGGTGAGTCGACAGCTCACCCCCACAGAAATAGTTTTGAGACAGCAGCTTGACACCAAAGATAACTTTTTTAACTTTGCATGATCGTCAGGTGAGTCAACAGCTCAACCCTGCAAAGAGCAATGGTTGGGAAATTGTGCACTCACACGACTGTATTTATTTATTGGTACGTGGTTCTAAAGGTCGACCCCGGAGAGAGCATTGGTACCGCTTTTGTACAATCATCTCGCCCTTATGTGGTCCCGCTCTTGTACATTGCCCTTGTGTGCTACTGCTCTTGTACATCGCCATTGTTTGGTACAGCTCTTGTACAATCATAATGCTCAGCCGGGCATGAGTCCAAGCCAAACCAAGCCAACTAAACCGAAACCGGCCTACACCCTTCACCCGCCTCAGGTATATCTCTGAAGATTTCATCAGTCCAAGCCAAGCCAACTGACCTCAAACGATGTGCAACCTGCACCCTCCTCAGGTACATCTCTGAAGATTTCAATGGTCAGGCACTTCACCCAATCGACATCTACAATGCTTCCACAGGAAGGCTGTTGCAGGTAGGTTGGGGGGGTGGGGGTGGGGGTGAGGGTGTGGGGGGGTAGAGTCCTTGCCATCCTTGCCATCATTTCTAACAGAGAGTCACTGTTTTCCTTTTCAGCAAAAAAATCAATGGTCACCCAATGGACATCTAGGTAATGATAACGCCTTGTGGGGCGTGGTGTTAAGGGAGCCCGTCGTACGCGGGTGGGGAGCGGTCTCCTACCTCAACTGGACAAGCTACCATCGCGGTTGACGAGGACTTGCAACGCCAAGAGCGACCAAAGGGGGAGTCGAATCCCCGACTCTTCATTCTCAAAGTGATTTAGTCAACCACTAGACCAATGTATATCACTGAAAGAGGCTATGGACATATACAATGCTTTCACAGGATGGCTGATGCAGGTGGATTTAGGATCCTTGCTAATTTGGGGGTCTCCATTTCCCTTTTATTTGTTGGCTTTGAAGGGTGCATTATGGGTGAGAGGGGCGCCACATGGGTGCAGAAAAGTGTGCCGAAGACCGGGGAGTCGCGAGGAAGTTTTTTTCGGTTACCTACGTCCGAAGTTTTTGTAATCTGCTGCCTTACCCCCCCCCCCCCCCCCCCCCCCCCCCCCCCCCCCCCCCCCCCCCCCCCCCCCCAAGGCCCATATCTCCTTCATAAATTACAATTAGGGGGTCGAAGTAGGGTGTACAGTGATCCTCTCGACGAGCTCTATCCATTTGTGGTCTTACATTTGGGTTTGATCTAAGTTTGACAACATGGTCAAGCAAGCACCCTTTCCTAGCCCTGATTCTGAGCTGAGCCAGCAAGTTTTGGTGTTTCAGAATTTGAAGGTGATGTTAAGCCTAAGTTTCATGCGCGAGTACCCTCATATACCTACGAAGTTTGGGGAGGAAATTTGGAGTCGCTGGTTTGGCCCAACTTTCACACTTGGTGTACTTAGATCCTGTGGAGGTCACTACTCGAGCACCACCTCGACTCATTTACTCGTTCTCGAAAACAAGCGCGGATTCGGAATGCTCTCGTCAAACCAGTTTCGTAGGTATGCTTCACTTCGTCAGATTCCGTCTGGTGAGGAAGTAACGGAGATATTTCCTAAACCGGCTCGACCCATGTACGAGGATCTGCCAGGTCACCAGGTGCCTCGACATGGATCTTGAGGACCGCGCCTCCATATTTGTCGGAAATGACCGCGGATTCGGAAAGATCTCGTCGAGCTTGTTTCGTAGGTCTGCTTAACTTAATCAGAGACCGAGTGCTGAGGAAGTTTTGGCCTCTAACAGTTTTCACCAGAGGAAAATTCTGAAAGCGGCCGGACCCCCCCCCCCCCCCCCCCCCTATTTTTGAGAGGTATTTTTTTATATCAACCCCCTCCCCGACACTTTTTCAACCTTTTTCGATGGTTAAGTGGCTTACAACCCCTTCAGGCCCCATTTCCAACTTTTACACGAGCAACTTTTTAGCACCCCCTGTAAAAATGTACACAATTTATTGAAGGGGGGGGGGGGCTAAATTTCCCTAAAAGCTATAAAAGGCTATAAATGCTAAAAAAAGATATGGAAGCACTAAATTGCTGTCCCTGGAGGAGGCCTATAAAAACGAAGCTAGAAAACCCCACTTTCAGATTTGAAAAAAAGCCCTGCCGAAGACCCCCTAAAAAAGAAGACACCCTGCAGATGGTTTCATCTTCCGTACTCCCGCACAGAGTGACACCAGTTTTTCCCAACCCAATCAACAGCTCTTTCTCTTTTTTTTGTTTTTGCTTTTTTTTAGCATGATTCGCCCACTCACGTCCTGCTCCCCATCTTTCTTGTTAGGAGCTGGTGGACAAGAACTTGACTACAATATCACCGGTGAGTTTAGGGTTCAGGGTTTAGGGAGCTGGTGGACCAGAACTTGACAACAGTATCACCGGTGAGTTTAGGGTTTAGGGTTTAGGGAGCTGGTGGACCAGAACTTGACTACAATATCACCGGTGAGTTTAGGGTTCAGGGTTTAGGGAGCTGGTGGACCAGAACTTGACAACAGTATCACCGGTGAGTTGAAGGTTTAGGGTTTAGGGAGCTGGTGGACCAAAACTTGACAACAATACCACCGGTGAGTGTCCAAGTCCATATCTTGATGGTGATGATGATGATGATGGTGATGATAATGGTGGTGGTGGTGGTGATAATGGTGATGATAATGATAATGGTGGTGGTGGTGATGGTGATGGTGATGATGATGAAGACATTTTTCCTGTTGTCCTACTGGACTCCAAATGTGCCCGCGGCATGACAGAGTCAAGGGGGACTTATGAGCATCACGAACAAACAAAAAGCAAACACAGTGCACCCTATCTGCATATACCAATGTTCTAAATGTGCCTGTGGCTTGACCGAGTCAAGGGGGACTTATGAGCATCACGAACAAACAGAAATTGAAAACATTTTACCCCTATATGCCCTTGCCAGTGTTCCAATTGAGCCCGCAGCTTGACTGAGTCAAGAGGGACTTACGAGCATCACGAACAAACAAAAAACAAACACAGTGCACCCCATCTGCCTATACCAGTGCTGCAGATGTGCAGGCGGCTTGACCGCATCAAGGGGGACTAATGAGCATGAAGAACAGACAAAAAGCAAACACATTGCACCCCATCTGCCCGTACCAGTTTTGCCAATGTGCCCGCGGCTTGACCTCATCAAGGGGGACTAATGAGCATCACGAGCAAACAAAAAGCAAACACAGTGCACCCCATCTGCCCATACCAGTTTTGCCAATATGCCCGCGGCTTTACCGCATCAAGGGGGACTAATGAGCATCAAGAACAGACAAAAAGCAAACACATTGCACCCCATCTGCCCGTACCAGTGTTCCAAATGTGCTTGTGGCTTGACCGAGTCAAGGGGGACTTATGAGCATCACGAACAAACAAAAAGCAAACACAGTGCACCCTATCTGCATATACCAATGTTCTAAATGTGCCTGCTGCTTGACCGAGTCAAGGGGGACTTATAAGCACCAGGATCAAACAAAAAGCAAACACATTGCACCCCATCTGCCCGTACCAGTTTTGTAAATGTGCCTGCGGCTTGTCTGTGTCATGGGGGACTCATGTGCATCACGATCAAACAAAAAGCAAACACAGTGCTCCCCATCTGAATCTACCAGTGTTGCAAATGTACACGTGGCTTGTCCGAGTCAAGGGGGACTTATGAACATCACGAACAAACAAAAAGCGGAAACAGTGTACCTCATCTGCCTATCCCTGTGTTACAAATGAGTTTGTGGCTTGTCCGAGTCAAGGGGGACTTATGAGCATCACGAACAAACAAAAAATGAAACACAGTGCTCCCCATCTGAATCTACCAGTGTTGCAAATGTACACGTGGCTTGTCCGAGTCAAGGGGGACTTATGAACATCACGAACAAACAAAAAGTGAAACACAGTGCTCCCCATCTGAATCTACCAGTGTTGCAAATGTGCCCGTGGCTTGTCCGAGTCAAGGGGGACTTATGAACATCACGAACAAACAAAAAATGGAAACAGTGTACCTCATCTGCCTATCCCTGTGTTACAAATGAGTTTGTGGCTTGTCCGAGTCAAGGGGGACTTATGAGCATCACGAACAAACAAAAAGCAAAGACTGTGTTACCCATCTGCCCATACCAGTGTTGCAAATGTGTGTGTGGCTTGTCTGAGTCAAGGGGGACTTATGAGCATCACAAACAAACAAAAAGTGGAAATAATGCACCCCTATATGCCCATGCCAGTGTTGGGATAGGAGGATGAAGGGGACAGTACTTGTAAATGCGTTTAGAAACATGAAGTTAAATTATAGCAATCCAAACCTCATTCCTGCACACACACACACACCTACAAACACATACCCCATCCCAAAATAAGCAATCCAAACCTCATGCCTGCACACACACACCCACACCTACAACCACCCACCTCAGCCCCAAATAAGCAATTCAAACCTCATGCCTGCACACACAAACACCAACGCCTACAACGACCCACCCCAGCCCGAAATAACCAAGCTGAACCCCACTCCTGCACCCACCCCAGTCGTAAACAAAGCAAAACAAGCTGAACCAAACCAAAATAAACCAATCTGCAACCAAATAGCTGAACCAAAACAAACTAAAACAATCTGAAACAACTTAACTAAACCAGAACGAACTAAAATAATCCGAAACAGCATTACTAAACCAAACAAAACAAAACAAAGGTCAACAAGCCTCACCCTCGACGAGACGTCATCATTAGCGGCAGCTCTCGCTCAATATATGCGTGGGGGCCGGAGGAGGTGGATGATGATGATGAGAGCACGGCTAATGCAAGTGGGGCAGGGGATGCAGCACAAGCAGGTCCCTCTTCAGCAGATGCAAACAAGTCAGCTGACTGGATGAGATCTGCAAACTTTTTGTGAGTCTGACATATATATATATACAATGATTAAATAATATATATAGAATAATAAAATAAAATAATAATAATAAAAACCTGTTGGCTTCTTGAGAGTATGAAGCTGTACTCCTGTTGTACGGAGACATCATAGATCCAGACGGTGCTAGTCGAGTACATACTCAATCACTGTTAGCACAAACATAATTTTCAAAAAGCATCAGAATCAGTCCAACATGGTGGACTTTAGGCTGACCGCACATTGTATCCATGTCAAGTTATGTATGTATGAACGAGGATAACAATGTATGTATGTGCAAGTTAAGTTGAAGTCATTGATTTAAATAGTTTGATGGCATCCCCCCCCCCCCCAACCCAACCCAACCCAACCCAACCCAACCCAACCCAACCCTACCCTACCCAACCCAACCCAACCCAACCCAACCCAACACCCCAACCCAACACCCCAACACCCCCCTCTGCCCCCCCTCTGCCCCCCAACACCCCAAGCCCAACTTGTGTTGCTGCGCTCAGGTTCTTTGATGCTAACCCGGATCCAGCCAAGAATGAGTGGACCAACCAGCGCTTATGGCCCAGTGCGGAATCCCCCCCAACCCCAACCCAACACCCCAGCCCAACACCCCCCTCTGCTCCCCCTCTGCCCCCAAACACCCCATCCCCCCATCCCCAACATGTGTTGCTGCGCTGCTCAGGTTTTTTGATGCCGACCCGGATGCAGCCAAGGAGAAGTGGACCAACCAGCGCTTATTGCTCAGTGCAGACTCTCCCCCCACCCCCAAACCCAACCCCCAAACCCAACACCCCATCTCCCCCCTGTGCCCCCCAATCCCGATCTGTGTTGCTGCGCTCAGGTTCTTTAATGTCAACCCAGATGCAGCAAAGAAGAAGTGGACCAACCAGCGCTTATGGCCCCATTGCGGACTCCCCCCCTAACCCCAACCCCAAACACCCCATCCTCCCCCCCCTTCTGCCCCCCCCCCAACCCCAACCCCCAACCCTCTGCCCCCCATCCCCCCAACCTCAACTTGTGTTGCTGCGCTCAGGTTCTCTGATGCCGACCCAGATACAGCGAAGAACGAGTTGACCAACCAGCGCGTATGGACCAGTGCGGACTTTACCCCCCAGCCCCACCCCCAACACCCCAACCCAATACCCCACCCCCCCAGCTTTAACTTGTATTGCTGCGCTTAGGTTCTTTGATGCTGACCCGGATGCAAAAAATAACAAATGGACCAACCAGCGCTTATGGCCGAGTTCGGAATCCCCCCCAACCCCAACCCAACACCCCATCCCCCCCCCCTCTGCCCCCCCCTCTACCTACCAACCCCCAGCCCCCCATCCCCCCAACCCCAACTTGTGTTGCTGCGCCCAGGTTCTTTGATGCCAACCTGGATGCAGCCAAGAATGAGTGGACCAACCAGCGCTTATGGCCCAGTGCGGAATCCCCCCCCCACCCCAACCCAACACCCCAGCCCAACACCCCCCTCTGCCCCCCCTCTGCCCTCCAACACCCCATCCCCCCATCCCCAACATGTGTTGCTGCGCTGCTCAGCTTCTTTGATGCCAACCCGGATCCAGCCAAGAACGAGTGGACCAACCAGCGCTTATGGCCCAGTGCGGACTCTCCCCCCCACCCCCAACACCCCAATCCAACACCCCATCCCCCCCTCTGTCCCCTCTGTGCCCCTCAACCCCCCATCCCCAACTTTTGTTGCTGCGCTTAGGTTCTTTGATGCCGACCCAGATGCTGCCAAGAAGAAGCGCAAAACTGATGGCAATAGCAAGAATTCCAAGAAAGGAAAGCAGGCTGGGAGTGACAGTGACGACTGAGACTTGTTGGGAGTGACTGAGGCGACTGAGATTGACTGGGGCTGGGGCTGGGAGTGACTGAGACGCCTGAGATTGAAAATTCTTACGCCTTGCCACGGGGTGTGAGGTTGAAGGAACCTTTCCGTTTGCTTGCACTGGGGAAGGTTGCTGTGTGTTTTGCTTCCGCAGACCGCTACTGCGCCTGAGCTCGGTCTACTGCTCGACAGCACGGATGAAAGTTCTCGGCCTCTTTTAAGGTGGCAGGTCAGAAATTGTTGACCTAGCAACTGTCAGTGTGAACTACTAGGACACGAACTCCCCCGTTTCCCTCCCGGATCAGGCATTATTGTCAGCGTGAACGACACGAGTGCATCATTGGTATCTGATCAGATGCCAATGATGCACTCGTGTCCTAGTAGTTCACGCTGACAGCAACGGGTTTGAAGACCCGACCTGTCAGTCAAAGCTGGTACTAATGTACCAACCAAGCCTGAGCTATTTTAAAAATACTAGCATCTGAGCCCGTCGTACCGACGGGAAGACCCCCGGGGCCACGTCAGCGACAGGTCTCGGAAAATCGAGATCCGAGACTCGCTGCCACCTGGGTGACAGGTCAGCGAGATATGAAACCAAAAGCCCAACTGCCTGGGCCAAAGGGACTGAACACGCGCCGGGCACGCGCTAAACCCCAGACAACCTACTACATGGAACTATTATAAATAGGTCAGTCAGTTAGGGTGGCAGGTTGACCTAGCAACGGGCTCGAAGACCCGACCTGTCAGTCAAAGCTGTTACTAATGTACCAACCAAGCCTGAGCTGTTTTAAGAATATCATCGGTAAAGGAAATGATAACGCCTGGTGGGGCGTGGTGTTAAGGGAGCCCGTCGTACGCGGGTGGGGAGCGGTCTCCTACCTCAACTGGACAAGCTACCATCGCGGTTGACGAAGACGCCCTGCAACGCCAAGAGCGAATCTCATCGGTAGAGAGCCCAGTGACTGAAGGTCAGTTACACCAAGGGACCCGCATATCATATGATGTTGACCGAAGGCGAGTTTGATATCATATGATATCATACAAATCGCATCACATGATAGCGTATATAAATGGTATCTAGTCAGTCTGCCGGCATCATATGATATCGTATGATATCATATTGCCGTTCCCTAATACCTTTAAACATTTACATTTTTTGTTACTCCTACATCCACATTTATATCAAGTTCCTGTTTTCTGGTTTTGGCAAGTAGGGGACTTGCCTGGCAAGCGGGGGACGAGCAGCAGCTTCTTGGCAGTTCCCTAAGCCAACCACTGGGCCAGGCCCCAAGAGGTCAACAGTACAGGTACTACGGTTTTTGCAAGCAGGGAGTGACAGTGATGACTTAGACACAAAGGTTGCTTGCAGTCCATAGCTTATCTTTTCAGGTACGAGTAGCAGCTTCTAGGCAGCTCCCCTGACTGGCTAGTCAGCCAAACCTGATGCATCCCCGTGCACCTTGAAGCTTACAAAAACGTGATACCTGTAATGTTGACATCTTGGGGCCTGGCCTAGTGGTTGGCTCAGGGAATTGGCAAAAAGCTTCTTGTAAAGCAGGCTGTGGTGCCTGTAGATAGATGGCGGGGGTAAGTGGTGGAAGTGGACATTAAGGAGGCATCAGAACTTGTAGCTGGTCATTTTGAATGAAGCTGAAAAGGTAAGTCCTAGGAGCGTCGCAAGCAATACGAAAAGATGGTGGAGAGTGATGGCTTTCAGAGCAACAGGAAGCACCAGAATCGAGTGCAGAGGACTGAAGCGAGGGTTTACGTTAAGGGCTAGGGGGCAGTTAGGGCCAGGATTTCGTGCCGACAACATGACAAACCAAAAGTGCCCCTAGTCTTTTGTAGGAGTGTCAATGCCATTCTAGCTGAATCCTCGGTGTCGCTGGTTCGTGTCGGGAGACCCACCTCCTGGGGTGAAAATCCTTTCACAACCTTTCACAACTAAAAACAAAAAAAGACAACTGCAGAGGCCCCTGGTTAACAAGGTGACAATGGGGGCTTTCGTCCCCGAGAAGCCAACCAACCAACCAACCAACCTTAAACAACCCCAAACGACCAACCTAACAGCAGTCACAACGGGAGAGGGTTTTGCGTTGCAGACACAGCTTCAGTGGGTTGGTTGGGTCTAAGGAGGCGGGCTATGTGTTGGTTGCGGGAATGCGGGTCGGTTGTGTATCATAACGCAGGCTATGCTGGTTTGGTTGCGTCTTAGGACGCAGGTTATGAAACTGGTTGCGTCTTGCGGGTCGTTTGTGTATCATGATGCAGGCTGTAAAATGTGTAGCGTCTCAGGACGCAGAGCTGGGGGTCCTTCTGAACAATCCTGAGTGACAGTGATGACTAGGACTTCAAGCTTGCCTGCAGTGTAATGTTTAATTTATGGGGTGCGCATAGCATTGGGTGTGCACCGCTGGACCAATAAAACCAAGTTTAAGTTCACGTTTAAACTGTCTAATCTGTTTAGTGTGCTCCAGGGTAATTCAAAGCGCGCTTTTGCGCTTCTGAGCGCTGACTTTTTGACCTCCACTACGCTTTAAGCGCAGTTTTTTGAAACCCCTTGTGGGTGCTGCAAGCAATTTTGCACTACAAAGCGCAGTTTTTTAGTTTTCAAGTGCGCTAAAGCGTTGGCCATTTGAAGTACCCTGGTGTGCTCCCACCCTGGTTTCTGTTACTGAAACCATCTGGGGGGGGGAATTGGAAGACGGTGAGCAGCCCAGAGTTGGCTGAAAAACATGTAACAATCCAATCCAATCGTGTGGCCATTTTTGAGCCACCACACTATAGGAAGGCAACAATCATGGGATCGAATACACGCTTAACATTTACGTTTACATTAGATAGTCTGAGGCAGGTCATGGTTAACCTAACTTCCGGGGGTGGGTGGGTGGGTGGGGGGTCTTCCAACCGTTCCTCAAACACTAAGCGAACGATACAGTATGTGTGTGTTTTTACAGTCTAGCAGGTAAGGCGTGCCCAAATAGGCTAAATAGACCTGCCCAACCTTAATATTGGGAAGAGCTGTACACAACACAAGCACTCGTGATCTGAACTCCAACAAATTGTACACGGCGGGGGCCTGGAGTTTGGGCCTGGAGTGCTATGTAGCTGCTGAAAGAGTGTGGCGTAGCCCAATGCACGACGCAGGGAGCTGCCTATAAGCTTCAAAGAAAAGTGTGGCGGGCCCCAGTGCCTGACTCAGGGAGCTGCCTAGAAGCTGCTAAGAAAAGTGTGGCGGACTCCAGTGCCTGACTCAGGGAGCTGCCTAGAAGCTGCTAAGAAAAAGTGCGACGGCCCCCAGTGCCTGACTCAGGTAGCTGCCTAGAAGCTGCTAAGAAAAGGCAAAAAGAAAAAAACCTGATTACACCCTTGAACAAGATTCCTCTTAGATGATGATGTACCGCAACATGATGATGATGTACTG
Organism: Chlamydomonas sp. ICE-L; assembly: GCA_013435795.1. Taxonomy (NCBI): domain Eukaryota; kingdom Viridiplantae; phylum Chlorophyta; class Chlorophyceae; order Chlamydomonadales; family Chlamydomonadaceae; genus Chlamydomonas; species Chlamydomonas sp. ICE-L. The sequence goes on from JACBWV010000552.1 coordinate 12,703,265, forward strand.
CATGCAGCTAGCTGGCAGATTCCACACAGCTTCACTTGTCGCCACCTATATTTCTCAATCCAGATCAAAATGCTATACACGAGAAATTTCCATCCAGCTCAGCATGATCTATCTCAGGTGATGATCTGAGGTGATGATCTCAGGTGATCTATATCTCAGGTGATGATCTGAGGTAATGATCTCAAGTGATCTATCTCAGGTGATGAGGTCGAAGACCCCACCCAGCTTTACATGTCACCCTCAGCACGATTCCATCCAGTATGATGTAATGAGACCATGCAACAGAATGCAGCTCCTCCATGCAGCCGGGTCACCAGCACTATGCCTGGTGACAGTGCTGCCACTCAGTCGCTCGCCTATTCCTCCATGTAGTCACCAGCGCCTTGCCTGACGACATGGCTGCGGACCCTGGACCTGGGGGGGGGAGCCTGGGACCTTGGGGGGGACGACCTTGAGGCGGGTGCTCGATCGCTATCCCTGCGCAGAGGACAGCATGTAGGGTATTAAGAATCAAATAATGCTGGAAGAGAGTGTTAATACAAACAATCCTGACATCGAGGGTGTGTGTGCACCTCTACGCAGATGACAGCGTGTAAGGGTTTATGAATTAAACACAGGCTGGAAGAGAGTGTGAATACAAACAATTACCCCAACCACCCCCACCCCCAAACACAGAAAGACACACAGCCTCACACCCTTCCCCCCCTGACATCGAGGGTGTGTGAGCACCTCCGCTCAGAGGACAGCGTGTAGAGGTTATTGAATCAAATACATGCTGGAAGAGAATGTAAATACCCCCCCCCCCCCCCCCCCCCCCCCCCACACACACACACCTACACACAAACACACAATCCCCCCTCCCCAAACACAGAAAGACACACAGCCTCACACCCTTCCCCCCCTGACATGGAGGGTGTGTGTGCACCTCTGCGCAGAGCACAGCTTGTAGGGGTAAATGAATCAAATACATGCTGGAAGAGAATTTAAATACCCCCCCCCCCCCACACACACACACACCTACACACAATCCCCCCTCCCCAAAGACAGAAAGACACACAGCCCCACACCCCTCCCCCCCTGACATAGACGGTGTGTTTGCACCTCTGCGCAGAAGACAGCATGTAGGGTTTTAAGAATCAAATACATGTTGAGGGAGAGTGCAAATAAATACAATCACTACCCTCCCCCCCCCCCCCCCCCCCCCCCCAATCAACCACGTGTGTTTTAAACCGCGCAATTCATATCTATTTGAATCATGGAACTCATGTGTGTTATATTTGAGTCCTGGAACTCGTGTGTGTTTTAAACCACGGAACTGAGTTGTGTTTTTTTGTTCACGGAACTCGTGTGTTAAAACCCACGGAACTCAGTTGTGTTTTTTTGTTCGCGGAACTCGTGTGTGTTCTAAACCACGGAACTCAGTTGTGTTTTTTTGTTCGCGGAACTCGTGTGCAATAAACCACGGAACTCAGTTATATTTCAAGCATGAAACTTGTGTGTATTTTAGACCACCGAACTCATGTATGTTTTAAACCATGCAACTCATGTGTGTTTTAAACCACCGAACTCCGCTGTATTTCAAGCATGAAACTTACCGAGTGGCTTGAACAAAAGCCCTGCTACTTCCACTTCCATTGCTGCCTCTCTCAGGCGCCGACCTTGACCCCTCATGAGACGCAGCTGTTACCCTGAATGCAGACAGTTGAGCACGTGTCGTGAGAAGGTAGCTGTGGTGGTGGCAGTGATGGAAGTGATTTTGGATGGAACATGCAGGTGTGTGTGTGTGCGTGTGCGAGCCACGTGAATTTCTACAGCCTACCTGTGGTGCTGTCCTTGATCTCTCACGAGATGCAGCTGTGATACTGAACGTGGACAGTTGAACACGTGTCGTGAGAAGGTAGCGGTGGCGGTGGCAGTGATGGAAGTGATTTTGGATGTAACATGCAGGTGTGTGTGTGTGTGTGTGTGTGTGTGTGTGCGTGGATCTCTACTGCCTCCCTGAGGTACTGACCTTGATCCCTCATGCGATGTTGTTGTTACCCTGAATGCAGACAGTTGAGCACGTGTCGTGAGAAGGTGATGGTGATGGTGATGGAAGTAATTTTGGATGGTACATGCACGTGTGCGTGTGTGTGTGCGTGAATCTCTACTGCCTCCCTGAGGCACTGCCCTTGATCCCTCATGAGAGGCAGCTGTGACCCTGAACGTGGACAGTTGAACACCAGCCCCAGCCTTACCTTCAATATCCTCTCCTGCCCCTAGAGAATCTACTGCCTCCTGTACCAGCATTCTTGCCAAACGTTGCATGAAGGAGTCCCTACCGCCTGGATGGTGACACTTACTAATACAGCCGTGGTGACTTTCCCCAGGTGCTGCGTACGGGAGGGTCGTCTTAACACCACGCCCCTCCAGGCGTTATATTTTTTTCTTCTCCTGCCCCTGCCCCAGCCTTACCTGATGCCCGAGCTAAGCGTGGCGATCGGCTTCTCTGCCAGTTCAATTTTCAATTTCTTGCCGTCTAGTTGCACATTGTTGTATTGCTTGATTGCCTCTCGCGCATCGTCAGCGTTCCTGAACACCACCTCAGCTTGGCCGATCCATCGTTCACTGGAAAAGGGCACAAGGAAGCAAGCATGCTTTAGAGTATGAGCATAATACTGTATACAACCTCTACCATCATCGCCATCATCACCATCATACACATTCTTATATAATGTAAGCATAGCTGTGGAATATCTACATGTTCCTGAACACCACCTTAGCTTGGCTGGTCCATCGGTCACTGAGAAAGGGGCACAAGGAAGCAAGCATGTTTTGGAGTATGAGCATAATACTATATACAGCCTATACCATCATCGCCATCATATATCATCATCACCATCATACACATTCTGATACAATGTAAGCATAGCTGTGGTATATCTACAAGTTCCTGAACACCACCTTAGCTTGGCTGGTCCATCGGTCACTGAGACAGGGGCACAAGGAAGCAAGCATGCTTTAGATTATGAGCATAAAACTATATACATCATATACCATCATCACCATCATACATCATATACCACCATCACCATCATATATCATATACCATCTGCACCATCATACATCATATACCATCAACACCATCATTCACCATATACATTCTTGTACAATAGCCTCTTTCAGTGATTTACAATGGTCTAGTGGTAGACCAGGTCGCCTAAGAATTAAGAGTCGGGGGTTCGACTCCCCCTTCGGTCGCTCTCGACGTTGCAGGTCGTCGTCAACCGCGATGGTAGCTTGTCCAGTTGAGGTTGGAGACCGCTCCCCACCCGTGTACGACGGGCTCCCTTAACACCACGCCCCACCAGGCGTTATCATTACCTTTTTCTTGTACAATGAAAGCATATCTGCTGTATTTTGTATTCACTCCAACGGCTCCATTGAAACCATGGAATAGTGTACCCGTATATTCTGCATGCATATTCACGAAAGAAAACAAAACGGTACACCACGCACACTCATGTACAATGATCGGCAATATGATATCATGTCATCATATGATGCCGGCGATCTGACTAGGTAACTTTGGCCTGGGGCACCATATCATATGACATCATACTCGTCTTTGGTCAACATTATATGATTTGCCGTTCCCTATTCATATACATTGAAAGCAAAGCTATTGCATTATTTAATTAGTCAAGCCAACTGCCCCATTGCAACCAAGGAGTGGTGAGCCCGTATTTTCCAAGGAGTGTTGAGCTTGTATTTTCCAAGGAGTGGTGAGCCCGTATTTTCCGCATGCACATCCACAAAATAAAACAAAACGGTATTATCATTTACATTATTTTTCTATGAAAGCGTAGCTTTTGAAATGTATTCAATTCGATTGCTCCATAGTAACTATGGAGTGGTGCACCCGAGGGGGGGGCAGGAATAAAGTTGGCTGACCGCACGTTCAGAAGTTGTTATTTTGACCCCCGGGGACCCCCCCCCCCCCCCTCCCCCTCTTTGAGACCTCATATCTAGACACCCAGACAGTATTACATAGTGAAAGGGGGGTCCATGAGCATCATCTCGGCAAGGCCTTTCCAACCATACAACCAAAATTTATAAATATCAAGTTTGGACAAAGTTATTTAGATTTTAGTATTTTTACTACTTTCTTGGGCGCTCAGCAGTCGTCCGCGCCCTAGGAGGAGATCACTAAAATCGACTGAAGGAGTTATTTATCTGTTTTTTTATCTTTATCATCATCATTATCATGGCTTGATCTACTCAACTTGTATTCTGGAGCCTGATGGTCGGCTCGGGTGGTGTGTGTGTTTTGGGGTGGGGGGGTGGGGGGGAGGGGGGGGAAGGTGTGTGTGTGTGTGTGGGGGGGGGGGCTCGAGTGATCGACCCCAGGCTCGACTGCTTTAGGAACTTCGTACGGTAGGGGACCGGAATTCAGAACGCGTTGCGCGCGCGCCTTTTTCCGCCCAACTGCCGCTCGTTCCAAGCTGGACGCGAAGGTCTGAGTGACGTCCAGCCTGGATGTACTTTCCAGGAGATTCACCAATTACACCCTTGGTGTCACTAACTAACGGCTTCAGATTTGTACTCCTCTCGTTGAGACCTTCTCAATGGTGTACGTCACGCTCAAAAATTCGCACTGGCAAGAAAGTTACACGAGGTACAAATAAAATTGGGAAAACGGTCGGACCCCCCCCCCCCCCCCCCCCCCCCCCCCCTCGTATCTCGGCCGCCCGTGGGTGTATCGACATGATTTTTTTTATCGACTATCGCTCGCGGTTCTCTATCCATATCGAACGTGCGGTACGAAATATTTTTCCTTGCCCCCCCCTCGGGTGCACCATATATTCCAAATGTAAATTAAAAATGAATTTTCACCAGTGCTTCACTTTTGGACTACTCATGGCAGCTTCCCGCCAGCTCCAATAACCAGCCACTGGGCCAAACCCAATGATTGAAGCTGCTCTACAATGCTTGTCATATCAGCTTTCAGATAAGCTAGTTAGCTTTGGGTTTGGCTCAAGGACAGGGAAAGGGAGCTGCCTAGAAGCTGCTACGCATATCCCAAAAAATAAACAGTGATATTCACGATTGTACGGGGACCAGCGCATCTACCAGTGATTCTTGTAAGAAGCCCCTCCTGCTAATGATAATAATAATAATAATAACAATAACAACAATAATAATAAAACAAAAGATTACGCCTCAAGGGCGTGTTTTTAAGGGGACCCTCCTGTACGCCGCTCCTGGTCATACATCAATGGTCTATATAAGTCAAGGTTTGGCAAGTCTCTTTAGCCTAGTAGGCTACCCCTGGACTGAACCAGACATACATCCATACCAGAGACTTGCCTATATTTGAATGCTGCTCTGTCACCATAAAAACTGATACAGAGCCTGATTTGAATGTAACCCACTCTTTATCATCAACAAATCAATGATCCGGTTTATTATTCGAATGTTACCCACTCTTTATCATAAATTAATTTATGACATGGTGCCTCATTTGAATGATACCCACTCTTTATAATAGATGAATAAATGATACCGTGCCTGATTTGAATGTTACCCACTCTTTATCATAAACAAATCAATGATGCGGTGCCTTATTTGACTGTTACCCTCTCTTCGTCATAAACAAATAGATGATACAGTGCATCATTAGAATGTTACCCACTCTTTGTCCTAAATAAATCAATGATCTGGTGCCTCATTTGAATGTTACCCGCTCTGTATCATACATGATTACACGAATAAATGAAACGGTGCTATATTTGAATATTAACCACTCTGTATCATAAACAAATCAATGATGCAGTGCCTTATCTGAATGTTACCCAATCTTCATCATAAATCATGTGGTGCCTCATTTGTAGGGTTGGGCCGACATATAAACGTATATTATACGTTTATTCGTTTATACGTATAAATACGCTGTATAGTTTTTCTCAAATCGATCTTATATACGTCGTATACAAAACTTATAGTCTGTACTTCGAGATGTACAGCACACGTCCCGGCACTTAACTTTCTTGGTTTTCATTATATTTTAGATTTAGATAGCTCATTGAAAAGCTTTTGATCTCCTCTATCACAATATGCAATAAAATCACCGTTCACATGCACAATTTTAAAAACATTGGGCCTAAAGGTTGATCTAGATAGCCAGGTTGGCACACATATCAGAGCGCCACCTAGCCTTCCATTCCACAAGCTGTGCTCATAAGTGGGCTTGAAGGATTGATGGCGCAAGCCTAGTGCAGTGTGAACATGGACAATATTGCAATACCGTTATGTACTCATATTATTATACACTTATACAGTTCTATAACAGACCAACTGGCATTTAATGGCTTCCTTAGATTGGAACCGCCGCACTTCTTGGCCGACGCGTTTTCTGGTCGTGATTTCTTTTCTGAGATTTGGACAACCTAAACTTGCCAGATTATTTTTCTGAGAGTTGATATGTGATGCCAATGAATTAGCTACGCGGCAATACCTTCAACCCCATGTATAAGTATTTTCTCAAGAAGTGCCTAATTCTTGTATACGTTTTTATACGGTTATATGCATACGTTTATACGGCTTATAAAAATAAAAATATACGTTTGCTTCCCAATCCTACTCTTTTGAATGTTACTCACTCTTCATCATAAATGAATAAATGATACGGTGCCTTATTGGTATGTTACCCACTATTTATCATACATGAATAAATCATACAGCGCCTCATTTGAATGTTACATTCTCTTGATCATAAATGAATAAATCATACGGCGCCTCATTTTAATGTTACTAACTCTTAATCATAAACAAACAAATCGATGATGCGGTACCTTATTTGAATGTTACCCACTCTTTATCATACAAATAAATGATACGGTGCTGTATTTGAATGTTACCCACTCTTTATCATACAAATAAATGATACGGTGCTGTATTTGAATGTTACCCACTCTTTATCATACAAATAAATGATACGGTGCTGTATTTGAATGTTACCCACTCTTTATCATACAAATAAATGATACGGTGCTGTATTTGAATGTTACTCACTCTTTATCAAAAATGAGGCGGTGCCTCATGAGGGGTCCCGAAGTGGTAAAGAGCTCCTGTGCATCCAAAACAAGTGGTGTGAGATTGTTGTGTGTGTTCAAAGTGAGTATGCGTGAGTGTGTGTGTCTGCCTGCTTCCCTGCGTGTGCACCCATCTGCCTGCTTGCCTGCGCGTGCATCCATCTGTCTATAAGTTAGTTCATCTGCTTGTCTGTCTTCCCATATATCTGTTACTCTGTTAGTCTATTAGTCTTTCCATATATCTACTCTCTCGATATACTCTGTCTTTTCATATGTATATCTATGTATACATACTCTGTCCATCCAGATATCTAGATATACTTACTCAGTCTTTCCGTACATCTACTCTATATTTATATCTACTCTGTTGGTCTTTCCATACATCTATTACATTGTTAGGCTGTTAGTCTGACCGTCAATCTATTTTCTGCCTGTCTGTCTGCCTATGTGCCCAGCTGTATTGGTGGTGGACTCTTGGTGGTGTGCATGGTGGTGTGTTGTGGGTTGTGTGTTCTGTAGGGTTGTAAACATCGTACTGGCCCCCAATATTATCAGGCAACATATCATACAATATATTGTACCATATATCATGTGATAGCGTTGATATATCTGTACGATTTATCTTTACCATGTATCTGTACGATCTATCTGTACTCTCTCTCTCTCTCTCTATATATATATATATATATATATATATATATATATATATATTTATATATACGATATCGTACTTGACAACCCTGGTATTGTTTAAGCAAGGTGGAGTGGTGGTGGTTGGGGAATAGGTCGCTTGAGTGACACCTAGCAGAGAATTGATCAACTGACGTTAGTGAACCCTGTTGCTACGTGGCTGTTGTTACCATGAACCCTGATCAACTGACTTTTGTAAACCCTGTTGCTGCATTGCTGTTGTTACCATGAACCCTGATCAACTGCCGTTTGTAAACCCTGTTGCTGCATTGCTGTTGTTACCATGAACCCTGATCAACTGACGTTTGTAAATCATGTTGCTACATGGCTGTTGTCACCATGAACCCTGATCAACTGCAATTGTAAACCCTGTTGCTGCATGGCTGTTGTTACCACGAACCATTTCTATATGCATCTCACCTGGATGTCATCTACAGAAACGTTTGCTGCCAGGTTGGAGATGAACCTGCAATCGTGTGGGTGGTGTGGTGGTGAGGTAATGAGTGGTGGTGTGGTGGTGATGTGTGGGTGGTGTGGTGGTGAGGTAGTGGGTGACGGAAGTTGTTGAGTGCAAGGCTGGAGGAGGCATTTTCTGCCAGGTTGGTGGTGGTGAGTGGTGGTGGTGAGGTGAGATATTGAGTGGTGGTGTGGTGGTGATGTGTGGGTGGTGGTGAGGTAGTGGGTGATGGAAGTTGTTGGAATGCAAGGCACAAGGAGGCCAGGCCATTTCTGCCAGGTTGTTGGTGGTGAGGTAGTGAGTGGTGGTGTGGTGGTGATGAGTGAGTGGTGATGTGTGGTGTTGTTGTTGTGGTGAGGTAGTGGATGATGGAAGTTGTTGAGTGCAAGGCACACGGAGGCATTTTCTGCCAGGTTGTTGGTGGTGAGGTATTGAGGCAGTGAGTTTTGGTGTGGTGGTGTGGTGGTGATGTGTGGGTGGTGGTGGTGTGGTGGTGGTGTGGTGAGGTAGTGGGTGATGGAAGTTGTTGAGTGCAAGGTACAAAGAGGCATTTCCTGCCAGGGTAGTGGTGGTGAGGTATTGAGGCAGTGAGTTTTGGTGTGGTGGTGTGGTGGTCATGTGTGGGTGGTGGTGGTGTGGTGGTGGTGTGGTGAGGTAGTGGGTGATGGAAGTTGTTGAGTGCAAGGCACAAGGAGGCATTTCCTGCCAGGTTATTGGTGGTGAGGTAGTGAGGCAGTGGTTGGTGGTGTGGTGGTGATGTGTGAGAGGTGGTGTGGTGGTGAGGTAGTGAGGGATGGAAGTTTTTTTTGTGTGGTTGGTGGGTAGTGGTTGGTGGTTGTGCGTGGTGTGTTGGACAAATACCATTTCCGAGGTGCGCAGTAGTACCTGGTTTGTGGTGCAAGGCACAAGGAGGCAATTTCTGCATGCATGTCAGGAAATTTTAGCATGCATGCATACATGGGGAACTACACACACACACATGCACAAAAAATCTGCTATGAAAACACCAAAACAAACTCAGCAGGCGAGGTTACAGTACCTTAACAGTGCAGTACAGGTGAGATGTGCAAGGGCAATAAGTAAGCTAAGTGGACTGCACAAACTTTCTTTCAGCAGGGAAGCTTGCGGTACCCATAGTGCAGTACAGCTGAGATGTGCGCAGACTTTAAGTAAGCCAAGCGTACTACAGCTGACTTACAGTTTGGTTCCAAGCTCAGGTGCTGGCTGCCTGCGGATAGGCTGTCGGTCCCGGGTGTCATACATGTCGTGTGCCCACTGGGAATCGGAGTTCCCGCGATGAGGAGGAGCTACCCGGCTCCTGAACGCAGCTGCAACTCCCATGTCAAAACGGTTGCCCTGCGGGGGGACGATTTTGTTGGGCTCAGTGTTTTCCTTTTCTGCTTTTCTAGGAAACTCCCCTGACTGGCTCGGTGCTTCTCTTTTCTGCTTTTATAGGCAGCTCCCCTAACTGGCTCTTCGGCAAAACCTGACACAACCTCAAGCACCTTGATGTTGTCATAATCAGCTGGCCAGAAGCGCTGAAATAGGTCAGTGCAGCCCAGTGGCCAGCTCTAGGAGCTGTCTAGAAGCAGCGATGACAAGCTGAAAAACCCTGCTTGGGCTGCCTCTGAGAGATATGTAGCATAGCCTTATAGGCTGAGAGAGGAACTGCAGCCTTGAAGACTGGAGCCATGTGACCAAGTTGATGTTGTTGGGAGATGTATGTATGTATGTATGTATGTATGTATGTATGTATGTATGTATGTATGTATGTTGAGGGTTGGGCCAACTAGGCTAAAGGGACTTGCCAAACCGTGATAGGAAGGGCTTAAAAAGAAAAAGCATCGATGAACTGAACCACAAACAATATTTTTATGCATTGAGGGAGATATGGGAGCCCAGGACTCAAGTGTTCAAGTATTTCAACCTGATCTACTAGGATTTTTGCAGATGACGTACGGACACCCATATTCAAGATATTTGGCAATATCCTTGTGGATAGTGATTTTTGCAGAGGGCAACATTCTTGTGGGTTGCGATTTTGGCAGATGACATATGGACACCCATATTCAAGATATTGGGCAACAGTCTTGTGGATAGTGATTTTTGCAGAGGGCAACATTCTTGTGGGTTGCGATTTTTGCAGATGACATATGGACACCCATATTTAAGATATTGGGCAACAGTCTTGTGGATTGTGCTTTTTGCATAGGGCAAAATTCCTGATGATTGCGATTTTGGCAGATGACAAATGGACACCCATATTCAAGATATTGGGCAACATTCTTGTGGCTTGTGACTTTTGAAGTGGGCAACATTCTTGTGGGTTGCGATTTTTGCAGATGACATAAGGACACCCATATTTAAGATATTGGGCAACGTTCTTATGGATTGTGATTTTTGCAGTGGGCAACATTCTTGCGGGCTATGATTTAAGCAGATGAGATATAGATACATTGGGGCCACTTTTTCGCCGATGTAAATTGGAACCAGAATAATAGATATCCCTGAAACTACATCAAACTTCTCTTCGTTAAGTTTTAGTAGTTATTTCGGGTACAGCCATATTCAAGATATCTGGCAACATTCTTGTGGGATATTCATTGATGAGTTGTGGGTGACTATGTTCTAGTTATCTGACTATAATAATTTAGGTTTGTATTGTTGGAAGTTATGAAGGACTTAATAGGAATTCGTGTAATATTGTTGCAAGGCATAAAGGTATTTGAGCAATTTAATTTAGTTGTGATTTCTAGTTAGATAGTTTTGATGGTTAGATAGTTACGATAGTAATGGTGGTAACGATAGTTATGATTTCTACAGCCTGATCCTTCAGGTTGTACCTACGAATCACAGTGCTTGGGACATTTTAGTGGGGCATTCATCTTTTGGGATGTTTAGAGTATGATTCTTATTGGTTGGGATTTGAGTATTGTTGAGGATTTGTGGATTTGAAGATAAGTAAAGGATTTGAGTCGAGTTGAGGCAAGATGCATGTGTGGCAGATCGCTGCATGTGGCAGAAGAGCTCAAGTTATGCATTTTAGATCGTCCAATAGCAAAAATCTAACCGCAGGTGTAGTGATTTGAGTTCAAGTGTCCCACATTCAAACGGGCAGGCTGATCAGCGCTTGCCATGACACCACAGGTTCAGCCGTGACATTGCCAAGCAGCCCCCACCTTCAGGTTATGGCTATACAAATTTGCACATCATGGCTAACTCTGCATGTTAGTCGAATCATTGCTAAGGATGATAATGATGATGGTCTTCACATTTTTCCTGGTGCCCTATTGGACTCCAAATGTGTCTGCTGGATATGCTGATGCAAGGAATCTAAGCCATTCCTACCTTAGGCAAGGCCCCTGCGTACTGTGGTCCGCCACTGCCTCCCCTTCCCTTTGTAATGGCTCCGCCCTGCACTCCGATTCTGTTCATTATTCCACCACCGCCACCACGAGGCACAGGCATTGGAGGGGGCATGTGCATTGGCATTGGCATGTGCACGGGTACATGTTGGTAGATAACCCTTGGCGCCTGCTGCTGCTTCTGCTGCTGCTGTTGCCTCATCTGCTTTGGCTGTTTTGGTGCCTGCTGCTGCTTTTGCTGCCTCTGTTGCTGCTGCTGCTGCGGCTGCTCTGGAGCTCCTCCCCCACGTCCCCTCTTGTTTCTCTTCTTTCCAGCAGCAGCAGCAGTGGCCTTGGTGACGATGTTGGCCTTGCGTGCACCTGCAACTCGAATTCCTTTCTTGGGTGACGCTGCAGCTTTGGAAGCGACCCTCTTTCTCCTTGCTTCAGATCCCTTGCCCTTCACAGTCTGGAACTTGCTCCGATTCTGTCACAAGGTATCTTGGTAAGAAACAGAACCATCATCAAGACGCGATACCTCTCCGAATCCAATTTCAAATGCGCACCATTTCAATCAGCTTGTCCAGCGGCATCGCCAACTGGGCCTCGCCCGTCATGTTCTTGCCCACCATCTCTAATCAACAGCGAAGCAAACAGGTGAAACGCAGATGCCGATGATGCGAAATACAGAGAGGCGCTAGGAAGGCGAGGTATCAGATCTCGCAAGAAACACGATCGTCGAATATCAAAGGATAGGCCATGCTGGAACAAAAATTTCGACAATATTTCCAGTACAAGCTACTAGCTACCAGTACGGTCGAGTACGGTTTCGAAGGTTCAGCTAGGGCACCATCATATCAGATCCATGCAGCGTTTTCCTTGGCCACGCTCGGCAACCGGAATTTCCGTTCCCCAGCTCCCACACAACTAGTCCCACGTTGATCCATTGATACCACCGCCCTCGCCAGGCCTGCTGTATTCCGCCTTCGCCTCTTGTCATCACCCAACTCGGTGTTCATCTCTTTCATGCTGCGTTTAAGTAGCGACACCCCTTCGCGTTTTCGTCACTCATAATTTCGACCCCGCCCTCGTGCATTTTCCCACTTCAGTACTTTCTTTCTATCTAGCTACATCAACCAATGCAAAAAGCAAGACCCTGGACAGCCCCTCTGGTGTAACATACCCCACTGGCATAAATAACCACTTAGGCAGTTCCCACAGCTGCCTCATAGACAATCGGGCCCCATAGAAGTTGGTCCAATTGGACAACCCCTGTCACTCCACCTCGGGAAAGTTAGGCTAGCATATCTCACGACTCCTGTCAAGGCTAATTGCTCCAGCATCAAGCAGTCAAGCAAGTAAGTAGGGGAAAAGGAGATGGCACACGTGTGGCACTGGCTTCAGGTCAGCTCGCATCCAAGGACTGTGTAACTGTGTTGGACGGTTTAATCACACGTTCTCTCCTCCAGGGGTGAAGTTTTTTTCACTCAGAGTATAACTCGCACACTCACACACAATCACAAATGGTCACACTCACAGTCACACACACAGCCACACATATGGCCACACTCGTGGACACACATGGTCACACACATGGTCACACACACAGTCACAGACACAGATACAGACACATGGTCACACACACAGTCACAGACACATGGTCACACACATAATCACACGAACAATCACACAAACAGTCACACACAGAGCCACCTGCAATGTCTCCCCCCACCCCCTTCAACAAGCCTTGCATCCTTCCACTCATAATTTAACAAAGTCCCGGAATGATAGCCCCCCCCCCCCCCCCCCCCCCCCCCCCCCCCCTCCTAGTTTGAGGGGCCAGCCCGTTTGCTTTCACTGGTGGTTGGCCCCAGTGAAAGCAAATGGGCTGGCCCCTCAACCTCACGCCTCATAATAATGCATAATATTTATTTATTTATTAGTTAAGTCACCACAGCGATCCAGCCTATCGCTCCATTAAATTATCCACCCACCTTCGCAAAGAAGCCCGGATACCTTGCAGGCCTGCCACGGTCTTTCACATCACCTGAAACCCCGGTTCAATACACAAATCCATGTTTTCCAAATTTCAAAATAAATTTCATGCAGGCTGTAGCTTCAGCTACAGTGCAACTGCGTAATTTCCTCTACGAATGTCACATTGTGAACCTTGAGTGACTTAGAGTGACGCAGAACTCAAAAGCAGCAAGATGAGGGCGAGCAAGTATGGGGAGCTGCCCACCGCTGATGATGGGGCAGAGATGCTGGGAAGTGCTTCAGCTTCTGGCCAGCTTCCTAGCAATGATGATGGGGCAGATATGCTGGGCAGGACTTCAGCTTCTGGCCAGCTTCCAGACAGTGGGGGTGTTGAGGTGGAGAAGCTGGGCAGTGCTTCGGCTTATGTTCAGCTTCCAAGTAGCAAAGGCGATAGGGCAGATAAGATGGTCTGTCCATCAGCCTCTGGCCAGATTCCTAGCAGTGAGGGTGTTGTGGTGGAAAAACTGGGCAGTGCTTCAACTTATGTTCAGCTACCAACTTATGAAGGTGATGAGGCAGATAAGATGGTCTGTCCATCAGCTTCTGGCCAGATTCCTAGCAGTGAGGGTGTTGTGGTGGAAAAACTGGGCCGTGCTTCAGCTTATGTTCAGCTACCAACTTATGAAGGTGATGCGGCAGATAAGATGGTCTGTCCATCAGCTTCTGGCCAGGTTTCTAGCAGTGAGGGTGATGCATCCAAAAGGGAAGGTAGCACATCAGCTTCTGACCAGCTCCCTCACCATGGCGGTGCCATTGGAGATGGGGCAGAAGCGCAGGGCAGCCTGTCAGCTTCTGAGCAGCTCCCTCACCAAAATGACACTAGAGGAGATGGGGCAGAAGCGCAGGGCAGCCTATCAGCTTCTGACCAACTCCCTCACCAAAATGACACTAGAGGAGATGGGGCAGAGGCGCAGGGCAGCCTATCAGCTTCTGAGCAGCGCCCTCATCATGACGGCAACAGGGCCTGTCCTGAGCCAGTAGACCCCTTAGCTGAGCTGGCCATCACAACCTGTACCGCAGACCCACCCTTCTGCCTCGTACCTCACGGGCAGAGCCCCCGCGCGCCCACCCCTGTACCGCTTGATGATCTGGCCGACGACTTGATGGGTCCCTTTGTCACAGCACCCTCACTCCCAGAGTTAGATGCCAGCATTGGCCAACATCTAGAGGACCTGGTACCCTCCACCAGCCAGCACCAGCAGTACGCCCTGCCCAAGCCCCCCAAGTACAGCCCCCCTTCAAGGCCTACACCCCCCTCACCCAGAGCCCCCCCTCACCCGAACGAGGACGCCCTCTTATGTGAGGGGACAGAATTCTATGCCATGGGTGATGCCAGCGGGGGGGAAGATGACTGTTGTAGTCCGTCCAAGGGGGGGGGCTCAGAACAAGAGGGGGGCCTGCCTGCTGTGCTCTCCAGTATGCCCTTGAACCAGCAAGGGCGGCGGGAGCCATTCCTCATCATCACTGTGCGTGATCCCATGAAAGTGGCGTCCTCCAGCATGTTTGGAGCTATA
This sequence comes from Chlamydomonas sp. ICE-L, assembly GCA_013435795.1. Classification (NCBI taxonomy): domain Eukaryota; kingdom Viridiplantae; phylum Chlorophyta; class Chlorophyceae; order Chlamydomonadales; family Chlamydomonadaceae; genus Chlamydomonas; species Chlamydomonas sp. ICE-L. Next base: position 12,718,380 of record JACBWV010000552.1, read on the forward strand.
ATGAAAGGTGCGAGGTGCTGCTGTGTGTAGGGGGTGGGTGGGGGGGGGAGCGATGGCATCTTTGGAGCTCCATTTATAGGTGGGAGCTGCTGCTGCTGGGTGTATATGTGTGTGTATGTGTGGGTGTGGGTGGGGGGGTGGGGGTGGGGGGGCATGTCATCTTTGGAGCTCTAGTAAAAGCTGCTGACGTGTGTGTGTGGGTGTGTGTGTGGGTGGGGGGGGGGGGGGGGGGGGGGGGGGGGGGGCATGGTGGCAAGGATTTGATGATGAGCGGGAATATCTTCAACCAAACTAGATCCAACTAAAAACATTATGTATGGAATGTTATAATATACGATCATGACCTTGGCTTCCCTGTGTAATGTCCTACACCTTATGTATCTATCTATCTGTGATGTACAATATATTCTATATGAAAGGTAAACAATCATATCTTGACGGATCATAAGTATCGACAACAATCATGATCACCAACAATATGGATCTTACCAACAATCGATAGTTTCACCTACAATACATACCCATGACAGTCAACAACAATCAATGTCAATAACAACCAGTATCAATAACGATCAATATCAAAAACGATCATGATCATCAATAACAACCAGTAACAATAACGATCAACATCAATAACAACCAGTATCAATAACAATCAATATTAAAAACAATCATGATCACCAACAATCAAACCTAACATACAGCGTTAATATCGAGATCAACATCAAGATCAAAACAACGCCAACAACAGTCACTGCTTACACCATCCTTTACCTACACTTAATAACAGACCTTTGCCTACAACTTACAATCTACAGCGTACCTTTACCTACAACCTACCTTTACCTACAACGCACCTTTACCTATAACCTACAACCTACACCATCCTTACCCAGGTGGCCACGTAACCTACAGCGTCAATATCAATATCAACATAAAAAAGATCAATATAAAAACAATATCAAGATCAATATCAATATCAAGATGAAGATCAAAACAATATCAAGATCAAGATCAAAACAATATCAAGATCAAGATCAAAACAATATCAAGATCAAGATCAAGATCAAAACAATATTAAGATCAAGATCAAGATCAAGATCAAGGTCAAAACAATATCAAGATCAAGATCAAGATCAAGATCAAAACAATATCAAGATCGATATCAACAACAAACACTGCCTACAACATCCTTTACCCAGGTGGCCACGTTACATACAGCGTCAGCACAGCAACACATCTTGCTGGATACAGACCCATGGTATGGACGTGCTTTCAATTTTTTATATTATGGTATGAGTTTCATTTTATTATCGTTTTTATGCAAGCGAAGCCAGGTGCCTGAACCTATAACCTTTGTATATATAATGGTGTGAGCCTGGTTTTTATTAATTTATTGATTTTGTCATTGCCGGTTTTAATTCAAGCAAAGCCACATATGCTCAAACCTATAAGCTCTTTTCATAGTATGGTATGCGCCTGCCTTTCTGTATTTTTTATTTTGAAATTGCCGTTTTTAATGCAAGCAAAGCTACATATGCTCTAACCTAGAATATTTTTTGGATTATGGTGTGAGCCTGCTTTTTATTTACTGTTTAATTTTGAAATTACCGTTTTCAATGCTAGCAAAGCCAGGTGCCTGAACCTGTAACCTTTTTTATATTATGTTATAAGCCTGCTTTTTGTTTATTGTTTTTATTTGAAGTTACCCTTTGAACGCAAGCAAAGCCACATATGCTCAAACCTATAAGTTTGTTTTATATTATGGTGTGAGCCTGCTTTTTAGTTATTTATTTATTTTGGAATTACCGTTTTTAATGCAAGCAAAGCCTCAGGTGCTTGAACCTAGAAGCTGGCAAATGAATCTATATCAAATTAGATCAAACTATATGAATATATTATGTATTGAATTTTATAATATACGATCATTAACTTGACCTCCCTGTGTAATATCCTGTATCACAAATATATAATATATAGGACCAAGGAGCAATTTGAGTTGAAAAATGAGTATGAGTAAAATGAGTAAAATGACTTTAAAAAACGAGTAAATTAGTAAAATTAGTAGAAAAAGTTTGTGTATCTTGCTGTTTCTCTTGTCACTAAGCCAGTTGAGGCGGCTGTTCTATGTGATGCGAGCAATCTGCGTACGTCCCTACATCCTCTCTCTCTAAGTTTGTGTATCTTGCTGTTTCTTTTATCACAGAGCCAAGTGAGGCGGCGCTTCAATGAGATGCAAGCAATGCATCCCCTCTCTCTAAGTTTGTGTATCTTGCTGTTTCTCTTGTCACTAAGCCAGTTGAGGCGGCTGTTCAATGTGATGTGAGCAATCTGCGTACTTCCCTACATCCTCTCTCTCTAAGTTTGTGTATCTTGCTGTTTCTTTTATCACAGAGCCAAGTGAGGCGGCGCTTCAATGAGATGCAAGCAATGCATCCCCTCTCTCTAAGTTTGTGTATCTTGCCTTTTCTCTTGTCTTGTCATAAAGCCAAGTGAGGCAGCGGTTAAATGTAATGCAAGCAATACAACCCCTCTCCCTAAGTTGGTGTACCTTGTCTTTTCTCTTGCGACATAGCCAAGCGAGGCGGCGGTTCGATGCGATGCGAGCAATCTGCGTACTTCCCTACATCCCCTCTCTCATTATTTAATTTGGCTTCCAGATTAAATAATACTAAGCTTTATAATTTATGCGGCAAATCTGCAGGTTTTATTACTATCAAATTTTAGATCAGCAGGCTACAGACTCCTTGAGTAGAAAAAATCAAGTTTGTGTATCTTGCCGTTTCCCTTGTCCAAGAGCCAGTTGAGGCGGCTGTTCAATGTGATGAGAGCAATATGCGTACGTCCCTTCATCCCCTCTCTCTAAGTTCGTGTATCTTGCCGTTTCTCTAGTCTTGTCACACAGCCAAGTAAGGGAGCGGTTAAATGTGATGCGAGCAACACATCCCCTCTCTCTAAGTTAGTGTATCTTGCCTTTTCTCTCGTCACAGAGCCAAGTGAGGCAGCGGTTCAATGTGATGAGAGCAATCTGTGTATGTCCCTTCATCCCCTGTCTCTAAGTTTGTGTATCTTGCCTTTTCTCTTGCCACATAGCCAGTTGAGGCGGCGGTTAAATGTGATGCGAGCAATGCATCCCCTCTCTCTAAGTTTGTGTATCTTGCCGTTTCTCTTGTCACAGAGCCAAGTGAGGCGGCGGTTCAATGTGATGCGAGCAATCTGTGTACATCCCTACATCCCCTCCCTCTTAGTTTATGTATCTTTCTGTTTCTTTTATCACAGAGTCAAGTGAGGCGGAGGTTCAACGACTTTGTGGCATTAGCAACAACTCTGAAGAACCGATTCCGTGGATACTTCATTCCCCCACGCCCGCATAAAAACTTCGTTCCCTACGAGGACATGATTGAGGACTTTATCGAGGAGAGGCGGCTTGGCTTGGAGGCGTACCTGCACCATCTGGCTCTACACCCTGTCATCTCCCAGTGTGAGGTGAGACTGGTGTACGCTACACATGCCAGCCTGTCATTTTGCAGGGTGAGGTGAGACTGGTGTACGCCACACATATGCCAGCCTATCATATCCCAGTGTGAGGTGAGACTGGTGTTAGCCACACACACGCCAGCCTGTCATTTTGCAATGTGAGATGAGACTGGTGTACGCCACACACATACCAGCCTGTCATTTTGCAGTGTGAGGTGAGACTGGTGTACGTCACACACATACCAGCCTGTCTTTTGGCAGTGTGAGGTGACACTGGTGTACGCCACACACATGCCAGCCTGTCATTTTACAGTGTGAGGTGAGACTGGTGTACGCCACACACACGCCAGCCTGTCTTTTTGCAGTGTGAGGTGAGACTGGTGTACACCACATACATGCCAGCCTGTCATCTCCTAGTGTGAGGTGAGACTGGTGTACTGTTTCTTATTTAGGCTACACCTGGCAGCTTTCATCTGACTCAATTAGCCAGCCACTGGGCCAAGGCTAAAGCTTCCAGCTGCATTGGAATGCCTCTCATGCCAGTTTTCAGATGCACTAGCTAGCGTCTGTTTTTTGTCCAAGGGTGGGTGATAGGAGCTGTCTGGAAGCTGCTACTCGAAGCCCCCAAAAGAAACAGTGGTGTAACTGGTGTACGCCACACACATGCCAGCCTATCATTTTACTCGAAGCCCCCAAAAGAAACAGTGGTGTAACTGGTGTACGCCACACACATGCCAGCCTGTCATTTTACTAGAAGC